>OY757016.1:1802577-3002577 GCA_963580285.1 Lucinisca nassula | reverse complement strand
CATTATTCGAAGTTGAGACGATATCAACATCAATATTATTCATGTCAGGAGTACCCACTCTTTCTAGTTCACTAGTTGTAGCAACACTTTCTTGTTTAGAAGAAGAATCTACCATTTCGTCATTTTCGTCTGCTACTTCTGCTACTTCTTCTGTAACTTCTTCTAATTCTGCTACTTCTTCCGTTACTTCTAATTCTGCTACTTCTCCTAATTCTACTACGACCGGTCTTTTATGCGATTGATATTTCCGAGCGTCCTCGGCTGTATATGTATGTGTAACATATTCAATATCCGCATCATCCTCACTCTCACTATCTTTTTCTACTTCTCGCCTAATATTTTCTGTATTTGTGGCACCATTTACTCCTTCCTCATCTCTTACTGCAACTTCATCCGTGTTTAAATTATTTTTTTTCTTATTGAGTATTTAAGGAAGAGTTATTGCTTCTCTCCATCTGTTCTTGCATACTGTCGTTTTCTGCTTCATTCTTATCTTCACTCTGTGTCTCATTATCCATGAAATCAAGAAGATAAAGATGATTTCTATGCAGCTTTTTTACTAGTCCATCTGGTGATTTTACATCAAACACAGGGATATTTTTATCCTGCTGGTTAATAACCACATATACGACTTCTTCGAACTTGTCTGCAATCTTATGTTTTCCTTCGTATCTCAATATCCTTACTAACACTTTGTCTCCTAGTTCTAATTTGGCAGCCTTTGCTTTCTTGTCATAATTTGTTTTCATTTTCACTCTTGCTTTGTCTGTTACTTTGTTGACAACATCTTGGGCTGTTTTCATTCGTTGTTTTAAATTTGTTATGTATTCTTGTGTTGTTTGACTTGAAACCTCCTTTATTGGTGTTTCAAACAAAGAATCTATTGGAAGTTTTGGTTTTCTTCCAAATAAGAGCTCATACGGGGAAATTTTTGTTGTCTCATGACGAGTGCAATTATATGCATAAGTCAATGCAGGCAAATACTTTTTCCATTCCTTCTTCTTTTCTGGTTCTAAAGTCCCTAGCATATTTAGAAGAGTTCTATTGTATCTTTCAGGAATGTGATTTCCCATTGCGTGGTATGGAGTTGTACGAGATTTGGTCATCATAGTTCTTTTATAATTTCAGATTCAAAAGAAGCACCTTGACCTGAATGTATTCTTACCGGAATACCATAATGAACAATGAAATTCTCATACAATGCTTCCGCTGTTGTCTTAGCGGTTTTTTTTTTTTTTTGTAGCAACAGCAAGTGCATACTTTGTGAAATGATCTGTTATGACCAATATATTTCCACAGCCTTTTGATGGTTCTAATGTTAAGTAGTCCATACACAACAAACTCTAACGGGTATTTTGTAACAATATAAACAAGCGGGGCTCTATTGTTTGTACTTGATTTACGACCAAGGCATCTCTCACACTCAGTAACCCATTTTTCAATATCTGAAGTCATCTTTGGCCAATAAAATCTTTCTCTGATCAGTGATAGAGTGCGTTCTTTTCCTGGATGACCCACACCATTATGTAAGCCTTGCATCTTTGTTTTACTTCTACTTTGCAATACAGTTTTGTGGTAAACCTTTGCTAATACAAACTGCAAAACACTATTTCCTCCAACACTGATTTCACGGTACAGTATACCTCTTATCATTTTAAGAGTATGAAAAGCTTTTCGCAATATCATATCTTCTTTCCCAAAGAAACAATTTCTGGGGAGTTTTTTGTCTATAGTTGCTCTAACCCATTTTCCTAATATAACATCATCCCTTTGGTTCTTTCGTATCTCCCTCTGCTCAATCTATGGCATCGGCTGACTAGGACTTTCAGCTGCATCAAGTATATTAATTGACGCTGATGGAATAGCCTCAATGAGAGCATCTACTTGTAAAGTATTATAGATCGCCTTCACTGTTATATCATCAATCCTAATGCTGCGGTCGCTTCCTTCAGCTAGTATGTCAAAAGGATAACGGGACAAGATGTCGGCATCTTTGTTCTTTAATCCAGCTCTGTAAATAATTGTGAAATTGAATTGTCCTAATGTTGAGACCCATCTCTGACCTGTTGCATCTAGCTTTGCGCTCGATAAGACATGAGTCAAGGGGTTTTTGTCAGTATAAACTACAAACTGATTATTCAATAGATAATCTGAAAATTTCTCTGTAACTACCCATTTTAGGGCTAGAATTCTAGCTTTAATGCAGATTAATTTTTTCTGACTTGGACAGACTTCTACTTGCATATGCTATGACCTTCTTTTGGCCCTCTTGTGTCTGGTAAAGTACGGCACCGAGTCCTTTCCCGTAAGCATCTGTATGTAGCTCAAAAGGTGCTTGAAAATCTGGATAGGCAAGTATTGGCGGTGATGAAAGGATCTTTTTATCTTGTTGAACGTTTCTTCCAGTTCCTTCTCCCATTGCCAATTCTTCACAACCGTTGGCTTTGCATACTTCTTCGTTGTAGTCGGCGGCAAAAGATCCGTTAAAGGTTTTGTGATTTTCGAGAAATCCTTGACAAACCGCCTGTAGTATCCTGCAAAAGCTAAGAAAGATCTCAGTTCATCACTGTTAGTTGGTCTTGGTCAGTTCCTTATCTTTTCTGGATCGGTTTCAACTCCCTGACCACTAACTACATGTCCTAAAAAATTTACCTTCTTTTTAAGGAAAAACATTTTTCAGTTGACAGTTTAAGATTACACTGTTGTAATCTGGTAAGCACCATGCCCAGTCTTTCTAAATGTTGTTCAAATGAATTGCTAAATATTATTAGATCATCCAAATAAATGACACAGATTTTCATGTTTAGGTCTCCAAGACACTCTTCCATCAACCTTTGATATGTTGCTGGACTATTGGATAATCCAAATGGCATCTTGTTGTATTCATAGAATCCTAACGGTCCAACAGTAAATGCAGTTCGACAGTTATGAGATTCTTCCACATTAGCCTGATGATAACCAGATTTCATATCGATTGTACTAAAAAGTGTTGAACCATTTAAAATATCAAACACTTCCTCGATTCTTGGAAGGGCATACAAATCTTTAATAGTCTTCTTATTTAGCATTCTATATTCAACACACATTCTCAACTTTCCGTTCTTCTTCCGAACTAACACAACATTTGAAGTCCATGGTGATTTTGACTTTCTGATAATGCCACTAGATAACAACTCTTCTATGTGTTTACGAACCTCATCCACCATTGAAGGAGGGATCCGTCTATGTCTCTGCTTAAATGGTGTGTTAACAGTTAAATCTATGCGATGCTTAATCCTATCACAATCTCCAATATCAGTCTCATTATTGGAAAATACATCCATGTGATTTCGAAGAATTGACTTAATTTGTTCATTCTGATCCATCGTAAGATCCTCCTCAATATAAATATCTTCAAAAATGTTTTTCTCTGACTCACTTTCCAATTTTTCAAACACTGATTCGTCAATAGATGCAGGTTGAACTTCACATAAAATAGCTCTGGGTGCTATAGTTACTGAATTAGTTGTTAAGTTAGATATGTTGACAAACACTTCTTTATGCCCTGTATGATTGTATTGAATTACCGCAGGTGTTAAATCCACATAATCTGGCAGGGCTGAGTCAATAGCCTCTTGTATTACAGCACATGACGTATTATATGGCAAACGTTTATCTAAATATCCTGAAACAGTAATAGATTGATTTGGACCTATGGTGGTTTTTCCTGTTTCTGCACTTTTTATAACTGCTAGTCTATTTTTGTTTTTTCTAAGGTCTCTTTCTCTTAAGGCTATGCATCTCATTGATAAATACCAAGGTGTATGAAGCTTCGCTGTTTGAAGATATTGTTCACCATGCTGCATCTTACAGTCATTCATAAGTTCATTCAGGATATGTGTGCCAACAAGTAAAGGCACTTTCAAACTATAATTTGTGTCAGGCACAATCAGTAACAAACAACACTGTTCAGAAGACTTTGGAATTCCTGGACATTTCAAAGTTGTTTCTACATATCCTGTATATGGCAGATTTTGTCCATCAGCACATTCAACCTTAAATATATCTGATATTGGTTTCAAAGGCAGATGACTTAAATGAGTTTGATAAAATGAATTCCCCAAACTACTAATACAAGAACCAGTGTCCAAAAGTGCCGTGGTTTCAATACCATCAATGTATATGGATGTTTCTTTTACATCTCCAACTAAATTAGGACCATCTTTCATGTTTTGCTTGTCAGTGCCCCCATCCGGTCCCGTCACAGAGGCACTCAATTGTTTTCCGGACAGTTTCTAGCGATATGTCCTTCCTGATGGCACCGAAAGCATTTAAACGTATTTTGGAAACTAGGTGTTGTTGGCCTGAATGTATTGACACCCACTGGTCTTGTTGGCCTATATTGTGCCCTTCCTCTTGGAGTCTGACCTAGACTAAAACTTCCTCTGAAATGTCTTGGTCCATGGTATACTCCTCTTGATCTCTCGGTTACATAATTCTGTGCATTCTGCTTTTGCTCTTCTAGAGTCTTGATCCTGTTATTCATTTCTTTTAGCAGTTCCTTCATTTCCTTCAGCTCTGAGGACTGATTCGGATTTACTGCATTACACTTTGCTGTAGCTTCCTTTTCTTTTGCACTAGATTCTTTTGATTGAGAAGAATTTATTTCATTTTCAATCTTTCTCATTTCAACTTTGATTTTATCGTAGTCCTTCACCGTTTCGTATTTTGAATTACCAAACTGTTTCAAAGGTGGCTTTAAATCTTGGTAAAATACATTTTTTTAAATCTCTTCTTGTGTTGGTTTTAATGCTTTAACTGCACATGCTTGCGCAAGCAACTCTTCTATACGTGTTGCATAAGCAACTAAAGATTCTGAGGGCTTCTGTTCCACTGCATAGAATTTCTTAAGTATAATCTCAGGTGAATCAATATCACCAAACGTACTTTCAAATTTCTTCAAAATATCAAGAATGGTTGCTGAAGTACCCAATCGTCGCAATATGTTTGCTGCTTCTCCTTTAGCTGACCTCCTGACTGCCATTAATAATTGATCCTCTGGATATTTACCTTCAAACATAAGGTCATGGTCATAACTTCTCACAAATTTTTCGAAGTCTTGAGGTGATTCTATGCCCTCTGGTTTAACTCTTAAATGCCTCATGGTTCCTATTAACTTTAATTCTTCGTCAGTGAGATCCTCCTTTGTTGCTGCCATGTTGATTATATTTCCACCAGTTAATTCACTCACTAGACACTATGGCACAATTATGTCACAAATATTTTGGTATGGCACGTCTGTACCGTATCACTGGGTAATGAACATATTTGTCATTCACTAAACTATGTGGGTTAAGTCTTCACCAATACATATCACATCCATATATATAATGTTTATATTTGTACACATATCACAAATTTACTTTCAGTCACTGAATCAGTGTATTGAAAATATATCACAGTATACTAACTTCAAATGCTTACTACTTTTGTCTGTTCCATGTAGTGTATATATCTATGTGTAATGGCTCAGTAATACATCACAAAATTCTAGCAGGAATGAATTAATGAATCCACTGAATGAATATGAAAAATAAAATATATTATTTACATTAAATGGTTCACTCTTCTAACATCATGGACGACAATAAAAGTTTTGTCACGACTTACCAACTCCCTGTCTTTAATCGAACTGTGACACTTATAATCCTACATATCCTTTCAAGCATGAACACACTCGCGATAATATAATATTGTGTTGTAACAATTTGGCGCTAACAGTATCACTTAATATATGAGCGAATGATAACCAACAACGCCCATTAAACAGCTTCCCCTAATTTCATTCAATACATCTGCAGTCTGTTTATATGTATAAACGTATCATAGTGCCGAAAGCATACTTGTAAATCTACACTTGTTTGTCAATCCCCACCATTTAATGACAAAGTCCTCTTCTGCAGATAATGACCAATTTTCATCGACTTTTTAGCATGTCAATTTAAGGTGTTATAACCAATTCTAAGAGCTATACTCGACTACTGCTTCTAACTAACACTACTAATTATTTATACAGTATTATATCTAATAAGTCCCACAAAAAAAATCTGATTTATTAATTATAAATTTTGATTAGATATTCTCGTCTTAATTAAACATTAACTTTTCTATTTTTTTATATTTTTTTTTAATGTCTAA
The DNA here is from genome assembly GCA_963580285.1 of Lucinisca nassula. Classification (NCBI taxonomy): domain Eukaryota; kingdom Metazoa; phylum Mollusca; class Bivalvia; order Lucinida; family Lucinidae; genus Lucinisca; species Lucinisca nassula. Next base: position 2,996,400 of record OY757016.1, on the reverse strand, counting down.
TTATTAAGTTGGAAATTCGTTTTAATTAATGAGTATTATATTTTATCTAAATTAATTTATTTATCTAGATGATAAGTACAGGTAACTTATTATTATTTTTTATTATTTAATTTATTAGGCTCTTTATTTAATTCTTCATTTAGTAAGCCTTCAATATTATAATATGTTAAATATGTAGTTCAGTCAATTAAAAGTGACTATGATAATTCTCAATTTATTTAATTTCTTTAAAGCTTTTGTTTAATTTCTAACCCAAGTCAGATGGAAGAGAAAAAAAATAGCACTTTCTTTTTCAAGTCATAAATTATTTTCTCTATTTCTGTACTGACTAATTCCGATCCTCCTACCAACTACCTAAGTCTTAATGAAACTGACGATACCATTAACACTGCGTAATGTGTTGCTATTTTTTTTTAATTTATCTTAAAAAATGTGTATTGTGTTAATAACTAATTTCGGTGTGTAACTATGCTGTTGTACTATTCTGATGGCCAATGTACTATTCAATCCTTTTTATGTTGTACTCACAGTGAGTTATTTAGCTATATAATGGCTGTCAAGTGTCATTCAGTCAATGACCCACTGTCAATCACGTTTGTCGTTAATTTAATATTATAACTGTAAATCTGGCTAATTTTACAATCAAGTTGTGTCGTTAAGTCACTCTGTAACCAATGTGTCGTTAAGTTAATCTGTCATAATCTGTCGTTAACTCAAAATAATTGTTTTGTTTGGAGTGTGTCGTTAAATTAATCCGTCACAATCAAGCTGTGTTGTCGAGTCGTCTAAAGTAATAAATGTGTCGTTACGTTAACGTAAAATAATTATGTTGTGTAGTTAGGTCAATCTATCATAACCAAGGTCTATCATCAAATTATCCAATGTAGTAGATGCTATGTCGTAAACACAAAAATAATTGTGTCGTTAACTTGAAAAAATAATGTGTCCTTACGTTAATCCTATGTCGTTAAGTTATTTCATGACAATGTCCTTTGTCTCGACTTATGTAAGATAGTGATGTTATGTCGTGTCGTTCAGTCCTTTCATGTTGTCGTTATGTTGTACCGTTAAGTTTTGAAAAGAAAATTATATATCTGAAATCTCTGAAAACAAAAATATCGCAATCAACTATACACTTAATTTATACCAATAAACAAGTGCAAAACACTACAGCCTGTAAAGCAAATACATTTTGAATATGATTTTTTTTCAACAGACAATGAATATGAAATAAAGATAAAGCTCAAAACCATGCCAAAGAAATGGTCAAATGCCCATCTAACCAGCCATAAACAGAAAAAAATACAGTTATAGATGAAATGTTCCTGATTTCACTCAACAATTACCCAGGGTCAAGGCCACTATCCAAAAGTTGAAATACCAACAAGGAATAGACCAAGGACTCGAAAGCCTGAAAAATCTAGTCTTTAGTTCAAGCTGAATCTCCTCTTTCTTTTTAGTCAAAGGGAGATAATTACAAAAAATATAACACGTTTTTGTTTTTCGAAAATAGCGGTCAAATTGTGCTTGGTAAATAAACTGATTATACTAGGCACTAAAGATTAATGTTGTGCATAAAGTGTTAGTTTCCACCACCACGTGACCAGAACTATTGTGATTTTCTCTTTCTTACTTTCTTTTCACTCGGATTTTCTTTGCAAAATAATTACAATGTTATTAAATTTATATCAAATTTGTAAACTAATTGGAAAGAAAGTAATTAACATGACTATAATGTTTTTCTTAACAACTATATGACTTACTGTGACCACCACACTGGAATTGTCAGCACAACAAGCACTAGTCTATAATAGTTAACACTCCCTGGAAGTCTTTATGAAGTTTATATGTCTTTATAGAAATAGAAATAGACATCACTGTATAGAAGCACAAGTCTGTAAGATCTAGCACATCCAAAAGTTGTGTATAACGTGCCACTAGTCCTTGTCCTATTTACACGCTAGAGTTATTTTATTCGTTGTACCATTAACACCATAGAGTCGGAACATCCGTTGTACCATTAACATCTAAGAGTCTGAACATCTGTTGTACCATTAACACCATAGAGCCGGAACAAAATTGACACCAAGAGATATGGCGTATTCCTCGGTGAGTCCCATATACCCCATAGCGTAAAATAAGACTACGAACCATGTATCAACCACAGATTATGCCATTAATCCATTTATCATGAAGATCATGTAGTGACTACCAAATCAGCAGTCTTGAATCTAATACGGGTACTCAGCATACGTACAAAGCACACTTAGCACCATGTCACTGATTAATATCGTGAACGTCACTCACAGCAGCAGTCTTTAATATGGCTAGTAGTTCCTGACTTGCACTGGGGGCTCCATTTGTAACCTTGGGGTCGTGAGTTCGATCCTGTAAACCAGGGGTCGTGAGTTTGATCCTCAATGGGGGCTCCATTTGTAACCTTGGGGTATTGTATAACTAAATACCACAATTAAGAGTAAAGTTAAGATCCTTTATTACAGGTGAAGTAGGGTTTTAATGCTCTGAAATACAATAAAACAATAAAACCATATCATGTGGTAAAACCATATATATGCCAAGTACTATTCTTCTTCTATGATCAGACTGACACAGGCAATGACCGATCATGCGCTACGACCGGCCAAGGGCTGCGACAGACTGATTAATTACGCCCTTACATATTTCCAAATATGGCGGAATGCAAAAAACTAATGATTTGCATTTAGATTTATATATCAAAGACAATTATTTACATATACAAATATCACAATGTGTGGACGCAGATCAGACGCACTCCAGCCGCACAACCAGAATCCATCCCATCGGGGTATACACCGTTTTCTTGGCATTTATGAGGATAATTAATCCAATGCAGTGGTCTCCCTTGCAAGTCTATTTTCAGGTCAGATACTACATACACTTAGCTAAACAACTAATCGTCCTTTTCCGGGACAAAAACTGATCGAGTAACAACGCATGACGCATAGATTCCTTCATATAAGGAAAAGCACAACCCATACGATATGTGCACCTTGGTAAATTAGACACATGGGATGAACACCAACACTTGGGAGTCCGTCCCTAATGCCCCAAGTACCAAGCGGTTCTATATACCGGTAGATATTTATATGCGTGCTAGCCTCTGCTGTACTTTTTAACCAATATAACTTATAAGTAACTATACAACTTACCAGATTTCATGGAACCTGATGCCCTTCAACCTCTAGCAAGCACACCTGTCAGTCACACGACTCATTGTTCTGCTACCACACTTCAACTCCAGTGCTGTGATGTGACTTCTGTGAAACTGAACCCTCTATGAACCAGTCATGCTGTGAACAACAAACATGGTATTACAAACATGCAAACTTGCGAGTGTATTCAAAGCTTAACGCCGTTTTCGCAATTACCTTTCATCAAATTGCATATTTACAACGCGTCTTTGAATTGCAAAAATAATCTTTTCAATACATCCTACGCGAAGAATAATTACCTTAACACCTTGAGAGACCACTGTTTAAACATGATGCAAGGATAAAACATTCTCAAAATGAGAAGAAACAAGCAGATGTTGTCGATACTAAAACCACAAAAAGAATGAAAGATTGACTAGCTGTTTTTTGCGCATCAAGGAAGTGAGGTATATCTAACTACCGAACAGACGGTCCAAATTACCCGACAATGAACCGAAATGGACGAACACAGATACCCAAACTTTTCTCAACATTAGAAGATGTAACTACCGGGATTATAAGAGAATGCCTTCAAAGTAAACCTTGTCACACTTGCTATCGTAGGACACCTGATTACACTCTTCTGGAGTCAATGACTGTTGGTCTTAACATTAATATTTGCCATTTGTCTATGGGTTAATGATTTTGGATTAACGCTTTGATACTACGACCAAACTACTGATAGCAATTTAATGGTGGTAATTTGCACCAGGAAATAAATTATTTCTGTTTTTTTTTTTCTTTTTTTTTTTTTTTTAAAAAATCCGATTGTCAGCGACTGAGTTAATTATTGGCTGTCTAATAGAAGGTATTTAGATGTAACAGAGTAGGTGTTGGCTGGAAAAGAGAGATGGCAGCTCAGCACGAGTTACATATACACTGATATGGTGTTTGAAGTATGTGGCTGCTGAAGACAGTGTCCATTATTGGAGGTATAAGGGGAATAGATACACTTTCAGGGGAGGCAACTCCTGCATAAGTATTTTGTCCTACATGTCAATAGGGCTGGGGCGGAGAATTTCCCGATTTTGGAAATAACACCAGAAATTAAGTCCTGTATCCATATTCTAATTTAATTTTATATTTTGGCCCATACGAATACCCACGACGTCTTCTAGAACCGACCAAGAAAACCCCATCACCCTTGGTAACGGACGTAACGTAACGACGTACCGCAGGGATACGTTTTACGTCACATCACGTTAATAGATAAAGTTAACATTTAAGTAACGTTCCCAAATACATGATGTCATATTACCAATTTATCCTGTTCTCCATTTTCCCCTCCTCAAAACGATATTCATTTTGAAGATGATGTTAAATAAATGTTAGCCCTTAATAACAGTTTTTCCAAATTAAAATCGCGCACCTGCTTGTATGCTTTATCTTAATATGCACTTAACAGTTTATTTAAACATTCAAACATTTTACCAATTAGAAAAACAAAATTATCAAAAAACTTTATCAAAGACCTACATGGAGCAGGTATAAGTCTCTTTAACGTTTAATGTTCCAGTTCCAGTGGACACAGCTTGTTAACTGGCCTAATTAAAGTCCCTTGTCCAACTTGAAGTTTTGCCACGCGCACGTGGTCGTCTTGCCCTGGATAGACCTCGATCACCCGTCCTAGTGGTCAGCTCCCCCTCGATATGTCGGGTGATATAACTAACATGACGTCTCCGACTTTAACGTCGCGATGCGTCTGGAACCATTTCTTCCTAGCGTTGAGCCCGGGTAGCCATTCTCGCAGCCATCTACCCCAGAAATGGCGCACCAGCTCCTGTATACGGCGCCATCGTTTCCTCGGGCAGAAATCGGTCTCGTCGCATGAGGCTGGAGCAAATTGACCCCCTACTTGTCCATGGAGAAAATGGTTTGGAGTCAATGGGATTCCATCAGCTGGATTCGCCGACTGATATGTTAACGGCCTCGAGTTTAACAAGCCCTCTGCTCCGATCATTGCTGTCGCTAGTTCCTCGTCGTTGATGTCCGCGTTCCGCAGTATGGCCTGCATTGCTTTCTTTGCCGCCTTAATCATGGTCTCGTGGACACCACCGAAATGTGGCGCTAGTGGTGGGTTAAAGTGCCATGCGACCCCTTTGTTGGCTGTAGACTGGTGGATTCTGTTCGGATCGAGCTCCCTGACTAACGACTTCAGTTCCGCATCCGCACCTTTGAAGTTAGTGCCGTTGTCAGAAAAGATTTCCTCTGGTAAGCCCCTTCTACTCGCCATCCTGTAAAACGCGTTCAGGAATGAATCCGTGTCCAGTCCGTATGCCATCTCTAAGTGAACAGCCCTTGTGGCTAGACAGGTGAACAGGCAGAGGTAGCGTTTCTCCCGCCTTTTTCCACGACCTTGAACTGTAATGAACGGCCCAGCAAAGTCAACCGCCGACCTTGCAAAAGCTCGCAGAGAAGGCTTCAGTCTCGATGTTGGCAACGGTGCCATTATTTGTGAACACGGCTTCGACTTCCGCCGTCGACACTCCGCACATTCCCGTTCCCACTCACGTATAACTTCTCGCCCAGGAGGTATCCAGTAGCGAGTGAATAATGCTGCGAGTGTCTGGTTTGTTCCTGTAGCGTGGTTACCCTGTTCATGATAGTGCTTCACGATAAGCCTCGTTACCCAACATTTACGTGGTAGAATCACAGGATATCGCAAATCGTAGGATAGAAATTTAGCATGTTTAAGACGTCCATCAGCCCGCATCAGTCCGTCGTCGTCTAATTTGGGCTGCAATCCCAACAGCTTACTGTTCGTCGGTAAAGGCTTGCCCAGAGAAAGAGACTTATATTCCTCGGTAAACTCCGTAACCTGGGCATGCTGAATCAGTTGCACTTCTGCTCTGGTCAGTTCTCCACTTTGTAACTCCCCAGATGTCCTATATTCTATCTGCTTTCTGCTGTTGTCCACGAAGCGATTTACCCACCCCAACACTCTCTTAAGGCGGATAAGTCTTGATTAGTTTCTTGGATTCAAAGGGAAGTCTTCTTTATTTGTGACAGTTATAAATGCAGACTCTGAACCGTTTTCCAGGCAGGGCGATTCTGAGGGATAAGCATTCTGTAGACTGGAACGTTTTTTCTCGTCATACCCTGTATGTTTCTCGCTGATAACTTTCGTTGGCCAGGCATCTTCTGGCTCCCACAAGAACTGTGGTCCTTTCCACCATTTGTCGCAATTTTGAAGATCACCTGCCTTCATCCCTCTGCTTAGAATATCGGCCGGATTTAAGCTAGTGGGCACGTGTCTCCACTGCTCTGGATCTGTACTCGTTTGAATTTCCCCTACCCGGTTAGCAACAAACGGTTTAAAGTCTCGACTACGCCCGCGAATCCAATAAAGAACATTCTGGCTGTCCGACCAGAAGACTGCTTGACTCATCTGTAGCTCGAGAATCCTCGCTATTCTCGTCGATAGTCTGACTCCGATAACTGCACCCATGAGTTCTAGACGTGGGATACTTGTTGCTGTGATAGGCGCGACCCGTGTTTTGGCGGCCACGATGTGTGTTGAGGTTTTCCAGTCAGCGTAAGTGTACCGTATATACGATACGGCTCCGTATGCGTCTTCAGAGGAATCTGTGAATGTGTGTAACGATACGTTATGTATCCGTTTGTCTTTAACAATCAAACATCTTGGTATCTGTAGCCGTGTTAAGTCTGACAGTTCATGAAACCACGTGTGTACAGAGCTGAGCAATGGCTCACTCAGTACCTCATCCCAGCCAAGACCGACCATCCACATTTGTTGTAGCAATATTTTAGCCCTTACGGTGAATGGTGCCAAAAAACCAAGTGGGTCGAAAAGTGTGGCTATCTTTTTCAAGAAGTTCCGTTTGGTGTAGCTCATCTCGTCACCTGGTGCGTTCTCCTTGAACGTAAAAACATCTTGGTTAGCTAACCTGCATACCCCTAGCGTCTTTGCACTCGGTAAGTAGCCTGTGTCTAGGTCTACTCCAGCCTTCCGATCCTGGAGTGGTACCTCTTTTAACACCCGAGGAGAGTTAGACAGCCATTTTCTTGCATGCGTTCCGGCCTGTATCACAAGTTGCGAAAGTTGCCTATGCAGTTCTGTCCCCCGATCCTCATTTTCTACCGAATCCATCGAATCATCCATATACGTAGATCGTAGAAGGGTTTCTGCTGCCATCGGATATTGGTCCATGTACATCCTCGCATGGTGTTGTAGCACAAACTGGGCTTGAAACGGAGAAGAGTTAACCCCAAACACGACTCTGTCAAACTCGTAAATGTCTGGTCGGCGGCTTTGGTCTATTCCCCTCCATGGGAACCGATGATAAGGCTTGTCATGCGTGGCAATACCAATGCGTAGGTACATTTCAGCGATATCGCACATCAATGCTATTGGCTTCCGTCTGAAGCGCAGTAATACATCGAACAGTTCCCGCTGTAGCTTTGGTCCTTGCAATATTTCGTCATTTAGGGCCTGTCCCTTGCATTTCGCCGATGCATCAAATACTGTCCTAATCTTTGTTGTATCCTTGTCTGGACGTATTACCGGGAAATGTGGGAGATACCATTTTGATAGCGCTCTGTTGTGCTCCTTAACTTTCGTGACGTAACCCTTTTCTATGTACTGTTCAATGCATTTGCTGTATGTAGTCGCAACTTCCGGTGACCTTTTTAGCCGCTTCTCCGTGTTTTCTAGCCTGCTCAGATCCATTTCATAATTATCTGGGAGAACTCGTGCACTCGACTTCCACGGTATGCCAACTCTGTACATTTGATTCCCAAATGTTAATATGCTTTCGACCTTTTTCACTGCCATTTGCTCCTCGATTCGGACAACCGGCGCATCCTGTGGTGACTGGACATTTTCGATCTCCCAAAATCGTTTTAACGTCGAATTTATCTGCTCGATTTCGGCCTGATTTTTCACAAAGTACGTGTAGGCAAAGTTCGTATGACATACCTCTTGAGACGGTGCCTTGGTATTCCCAATGCATGTCCATCCTAGCTGTGTAAGTCTTGCGATAGGCTCTCCTGGTTTGCCCCGAACTTCCTGGATGGCATAGAGCAGATCGGCATAGTCCAATCCCAATTACATGTCAACGATTGGTCTTGTAGACCACTGCTGTTTAAAGTTGTTCCATTCTGTCACCGGCGTGTTACCTGTCACCCTGCCCACTGTGCACGCCCTAACCATTGTGCTAACTTTGCCTGTTATACTTTGGAGCTGAACATTGACTGGCTAGGTTTCAAATGTCTCTACCTGCCCGTTCAAAATATTCACAGTCATTTTCTGAGTTGTCCCCTGTAGACCAAGTTCAGCTGCGACGTCAGCATCGATGTAAGATTTTGTACTGGCGTCATCCAGCAAGGCAATGATTTTTAATGAACGTTCCCCATTCTTCACGATAACTGGAACAGTCCGAAGCCCTAGAAAGTTTGTCCGAACGCTGTTTTGCGTAACCATAGTTGTCTGCTCTTTCCTCTCCGTGAGGAAATTGTCCTGACCTGCTGCTCCATGCTGCCTATCGCCCGTGGTGGTAGCACGTGCAACTTTCGAATCCTCTCCGCGACGTTTTATCTCCGTGCTATCTAGCGTTGACTGACTTTGTTTTGAGGGTCCTTGCTTATGCAGCAGTCTGTGATGGTGGTCCGTACATCCGTCTAGCCCACATGTTCGACTTCTAGGGCACGTTTTACCTTGGTGACCTTGACCTAGATAGCGGTAGCACAACACAGTTTGTTTAGCGATGTTCCATCTATCGGCCACTTTTCTTCTTTTGAAGTCAGGACAGGTCCACACACCGTGATTCTTACCACAGTCTACGCATGGCATTTTCTTGGGAGTTTCTTTCAGGCTCTGCGTCGCCAAAAATGTCCGCTGGTTCCCGGGCCTAGGCATGGGGCGAGATGTTGGTTTTGAAGATTTTCCTGACAAACCCCGAACTGTTTCTGTGGCCATCGTCTGAAATTCTGACTCCTGGATTATCCATTCCCGCAGTGCTATCACTGATTCTTCCTTGCCATATTCAAATACCCAGCGATTGTATCTAGCCAACATTGCTTCCGGAATTTTACTCTGTAGCTTAGCGTAGAGCGATCCAATACCAAGCTCGTGCTGTTGCCCGGCCTCCTGTAGGTTGATCATGGCAATGTCTAGCAGGTCAGCGAAATCTTCTATATCCTTCGCGTTACCCTGCCGCAGCTGTGGAAAGTCCTCCAACTCCTCCAGATATAACGCTATTTGCCTACGTTTTCCCCCGAACTTTCTTTCCAAGCGATCCTTAGCTGCTTCGTAGGCCGTAGCGGAGTGCCCCAGAATCTCTATCACTTTAAGAGCGTCCCCAGAGAGGTACTGCCGAAGTTGCAGTAATTTATACTCGGCTGTTGCAGGTGCAGAATCGATGCACGCGAGGAAAGAAACCTTCCAGCTTTGATAGTTTTTCTTTTCTCCAGTAAATACGGGTATCTGCACTCGCTTCAACTGTCTCCATAGATCCTGCCCAATCGAAATGGTAGTGCTATTGGTAGCATTTGGTTGAAACGGTGTTGCTGTGGCGTTCATGCTGGTGTGACTGACGACGGGGCTACAAAGTCCTTGACGCTGCTTATGCGGCAATGATATGTTGATCTCCTTAACCTGTGTTTGCTGTGGTTGTACCCCGTGAACCGTGACATTTTTCGTGCATTCTTGGGAAATGTTTGTTTGATTGTCTGTGCTTACTGATGGCACCGCATTGCAGATAATATTTAAAGAATCGACAGTTCCTACCTCTTGTGACACGTTGTGTTCTTCTTTTCTGTAGGTCTCCGACTGGTGGGAAATGTTCATACGATTCAATAAGTCAATGGAAAGTATTTCCGAAGAGTCACTACATGTCTCCTTTTGTGCATCAATATATTGCCGCGCTGTCATATGTGTGGCTGAATATTCCTCGTCCAGCTTTTCCATCTCGAGAATTACTTTATTATTCATCTGCTTTTCCTTGTTTCTCGCATAAAGTTCAGAAAGATTTGTCATCACGTCCATGGCGCTATCCATTTTATCGTCCATTTTGAAGCACGCATCCTGGATCTCCCGGCTGTCCCTTTTTTCCTGTTGATCTATTAAAAACAACCTTGTTTTTTGCCTTCGTAAAATTCGATTTTGCTCGACACTTCTCCCTTTTCAAGTCCGCTTCCGAATCCTTGAAGGTGCCAACTGTTCCTTCCTGGTCGACGTTATCGCCATCGAAGCTGTTGTTCACCAATGTCGACATTTTGTTTCTAATTTCCTGTATTTCCCTTATTTTCCTCGATAAAATGTCTCTAAACCTCGATCTGCTACCAGTTTCTGGGGCGGAGAATTTCCCGATTTTGGAAGTAACACCAGAAATTAAGTCCTGTATCCATATTCTAATTTAATTTGATATTTTGACCCATAAGAATACCCACGCCGTCTTCTAGAACCGACCAAGAAAAACCCATCACCCTTGGTAACGGACGTTACGTAATGATGTACCGCAGGGATACGTTTTACGTCACATCACGTTAATAGATAAAGCTAACATTTAAGTAACGTTCCAAAATGCATGATGTCATATTACCAATTTATCCTTTTCTCCAAGGGCTCAACTCTTGAAGGAAAGAATTTACTCCTGAGGAGAAAATTCTTACCTTTAAGAGTAGATCTTCTTTTCTATTGGAACAGAGTTTATAGAAAAGTGAATAGGAAGTTTCGAAAGTTGTCTCCCTTTGCAAAATGGCGAAAAAAATGTACCGAGTCTATCCATTCCCCTTTATTGTATCTGAAGTGATTTGTACAAACTTCAAAGAAAATTGGTGCGAGTCGGACCCATCCTTCAACTCTTTTGGTTTCTTTGGGTGGTAGGGCTTGAGATGGCATTTGATCAGGTTAAAATCCCCAGAAATTTGGAAGCAACGTCTCAAAAATTACCTAAATAGTGTAGTCGTGGACTCAACACAAAAAATCAAAGTCTGTTGTATATTACGTATTTTTGCAAATGCAATGGTATTTATATTGTTTGTTTTCTCATATTTATTTCTTCAATGCAAGGGGGGTTACTCTAAAAATGGATTATTTGCTTTTCGGTTTGGTTTAACCGTTGCCCATCGGGGCTTGAAGAAATAGATGGGCTGCATGATGCTTCCACTAGAACCGCATCAACCTATGTTTGGAGTAAATGATTCGTCTGTTTTTTTTTTAAGAAAATCTTTCCACCGATTATCATACAGCCCCCGCCCATAGGGGCTTGAAGAAATATATGGGCTGCATGTGCTTCCACACAGAGCTGAAATCCGACCGCACACGAGTACTGGTAAACCACTTAGAGGATCTAAGCCTGCCCAGGCAAAGCAGTGCGAGTCGGACCGTCCATGCTTATAAACCCTATTGGTTTCATTGGGCGACAGGGCTTGAGATGTCATTTCATCTCAATATCGGATAGAAGTCCCACAAAATTGGAAGCAACGTCTCCAAAATGACCTATACAGTGTTGACGGGGGACGTTAAACCTCAAATCAAACAATTAACCGTTGTGAGTCTATGGGCCTAATTGATCATGAGTTTTCCATGATCATGTATTTATTTTGTTAATGAACAAAGCATCTGTCCAACAAATTTTCAATTCTTTTATATCCAAAACCGTGCAAAACAACACTGTAGCAGTTATGTTGATGGATGTATGGTTGATAATGGGTTACTTTAATTAATCGATTATGCCCACTAAATCAAACTGCTAACCCATGTGACATCGTGATTTCTTTCATATCTCCAAAATTGTTACTTGTCTGATAAAAAAAGAAATAACAAGAGCACCGCAAGCGGGTGTTATGCTCGTCTGCTTTTCTTTTTTTATTCGTATATCACCAAGGAAGATCAATCGGTCCATCACGAAAACACGCCTAAATAATTTTGACCACTTTGAACCCCACTTCTATATTGTAAAACTGGGGTTTACAGGGGTGAACCTAACTTTCATTATTTCTGCTCCGAGTTATTGGCTGTGGGTATTCGTTAGAACCGCCTCTATATTTTGTGCAGAAATAAGAAAGATATCACAATTTTTCATCTGAAATGTTCATATCAAGTGTTCGGCGGTAAATTTACAATGTATTTGTACAGGCGCGTTTTCGTAATACAAAGTGCATGATAGAGTTATGGAACTTGGTCAGAATGTAGCTATTGTGATGGTACAGTTGTGGTTTAAGTTTCATGAGTCTGGGCTTACATTTAGAAATATGACCAAGGTTCAAGTTTTTCGTTAAATTTTCGAAAAAAATGTCAAAGTTTAAAGGCGAAGGTCACAGGTCAAAACGTTTGATATTAATGGAAAGGTCTTGCCCCAAGGAACACACACGAGTTTTGAAAGCTCTATTGTTTGTGATATTCAACCATTTCAGACTGGAAACCCCTAAACGGGTACCGTGGCAAACAGTGTAGGCCCAAATCAGACGCCGCAGAACGCTGCGTCTGATCAGGGCCTCCACTGTTTGCGAAAAGTTAAGCCATTTTCCAAATCAACTTTGAAGAAAACACAACCTGGCGCCCCTGAATTTTGAAATGGACTCCTGCTATATATAAGGAGGAAGATTCCATTTGGTACAAAAAGGGTTAAAATGAGAGACCAAACGTTTTCATGAAACGGGCGTGTTTTTTTTTTTTTTTTTTTTTTTTTTTTTTTCGCATGTCACAAAGGAAGATAATTCAATCAAATTGCATGATTTTGTTTTGTTTGATTTGAAGTTAAACGTCCCCGTCAAAGCTGTAAAGGTTATTTTGGAGACGTTGCTTCCAATTTTATGGGACTTATACCCGGCATTGAGATGAAATGACATCTCAAGCCCTGTCGCCCAATGAAACCAATAGGGTTTATAAGCATGGACGGTCCGACTCGTGCGCAGCGCTTTGCCTTGGCAGGCTTAGATCCTCTAAGCGGTTTACCGGTACTCATGTGCGGGTCGGCTTCAGCTCTGCGTGGAAGCATCATGGAGTCCATATATTTCTTCACGCCCCGATGGACAGTGGGGGGTGGGGGGGTTACGGCCCCTTCAAGATTATTTCACTCATATCGAGCCGATCGTTAATCAGAGGTGGGCGAAAACCGGAGTACCCGGAGAAAAACCACCTGACCTTCCGTTGCAGAACTTGGCGTCTCACACGTGACCCGAGCGAGGCTCGAACCACAGCGGTGAGAGACCAAATAATCAAGAGTCAGCGCTGTTAACCACTAGGCCACGGAGGCCAGTAAACGATTTAAGGAGGAATTCTTATCTTAGTAAAGTATTTCCTTAAAAAGTGGATTCGAAAGCCACCTATTTCATTTGCTTATTTAAGTATATAACTTCGGATGAATTCGTAATTTCGACGGAAATTTTCACGAAGATTAGCGTGTAAGTGATGTAGGCGGCTTATAACTTTCCCGCGAAAGTTTCAAAAATCGCTTCTTCTGTTTTACTGAATGAGGAACAATATAAAATATGATAGTTTGGTTTCCATTTCACTACATAAACCTTGAAAGAAATGTTTTATATACTATAAAACCTGTCTCATTGAAGGATCACACTCGATGGGCAAACATTGGTCACAATGCAGTACCAAGACATATGCAAAACGCTATTTCTATGGGGTCACTTTGGAAGCAAGAAATCATACAATATTTGAATATGCAAAACTCGATTTTAAAGAGTCTGTCCATGAGAAGTAATTATAAATGCAATTTGGTGTATATTTGGCAGAATTGCATATTCAAAACAATCTCGTAGAGTCGATAATTAAGAAAAATAAACTTCACGTGAACAAGTCCATGAAATGAACACCCCCCCCCCCACCCCTAAACCCCACTTTATATAGAGAAAACCGGGGTTAACGGGGGTATACATTATTTTCCTTATTTCTGCTGCAAGACATAGGTGGTGGGTACTCGTTAGAACCGCCTCACGGAGGCGGTTCTAACGAGCACCCTCAACCTATGTTTTAAACATTTTTAACAAAAATATCAAGGATTTTCATCAGAAAAGTAGCCATTTTGGAGATGTGAAAAACGCACTATGTCGCACGTGTGAGTTATCGTAATGTATATTCTGCGCTATGGTGTAGAACACGATAGACTGCTGCACAAACCATCCGACATTTAACCCAAGCTACAATATTGTTTTTCGAATGTCATTAATACATGTATTAATACATGTATTTGCCCAGGCAAAGCGGTGCGAGTCGGCCCGTCCAGGCTTATAAACCCTATTGGTTTCATTCGGCGGCAGGGCTTGAGATGTCATTTTATCTCAATTTCGGGTAAAAGTCCCACAAAATTGGAAGCAATGTCTCCAAAATGACCTTTACAGTCTTGACGGGGACGTTAAACCTCAAGTCAAACAAACAAACAATCAAACAAACAAATACATGTATGTAGTTGATATAGTCATTAAGGACACGATCAAAAATCGCACAGACAAACACGGAGAAAACCGTAGCTCCAGCCGGAGTAAAATAACAGTGAAATAACTGCGTATTCGATCTAGGATTTCCCTGTCGTTTTCATGAGTGAGGTCCTTATCTGTTGGTGAAACGGAAAGCATTCACTCACTCCTCAAGACACTCAATCGCTCACATGGGGGTAGACTGGAAACAGTCCATTCATTTAATCATTTCACTTATAAGAATATGCTTATTAATTTTAACCCAGCTCAAAAGCAATTACTTCCATCCCATAGCACCAAATGAAATGCACAAGTTTTGGAGATCAGAAAGTATTGGAGAGGAGAATAATATAAATCAGTGCTAATACAAATGAGAAGATAATTGTTAAACTTTTGGACTGATTCCAGTCTAACAGGGGGGTGGTACGCCTCAAACTTATTTATTATTGAGCATTTCAAGGCAGTAAAGTGAGGGATACAGGAGGAGAGGCAAATGATTGGCTGTGTAGAAACAGAATAAATAACAACATTCCCCTCTACCCTTACCTGCTGCTAGGAAAGCAGGCCTTGTCACAATATAAGCCATTATTCGCTGGACACCCCAGTGACGCGGGATACACGTTACCAGCCCAAGCCGACCACACGTGACCTCCAGTAAACGCTGAGAAGGTCTAAGCCTGCCCAGGCAAAGTGGTACATGGGCCGTCCATGCATATAAATCTTGTTGGTTTCATTGGGCGGCAGGGCTTGGATGTCATTTCATCCCAATGTCTGGTAAAAGTCCCACAGAATTGGAAGCAACGCTTCCACAATAACCTAAATAGTTTTGACGAGGACGTTAAAACTCAAATCAACCAAACAGACAAAACCTTTTTGTATTTAATAAATTTTGATATCAAGAATCTTACACAAATGGTCCTTTCATATGAGTGAGTGTTTAAGTTTTACGTCCCACCAACAGCTAAGGTCATACGGAGACGGGACCTCGCTTTAAAGACTCATCCGAAAGTCTGGAGAAGCTCGGGATCGATCCTGTGACCCCTGGTTTACAAGGCGAGTAGCGTAACCACTACACCACGGGAGCTTCGCCCCTTTCATATGGAAGTTACGATTCGGGCCTTCGAATTGGATTTAAAATTTGATTTTATACCATTTGCCCAGCAAAAGTTCATCATTGCAATACGTTACTTGTTCACGCCAAATTGTTAATATTTACATTTCAGGTGTAAAGCCAAATGTAAACCTATAGAAAACAATAGAACCCCCCCCCCCCCCCCACACACACACACACCTCACCACACACACATACACACACCTACCCCGACAAAAACAGTCGAGTCGATCAAGGGCCCCACTAACTTGTAAGAACCTTTCTACAACAAACAATAAAGTGTTGTCCTGTCACCAGCATTATAAGAGGAAGTTTTTACATAGCTCTTTGACACACCAAGGGAGAAATACACCCAGTAGCATAATACCTCATCGCCAAGTTTACTTGCGCCACAGAGGGGGGGGGGGGAGATATGGCTCGACCGGGACTCGAACCCATGGCCTCTTGCATATCGTGCAAACACTCTACCGTCTGAGCAAACATCACGTGAACAAGTCCGTGAAATGAAGACCCCCCCTATACCCAACTTTATATAGAGAAAACTGGGGTTTAGGGGGGGGGGGGTATACATTATTTTCCTTATTTCTGCTCCAAGACATAGGTTGTTGGTACTCGTTAGAACCGCCTCAATGAGGCGGTTCTAACGACTACCCAAAACCTATGTTATGAGAATAAATAAGAAAAATATCATTCATTTTCATCAGAGAATTATCTTTTTGAGGTATGAAAAAATGCACTATATCACACGGATGTGTTATCGTATTGCTCTACTGCCTACACGGTCGACCTATTACGCTTGCAGATAATTTGATTATGCCATGTCCCGTTTCGTTGCGGAATCAACTATACACAGTGTGCATCTTTAATATTAGATGAGAGGCGATTGGGCATTTAGCAACTCTCTGTCGTCTAACACTTTCATTTTTTGCCGTCTTTGATGACTTTCTTCTCGAGCAAATAAAAGCCATAATATTTGTTGTTGTTGATATACATTCATGTGTCAAGGTCAAATCTTAAAAGTTAAGGTACCTACATGGGTAAACTTAAATATTTAAATATTTAAGTATTTTCTTAGGTTAAGTAACGACTTAACCAAAAGACTTTCTTTGAAGTTCACTTTGTACGGCAGTTAAGTAAATACTTATTTTAAGAAGGTACTTAAAATTTTAGTACGAATTGTATTCATGGTAAAACAAGCGCGATAACCCAAAATTTGTTCTTTGGAAATGTTTACTTACTGAACACCAAAATCAATCTACACAGCCAAAAACAGTCTTAAAGTATGAAAGTCTTAAAGTATGAAAAACTTGGGTCAAGATACATCAATGAAACGCAAGAAAAGACTGATCAGTGTGTGTGTTTGTGTGTGTGTGTGTGTGTGTGTGTGCGTGCGTGCGTGCGTGCGTGCGCGCGCGCTAATCTGAGTGTACGCTGGGTGCGCATGTAGGGAGATAAGATTTGGTTGTCTTGGCAGAAATAGAAATAAGCTTTTACCCTTGAGTTTCTAAAGTGGCCTATTTCATGTATGAATTTGGACAGCATTAACATCTGGATCTACTTTGTATTGCTATATGCACCGATCTGCAAGATTTGACGAATTAAGATAATTATAATTTTATACATATGCTTCAAGCAAAATACTAAGTCTGTTCCCTCTGATAAGAGTTTTAGCTGTTAACAACAGCCCCTAACATCTTCTGGGCTTTGCAAAGAGTGTTAAGCAAAATGGGTTGATAAGAAGACTAACCTGTAACTTTAATGAAAACACCCAGATTTCTTTTTGTCATTTGCCGTCACACCCATGCATTGAATGTGGGTTCAAAGCCCCACAGTCTAAATTTGGAATATAAATAAATTCAACCGAAATTCACATTTGGTGCATTATAAATAATAATAATAATAATAATAATAATAAAGTTTAATAGAAGTGAGTGTGTGTTTGAGTTTTACGTTCCACCAACAGCTAAGGACATACGGAAACGGGACTTTGGTTTAAAGACTCATCCGAAAGTCTAACGAAGCCCGGGATCGATCCTACAAGGCGAGTAGCATAACCACTGCACCACTGAGGCTTCTTAAGTTTAATAGGAATATGTGAGGTTTGGACAAAGAAGGGCTTCGCTGTTCCCAATATGTTCTGTGACCTCCGTGGTCACGTGGTCAATCACATTATATATCACACCGCTGTGGATTCCATCCATGGTTGGGTATCAAGTGGCGGCTTTTCACCTGCTACTATTGATTTCCCTGTTAAACGATAGGCTAAATATGAGTGAAACTATATTTTAGTGACCGTATAACCTCTCAAAAACATGTATGCATATGCCTAACACGAGTCTCATTAAAATGGTGTCTCCTAGTTTTATGTTGTCGAAGGCAACTTTGTAGCTTTATTAATCACACACCCCATGGCGTATACATTTCTGTTTAAGAAATATATCAGCTCTAACTGTGATTTGTTGAGTAATAAATCACAGTTTGGAGGTCAGTTGTAAAGAAGATCAAATCACGAGCGCGTAGCGCGCATGATTTGTCTACTTACAACTGACCGACAAACTGTGATTTAATACTCAACAAATCACAAACTAGAGCTGATCTATTTCGATTCTAACAGGCTGAAAATCGGCAATAATGTTGTTGTTTCCTTCAAAATCTCACAACTTTTCGCCATTGTTAGGAGAAATCCCGCTAGAATTATCGACTGAAACACATGCATTTATACCCTTTTCTAACGTTTCGATGCGAGAAAATGACGTTACACAGTGTAACGTCGAGGAAATCGACTAGTGACGTCATTAATTGGCAGTTTTTAATGACGTCACTCTTCACGCTCTTCATTGTCGTGATTTGTTGTAGAATAAAACAGTTATTTTCCATTGCCTATATAGGCGCGCTGTGTTAGAATTTTTTACAATGCGAAGTTGTTAAGAAATATTTACTCCGGAAAACCCCGAAAAATACGCCAGTTCATGAACAAGAGTACATATCGCATCGCTAGGTTTTGGCAATATTGGGCATTTGCATAGTCTATAGCTTCTGACCATATGAAAAGTCTAGTCAGAGCCTTTGCTTCTCGCATGAATGTAGCTGAGACCTTGAGATAGCTTTAAGCAAGACGTCATACCGTAAATATAATAAACATTCGGATCTTTTCAGGACTTGCTGCAATTCTCTTAAAATTTAAACAAATTTATTTCATGTTTCTGCAAGGAATCCAAAAGGTGCAAAAATCCAAAACATTCGGACGTCTTTAGGACTTGCTGTAAATACGTTCTACAAAAGGGTTATCCTTTGAAAGCAAGGAATACACCACAGAAGTGAAAAATATGGAGTGTACATGTTTTCTTGTGCCAGACTAGCTAGTTTCGGCCAATTAGGCCTCATCAGTGACCCTCAGATATTTTCAAAATTCCACAATGGAATCAATGATCCCAAAGGACAAGAAAATATAATCTACACTATGATGTAGGGCAGGGAGACGTTTTACCGCCGCCACATATTCCCACACACCAGCTGTAGTGAAGTTAAATATGTTCTATAAAAGGGTTATCCTTTGGAAGCAAGGAATACACCACAGAAATGAAAAATATGAAGTGTACATGTTTTCTGGGCCAGACTAGCTAGTGACACTCGGGACGGATTTTTCTATCCATCCTTCACACCAATGTAAGTTTCTTATATTCTGTCTGTTCGAGTGTATTCTTTCCTATACGAGTATACCCTGCTGATGAAGGCAAGATAACGATAAATGGATGAGTTATCTCCCATAAAGACGTATCTATTCCTATTATAGTACAAGTTTCCCTCTTTTTTTCAGAACATATTGACATGCCCACAACAGTCAATATCAAGCTGCCAGACGATAAAAATAAAGCGGCGGTGGCAGCAGCAATATTTCTATCTGGAGGAGAGCTTGTTGTCTGTGATATAGGTAATAATAAAATCAAACTATTGAGTAGTTCGTTCGGCGAGATGAGAGGCCTGGACCTACATTTTAGACCTAACGATGTTGCAGAGATCGATGAGAACAATGTAGTTGTAACATTGCCTTACGTGAAAGAAATACAGTATATACAAGTGTTGCCTTCCCTGCAAAAAACACGTGTACTGAAACTGGACAGGATGTGCTGGTATATAGCTATGGTTAAAGATGAAATGTATGTGACATATCGAGATGTAGGAGTCAGAATAGGAGTGATGATATTAGATAAGGACGGCAATGTTAAAAGATACATTGATATTCTGACTGATGATGCCCCAAGACAATCGTTGTTTTTGTATATATACCCTATACGTTTGCTAGTAGCAGAGACGGGACGGATATACATATCAGACTATGGACTTGATTCTGTTACATGCATTGATACCCAGGGAAAAATGCTGCATGAGTACAAGGATCCTGAGTTAAGAGAACCTGCAGGAGTCTGCGTTGACAGTAAAGGTCAAGTTATTATATGCGGACACGGGTCGTCCAATCTCCACATCATGACTCCCGACGGAAGTAAAATTAAAACAATGTCAACATGGGAGTGTCCTCAAGCTGTTGCATACAGAAAAAGTGACAGAACACTGATTATTGGTTTTGATTTTAACAACAAGTTGTTGGTTTTGCATAATTTCACGTCATAACTTTTCTCGATAACAGTCGTCTTTATTTAAAATAATACAATAACACACCGTTGCGTCATACAGCAATTTTTCGTATTTCCAAAATAGTTACTTTTCGGAGGAAAACTGATACTTTTGTGTTAGTTATACTTCCACACATAGATTGTGGGTGCTCGTTAGAACCGCCTTGAGGCGGTTCTAACGAGCACCCACAACCTATGTCTTGGAGCAGAATTAAGAAAAATAATGTATACCCCTGTAAGTTACAGTTTTTTCTTATATAAAGTGGGATTTAGAGGGGTGTTACATTACACGGATTTGTTAACACTATCACTAATTCATCACTAATCTAATTGTACATACAAAAATTAACATTATTTTTTTTTTAAGATAATTGGTGTTACTGGTGCTGGGGCTGTCAAATTGTGATATCATATCTACTTCAGAAACTTCATATTTCAATTCCAACAGATAAAATATTAATTGATGATTATATTAAAAGCCCCTTGATATGTAAAGAGAGTCGGTGGAAGTTGGGATTATTTTGAAAATACCCTTGAAAATGCTTTCTGATCAATTTATTGATGTCCTGGTTCTGTGACATTTCAGCTATGATAGTCTGAAACGCGGCAGTGTAAGATGGCTACAAATAATAAAGTTGACGTTTTACCTCCAGCATATTATTAAACCGCAATAAGAATTACAGAACACCGAGAAGCTTGCATTGGTCTGATTGTGTCCAGCCATACTTCTCAGAAATCTTTTCTTCATCCCATAGTGATCGGTTTTTATTTTTGTTTGATTTGAGGTTTAACGTCCCCGTCAACACTCTATAGGTCATTTTGGAGACATTGCTTCCAATTTTGTGGTGCTTTTACCCGACATTGAGATGAAATGACATCTCAAGCCCTGTCGCCCAATGAAACCATAGTGTTTATAAGCATGGGCCGTCCGACTCGCACCGCTTTGCCTGGACAGGATTAGATCCTCTAAGCGGCTTACCAGTACTCGTGTGCAGTCGGATTCAGCTCTGCGTGGAAGCAACATGTAGCCCATCTATTTTTTCAAGCCCTCACGGGCGGGGGCCGATGGTGATCGTTGTACAGAAACATTTATCAAATTCGAGCCAGTAAGAAAATTGAATGGAGATTTGAATGGGTTCTAATGACAATTCTGTGTGTGTGTGTGTGTGTAAGGGGTGGTGGTGAGACACATGTGGGGCGTGTATCTTGCGTCACTGGGACATTCAACTGATACTGGATAACAGTCGGACAAGGCCTGCTGCTGTTTCAGCAGGTAAGGGTAGAGGGGGAGTGTTGTTATTTCTTCTGTCCTTACACCACCGTTGATGTTTCTCTTTCTCCTCTGACTCTCACTATCATCTCCTCTACTATCTCTTCTGTTACTTTTTGTCCATTTCTCTTGGAGATGACTCAAATGAAACACAAGCCTTACACAATCAATCATTCACTAATAGCAATTCGACTGAACATCAAATTTACGCTACTGACTGGTCGTTCATACAAAATTGCATTTATATCAATGTGACTACTTGGAAGATATAGTGCATACATTAAGAAAACACGCCTATTCCAATACATGTATATTGAAAATTTTACTATTTTCAGATAAAAAAGTTATATTTTTATCTGTACAACGCATAGATTGTGGATACTCCTCAGAACCGCCTCGAGAAGGCGGCCCTAACAAGTACCGACAATCTAGTATTGTGGGTACTCGTTAGAACCGCGCCCCACGCAATCTGTGTTTTGAGTAGAAATAAGAAAAAAAATAGTGTATCCGCCTGTAAACCCCAGTATTACTAAATAAAAGTGGGGGTTTCGTGATGAAACAGCTGAAAATAATATTTTAAGGAAAACATAAACTTTTAGACATAAGGCTCGGAATTAAAAAACTACAGGAAAACATATGCGAAAGAGATAGGTTGTATTGAAAGGCAAGGGTGTCTAAATTGTCCATTCGCCGGCATAATAATAATAATAATAATAATAATAATAATAATAATTATAATCATAATAATAATAAAAAGAAGTAATAGATTTTGTTCAGCGAGGAACAGGAATAAAACCTTCCTTACTAACCTAAAATATACAGTGAAATTTAGCTATTAAGACCACATAAATTTGAGACTAATTCTGCTTTAAAAAGCTTAATTTGAAGGCTGTACTTAATCTTTCTTTGTGTTTTCTACCTAAAGTGTCCTCTGGTAATGGACCACCTTTGGAACTGTTCAAAAGTGGTCTTAAAGACCACTGTTAAACAGTCCCAAAGGTGGTCTTAATATAAGAATTTTACTGTATATTAAGCTGACTAAGAAGTTTCACAATCACAGATCATAGGCTACCAATAGCACCAGGGAAAGAACATATAAAACATACCCGTAAAAATTCGCCCAAAAATACCGTAAAAATTCGCCCAATACATACCGTAAAAATCCACCCAAAACATACCGTAAACATTCGCCCAAAACATACCGTAAAAATTCGCCCAAAACATACCGTAAAAATCCACCCAAAAATAACGTAAACATCCGCCCAAAACATACCGTAAAAATCCACCCAAAACATACCGTTAAAATTCGCCCAAAACATACCGTAAATATCCGCCCAAAACATACCGTAAAAATCCGCCCAAAACATACCGTAAAAATCCGCCCACAACATACTGTAAATATCCGCCCAAAACATACCCATAAAAATCCACCCAAAAATAACGTAAACATCCGCCCAAAAATACCTTAAAAAATCCGCCCAAAACATACCGTAAAAATCCGACCAAATATCGGATAACTTGAAGATGTACTCCGACTCTTCTGAAAGTTTAATTAATTTGTCTCATGATCCAGCAAAGTGTCCATAAAGTGCAGCCAGAATGGCAAACACTGTAGACCCTGATCAGACTGCTCCTTCAAGACCCTGATCATGCTCTGTACTGTTTGACTGTTTGCTTAGGCCTGTCTGTCCCAGTACTTAGGATCTTTACGGACATGCAAAACGGAACACCAAGCAAGCGGCTTTTACCATTACAATGTTATAAAGGAAATAAAATAAACAGCAGCTTTTAGCTCACCTGAATCGGAGGCTCTGAAATTGGTGAGCTTATAGTATGTGTAGGCTACGTTGTTGTCGTTGTCGCCGTTTCTCTCTCTCTCTCTCTCTCTCTCTCTCTCTCTGCCAAATTTTTCAAACATCTCCTCTGAAATCACTGGATGTAGTCATTTCATGTGAAACATCCATTGGATTGAGAAACGTAGATTTGGTCGCAGGGTGTAGGTCACATGTCCAAGATGGACGCCATGCCCATATAAGGTAAAAACCCTACAAAAATCTTCTTCTTCGAAACTAGTGGGCAGGTTTTTATGTCATTTGGTGTGTTGCATTTGAGACTCGAGTCAATCATAGTTTGTTCAAATGATTACCATTGGATGAACTTGACATACTATTGGCAAAAGTCAAATTTGGCCACATAGACTATTTGTATGGGAAAAGGTCAACACCGTTTTTCGGAAACTATTTCATCCGAAAATTGGTACATACAGTTAACTAAGTGAGTAAGTGAAAGTACAAGAATATTTAAGGCCAAGGTCATTCTGATGACCCGTTCTGTGGCATCTGATCTAGGTCTTAACTGTTTTCTATAAATAGCCATACCCTAAACAAAGAACATCTCTGTTGGACACTAAATTATGTCTCCCCCTTTTTCGGGGAGACATATTGTTTTTCCCCGGCGTCTGTCTATCTGTCTGTCTGTCTGTCTATCACAAAATCATGTCCGCTCTATATCTTGAAAACCGTTCAAGCTATCTTCACGAACCTTCATATAACTATTAATCAACATTAGACGACACGACGTGCAGAGCGTAAGAACTCGTATATCTCTTGCATTTATACTTTTTTTTAAGTTATTCCCCTTGGAAGTTTGTCGGTCACAAAATCATGTATGTTTGTATGGGTAAATCGTGTCCGGTCAATAACTTTCTTATTTTGTGATGGATTTTGAAATTCTTTGACAGAACTGGCAGATCTGTTAACCACCATGAGACGATGTGTCGCGCGCATGACACAGATCGGTACCTCAAAGGTCAATGTAATACTTAGAGGTCAAAGGTAAAAAAGGTGCTTTTTCGTTTCCTGTCAATAACTTTCTTATTCCTGGATGGATTGCGAAATTACATGGCAGAAATGTTAACCATCATGAAACGATGTGTTGGGTGCAATACCAAGGTCGGTTTCTCCAAGGTAATGGTCATACTTAGAGGTCAAAGGTAAAAAAGGGTATTTTGTTTGGTCAATAACTTTCTTATTCCTGAATGGATTTTGAAGTACTTGGCAGAAATGTTGATCATCATGAGATGACGTGTTGTGCGCAAGGCACAGGTCGGTACCTTCAAGGCCAAGGTCATACTTAGAGGTCAAATGTCAACATCACGAAAACACGCTTATATAATTTTGACCCCTTGAACCCCACTTTTATATAGTAAAACTGGGGTTTCAAGGGCTATACCTTATTTTTCTTATTTCTGCTCTAAAATAAAGATTGTGGGTACTCGTTAGAACCGCCTTGATGAGGCGGTTCTAACGAGTGCCCACAATTTATATTTTGAGCAGAAATAAGAAAAATATCACAATTTTTCATCATAAAATTTCATTTTTTCGGCGATAAAGGTGGCAATTTATTTGTATAGGCGTGTTTGCGTAATGAAAAGTCTTTTTTCGTGTTTGGTCAAATATTTTCTTATTCCTGGATGGATTTTGAAATTACTTGACAAAATGTAAACCATCATGAGATGATATGTTGCGCGCAAGACCCAGGTCGATACCTTCAAGGTCAAGGTCATCCTTAATGGTCAAATGTAAAAAAGGGTCTTTTTTCTTGTCGGGTCAATAAGTTTTTTTTTTTATTTCTGGATGGACCTTTTAAAGTAACCTTACAGAAATGTTCACCTTCGTTAGACAATGTGTCCTGCGCAAGACCAAGGCCCGTACCTCCAATGTCAAGGTCATACTTAGAGGTCAAAGATAAAAAAGGGATCTTTTTCGTGTATTGTCAATAACTTTCGTATTCTTTGATGGATAATGAAATTACTTGGTAGAAATGTTAACAATCATAAGACGATGTTTTGCCTCCAAGATCCAAGTCGGTACCTCTAAGGTCAAAGTCATACTTAAAGGTCAAATGTCAAAATAGTGTATGTTTTCGTGTCCGGTCAGTAACTTTCTTATTCCTTGATGGATTTTGAAATTGCTTGGCAGAAATCTTAACCATCATGAGACGATGCGTTGACTTCAAGATCCAAGACGGTAACTCTAAGGCCAAGGTTATACTCAGAGGTCAAAAGTAAAAAAGGGCTGTTTTCGAGTACAGTCAATAACTTTCTTATTTTTCGATGGACCTATTAAACTTACTTTGCAGAAATGTTCACCTTCATTAGCTGATGTGTTGCACACAAAACCCAGATCTGTGGTTTTGTAGAAAAAAAACATTCTAGTTTAAACTATGGAAAGTCAAAATTGAACCTGTAGTGCATCACGAAAACACGCCTATATAATTTTGACCCCCTCGAACCCCACTTTTATACAGAAAAACTGGGGTTGACAGGGGTAAACCTACTTTTTCATATTTCTGGTCCAAAATATATATTGTGGGTACTAGTTAGAACCGCCTCGAGGAGGCGGTTCGAACGAGTACCCACAATCTATATTTTGAGCGGAAATAAGAAAAATATCAAAAATTTTCCTCTTAAAATGTTCATTTATTCGGCGATAAATGTTACAGTGTATTTGTATAGGCGTGTTTTCGTAATGGATAAAACTAACAACCAAATATTAATCCCCATCCTGCAAATGAATTATTTTAGCCACACCCATTTCTGACTATCAACGAATCAAACTACTTTATACAATGTATTTGTTTACGGAGTGTCTATTGCCAGACATCTTGCAATAGCAGAAACTCGGTAAAAAATCTATTGACAGACATCTGGCAATAGCAGAAACTCGGTTAAAATGCTATTGACAGACGTCTGGCAATAGCAGAAACTCGGTAAAAATGCTATTGACAGACATCTGGCAATAGAAGAAACTCGGTAAAAATGCTATTGGCAGACGCCTGAGTATTATGTAGTGATCTGTGCGAAAATATACGAATATGACCAAAGAATATGTAAATATCGCTGCTTTATGCTAAGTCTTCCATAGTCGAAATTCGAAAGTGGATGATTTGTTTGATCACAAACTGCATGACAAACAGTGTAGATTCTGATCAGATGGCTTTGGTAGCAATCTGATCTGGATCTACACTGTTTGGACAGGTATTGGTTGTAGAGTATAGTAGGACGTGCTGCTTAACATTTTATAGGTGTGTATTTGTTAACTGAAAAAGCAGTTTTCCATTATAAGCGAATTTTGTCTCTACATTGTGAGCTCAAATAAAGCCATGCTCTCCATAAGGAAAACACGCCTATACAAATACTTTGTAAATTTTATTGCCGAAAATTTTAAGATGAAAGACTGCTATATTTTATCTTATTTCTGCTCAAAATATAAATTGTTAGTACACGTAAGAACGGCCTCGATTATAGATTGTTGGTGCATGTTAGAACCGCCTCGATTATAGATTGTTGGTAACGTTAGAACCACCTCGATTATAAATTGTTGGTACAGGTTAGAACTGCCTCATCGAGGCGGTTCGAACGAGTACAAACAATCTTTATTTTAGAGCAGAAACAATAAAAATATTGTTTACCCCTGTAAACTTCGGTTTTACGATTTAAAAGTGGGATTCAACGGGGTCAGATTTATATAGGCATGTTTTCGTGATGTAAATTTTTTCTTACTTATATTGCTATCTTTTTTTCGATTAAAAACAGTTTTCCACCTACCATGCTTTTGTTGTCTTCTCCTAGTGTTAGCGTTGGACAGAGAAAAGGGGAGAATACTCTATAGGCTATTGACATTTGATAAAATTAAGGGGAATGGGAACACCCGGCAGATATTTCCGCCATTTGTCAAAGGGAGATAACTTTCGGGACTTTCTGTTCGCTTTTCTATAAGCGCTGTCCTACTGAAAAAGGGGTCTACTCTTAAAGGGGAAGAATTTGCTCCCCCGGAGCAAATTCTTCCCTTTAAGAGTTGATCCCTATTGACATAGGAGACGGAACATCTTTTGTGGGAGTTGCCTCCCCTATTGGTGTTTTCATTCCCCCTTAAACTTCAATAACTCGAGCACTGATGGCTCGTTTACCATGGCTGAGTCAATCTCATTTTTGAGTCAATAAAATTCTTTACCAAATAAGGACTAGTGAGGATTGATTTGAACAGATTTCCTTTAGTTATCCTCAAAATGTATCTTTGTGTACTTATTAGAACCGCCCCAGTGACTCGATTTTAATGCGTATATATAATATAGCTTAAATAAGAATATCGAACCGATGTACCGATATTTTTCCCAGTGTTCTTCATAACCTAATGCTATGTACAACAGTCAGTAGGATCCCGCCCATCGGGGCTTGGAGAAATAGACTGGGCTGCACTATGATTCCACGCAGAGCTGAAATTGACCGCACATGAGTTCAGGTAAACCGCATAGAAGCACCAAGTCTTTGCGAGACAAATCGTCCAGTTGACATGTATATAAGCCCTTTTGGTTTCACTGGGCGGCATGGCTTGAGATGTCATTTCATTTCAATGTCGGGCAAGGACCAAATACGCTTCCAGGAACGGACAGCAGGAAAATAAAGTGAAACTTCGAAAACTCAAACATGGAAAGTTTGTTATTGCACACCAGATAAGGAAATCCATAGTTTAAGCTTGGAATAGAACATTCGTAAGAATGTTATATGGGTGTTAGGTGGCTGGAAAAATCCGCCCCGAGGATCACAGTACAGCATCACGGGGGACAGAACACCAGTGATCTTTACTTACTAGTGTTCATTATTCTTGCACACAAGACAAGGAAATCCGTAGTTTTAGCTTGGGATAGATATTCTGTTCTATCCCTGGTGTTCTTACCCAAAATCGAATAATCTCGCGTGTATGATAAATGCCCTGGTTGAACACGATCTCGTGGCCCCCGCCCATAGGGGCTTGAAGAAATATATGGGCTGCTTGATGCGTCCACGCAGAGCTGAATCCGGCTCGCACACTAGTACTGGTAAACCGCTTAGAGGATCTAAGCCTGTCCAGGAACCGCGGTGCGAGGCGGACCGTCCATGCTAATAAACCCTATTGGTTTCATTGGGCGACAGGGCTTGAGATGTCATTTCATCTCAATGTCGGGTAAAAGTCCCACAAAATTGGAAGCAATGTCTCCAAAATGACCTTTACAGTGTTGTCGGGGACGTTAAACCTCAAATCAAACAAACAAAATACGACCTCATATGCGCCGTCGTTAAGGTTGACGTCATAGGACGTTACGTGACGTCACTAAACATCACAGTAGTGTCATCACAATATGGCGGACGTCGGCAACCGAAGTGACTGCAGTATTAAACATCCACGCTCAGAAATGGAAGGTATGCAAGAAAAAGAATCCAACATGGGTGTGAGGGGTGGACAGAAAAATCCGTCCTCGGGATCACTGTGCCTCGTGATGCCGGACAGCGACCCTCTGGACGGATTTTTTCATCCACCCTTTACATCCATGTAAGATTCTTATATTCTCCCCGGATATTTCGAACACGATCTAGAGTCCAAAGAGAATTTCTCCCATAATTCCAGATTCAAATCTTTAGGTTAATTTGTCTTTTTCTGGTTTTATATTAAGAAGGTATATTATGTGTACTTATTAGAATCGCCTCAATGAGGCGATTCTAATGAGTACACACATCATACCTATTTTTTGAAGAAAAAAAAAAACAACAAAGAAATACACTTAAGACATTCCCATAATGCCTCATGTCCTGATTCTACGATTTACCCACAGTAGTTCGAACAACTCTTATCTCGAACAAATTTTCATGGTCTTAAGGGGAATCGGAACACTTGGCAGATTTTCCCCCATTTTTCAAAGGGAGACAGCTTTCGGGACTTCCTGTACGCTTTTCTATAAGCCCTGTCCCGATGTGAAAGGGGTCTACTCTTAAAGGAAAGAATTTGCTGCTCAGGAGCAAATTCTTTTCTTTAAGAGTCGACCCCTATTGACATGGGAGAGAAAAATACTTTTGCAGGACTTACCTCTCCTGAAGGTGTTCCCATTCCCCTTAAATGTGTTCGAATTATTGAAGTTCAATTGCACTATGATGCGTTAATGACCGGTGTGAACTCGACATAAACATGTTAACAAGTCAACAAAATTTTGAATGAGATTTTGGATCAAGAACCTGAACAGTCAAAGCAAAAGAAGACACGAAAAAAACTTCACATACCCCTAACGCATGAAGATGACCATTGAAATTTCGGTTCATGGTGCTGCTGAGGAGGTCATTCACTTTCGGATAACACATCTGTATCGCCAAGTTCTGCAAAGGAAGGTCATGTGGTTCCTGGTGCAGCTGAGGAGATCATGAGAGCATTCACGTTAGGATACCACATCTGTATCGCCAAGTTCTGCAAAGGAAGGTCATGTGGTTCCTGGTGCAGCTGATGAGGTCATTAACTTTAGGATAACACCTCTGTATTGCCAAGTTCTGCAAAGTAAGGTCATGTGGGTCCTGGTGCTGCTGACGTGGCCATTCACGTCAGAATAACACAACAGTATCGCCGAGTTCTGCAAAGGAAGGTCATTTGGTTCCTTGTGCAGCTGATGAGGTCATGCACGCTAGAATAACACATCTGTATTGCCAAATACTGCAAGGAAGGTTTTGTGGTTTCCGGTGCAGCTGATGAGGTCATGAGATCATTCACGTTAGGATTACACATCTGTATCGCCAAGTACTGCAAAGGAAGGTCATGTGATTCCTGATGCAGCTGATGAGGTCATTCACGTTAGGATAACACAACTGTATCGCCGAGTTCTGCAAAGGGAGGTCATGTGGTTTTTGGGGTAGCTGATGAGGCATTAACTTTAGGATAACACCTCTGTATCGCCAAGTGGTTCCTTGTGCTGCTGAGGAGATCATTCACATGAGGATAACACATCTGTATCGCCAAGTTCTGCAAAGGAAGGTCATGTGGTTCCTGGTACAGCTGAGGAGATCATTCACATGAGGATAACACATCTGTATCGCCAAGTTCTGCAAAGGAAGGTCATGTGGTTCCTGGTGCTGCTGAGGAGGTCAGAATGACCTTGGCCATATTCATGTTGGGATAACACATCTGTATCGCCGAGTTCGGCTGCAAAATAAGGTCATGTTGTTCCTGGTGCAACTGATGAGGTAATTCACTTTATGATAACACCTGTGTATCGCCAAGTTCAGCAAAGAAATGTCATGTGGTTCCTGGTGCTGCTGAGGAGGTCCTTCACGTTATGATAACGCACCTGTATCGCCAAGTTCTGCAAAGGAAGGCCATGTGGTTCCTCGTGCAGCTGAGGAGATCATCCACGCTAGGATATCACACCTGTGTCGCCAAGTTCTGCATAATAAGGTCATAGGGTTCCTAGTGTAGGTGCGGAGGTAATTCATGGTGGGATAACATATCTGTATCGCCAAGTTCTATAAAGGAAGGTCATGTGGTTCCTGGTGCAGCTGAGGAGCTCAATCATGTAAGGATAACTCATCTGTATCGACAAATTCTGCAAAGTAAGGTCATGTGGTTCATGGTACAGCTGAGGAGGTCATTCACGTTGGTATGACACATCTTTGTCGCCAAGTTTTGAAAATAAGGTCACGTGGTTCCTGGCGCAGCTGATAAAGTCATCCACCAAGTTTTGCAAAATAAGGTCATGTGGTTCCTGGTACTGTTCAGGAGATCATTCACATTAGAATAACACATCCGTATCGCCAAGTTCTGCAAAGGAAGGTCATATGGTTCCTGGTGCAGCTGTGGAGGTCATTTACTTTAGGATAACACATCTGTGCCGCCAAGTTCTGCAACGGAAGGTCCGGTGGTTCCTAGTGCAGCGGTGGATTATTAACGTTGGGATTACACTCCTGTACCGCCAAGTTCTGCAAAGGAAGGTCAGGTTGTTCCTGGTGCAGCTGAGGAGGTAATTCACTTTCAGATAACACATCTGTGTCGCAAAGTTCTGCAAAGGAAGGTCAGGTGGTGTGCAGCTGATGAGGTCATTCACGTTAGGATAACACATCTGTGTCGCCAAGTTCAGCAAAGGAAGATCATGTGGTTCCTGGTACATCTGATGAGGTCATTCACGCTGGAATAACCCATCTTTGTCGACAAGTTCTGCAAAGGAAGATCATGTGGTTCCTGATGCAGCTGAGGAGGTCATTCACGTTGGGATAACAGATTTGTGTCGCCAGGTTCTGCCAATGAATGTCATGTGGTTCCTGGTGCAGCTGAGGAGGTCATTCACGTCGGGGTAGCACATGTGTGTCGCCAAGTTGTGCAAAGGACCGTCATGTTGTTCCTGGTGCAGTTGAGGAGGTCATTCATGTTGGGGTAACACATGTGTGTCGCCAAGTTCTGCAAAGTAAGGTCATGTGGTTCTTGGTGCAGTTAAGGAGGTCATTCACGTTAGGGTAGCACATTCGTGTCGACAAGTTCTGCAAATGAAGGTTATGTGGCGCAGTTGAGGAAGTCATTCACGATGGGATATCACATCTGTGTCGTCAAAGTCTGCAAAGGACCGTCATGTGGTTCCTGGTGCAGCTGAGGAGGTCATTCATGTTGGAAAACACATCTGTGCCGCCAAGTTCTACAAAGTAAGGTCATGTGGTTCCTGGTAAAGCTGAGGACGTCATTCACGTTGGGATAACACATCTGTGTCGCCAAGTTCTGCAAAGGAAATTCATGCGGTTCCTTGTACAGCTGAGGAGGGTATTCATGTTAGGATAACACATCTGTATCGCCAAGTTCTACAAAGGAAGGTCATGTGGTTCCTGGTGCTGCTGAGGAGGTCAGAATGACCTTGGCCATATTCATGTTGGGATAACACATCTGTATCGCCGAGTTCGGCTGCAAAATAAGGTCATGTTGTTCCTGGTGCAACTGATGAGGTAATTCACTTTATGATAACACCTGTGTATCGCCAAGTTCAGCAAAGAAATGTCATGTGGTTCCTGGTGCTGCTGAGGAGGTCCTTCACGTTATGATAACGCACCTGTATCGCCAAGTTCTGCAAAGGAAGGTCATGTGGTTCCTCTTGCAGCTGAGGAGGTCCTTCACGTTAGGATAACGCACCTGTATCGCCAAGTTCCGCAAAGGAAGGTCATGTGGTTCCTGGTGCAGGTGATGAGGACATTCACGTTAGGATAACACATCTGTATCGCCAAGTTCTGCAAAGGAAGGTCATTTGGTTCCCGGTCGAGCTGAGGAGTTCATTAACGTTGGGATAACACATCCGTGTCGCCAAGTTCTGCAAAGGGAGGTCATGTGGTTCCTGGTGCAGCTGAGAGGATCATTTACGTTAGGATAATACATCTGTGTCGCCGAATTCAGCAAAGGAAGGTCATGTGTTTCCTGGTGCTCTTGAGGAGATCATTCATGTTGGGATAAAACATCTGTGTCGCCAAATGCTGCGAATGAATGTCGTGTGGTTCCTGGTGCAACTGAGGAGGCCATTCACGCTGGGATATTACATCTGCGTCGCCAAGTTCTGCAAAGTAAGGTCATGTGGTTCCTGGTGCAGATGAGGAGGTCATTCGCGTTTCGGTAACACATCTGTGTAGCCAAGTTCTGCAAAGGAAGGTCATGTGGTTCCCGGTGCAGCTGAGGAGGTCATTCACGTTGGGATAGAACATCTGTGTCGCCAAGTTCTGCAAAGGAAGGTCATTTGGTTCCTGGTGCAGCCGAGGGGGGGGGGGGGTGACATGCACGCTAGCTATAGGATAACATATCTGTATCGCCAGGTTCTGCAAAAGAAGGTGAGGTAGTTTCTGTTACAGCTGAGGATGTCATTCACCTCAGGTCATTCACGTTGAGATAACACATCTGTGTCGCCAGATTCTGCAAAGGAAGGTAATGTGGTTCCTGGTGCAGATGAGGATGCCATTCACTTTGAAATATCACATCTTTGTCATTCATGTTAGGATAACTCATCTGTATCGCCAAGTTCTGAAAAGGGAGGTCAGGTTGTTTTTCTCCGGGTGTAGTATATGGAGTGGGGGTTCTGGGACAAAAATAAATTTCATCCCCGCACCCGCAATACGGTGGGGACCACCCACCCAACCCCCGTGTGGGCCCCACCGAGTGGGATGCAATAGAATCAAATATTTGTTTGCACTCTGGCTGCCATATCGCATGTGCAGTACACTCTGGCTGCCACTGGGTTCTGGCACAGAATTTATTCAGACGCTCCATTCAGCCTTCCAACACTGGCACAGATCAATACATAAGTATATAGAAGCACACTCTGGCTGATACAACCACCGTATCTAAGGTAAACAGCCCATAGCAACGGCGCTCATGCAGGAGCGGCGGTGTGTGAGTTTTGGTTTCACTAGGCGAGGTAAATATATTCAGTAAATTGATCCATACATTCTCGAGTTGTTTCCCTTGACATAGAACCACCGTATCTAAGGTAAACAGTCCATACCAACGGCGCTCATACAGGAGCGGCGGTATGTGAGTTTTGGTTTCACTAGGCGAGATAAATATATTCAGTAAATTGATCCATACAGTCTCGAGTTGTTTTCCGTGACATACAACTACCGTATCTGAGGTAAAAAAACCATAGCAACGGCGCTCATACAGGAGCGGCGGTGTGTGAGTTTTTGTTTGAAGTTGTTAACATATAAAATTAGACTGCTGTAGATAGCTCAAAATCGTCCGTTGGTATATAGATTTACTTCACAATGCTCTTTGGTGAAAAAAAGCTTGGGCAAAATCAAAGGGCTCTAATATGCTAATTCTTGAGAATGAAAAGGACGGCGTGTGTTATATGTACTCGCCGGTCATGACCAGCCTGCGCTCATTTAAGCTCGCCAACAAGAAATATTCAGATACCACTCGGCTGGGTTTTGTCCAACTCTTCCAACAGCTTGGTACGGGCCGTCATTAACGAAGGCTCTGAGGTGGTCTTTTCATTTAGACAATACTTTAATATAATATTAAAGTATTGTCTAAATGAAAAGACCACCTCAGAGCCTTCGTTAATGACGGCCCGTACCAAGCTGTTGGAAGAGTTGGACAAAACCCAGCCGAGTGGTATCTGAATATTTCTTGTTGGCGAGCTTAAATGAGCGCAGGCTGGTCATGACCGGCGAGTACATATAACACACGCCGTCCTTTTCATTCTCAAGAATTAGCATATTAGAGCCCTTTGATTTTGCCCAAGCTTTTTTTCACCAAAGAGCATTGTGAAGTAAATCTATATACCAACGGACGATTTTGAGCTATCTACAGCAGTCTAATTTTATATGTTAACATATATATAGCAATATGCAATAAAATCTATTTCATTATTTAGCAACTCTGAAAGAAAACCTGGTACCATAATAATCCTAAGTATTGGTACAGATAGGTGCAGACCCAGATCAGACTGCTCCTGAAGCAGTCTGATCACTGTCAACTCTATTTGCCATTCTATCTGTTCCTTTTGGACCCCCCCCCCCCCCCTGCTGGACCATGAAACAAATTTGTTAAAATTTTAGGAGAATATTACAGCAATGCCTGGCTGTGTTGAATTTTTAGGATTTTTACAGTAATGGCAAAAAAAACACAAAAAACTCTAATCAGCCATTTTAGCTCACCTAGTCTGTGCAAAGCTTTCGATCGCTACAGAAGTTTCTGTATCTTAAAGGCTTCGATTATTAAAGAAGTGTTTAGATGGGGTGTTGACCTGATGCGGACAAAGAAAGTTAGAATTTACCCTAAAAGCTGAGAAAGGCAAATCCACTAACTGGAAAGAAGGACCTGAAGTCTGATTTTCTTACATTGTTCTTAAATTCTAACCCTTTTTGTACCAAATGGTATCTTCCTCCCTATATATACCAGGAGTCCATTCCAAAGTTAAGGGGCGTCAGGCTGTGTTTTCTTTAAAACTTACTTTGAAAATATCTTAACTTTTCACAAACCATGTAGGCCCTGATCAGATGCTACATTTTGCGGCGTCTGATCTGGGCCTGCACTGTTTGCCAGGGTACCCGTTTTGGGGTTTCTGCTACAAAATGGGTTAACAGCCAAAAAAGAAAATGAAATAAATAAAATAATCCCACAGGTTTAAATCCTGTGCTCTGAAATGGGATAAAAATCCCGCGGGAGTTAATTTCAATGGAGTCAATATTAGTTACTTTAAACCAATAAATTATGCATGTTTTATACATAAATGGACAAAATTATTATAGCTTTGTCCGAACAAAGCAGATTTATTGGAAATAGGAAATTAGTGAAATCCCACGGGAGAAAAATCCTATTTTCATTTATGGGATAAAAATCCCATGGGATTAAAATCCTGCGGGATTTTTTTAAAATAGTTATATTCATGCTTTACTCATTGTAAGCTTCTCTAATTGACCTTATTAATAGAAAAGAGATATTACACCTTCATTCCAGAGCATTTTAAAAAATAAAAAAATCCCGCGGGATTTTTCTCCGTAAAAAATCCCATGGGAGAAAAATCCCGCGGGAGAAATTGAAATTAGAGCAGGAGCAGCCATATTTTTTGTGCATGTATTTTAATGTCCAGTAGGTCCATTTTGATAGTTAAAAGCAAGATTTAAAATTTTGAAATTCTCCCGTGGGAGAAAAATCCCTGATATTTTTATGGGATTTTAATCCCGCGGGAGTGGAGAAAAAATCCCGTGGGATTATTTTTATCCCGCGGGATTTTCAAAAATCCCGCGGGATTTTCACCCTTTCACCCCGGTTTGCCAAGAAACCGTTATGTATATCTTCACCAAATCATATAGAAATAATTTGCATAGATCTAAGCTATTACCTAAATGCATTGAAAGCCACCTAAAAGTGTTAGAAAGACTAGGTGAGTTTGCCTAATTTCTGGTGAGGCAAAAAAAAAACTGGTGGCTGTTTATATAGATTCATAAAGTGAAACACAATGCAGGAGTGTACATGGATCAAGATCGGTACAAGTGAAGCTTGTGGGTAGAGATGTCGAGGAACCTACTGTGCTATCTCTAGAGGTGGGGGTCTCTGGATCTGTCAGGGTTGTGGGGTGGATGTGAAGACGTCCCGTGTGTAAACCATGCGGCGCTACTACCGTCTATAATCAGTACTACCACAAGAAGCGCTATCGCTATTCTTTCCAAAAAGAAGCCAGACGACTTTCCAGGATAATTTTCAATTAGAGAAAAGTTCAATGCATATATATATGAATTATGGCTACTACGGGTGAATTCATAGAGCAGTTACTGGCAGAAATACCTGATAATAATTCGACTCTCCATCACGTGGTTCAAAACATCTTGGATGAGCCTATCCCAGATTCTGTCAAAGGGCGCTTGTTAAAGCCCTTACAGCCTGAAAAATATCGACCTACCCCACCACAACGCAAAAAGAAGGCCGCCAAGAGAAAGGCCATTAAAGAGGAATTTGACCCTATCTCCCGAAAGAAAGTCCTGAGATCCGTGAAGGAGTATCAGGATGAGATCCTGGACTGGTTTACATCTGCTGAGCAGATAAAAGAAAAGCTAGTCTTCAGTCAGACCCCATGGGTCATTGGCGACTTCTTGTGGGGCTGGCAGATGGACGTGCCTGCCAATAATCCTCAAAGTGCAGACCCCAGGACTTTCCTCGAGGCTGTGGTGCCCCAAATCAGTAGCAAGCTCGAGGAAGAGATCGAGGCGCTGGGTGGCGTGAAGTTCCAGTTGTTTCTCCAGATTCAGCTTCGGAAGGACAGCCCAGAGGTAGTGAGGAGTACACAACCCCCGTGCTGCGCCACAAACAGGAGGCCCTTCTCCAGGCCAGCGAAATCAAGGGAGCTCTCGGTAAAACATTCCCACAGATCCAAGAAACACTCGAAAAGTGGTCACAGAGATGGTCTGGCTGGGTTGTAGATCAGGTACAGACCCTTTGGCTGGACATTGCCAGATATAAGCCTCTTCGGGGTAGGTCCTACATTCCTAGCAGAATTAAGATATAAGAAGGAACTGGTTAACATAAAGAACAAGGATCAATACTGCTTTCGATGGACGCTCCGAGCGGCTCCGGCAAATCCGCCACCACCATATCACCCAGAGAGACTATGTTGGTATCCTACCAATGATGGTCTGAACTTTGAAGGGATTGATAGTCCCACACCCATCTCTCAGATCAATAAAGTGGAGCGGCAGAACAACCTAGCCATCAATGTCTTTGGCTGGGACAAGGGCATCACTGTCCTTCGTCTCAGCACACAACCACAAGAGATGCCAAGGATCAATATGCTGCTGATCAGTGCGAGTGAAAATCGCTTCCACTACACCTGGATAAAGAGCATCAACAGCCTCCTCTACAACCAAAGCAAGCACCGTGAGCGCAAGTATTTCTGTGAGCGCTGTTTTCATGGTTACACGAGAGAAGACCTGCTGGATACCCATAAGCTTGAGTGCGAAGGCATCGGCCAGACGGATGTCCGAGTGGAGATGCCAGAAGAGGGTAAGAACAAGCTCACCTTTCAGAACCACCACAAGCAGCAACCAACCCCATTGGTCATCTATGCAGACTTTGAGGTTCTCACCACCAGAATCGAGGGCCCCGAACGCGATCCTACAAAAAGCAACACCCAACGAACACAACAACATGAGGCCTGCAGCTACTGCTATATCGTGGTGCGGTGTGATGGAACAACAAAGCCTCCCGTCGAGTATCGCGGCCCAAATGCAGCAGAGCACTTCTTAAATTCACTCCAGGAGGCGGAGCGCGAGATTAAGAGCGTGTTAGCTAACCCTAAACACAGGATGACACGAAAGGACTGGCGGGCCCATAACAAAGCCGCGACTTGCTATATATGCGAAAAACCGCTAGACGGTGACTCTGTCCGCGACCAGTCATATCACAGGTTAATATCGATGGGCAGCCCACAACGCCTGCAACCTTAAGCTGAGGCTAAGCCCAAAGACCACCGTCATTCGCGTGATGTTCCACAACCTCAGGGGGTACGACTCCCACCTGTTCATGCAGGTTATCTCGAAGGTCGATGGCAGAGTCTCCTGCATCCCCACCAACACAGAAAAATACACCCCCTTCTCTCCCGGGCAGCTCCGTTTCATCGATAGCGCCCATTTCCTGCTAGATTCCCTTGACAAGCTGGTGGCAGCAAACCAGCCGAAACTTTCAAGATCACGTCCCACTACGAACCAGACCAGCGGAGACTCCAGCTCTTGACCCGGTAAGGTGTCTACCCCTACGAGTATATGGACTCCTGGGATCGCTTCGCCGATACCAAGCTCCCTCCGAAAGAGGCATTCTACAGCAAACTCGCAGACGAGCACACCAGCGACGACGACTACACCCATGCACAGAGAGTATGGGAGGTCTGTGGGTGTGGGACCCTGGCAGATGTCTTTGAGGAATTCCGAAAGATCTGCCTAACACAGTGTGGCTTAGACCAAGCACACTACTACACCAGTCCGGGGCTTTCATGGGACGCCCTTCTGAAGAAGACAGGAGTGTAGCTCGAGTTACTTACAGATTATGACCAGCACCTATTCATCGAGAAGGGGACGCGTGGAGGCATCTCAATGGTCTCAAAGCGCTATGCCAAGGCCAACAATCCTATGGTCGAGGAATACGACCCAGAAAAGCCTAGTAGCCACATCCTCTACCTAGATGCGAACAATCTCTATGGTTGGGCTATGAGTCAGCATCTTCCCACAAAAGGCTTTCGGTGGGCGGATGCATCGGAATGCCAGCAGCTCGCAAAAACCATTGCAGAGCAACCTGCAGATAGTCAAGACGGCTTCATCCTAGAGGTGGATTTTGGAGTATTCAACAGAGCTGCACAAGGCACACATCGCCTACCCGCTAGCTCCAGAACGCATGGTGGTCAAGAAGGAGTGGATGTCTTAGTATCAGCACCGACTCTTGGGTGGCGTTGGGGGGGGGGGGCCTACCGAGGTCGAAAAGCTGGTCCCAAACATCCGCAACAAGGACCGCTATGTGCTCCGGTATCGGAATCTCCAGCTATACATGTCTCTCGGTATGAGTCTGACCAAGATTCATCGCGCCCTCCGGTTCCAGCAGAGCCCCTGGATGGAGCCCTACATCCGGATGAATACCGAGCTCTGGAAAAAGGCCACCAGTGACTTTGAGAAGGATCCCTTCAAGCTCATAAACAATTCGGTCTTCGGCAAGACGATGGAGAACCTCCGCAGGCGAGTCGACGTCAAGCTGGTCCGCGTCAACGAGGAAGATAAACTCAGGCGTCTCATCGCCAACCCGGCCTTTGCCAGAGCCAACATCTTTGACGATGATCTTGCAGCAATCCAGATGCAAAAGAGCCGTCTAGAGCTCAATCGACCTATTTACATAGGTATGAGCATTTTGGATCTTTCAAAGACCCTGATGTACGATTTCTATTACAACCAGCTCCAGAGGCAGTACGGAGAACGCTGCCTGCTCCTCTACACAGACATCGACAGCCTCCTCCTCGAAATCGAGACAGAGAATGTCTACGAGGACATAGCCAATCACCAGGGCCTCTACGACACGTCCGACTTTCCAGAAGGTCACCGGCTGCACAGCACAGAGAACAAGAAGGTTCTCGGAAAGATGAAGGACGAGTTCGCTGGGCGATCAATCGCCGAATATGTGGGCCTGCGGCCGAAGATGTACTCCATCCTCCAGGCATCTGGAAAGAACATCAAGAAGGCCAAGGGTGTGAGAAAAGCAACTGTCAAGAAGCATATCAGGCACGAGCGGTTCAAAGTGGCTCTCTTTGAGAAGCAAACCTTCCGCCATGGTATGGATGTTATTAGGTCGGAGAGCCATCGCATCTACGGGCACATCTCCACAAGGTGTCGCTGTCGCCCTTCGATTCCAAGCGCTGGATCGCAGAAAACGGAGTTGACACACAGGCTTATGGTTACAAAGATCATATTACACAACAAGAGATGGATGCATTCTTTGAGGAGCTTTGTGGGTCCATCTAAAGAATTATGAATT
The DNA here is from genome assembly GCA_963580285.1 of Lucinisca nassula. Lineage (NCBI taxonomy): Eukaryota > Metazoa > Mollusca > Bivalvia > Lucinida > Lucinidae > Lucinisca > Lucinisca nassula. Next base: position 2,955,937 of record OY757016.1, on the reverse strand, counting down.
CATAGGAAGAACAATGGCTCCTAAGAAAGATCTATCCCAGGAAGAAATCCAGGCAACGTCGGAAAGAGAGGAGGAAGCCGAAAGAGAGGAGACAACCGAAAGAGCGGAGACTATCATCGAAGATCTACGCATGTTGCTACGCGACAGCATCGGCCAAGCCAAGTCGCGAACGAAGTTCGCTGCTAATAAACCCTATTGGTTTCATTGGGCGACAGGGCTTGAGATGTCATTTCATCTCAATGTTGGGTAAAAGTCCCACAAAATTGGAAGCAATGTCTCCAAAATGACCTTTACAGTGGAGACGGGACGTTAAACCTCAAATCAAACAAACAAAACAAAACAGATGGGCCGACTATCAAAGAAGTCTATACGTTGATAGGGAATAGTTTGAACCGACTCGAATCCAGTACAGAGAAGGTATCGATAATATTGACGGAGATAATGGTCTCTCTGAAGAGGAAAGCAAGCAATAACGAAGATAACATAATCTCTGAGAATATGGGAAAATCTATTGGAACCTTCTATACCCTACTGTGTGACAACCTTAATCTACTCGAGTCTCGCACAGAGCAGGCCGCAGATTTGTTAGTAGATGTGTCTGCTGCTTTAGACGGAGAAGAGATAGAGCCGCCGCAACCCTCGGTAGTAGAGCAAATGGTGGATACAGCTGAAAGATGGGTATACGTAATTCTGTTCATAGCAATTGTCTGTGGGGTGTTTTCCGTACCAACGAAATTGGTAACTACAGACCCCCACTCATCACCTCGAGAAAGTTCCGAGTCCACCCACCATTGAAAGCTGTAAACCAAACGCGACAACATCAGGCTGACCTGTCTCGAGTGAAACCGAAAAAGAGGAGCGGCTGCGCTCAGCGCTTGAGAGCCCCATCCGGAGGAAGCTGATTGTCCGTAGGAACAACAAGGAGTTCCTCGCGCACAAAGCCGCGCTGAGGTCCATCCTGCAGGTAATACAACACAGGCTCATCGGGCTTGGTCACCGAGCGTCCCAGCCGGTACACATCCAGGGACCATATAGGATCAGTGGCTCGTCGGCGTCCCCCTTCAAGCTCGCCAGGCTGGTACAAATAGCGAACGCCTACACCGGAGGGGATTTTTGTCTCCTCGAGACCAACAGGACGACCAGGAACTACAGAGGAGGGCTTTTGTGTCACTGATCGCACCCTTATAGCCTCAGAGGGCTTTTTGCCTGTCAGTCGGGTGACCTCGCCATTCAAGGCTGACACAACGGCAGGCAAACTTTTCACCCACTCTGTAGACCGCTGACTAGGCTGCACCATCTCCTGGGCGTAATGGTGCCCAAAGAGCCGCTCAGCCAATGTACGATTGAAGCGCCCATCAATGCCTTGGTCCCGATGGCTGTAAACCCGACCGCGCCGAACCTGGACAGAGTGCTTTGCCAACAGCTGGGTGACAGAGCCCATGAACTCACGGCCGGGGTCAACCTGTAGCAATTTGGGCCACTTCAACGCGCTCCGTTTGTAAATCCCAGCCAGGCCATCGGCGACCTCTGTCGCAGTCTTGTTGATCAGGGGCTCAGCCTCCTTGTAACGACTGGCGACGTAAACAACCGTGAGAGCGTAGCGGAATGTTTTCCACCCAACTCGGTCGTGTGGCAGAAAGAGCAGATCCGCCTGGTTTACTTCGTTCGGTGTGGCGATGTCGAATTTTGGCCATGGCATGTGCCGTGGGGTAGGAAGATAGATCTGCCAGATAGCCTGTCTTTTGAGCCAGTCCTTAGCCCGCTGCTCACTCACCTTGGCTGCAGACGCCAGTTTCTCAATGGCAGCGAACCCCTTCCAGTAGCCCTTTGGGCTATAGTATATGGCAGAGAGCTTAATGTCGGCCATTGCTACCAACAGCCTGATAAGTCTCCAAAAAAAAATGAAAAACTAAAACTCACCTCACTACTTAATTACTTGGCGAGTGTGTAGGCCACAAAGCCGGTAGTAGCCATCCCCAGGATGATAAAGGCAATCTCGCGTTCTTTCTGGTCGTCACTCGGTTGGTAAAAGTCGGAGAGCTAGGGCTCGGGCCCCAGGTCAGCAAGGCTTACATTTTTACCGGTTACCTGCGCATACAGGCGCATCGCGTCATCGACGTCTTTGAAGGTTCGAACGGCGTGCCCCAGGCGGCGGAGTTCCTCAGTGATGAAAACAATACGCTCGGTCCATTTTCGAGACCATTCTGCCTGTGCAGCATGTAACTGTTCGACTGCTTTATCGTGACGCTTGCGCTGTTCGTCGACGCCAGAGCTCTTCAAACTTGAGAACAAGTAGTTCGATCCCGAGAATGCCAGGGCGTTCACCAGGGCACCGCCAACGAGCATAGCAATACTTGCCATTTTACCGTCACTCCGTGATGATTACTTCATGTTATCAGCAGGTATAATCCCCTGTTCAATTAGCATGTCTTTGGTTGCCATGGCGAGAGGGACGTCAACTATGGCCATGCCAACATCACGGGGTGTGAAGTCTTGCTTCGGGGGGGGGGGGGGGCTACCCCCATCACCATCTTGCCAAGCCGGGCGTATCCCACAGCGATGCCAAAGACGACTGCGATATGGTAGAGCGCGTTTACAACCATTTTACCATCAGTTGCCGGGGTTGTCATGGTTGTTGTTATTGCTACGCAATAGTTCGCAACGGACTTCACTCCTTATAGAATGGATCTGGCCGGGTCTCTAATTGTTTCACTCCCCGGGTTTATCCTGTTGCGCAGCAACATGCGCAGATAGCTAACTATTCGACTTTTCATTGTTGCTGTTGCTCTGCAACAATATCACTGTTGCTGTTGCTCTGCAACAACATGTTGCTGTTGCTGTTGTGAAACAACAACGAAGCAACTTGTCGCCGCGATAAGCTCACATGCAGAGCCACTACAGCAATACCATCCGCAAGACAAACCCCGATGATCCATGGTGTCCAGTCTCTTTGTCCTTCTGGCCCGTGATGTTCCTGTTGTTTGCTTTGCAACATGTTGCTGTTGCTCTGAGCAACTTGTCGCCGCGATAGGCTCACATGTTGCAGAGCAACTACAGCTATACCACCCGCAAGACAAACCCCGATGATCCATGGTGTCCAGTCTCTTTGTCCTTCTGGCCCGTGATGTTCCTGTTGTTGCTTTGCAACATGTTGCTCTGCAACAACATGTGAACTAACGGCGGCAACATCGTTAACGGCGCCATCGTTATTCGTGACATGATGTTTTTCTTTGGTTTCCTGAAGCTCCTTGAACAGTCGTTCTTGCTTGACCTTTCGAACGGCGGCGCCGGCACGTCCGGCGGCAACCTTTATCGGGTCTTTAGGTTTCGTCACTCTATGCGTTACTGGCTGCGCCAGTTGCGTTGCAACTTGCTCCGCCACTGGCTGCGTTGCATCGTTCGGCTGTTGATCCATCATCGTATTCTCCGCCATCATTGTATGATAAATTGATGGGACAGCAATGTTCAAATCTGGTATGCTTGAGCGTGATTAACGTTGCGGTGAGCGGAGCTAACCACGTGCAATAGCGGTGATAGAGTTCGCTGGCAGCGCCTTAAAATGCGCTACCTAGAAACGGATCGCTTTCAAGATCACGAACGAGCCCTTGTTGGTCCGGGATCGGTACGAACATCCCGACCAGTCCCGCATACAGTCCGAGAGCTGCGTTCGAAATCGTCTTTGACATGTCTGCCCCTAATCGGGCGGAATAACGGGCGTAGAGCCTCTCAACATCAGAGTCACTCAGCTCCTCGACCTGGTCGACGGTCAAGGCCTTTCCGTAAACCACAATTCCGCATTTCCCGGCCGACCCTCCTGCTACTGTTGCAGCGAGCCTTTCGCGGTATTCTTGCACACTGTCATCTTTCCGTGGCTCTGCTTGTTGCTTTGCTGCTGGCTGTGCCATGTCTGGCGCCGCCGGGTCGTCAAGCATCTGGTCTATCAGCTCGTCAGAATCCATTCTTTTGCAACAAGGGCCGGCCTGTCTAAAATGGAGTGCGCATACATGTGCGGCAAACATCTGGATCACCCGAGAAAGGATAAAAAAGTCAGCCAGTGCCATAGCAACAAGCAGCGCCATATGCAGGCTAAGTGCAGCGACTACGGCCGCTACTAAACACATCGATGTTGGTGTTGCTTCGCAACAGCTACGCAACTGCTTCGCAACGGCTATGCTGATTACTTAGTAATCATTAATCACGTAATGATCATTAAATGATAATATAATCGGCGGGTTGATCAGTCTTCAACAAAAGCTTAGCATGTTTTGTCTCGGCTAGCAGCTGCCGCGACAACTCCCGTCCTCGTGCGGGGATCACGTCATTTTCACGCTGACAGTCTTCGAACGAGTCACGATCCTTGCAGTGAAACAAACAGACCCAGCGCGTCTGCTCGCGCAAATCTTTCAAGACGGAGTTGTACTTCTGCGTGAGGACCCAGACAGACTGCCCCGCGTGGCGGCCCGAGAACGCCAGTTCTGACAGCATGTCTTTCTTCTTCGTCAAAGCCCTCTTAGCGCTGCAGTCGTCTATGATGTATAGGGTCGGTTCTCCCTGGAACACCAGTTAAAACGCTCGCAAGTAGTCGTGAAGGCGCTTACCGGGGTCTATAACGTAAATCTCAGGGTCCGTCCAGATCCAGGGGCGCTGCTGATACGTTCTGTTGTACCGTATGGTGGGACACAAAACGTACTGAAATAACCCCTAGTAGGGGCCTTCAAGCAGATCGAGGATAAAAAACGTTTTTTTTCCGCACCCAGTCTGCCCGCTGATTGTGGCCGAATGGGCCGTGCGCGGTAGGAACTCAATTAATCTTTGATTAATTAACCGTTCCTCCGCAACATTAATAAACCGCTGAGACGAACCGGCCATCTTCGATGTAAAGCTGTGCATCCATGATGACGTAGAGGTAGATGTTCAATGCGCCAGCAGCCTCGGCTTTTTTCGTTATCTGGATGGTCATACCTTCGCTGGCATTCTCTATCCGTCTGCCGGAGCCTTGGAGCCGGTCGTCGTCGCTTGTCCTGAGGTCAAGCCACAGCGCGTACTTGCTGGTGAGATATTCTGCAAGGCTGACGTCGGCTAGGGCCAGGTCTTTTTCGACCATTGCCACTTCAGGGTGTCGCTTGCTGCCGCCTGGGAAGAGCTTCCTCGCTTCATCAAACATCTGGTAAGAGCGCATCCCTTGGCTGAAGAGTTGGTTGGGGATCCCCTCGATGGTGACCTCGACCTTGGTGATTTTCGGATTATAGAAGGCCTCAGTGTCGCGAGCGAAGGGCTGTTGCGCGGCTTCATCCTCAAAGAGAATCAGGATGCCCTTCATGCTGCGGGCGGGCACGTTGTGATTGATATTCCAGAGGGTGTCGCTCTTGTCTTTGCCGATTTTGCGTTGCCGCAGTATCCGGTCATACAGAATCGAAATGCGGCTTCTGTACAGGTTGTTGATCATTTGGGCCAGCTCTGGCAGGGTGACCATGTCATATCAAGACAAATGTTTCCAATGTCGAAAGAGGCGCCTTTGCCTGTGGCCTGGGTCACACGGTTGTAGTCGTTGAACGTGAGCTCATACTCGAGCCGATCGCCCAGCGCGCTCTGGTAGAATGGCATGTGGCTCTCGGGCAGCTCGAAGTCCAGTGGGCTGTAGAAGCGATTACCGAAAGTATCGGCGACGGCTTTGTACGCTAGAACCGACTCGTGTCTGTCCCCAGCATTGATTCGGATCTTCGTCGTATTTCGTTCATTCGACGTATCAATGCCTTGGTACTGGCCATTTTTCCTCTCTGAAGCCCTCCTCCAGAGATCGCAGTAGCAGTGGTACACGTCACTGTCGTCGATGCTGAGGACCTCGTTCCCCGAAATTTTAATGACGGTCTTTTTCACGAGGGCGCGGCCAAGGTTCTGAACGAAGGTCCGATTGGCATCTTCGCTGTGCAGCGTGATCGTGAAGGCCAACCTCGCGGTCCCGGGGACGATGACATCATGTTTGGCGAGGTTGGGGAATCGAACCAGAAGCTGCTGGTTCGGTACGATCGTGCTGGGGTTGTTAGTTATCGTCACCGATTGCCTAACTCATTTCACCCCAAGGGTTCGCGGAGGCATCGGTAGGGGTCAAGCTTTCGTCCGTACTTGCTTGATTACATGGTGTCAATTTCGTTGACAACTCGACAAAGTAGAAGCAAAACAAAGATCAGGAATCGATACAATTAACTTACTCCACCCATCAAAGACACCAAAGGGAAAGAAACACAAACATTAAGCGACCAGACCATAATGGAAACCTAAACAAATGAAAGCCATAAGGACAGCTACTTTCCCACAAAATGACCATATGGCCATCCAAAATAAAAAGACACAAGTGATACACACAGTAAGTAACAAACAACACCATAAATAAACCGCCACAGAAGAACCGCCTTGGAACAGTCAGTGGAATGATTTCCACTGGGGGGCTTAAATCGATTTTACGTGGCCACAATCCTCGCCATTACTTCCGTCGCGATTTAGACAAATAATTTGTTCAGTCCGCATGACAAAGTCTGTTTTAAACATGCGCGACAACCTTCAAATGCACAAACATTATGGCTGACTTTGAAACCCCCACGTTCGAAGACTGGCTCGACCCTTTTAGTGACGCCGTCGATGACAGGTTCAACCTGCAAGACGCTGTTATGGACCCACCACCAGACGTCGAGCAAGGACTACGCGCGGCCGGGGACAATCATCAGAACCTCCGAGGCGAGTTAAGACGGACAGCACTTTCTGACCAGAAGAGGCGTCTGGTCGATACTTTCTACAAAGAAGTGAGACGTGCCTATAAGGGGTTGCGCCTCGAAGGCTGTATCGACTATGACCAGTTTGGGATTGATGACGACGGTAACACACTCTACTGGACCCCCGGCGACAAAAAGATTCCTATCACTGCGACAAGGGGAGAATTCCGGTTTCTGGCTCTGTCCACACTGGCCTCGAAATATGGAACAGGCGGCATAAATGCAATTCAGCAATCACTGGGGCTCACTGACTATAAATCGAATATGCCGCGTCTCAACAAAAAGGCTGTCGAAACACTCCAAAAGGCAGAGGAAACCCTCCCAAAAATATTGAATCCATCGAGATGACAGAGCTGCCCGGCGTAGCCCACGACGTTATTGGAAATGCCGAGACCGCATTGAAGACAACTGATGATCAGCCTATCAACACCGCGTGGGTCACCCAGGCCAGAAGAGAGCTTGCTGGGCTTGAAAAGGCTATGACTCGAACCCGAGACGAGCTCGTGAACAACCTGGCAAAGCTCTCGAAGGTCAAAAGCCGGAAAACCGAGGTTGAAAAACACTTGGCCCGGGAGCAACAAAAACTGACGGAGACGAACGACCCCGAGACGCAGCAGGAGAGTCAAGACCGAATCAGAAAGCTTAAGGGCGATCTCTCTGACATCGACCTTGAAAGACAGTCGATGCTCGAAGCCGTCTCTACAAACAGAAAAGCTCTCCGGTCCCAGATCTCCCGAATCCGTGGGACGTTCAGGAAGCTGCTCCATGAAGACAAGACGCTGGCTGAGCGAATACGGACACTCTTCCGCGAACAGGGGATAACGATCGTGAGCATCCTTACAGCGGTTGGGATGGCAATCTCGACCCTAGTGCTTGCGCTCACCGGCGGCGGAAGTGTACCGGCTCCAGCTCCAAAGCCACCCAGCAAGGGCGGAGTCAAGGAGTGGGTAAAAAAGCACCTACAGTCCGTCGGGCGTGCCCTGGCCAATTTGGCCGACAAGACCGCGGCTGCCCTGCCCTGAAGCATCGGGTCCATCGTCTCGTGGCTTTTGAGCACGCCAGGGAAGGCCGCTTCATGGCTCGCAGATAATTTATGGGCCTTGGTCATCAGTGTGTGTGTGGGGGGGGGGGGCTTCTTCTCGTGGCTGCAAGGGACTGTCTAGCGAGACCGCACATATCACTCCGTGATAAACCAAAGCGCCACTAGGCCGAGTGCAATCCCTGCGACTATGAGATCTGTTTTATTCTTCATGGTCGAGACCGGATTTCCAGTCTGCTGGCGGAGGAACCGCGGCAGACGTAGGCAATCTTTCTGGTGGTGGCCCTGTGAGTACTCGCGGATCGGTCCCGGCTGGTGAGGCAGTTTTCCCCTGGAATGTCATTGAGCTGCCAGCACTGCTGGCGCTGATCGGTGCTGCCTCGTTTATTCCTGGGTTGTGGCCGATGACCGCCTCTGACCCCGCTATTTGGATTTGGTTATTATAACCTTGGACATTGCCGGGATAGAGTGCCATGTCGCTCGGCATCAAGTAGAGCGCTCTCCCGCAAACGTAATCCAGTGGTGTGGATGCATATTGCAACGTCTTTTGATAGCGATCGATGCTGCTGGGGATGCCGACGGGTGAGGCGATGGAGTCTTCGAGATTCGCCGTAAACTGCGTTTGGACGTCGAACCCCGTCCCGACTTTGAGAATGTTGGAACGGGTTTGAGCTTGCGCTCCCTAGATTGCCCAAACGTAAGTCCGAATCGGGGCGTTGAGGCGCTCGACACCCGCATGCGTGAACCCTTCTGGTTTATCTAATAATGAAATATCCACATTATGGCGTATGGCATCCTTCGGGTGAAAGAAGGGGCCATCGGAGCTGTGATCACTGCGGAATTTCCCGGAAGGGGTCATGAAGGTACTAAAAGATCCGAGACCTTGACACCCGTAGTCCAGCTTTTGCCTCCAATCTGTAGAAGGCGAAACGGCGAACGGCTCGCAAAGCCGCTTGTAGGCCCAGAAGTTATCGTACCATGAATAGGACTCGTCCCAAGGGTGGGCGAGTTTTAGTTCCTCAAACAGACGCCTCATCGTATACTAGACATGAAAGCAATACAGGCGTGCAAGAAGGGCATCTCCGCTTGGAGATGGTCCTGGAATAAAACACCACATCCGGCGGTTGCGCACCAAACCGCAAAGTTCAGCTGGCACTGCCGCCAGGTGAAGGGGACGTGCTGCCAGCTGTCCCACGCCTTGTTTGCCTTAGTGACGTCCCCGGTAAGCGGAGGGTTTTGATAATCGACGTAGACGTCCGGGTACTTGGCAAGGAAGTGACTTCCCTTATCCTCGACCATTATACTAAGGTGGGCGCCCCTGCTGCTGACTCCTTATATTTGAAATGGCCGCCTGGCTGATAATATGCCGAGCTATGAAACGTAAACGCCTTTGTATCCATACCCAAATTTGGTGTTGTTGTGCTGTTCAAGTTAATAATTTTATTATTATGTACATCACACTCACTGACGTTCAAAATGATGTGCCAATCAATCTTGCCAGGACCCTGTCTGTGGGTAAGCGAGAGATTGCTCTCTGCGAGTTGACGTATTATCACTGGTGGTACAACATTTGCACGGCGAAAAGGAACAATAAGGTCTCAAATAACAAGACTGAAAAAAATAATACCTGACGGGTATTATAACCTCTGTGAGTTAAACGAAAAGGGGTTTCAACGGTTGGGCGCCGAACTCACTCTAGATGAACCCTCTGGTCTACTGCATTTGATAGTAAAGGCTGGAGAAGTTATAACAATGAATCGCGAATTAGCTAATCTCTTAGGCTTTTCCGACAATACTTTCAGACCTCGTCCCCCTACCTTTACCCTTGTCAACAAGACCTAAAAAGGAATGCACCCCGCCCCCAGACGTTCACTGCAGAGAAGCCACACAAGCTGGCCGTCCATCGTGAGGTCTGCTTTCACCTTGCTGAGTAAGTACTTCAGACAATCTACACAACGGTCGACCCTCTACACTACTTAGATCCATCCCTGTCGAGAACGAAAAGTGTGGATCTGGAAGAACTGAATCATTTCCTGTCTTACAGTACAAGAGGTTGTCGTCAGGGCCTATTTCACAGCTGACTATCTCACTTAGAGATACAAACGGGGAGATGTTACCATTCGAGTATATGAGCGGCCCCGGTGGGATCAGAAAATGCCCTGGGGTGGCTTTAGCTGATCTTGGTGATACTGAGGGATTCGATAAGGACGGGAAGGAAGACCGATTGTATGCCTTCCAGCTCTCTAAGGGGGTCTACAAAAGAAAAGAGGTCGCCCAACCGGGGTCATTGAAATTCGGTGATCTCAGCGACGTAGATACCTCACATGCCGTTCCAAAGCTGGTTCATACGCTGACCTTCACTGGTAGCAAGTGGGTTGCTTTTGCGGACCCCGTTTAACAAACTGGGTGGCTTATCGACATCAAGATAGCGTCTCCGTACGTTGTGACTGGAAAACAGCACAAAATCAGAAAAGTCGTAAATAGTGGCACTCGGTTGTGTTCGTATATCCCCGGGACGAAGAATATTGTCATTTCCGAAGATAACGTGCTGAAGACAAGCAACAACCGGCGAGGAATCCTGAAAATAGTCTACGAATTCTCCCAAGCGGGACTCATTGGTATGGACTTACCAACATCATCAATCATCCTTGATCTAATTCTCAGAGATAGACCTGACGACTTTGTTGATGTGCTACCCGGCTTCAAGCTCATATGGCCACGGACACATGCTACTAAGGAGGTTGAGGTTCACATAGTTGCAAAAAGTGGGACTGCTCCTGAAGTACAGTTCACTCTTGATGGAATCCAACACCAGGCTGATTACCGTCATTTGGATATAAATAATATTTTTATAGGCCCAGTGTCTCTCAAAAGGCTACGATTTACGCCTAGTGCGCTCACAGCAGACCAAACTATGGTCATTATTAGCCAGTAGTCTATTTAAAGATATTTAAACCCACCCAGCTCGAGGGACCTCTACCCCGGACTTGAAATCTGAGATAATCACCGACTTCAGATATTTATGCCCTTTTCAATAAGTTACATTCATGTAGAGCGAAAGGTTAGATCATATAAGTATGATGACTCTCTATCCAACGCTTGATACTGGCGACAAACACCGCCTTCAGCACGTGGCGGAGGTCAAATTCTGTCTCGAAAAAGAAACGAGACTTCAGAGCCTCGCTGTACAAGAAATACAGACGTGGGGCTAATGTTGTTGATGGGACTGATACCGCGCTTACTGCGACTAGCGTTGGGCTAGCGACTTCTGGGGTCGGATTGCTCGCAACGATCATCGCGACGCCTGTCGCCATTGGCCTTCAAGCTGGGGCGATTGTGTGTGGGTTGCTGGGATCGGCGGGAAATTTATAGGCCGAAGGCTCTAGGCGAAAGCAAAAAAAAAAAAAAAAAACGATGAGATCCGGGTCCTGGCTGAGTCGAAGCTAAACTCAATCGCAGACCGCATTTCAGTCGCCCTGATATCTGAAACAGAATTTCTCCTGATTCTGTGTGAAATCGATAAATACAATCAGATGAAAGATGAAATTCGTGGACGCCACAAACAGAGTCTTAGTTTATCAGAAGACGAAAAAAAAAGAAGTTGTTTCAACGTGCGAAAGACGAGGCGTTAATGACGGCCCGTACCAAGCTGTTGGAAGCGTTGGACAAAACCCACCCGAGTGGCATCTGAAAATTTCTTGTTGGCGAGCTTAAATGAGCGCAGGCTGGTCACGACCGGCGAGTACATATATCACACGCCGTCCTTTTCATTCTCGCGAATTAGCATATAAGAGCCCTTTGATTTTGCCCAAGCTTTTTTTCACCAAAGAGCATTGTGAATTAAATCAATATACCAACGGACGACCTTGAGCTATCTACAGCAGTCTATTTTTATATGTTAACAACTTCAAACCAAAACTCACACACCGCCGCTCCTGAATGAGCGCCGTTGCTTTGGACTGTTTACCTTAGATACGGTAGTTGTATGTCACTGGAAACAAATAGAAAATGTATGTATGGATAAATTTACTGAATATATTTAACTCGCCTAGTGAAACCACAACTCACACACCCCCGATTCTGTATGAGCGCCGTTGGTATGGACTGTTTACCTTAGATACGGTGGTTGTATGTCAAGGGAAACAACTCGAGAATGTTTGGATCAATTTACTGAATATATTTACCTCGCCTAGTGAAACCAAAACTCAAACACCGCCGCTCCTGCATGAGCGCCGTTGCTATGAGCTGTTTACCTTAGATACGGTGGTTGTATCAGCCAGAGTGTGCTTCTATATACTTATGTATTCACACTGGTCAATACATACGCACAGGCTGCGTAGCGGTCGCATAGGCTTCGTATTTTGGACGCATAGGCTTCGACGAAAAATGGCGGATGACAGTTCGTCAATGCAGGTAAGAAACGGTTTTTACGTCAAACTAAATGTTGTATAGCGTTGTCCAATACTGACATCTGCCTTACGGACCACTTTATTAACGTGCGGCTTCGTCTGTTGCAAGAAAAAGTTTGAAAAACGGAATATAGAAAAATAGACCCCAAAAGAAAATTGGCATTCAACACAGATTCACCTGTAGTTTCACTTTGGCCCGGTCGCCCATGTAACTACACGTTTTTGGCTGGTGTTCTGGCCGATAAATTGTGAATAATGATAATGAAATCGAAAAGCTAACATGCAACTTTCGTCACATCTTTTGCGAAAAAGAAAAATCATGATATTTCGATACAACGAACGTAGCTTCGTTACCTATTACAACGCAGAGGCTGCGAACTAAATTTGAAAGCCCTGAATTATGCAGTATAATAACGAATAATATTAAATTAATATCGAGAAATGAGCCAACCAGCGTTAGTTGATGATGCTAAAGACATTCTGCATCATTTATACCAAACACATTTTCATTCTCAGCTATGCAAATACAACATTATGATTCGAATGCCAAAATCTGTCAAGTTACAATTATTTACACTACCGTTCATAAACTTGGTAAGTCTTCGCCAAATCTGTTAAGTATTCAGCCGAATAATATTTGCACTGTATGAATTTCTGTCGTGTTTTTATAACAACGCACGTGGCTTAGGAATTTACGACGTGCAGGTTACAGAGATGGGCAGACGCATTACGAAAACACGCCTATTAAAATACCACTAAAAAGATAAAAACATTCAGATAAATCATCCTGATAGTTTTGATATTTCTGCTCGCCCGGGCCAGGCGGTTCTAACGCGTATCCACAATCTGTGTTTCTGAGAATAAATAAGGAAATATAATAAATGCAGAAAATCTGTCAATGCACACTACCGTTCATAAACTTGGTTAGTCTGTCTTCGTCAAATCTGTTAAAGGAGACAGGAAAGCGATAATCTGTTACAATAAATAGGTAAACATCAATAAACCCTTTCTCCTACTGAATACTACAGGTTTCCAAGTGGTCTGATAAGGATTTTATCACTGTGTAATCTCCAGCCATTTACTCTGCTAAAGAACTGACCTTGAAAATTCCAATTAACCACAGATATGCCCTGACGTCATCCATGAGGAATCTAGAAGCTTGGTGTGTACTGAATGGGCAGATGTAGCAATGTTGAGGTTTAAAACAGAAGCTTAAAATGGAGCAAAATAAGCAAGAACTGGCCACTCTTTGAGGGGACTTCACTTTAGATATTCAACCTTATATGTTTGAGTCCAGGGAAACTTGTGATCAGGAATTTAGTGAGGGAAGCAGCAGCTCTGAAGATAGCTATCTTACATGTCAATCACAACAACTGTCGTCTGCATAGTCATCTGCTGCGTTCATTAAATGTTACCTGAACCAATCTAAGTCTGATCCAGTCTGATCTTGGTCCACACTGTTTGCCTATAAGCGAAAATATTATTTAAAAAAAAAAAAAGAAAAAAAAAACTTTAAGAAGATGCAGCAGACAGTATAACCAGGGGCCATTTTACAATTCAGGTTTTTCTTACGGTTGATTCCACCCATGCGCACTCATGAGCACTCTTAAAATGGAGATAGCAGTCTTCATTTTTGATTGAGTGTTTATGGATTTGCCTAACTGATATAGGAAAATGAAGCAGCAAACAAAGTAGCCAAAGCTAGCCATTGGCTCCAGATGAATTCGGCCTAGGTTGGTATCCCTAACGAACGGTTGTATGTCAATTCATTATTGGTAGAGAATCCTCTCATGTCACAGCGCATGACTCAGTGGAATCTTTTTGTTTGTGTTGATGTTAACGTCCCCGACAACATCATTCAGGTCATTTTTGAGACATTGTTTCCGAATTTATGGGATTTTTACCCGACACTGAGACGAAATGACATCTCAAACCCTACCGCATATAAAGCATACTTGCAATTGCTAAATATGAATGACCCGTTTACTTTTTGAAAAGACAAATACTAGTTTTTGGGTCGATTATTTATCAATCGCCACAAAGTAAAAAAACTTGCAAGTAGCTCTACAGTGCTTAAGTCCACGTGATTATCACTGATTGGTCGGAAATCCAGGGATCTTGTATATAGAAAAACAGCAGCGTTTATTTTTCTTCGAAGAGAGGTCAGCGTGTTGCGTAATACGGAAATCCATAGATCATGGATTGGGTTTTTCAAACAGTGTATGTCCAGATCTAATGCCGCAGAACGCGGCGTCTAATCAGGGTCTTCACTGTTTGCTCACATCACATGAATTGAAGGGCCAAACGCAGCGTCTTATCAGGGTCTTCACTTTTTGCTTTAAACTGTAGTTTAAGGGTTAAAGGAAGCAGTTTAAATCCATAAGTAAGCATCCAGCCGACAGACTTTCTTAAAAAAGTAAATCTTTGGGCCGGAGCCGTCTTAGAGTTATGAAAGGGCCGTAAAGCAAAAACATTTTTATCTATCTTATCTTATTATATCGAAGAATGATTTCACGAAATGGGTTACTTAAATCATTGCAAGCAAGTATTTTTCTGAATTTATATTCTAAGTCACTATGAAATTCAGATTCTGATAGGCTATTTTGCAGAAGACAATCTGGTTAGCAAAAAATTATGATGTAAGGACAGAGATTGAAAATAGATCTGAGATAAAGAAAAGTCTTGTATTTTTTTTTCTTCTTTGATCCTACAAAGGCTAGAATTAGCTTATATGTTTACTGTTTAATGAGCAGATGCTTCTGTTTTATCGGAAACGAAGACTGGGATCAGACAGTGCAGGCACGATTAATGAACCTTCGCTGAAGTTTTGTAGGAGCTGCATGTATTCCATTGAAGCATTTAAATAGAAGTCGGAGAATCACGAAAACATGCCTATATAATTCTGACCCCCTTAAATCCAACTTTTATATAGAAAAACTGAGCTTTAAAGGGATATACATTGTTTTCCTTATTTCTTCTCAGAAATACAGATTGTGGATACGCGATAAAACAGCCTGGTCCGGGCGGTTGTAACAAGTTCCCACTATGTCTTGAGCAGAAATATTAAAACTATCAGAATGTTTTATCTGAAAGTTTTTTTTTATCTTTTTTAGTGGTATTTTAATAGGCGTGTTTTCGTAATGCGTCTTCCCATCTCTGTAACCTGCGAAGCCACGTGCTTTTTAATAAACACGACAAAAATTCATACAGTGTAAATATTATTTGGCTTAATACTTAACAGATTTGACGAGGACTTGCCGAGTTTATGAACGGTGGTGTTAATAATTGTAAATTGACAGATTTTGTGCATTCGCCTCAAAATGTTGTACATGTATTTGCATAGCTGAGACTGAAAATGTTTTCGGTATAAATGGTACAGAATGTCTTTAGCATCACCAACAAACGCTGGTTGACTGATTCCTCGACATTAATTTAATAGCATTCGCTATTATTCTACATAATACAGGGCTTTCAAATTAGTTCGCAGACTCTGTGTTGTAATAGGTAACGAAGCTACGCGCGTTGTATCGAAATATCAAGATTTTTATTTTTCGCAAAAGATATGACGAAAGTTGGATATTAGCTTTTCGATTTCATTATCGTTATTCACAATTTATCGGCCAGAACACCAGCCAAAAACGTGTAGTTACATAGGGCGGCCGGACCAAAGTGAAAATATAGGTGAATCTGTGTTGACTGCCAAATTTCTTTTGGGGTCTATTTTTCTATATTCCGTTTTTCAAACTTTTTCTTGCAACAGACGAAGCCGCACATCAATAAAGTGGTCCGTAAGGCAGATGTCAGTATCGGGAAATGCAATACAACACTTAGTTTAAAGTAAAAACAGTTTCTTACCTGCATTGACGAACTGTCATCCGCCATTTTTCATCGAAGCCTATGCGTCCAAAATACGAAGCCTATGCGACCGCTACGCAGCCTGTGCGTATGTATTGACCAGTGTGGTATTGATCTGTGCCAGTGTTGGAAGGCTGAATGGAACGTCTGAATAAATTCTGTGCCAGAACCTAGTGGCAGCCAGAGTGTACTGCACATGCGATATGGCAGCCAGAGTGCAAACAAATATTTGATTCTATTGCATCCCACTCGGTGGGGCCCACCCGGGGGGTGGGTGGGCGGGCCCCACAGTATTGCGGGTGCGGGGATGAATTTTTTTTTGGTCCAGAACCGCCACTCTTTATACTACTCCGGGTACTCCGCTTTTCGCTCATCTCTGATAAACGATCTCGAAATAAATGAAATGATATTGAAATGGCCGTAAAACGAAACCGAAAAAAAAGACATCCGTGAAGAATGGGAAAATGGCTAAAAAGTTGGTACAGAAAAAATCCTATATTCAGAACCCCTTTGGGATTGTCTCAAAGTGGTATTTATCAGACCACCTTTTGGACTATCCAAAAGTGGTCTTTCAGACCACCTTTGGAACTATCCAAAAGTGGTCTTTAAGACCACTTTTGGACGGTGGTCTTTAAGACCACTTTTGGACGGTCCCAAAGATGGTCTCTTGATAGAGGACATTGGGTGAAAAGGCCTCAACTCACCCTTTACATAGATATATACAGAGACTTTGCGTCAGTGGTCACCCAGTTAGCGCATATTGGAAACACTGCTCAGCAGCTTACACGGTATCATCTGAATGCAGTTTCTGCCTAAAAGAACAACGTCTTTTGCGATGTACATGCTTCTGGTTGTCTGAGGCTGGGCTTCATAAGAGACAATTAAGTCTACTATATGCTGTCCTCAGCAGTAATGTCATCTGAGGCTGGGCTTCATCAGAGACAATTAAGTCTACTATATGCTGTCCTCAGCAGCTATGTCATCTGAGGCTGAGCTTCATCAGAGACAATTACAGATAAGATTGAGAAGAACTTTACAGCGCACACGCATTTGTTTCGCATTTGTAACGCGCGAGATTCGCACTCGATATTCACGCGTTTCACTTGCGAATGACATTTTAGCCAATCAATTGCTTTTATGAATAACGCGATATTGCGTGTAAATCGCGATTGTTTACCAGCCAATCAAACATGAGTGTCGAAAACGCAGATAGTGCACATTCACAGACTGCTTCGCGTTTCAAAAGCAACCAATCAGTACCGCGTAACTATTTCACACTTATCCTTTTTTGTTTCGTTTTTCTATTTCTTCAAATTTTCCTTATTCCAGATATTTTTTTCCAGTTTGAACATAACAAATCGGGCGGATTAGTCAATTATCCATTTAAATTTGCCTGGGGGTAAAGGGTAAAATACAGGTACTGAGTCGTGATTGAAGTTGACTGTCAAAATGCAGGATGTTTATTGACCAAAAGTTTTATGACAGCCAGGTGCAACAGGGGGGCTATAAAGAAAGCTGTTTAAAACAACATCTCATTATCGTAATTTATTCTAGGTGTCCGAAATAATCAGTGTTCTTTCACTCACAGAAGCGGCCCAATTTTCAATTAATTATTTTTGTAATTTTCATTTATTTTGTTTAATTAACTCGGAGAATCAAGTTGCGTTTTCATCGATATTTATTTGGAAATGCATGAACCTTTTGCATAAAATGTAGGCCCTGATCAGAGGCCTACGTCTGCTGCGTCTGATCTGGGTCTGCATGGTTTTTGCCATTTGGCAACAAATGGAATCTTCCACCTTGTTAATAGAGCAAGTCAATTTCAAAAATAAAGAGCATGAAGTTTTGTTTTCTTTGTTTATTTGGCAAACCGAGTAGGTCCTGATCAGACGCCTACTTCTGCTAGGTCTGATTTCATCTTGTAAAAAGCACAAGATCGTTTCAAAATTTAAGAGTGTGAGGGTGTGTTTTCTTCAAAATTTATTTTGAAAATATTTGAAGCTTTTGGAAACAATGTAGGCCCCGATCAGGTGCCTATTTCTGTTGCGTATGATCTTGGTTTGCACAGTTTGCTAATTGGCGCCAAATGACATCTTCCACTTTGTAAATAGCACAAAACCATTTCGAAATATAAGAGTGTGAGGTTGTCTTTTCTTCAAAATTTCCGAAATAATTGATGTTCCGTCACTCACAGAAGTAGCTCATTAATTTAATTACTTATTGCTATAATTTTCATTTATTTTGTGTTTATTAACACATTTGTTTTACCAAATGGAATTTTCCACCTAACATACATTTTTTCGAATTTTTTGGGGGAAATAACTGAACATTTGGTAAATTTCTATAATCTAGGCCCTGATCAGACGCCTACTTCTGCTGCGCCTGACCTGGGGCATTTTTACTATTACCATTTTTCCCATCTTCTTCAAAATTTAATAAATTTGGAAAAAAATGCCTGAACTTTTTGCAAACAGTGTAGTTCCAGATCAGACGCTAATTCTGTTGCGTTTGATCTGGGTTTGCACTTTTTGCTAATTGGCGCCAAATGAAATCTTCCACCTTGTAAATAGCAAAAGAAAAGTTCAAAATTTAAGAGAGTGAGGTTTGTTGTTTTCAGAAATGTTATGAAAATGTCTGAAGCTTTTGGAAGCAATGTAGGCCCTGATCAGACGCCTAGTTTTTCTGCGTCTGAACTGGGCCTGCACTGTTTGCCATTTGGCGCTAAATTTTATGAACTTTAAGAAATGTGCGTATTTCAGCCTTTACCTTTTCCTTATTTTTATTTATGTGCTTATATATTCATTTATTTGTCTTTGATCCAAACAGAGATTGTTGGAACTTCATTGCGAAAATACGCCTACACAAATCTATTGAATTTTTAACATCAAAACTGAACATTTTCCGTTATTTTAATATTTCTGCACAAGACATAGGTTGTTGTACTCGTTAGAACCGACTCGGCGAGGCGGTTCTGACGAGTACCCACAATCTATATTTTGTGCAGAAATAAGAATATATACCCCCTTAAATTCCAATTTTACTGTTTAAAAGTGGGGATTAGCGGGGTCAAATATGTAAAGGTGTGTTTCAAGATGTGTTAGAAACACCATAAACAGCCATTAAATGGCGGTTCTGATGAGCGCCCACAAACAAGTAAATAGACGTGACTTGTCAAACAAATATCCCAGGATAAACGATTACCCTCTTGGTTCCCTACACAATATGCATCAGAATACCCCGAGTGTTTATTATCTCTAAACTGCCAGACATTAGGGTGTTATGCAATCCAAAATATGTCCTTAAGTGTAAATATTATTGTGTGTGTTTATCCGAAGAAATCACTACTGATAAGAGAGGCCGATACCGCCATTAATTTGGGAATGAATAAACAAAAATTAAAATAAAGAATATTGGTCAAACATACGAGCTAAGAGGATTTTGATTGGTCCGGTTTATCTCCGCTTACCTGTCTTATTCTTATTGGTTGGAATTATCCCGCAAAGAAACGCGTATTGAGTTAACCTAACGCGTTACGAATAATCACTTTCATTGGCTGATATTAAACGCGTTGCAATCGCGTATGAACGCGATGAACCGCGTTTTGAAACCCGAAAATTTTACACGCACGCAATGCGCGTATGTCCCGCGGACAAAACGCGAAAATGGTTAGGTTCTTCTCGAGCGTATCTGTAAGTCTACTTTATGCTGTCCTCAGCAGTAATGTCATCTGAGGCTGAGCTTCATAAGAGACAATTAAGTCTACTATATGCTGTCCTCAGCAGTAATGTCATCTGAGGCTGAGCTTCATAAGAGACAATTAAGTCTACTATATGCTGTCCTCAGTAGTAATGTCATCTGAGGCTGAGCTTCATAAGAGACAATTAAGTCTACTATATGCTGTCCTCAGTAGTAAAGTAGAAGTAAAACAAAGATCAGGAATTGATACAATTAACTTACTCCATCCATAAAAGACACCAAAGGGAAAGAAATACAAACATTAAGCGACCAGACCATAATGGAAACCTAAACAAAGGAAGGCCATATGGGCAGTTACTTTCCCACAAAATGGCCATATGGCCATCCAAAATTAAAAGACACAAGTGATACACACAGTAAGTAACAAACAACAACATAAATAAATCGCCACAGAAGAGCCGCCTTGGAACGGTCAGTGGAAGATTTCCACTGGGAAACCCAGTTTCTACAAGAACTTGTCGACTGTAGCTAGCATTCTATAGCGTAAAATATGAACTGCCTTTCATGAGCCAGCCCTTAGTAGCTATGAGTGTATTAGAGACTTTCTGGACTGAATTTTATATCGATGGCATCGAGACAAAGGATTTTTTTCTCCAAAATACAGCTTTAGATACGTCTAAGTTTCGGGGAGTAGTGGCTGTCCATTTCACCCTCGTAGCGAAACGTTTTACGTCCAGATGGGCGGAGACCCCCGCCAAAAGGGGCTTGAAGAAATATATGGCTGCATGATGCTTCCACGCAGAACTGAATCCGGCCCGCACACTAGTACTGGTAAACCGCTTAGAGGATCTAAGCCTGTCCAGGAACCGCGGTGCGAGGTGGACCGTCCATGCTAATAAACCCTATTGGTTTCATTGGGCGACGCCGGCCCCGTTGGCTCAGTCGGATGCGCGTCTGACTGGTGATCAGGAGGACGCGGGTTCGACTCCCGCCGAGGTCGGCAACATTCTTTCGTGGAGATTGATCATGAAATCTTTTCTACGGTCATTTTCTCCCTTCCGCTGATTCAAGAAGGGCAGTTGTCAGTTTCTGGCGAAAGAATGTGCACTGTACTGGTTAACCGCTTACGTATAAGCCTGCCCAGGAAAGTGTTAATAGGTAAACTGACCGGCTCAAAAATGACCTAAATAGTGTTGACTGGGCCGTTAAACTCCAATACAAACAATACAAATCATTGGGCGACAGGGCTTGAGAAGTCATTTCATGACAATGTCGGGTAAAAGTCCCACAAAATTGGAAGCAACGTCTCCAAAATGACCTTTCATTGTTGACGGGGACGTTAAACCTCAAATCAAACAAACAAACAAAGTCCAGATGGGCGGTGCCCTGAACTGAAGAATAAACTCAGACCTCTTTTCGCTTGGTGTGGTGTCATAAACCATATGTATATGGTGTGGTCCTATATTGATTAAAGTACAGTCAACACAATGGCGGATAAAGGAAGGGAAGGTATTTAGAATTTTCGTTATGTATTTACACACGGGCACAATAATGCTTTTGGATTTGCACCCGGGTTAGACACAAACCAGCCTGCTCAGTTACGCAGACTAACAAGAGTCTTGGAATTCTTAATTATTAGACAACGAAAACATACCCAACCCACCCACAAAAAAGTCTGGCAAATGTCGTATCGCTGTCGGCCCGATGTTGGCCCGACCTACAATGATACAACGTTTCAACGCCAAATCGCTGTCGGTCCGACGTTGGCCCGCTGTTGTGTGCTTTATGCGAGGGTACTGATTATACTATGATTATATGCACAGGCTTATTTGATTACTGGCAAGAGTAGGTTGCTTACGACTGTGCTATTGTCAAAGGCAATTGGTTACGAGTGTGATTCCAGACACAAGAAACCCTATCTAAGGTGTTGCGTCCAGATTAGGACACAGACCGATCTGATCACCGGAAATGACTAGTAAGATTCTATGAAAATCGAACCAAAAGGAACTGATCAGACTGTGCCGATAGCCCCGCCAATCGGGGCTTGAAGAAATAGATGGGCTGCATGATGCTTCCAAACAGAGCTGAAACAGACCGCACACTAGTACTGGTAAACCGCTTAGTGGATCTAAGCCTGTCTAGGAAACGCGGTGCGAGTCGGACCGTCCATGCTTATAAACTCTATAGGTTTCATTGGGCGACAGGGCTTGAGATGTCATTTCATCTCAATGTCGGGTAAAAGTCCCACAAAATTGGAAGCAACGTCTCCAAAATGACCTATACAGTGTTGACGGGGACAAACAAACGAACAAACAGACTGTGCCGATTTGCACCTTTGTGGTTCCCATGTGATAAAAACCACAACAAATGAAAGGTTTTCTATTGACATGACCTCGCCGGACTCGGTACCTCAATCGGATGCGCGTCAGACTGGTGATCAGGAGGACGCGGGTTCGATACCTGCCGGGATTGGCAACATTCTTTCGTTGAGATTGATAATGAAAGGTTTTCTCCGGTCGTTCTCTCCCTCTCGCTGATTCAAGAAGGGCAGTTGTCGGTTTTTGGCGAAAGAATGTACACTGTACTGGTTAACCGCTTACGTATACGCCTGCTCTGGAATTATGTAGATAGGTAAGCTGACAGGCTCGAAAAATGACCTAAAATAGTGTTGACTGGGCCGTTTAACTCCAATTCAAACAAAACAGACACAAATGACATGACCTTGCTAAGTGAGGTAAAAAGATTAAGCGACGGAAAGACAAGAGCGCGATCGTACAAATTTTCAGTTGCAGCTAAGTAAACCCAATACTTATGCCCCCGCGTATTCGGAGAATACCGGAAGGGCATTAAGTTTTACCCCTGTCCGTTATTCCGTTAGTTCGTTCGTCCGTTTGTCAGTCCCGACATCGTGTCCGGGCCATAACTCCTAAACCGTATGGAATATATTCATGAAACTTCACAGGTGCATTAATCAGACTGAGACGATGTGTAATGAACAAGGAAGACAACTCCTGCTTGTTTAGTTTTTGAATTATCTGCCCTTGACTAACATCCATATATAGTCAAATGGTATGTCGTGTCCGGGCATTAACTCCTAAACCGTATCGAATATATTCATGAAACTTCACAGGTGCATTCATCAAACTTAGACAATGTGTCATGAACAATGAAGACAACTCTTGCATTTTTGGTTTTTGAATTATCTGCCCTTGACCTAGTACCATATAGTAAACCGTGTCCGGGCCATAACTCCTAAACCGTATGGAATATATTCATGAAACTTCACAGATGCATTCATCACACTGAGACGATGTGTCATGAACAAGGAAGACAACTCTTGCATTTTTGGTTTTTTAATTATCTGCCCTTGACTTAGTACCAAATATTAAACCGTGTCCGGGCCATAACTCCTAAACCGTATGGAATATAATCATGAAACTTCACAGGTGCATCCATCATACTTGGACGATGTGTCATGAACAATAGTCAAATGGTATGTCGTGTCCGTGCCATAAGTCAAATGGTATGTACAATAGTCAAATGGTATGTCGTGTCCGTGCCATAAGTCCTAAACCGTATGGAATATGTTCATGAAACTTCACAGGTGCATTCATCACACTGAGACGATGTGTCACGAACAAGGAAGACAACTCTTGCATTTTTGGTTTTTGGATTATCTGCCCTTGATGCATATATTTTATGATTGATTTGAAGTACGTTTGTAATATTTTTATCCCCTCGCACAACATAGTTGTGAGGGGGGATATAGCATAACTTCACGCAAATGTTCCTTATAAAAAAAAATCTTGAGCGAGTTTGACTTTCAAGGTCATGACCTCAAGGTCAAGGTCACTGTGGCTATTTTTAGAAAAACTTTGTCATCGCTCTAGCGCCTACATTTCTTCACCAATTTCATTATAACTTCACACAAATGTTCCTTATAAAAACATCTCGAGCGAGAGACGTTCAAGGTCATGACCTCAAGGTCAAGGTCACTGTGACTATTTTTAGAAAAACTTTGTTATCGCTCTAGCGCCTACATTTCTTCACAAATTTCAATGTAACTTCACACAAATGTCCCTAATAAAAAATCTTGAGCGAGTTCGACTTTCAAGGTCATGACCTCAAGGTCAAGGTAACTGTGGCTATTTTCAGAAAAACTTTGTCATTGCTCTAGCGCCTACATTTCTTCACTGATTTCAATATAACTTCACACAAATGTTTCTTATGACAATATCTAGAGTGAGTTCGACTTTCAAGGTCATGACCTCAAGGTCAAGGTCACTGTGGCTAATTTTAGAAAAAATTTGTCATCGCTCTAGCGCCTACATTTCTCCACTGATTTCAATATAACTTCACACAAATGTTTCTTATGACAATTTTTTGAGCGAGTTCGACTTTCAATGTCATGAGTGAGTGAGTGTTTTGAGTTTTACGTCCCACCAACAGCTAAGGTCATACGGAGACGGGACCTCGGTTTAAAGACTCATCCGAAAGTCTGGAGAAGCCCGGGATCGATCTTTCAATGTCATGACCTATAGGTCAAGGTCACTGTGGCTATCTTTAGAAAAACTTTGACATCGCTCCAGCGCCTACATTTCTTCACTGATTTCAATATTACTTCACACAAATGTTTCTTATCACAATATCTCGAGCGAGTTCGACTTTCAAGGTCATGACTTCAAGGTCACTGTGGCTATTTTTAGAAAAAACTTCAGTATAATTTCACACAAATGTTCCTTATGACAATATCTCGAGCTATTTCTACTTTAAAGGTCAAGGTCACTGTGGCTATTTTTAGAAAAACTTTGTCACCGTTCTAGTGCGTACATTTATTGTTGGATGTTAATAGAACTTCACACAAATGTTTCTTATGATAATATCTTGATTTGCTTTGACTTTCAAGGTCATGACATCAAGGTCAAGGTCACTCTGGATATTTTTAGAAAAACGTTGTCATCGTTCTACCACCTACATTTATGATTTTATTATAACTTCACACAAAAGATGCTTATGATAATATCTTGAGCAAGATCTACTTTTGCGGCCATGGCCTCAAGTCAAGGTCCCTATGACTATTTTTAGAGAAATATTGTCATCACTCTAGAACCTACATTTATTGATGGATTTTTAAACAAACTTTACACAAATGTTGCATATGATAGTATCTCAAGCAAGTTGGACTTTTGCCTTTTCAGTTTTTTCCACACACGAAGTTGTCTTGTGCGAGGGGATTTGTATCGCATGCGATGCCTTGTTTATGAATGGCATTTGGCGGGGGCATCCGTGTCCTTTGGACACTTTTTCTAGTTTTAATCCTAAGCAGCTACAGTAGAAATGTGTCTTTGAACGTGAACGTTAAGTCTGCAAATCGACTCTACCTGATCAGAACCTTTGTAGATGATAATATCGGTGACCCGCTTTTCCATTACGAAAACACGCCTATTCAAATATACTGTAAACCTGACCGCCTCAAAAATGAAATTTTTAAGATGAAAAATTGTGATCTTTTTCTTATTTCTGCTCAAAACATAGATTGTGGGTACTCCTTAGAACCGCCTCGGCGAGGCGGTTCTAACGAGTACACACAATCTATGTTTGAAAGCCGAAATGAGAAAATTTATACCCCCAAACCCCAGTTTTACTGTATAAAAGATGGGTTCTATAGGGGTCAATATCATATAGGCGGGTTTTCATGATAATCAGTTGCTCAAACCAGTACACAAATGACTGAGTGAGTGCACAACCGACTAGTTGGGAACACACCTTAGTGAGTGGATCAATAACTGACTTGGTTCGTACCAAGCTGACTGAGTGGGTATACACCTGAGTGAGTGGATAAACAGCTGATTTTGTTCGTACAAAGTTGATTGAGTGAGTATCATCTCAGAAAGTGGATAAACAACTGACTTGGTTCGTGCCAAGTTGATTGAGTGGGTTCACAGCTGAATACGTGGATAAACACCTGGGTGAGTGGATAAACAACTGACTTGGTATTTGCCAAGTTGATTGAGTGGATACACACCTAAATGAGTGTCTAAACAACTGACTTGGTTTGTGCCAAGATGATTGAGTGGATACACACCTGAGTAATTGGATAAACAACTGACTTGGTTTGTGCCAAGATGATTGAGTGGATACACACCTGAGTAATTGGATAAACAAATGACTTGGTTTGTGCCAAGATGATTGAGTGGATACACACCTGAATGAGTGTCTAAACAACTGACTTTGTTCGTGCCAAGCTGATTGAGCGGGTACACAGCTGAGTGAGTGGATAAGCAACTTACTTGGTTCGTGCCAAGTTGATTGAGTGGATACACAGCTGAATAAGTGGATAAACATCTGACTTGGTTAGTGCCAAGTTGATTGAGTGGATACACACCTGAGTAAGTGGATAAACAACTGACTTGGTTCGTGCCAAGTTGATTGAGTGGGTATACAGCTGAGTAAGTGGATAAACAACTGACTTGGTTCGTGTCAAGTTGATTGAGTGGATACACACCTGCGTGAGTGGATAAACAACTGACTTGGTTCGTGCCAAGCTGATTGAGTGAGTATACAGTTGCGTGAGTGGATAAACAACTGACTTGGTTCGTGCCAAGCTGATTGAGTGGGTTTACAGCTGAGTAAGTGGATAAACATCTGACTTGGTGCCAAGTTGATTGAGTGGATACACACCTGAGTAAGTGGATAAACAACTGACTTGGTTCGTGCCAAGCTGATTGAGTTGGTTTACAGCTGAGTAAGTGGATAAACAACTGACTTGGTTCATGCCATGTTGATTGAGTGGATACACACCTGTGTGAGTGGATAAATAACTGACTTGGTTCGTGCCAAGCAAATTGAGTGGCTATACGCTGAGTAAGTGGATAGACAACTGACTTGGTTTGTGCCAAGTTGTTTGAGCGGATACACACCTGAGTGAGTGGATAAACAACTGACTTGGTTCGTGCCAAGCTGATTGAGTGAGTATACAGCTGAGTAAGTGGATAAACAACTGACTTGGTTTGTACCAAGTTGATTGAGTAGATACACACCTGAGTGAGTAGATAAACAACTGACTTGGTTTGTGCAAAGTTGATTGAGTGGATACACACCTGAGTGAGTGGATAAAAAACTGACTTGGTTCGTGCCAAGCAAATTGAGTGGCTATACGCTGAGTAAGTGGATAGACAACTGACTTGGTTTGTGCCAAGTTGTTTGAGCGGATACACACCTGTGTGAGTGGATAAACAACTGACTTGGTTCGTGCCAAGCTGATTGAGTGAGTATACAGCTGAGTAAGTGGATAAACAACTGACTTGGTTTGTACCAAGTTGATTGAGTAGATACACACCTGAGTGAGTAGATAAAAAACTGACTTGGTATGTGCAAAGTTGATTGAGTGGATACACACCTGAGTGAGTGGATAAACAACTGACTTGGTTCGTGCCAAGTTGATTGAGTGGGTATACAGCTGAAAATGTAGACAAACAACTGCTTTGTTTCTTGCCTAGTTGATTGAGTGGGTGCACACCTGAGTGAGTGGCTAAACAACTGACTTGGTTAGTGCCAAGCTGATTGGGTGAGTATATAGCTGAGTAAGTGGATAAACAACTGACTTGCTTTGTGCCATGCTGATTGAGTGGATACACACCTGGGTGAGTAGATAAACAATGTGCCAAGTTTATTGAGTGGGTATAGAGCTAAGAATGTAGATAAACAACTGACTTGGTTCGTGCCAAGTTGATTGAGTTGATACACAGCTGAGTAAGTGGGCTTACAGCTGACAGAGTGGGTCGGTTCTCTCAGCCATCTGTGAACCCACTCAGACAGCTGTGTACTCCACGCGGTGAAAGGGTAAACAACTGACTGGTTGAGTACACAGCTGACTGAGGGATGTAAAGCTGATTTGATTCGAGCCAAGCACTCTGCTGTTCGTCCAATCAGCCATCTGTGTCCCCACACAGCTGTCCACTCAATCATCGGTGTAACCACTCAATCGACTGTGTCCTTATGCAGCCAACTGTGTAACCACTCATTCGGCTGTGTCCCCACACAGCCTTGAACCCACTCAGATAGCAGCGTCACCACACAGCTGCGTACCCACTCAGGCATCTGTGCACCCGCTCAGTCATCTGTGTACCTACTGAGTCATCAGTTTGATCACTCAGTCATCTGTGTAACCTCTCAGTTAGCTGTGCATCTATTCAGTCATCTGTGTAACCACTCAGTCATCTGTGCATCTACTCAGACATCTGTGTACCCACTCAGTCAATTGTGTAACCACTCAGTCGAATGTGTACCGTCTCAATCAGCTGTGTATCCAGTCAGACAGAGGCGTTCAGCTACAGCTGTGAACCCACTCAGTCATTTGTGTACCCATTCAGTCATCTGTGTACCCACTCAGTCATCTGTGTACCCACTCAGTCGTCTGTGTAAACACTCAGTCGGCTTTGTACCCTCTCAATCAGTCGTGTACCTCCTCAGTCATCTGTGTACCCGCTCAGTCATCTTCATTTGTATTTCCACTCAGTTGACTGTGTACCCACTCAGTCGGCTATGTCATCTGTGTACCCACTCTGTCCGCTATGTACCCGCTCAGTCGGCTGTGTACACACTCAGTTATCTTTGTACCCACTAAGTCAGCTGTATACCCACCCAGTCAACTGTGTACCCACACAGTCGTCTGTGTAGCCACTCAGTCAGGTGTGTACCCACTCAGTCATCTATGTACCCGCTCAGTCATCTGAATACCCATTCAGTCATCTGTGTAGTCACAAAGTAGGCTGTGTACCCACTCAGTCAGCTATGTAATCACTCAGTCAGTTGTTAACCAAGTCAGTCATCTGTGTAAACACTCAGTCGGCTGTATATCCACTCAGTCAGGTGTGTACCCACTCAGTCATCTGTGTGGGGTTTGAAGAAATAGATGGTCTGCATGATGCTTCAACGCGGAGCTGAAACCGACCGCGCACGTGTACTGGTTAACCGCTAACAGGATCTAAGCCTGCCCAGGGAAGGCGGTGAAAGTCGGCCCGTCCCTATTGGTTTCATTTGGCGACAGGGCTTGAGATGTCATTTCATCTCAATGTCGGTTAAACGTCCCACAAAATTCTTAGTAGCGTCTCCAAAATAACATATACAGTGTTGGCAGGGACGTTAAACCCGAAATCATACAAACAAAATCAGTCATTTGTGTACCCACTCAGTCATCTGTGTATCCACTCAGTCATTTGTGTACCCAATCATGCATCTGTGTAACCACTCAGTCACCTATGTAAACACCCAGTCGTCTCTGTATTCACTCGTTCAGCTGTGTACGTACTCTGTCATCTGTATACCCACTCAGTCAGCTGTTTATCCACTCAGTCATATGTGTACCCACTTAGTCATCTGTGAACCCACTCAGTCATATGTGTACCTACTCAGGCATATGCGTAACAACTCGGTCATATGTGTATAAACTCAGTCAGCTGTGTACCTACTCAAACAGTTGCGTCCCCATATAGCTGTGAATCCACTCAGACATATGTGTACCCACTCAGTCATCTGTGTAACCACTCAGTCGTCTGTGAACCACCTCAGACAGCAGCGCCCCTACACAGCTGTATACCCACTCAGTCGGTTGTGTCCTCACACAGCTGTGTGCCCATTCAATCATCTGTGTAACCACTCAGTCGGCTGTGTCCTCACAAAGCTGTGTAACCACTCTGTCATCTCTGTAACCACTCGGTCGTCTGTGTACCATTCAGTAATCCGTGTACCCACCCAGTCATCTGTGTATCCACTCAGTCATCAGTGTAAACACTCATGCGGGTGTCTACCCACTAGGCCATCTGTGTAACCACTCAGTCGGCTGTGTCCTCACACAGCTGTTTAACCACTCAGTCATCGCTGTAACCACTCTGGCATCTGTCATCTGTACCCAGTCAGTCATCTGTTTACCCACTCAGTCATCTGTGTAAACAATCAGTCGGCTTTGTACCCACTCAGTCATCTGTGTAACCCCTCGGTCGGTTGTTTCCTTACACAGCTGTTTAACCACTCAGTCATCTCTGTAACCACTCTGCATCTGTTATCTGTACCCAGTCAGTCATCTGTTTACCCACTCAGTCATCTGTATAAACAATCAGTCGGCTTTGTACCCACTCAGCCATCTATGTAACCTCTGAGCCGGCTGTTTCCTCACACAGCTGTGTAACCTCTCAACAATCTGTGAACCAACTCAGACAGCAGCGCCCCCACAGAGCTGTGTACCCACTTAGTCATTTGTGTAACCACTCAGTCGACTAAGTACTCACACAGCTGTGTAACTAGTCAGTCATCTGTGTAACCATTCACTCGGCTGTGTACTCACACAGCTGTAAAACCACTCAATCATCTGTGTAATCACTTAGCCGGCTGTGTCCTCACACAGCTGTGTAACCACTCAGTCATCTGTGTAACCGCTCAGATAGCTGTGTCCCAACACAGCTGCGTACCCACTCAATCATCTGTGTAACCAATTACTCGGCTGTGTCCTCACGCAGCCATCTTAGTATCTACCCATTCACTTGTGGGCCCCAGTCAGTTGTTTACCTACACCTACGCAGCCATCTTTGTAGCCACTCAGCTGTGCACCTACTCAGCCGGTAGTGTAGCCACTCAACTGATTACCATCTCAGGCAGATGTGTTCTAACTCAGCTGTGTATCAACGCTGGTGTGTTTCCGCTCACTCAGCTCTGCACACAGTCATTTGTGTACCCCTTTAATCAGCATTAAATTCACTGTCTGATGGGTACCAATGGGTGAACTTTGTACCCACACAGCTTGCTACCAATTCAGTTACTTGTATACCAATTACGTCAGTTGTGTACCCGCCCAGTCAGCTGTGTACTCACCCAGTCAGCTGTGTACCCACCCAATCAGCTATGTACCTAATCAGTCATCTTTGCATCCTTCCAGTCCGCTACGAGATGTAACCATCCAGTCAGCTGTGCGTCAACGTAGTCAGCTGTGTATGTACCCACCTAACCATCTATGTAGCCTCTCGGTAAGCTGTGTACCGCCGTGTACCCACTCGGTAAGCTCAACAATCTGTGTTTCCACTGAGGCGGCTCTGTAGCCATACAGTCAGTTGTGTTGCAACTCAAATGGAGCTTTTAGCTTTTCATTATGCGATATACCATTTATTTTCGCGCTGAGTCACCAGTGTACCCACTGAGTCATAGCTGACTGAATTGGTACACAGCTGACTGGGTGGATAAACAGCTGACTGGGTGGATACACAGCTACCACAGCTAACTGGGTGGGTCCATAGCTGACTGAATAGGTACACATCTGACTGGACGGGTACACAGTTATCCGGGTTGGTACACAGCTGACTTAGTGAGTAAACATCTGACTGAATGGGTACACAGCTGACTGAGTGGGTACACAGCTGACTGGGTAGAAACTCAGCTGACTATGTGGGTACATAGCTGACTGAATAGGCACACATCTGACTGAGTTGGTACACAACTGACTAGGTGGGTACACAGCTGTACGGATGAGTACATATATGACTGGTAGGGTGTACAGTTGACTGGGCGGTTGCACAGCTAACTGGGTTGGTACATAGCTGGTTGCGTGGGTACACCGCTGACTGGGTTGGTACACAGCTGATTTGGTGGGTACACAGCTGACTGCGCGTATACACAGCTGACTGGTTGGATACACAGCTGACTAAATTGTCACACTGCTGACTGAATAGGTACACAACTGACTGAGTGGGTATACAGCTGACTGGGCGGGTACATAGCTGACTTGGTTGGTACATAGCTGACTGCGCGGGTACACAGCTGACTGATTTGGTACATAGCTGATAGAATGTTTAAACAGCTGGGTTGGTACATAGCTGCATTAATGTGTACATAACTGACTGGGTGGGTACACAGCTGAGTGGGCGGGTACACAGCTGACTGGGTGGGAACACAGCTTACTGCGTTGGTACACAGCTGACTAGGCGGGTACACAGCCGAATGCGTGGGTACACAGCCGACTGCGAGGGTACATAACTGAATGAGTGTGTACAGAGCTGACTGGGTGAGTACACAGCTGTGTGGATGGGTACACAGCTGACTGGGTGTGTACACAGCTGACTGTGCGTGTACATAGCTGACTTGGTTGGTACACAGCTGATTGGGTGGGTACACAGCTGACTGCTCGTGTACACAGCTGACTGGTTGGGTACATAGCTGACTGAATTGTCACACTGCTGACTGAATAGCTACACAACTGACTGAGTGGGTATACGGCTGATTGGGCGGTACATAGCTTACGGGGTTGGTACATAGCTGACTGCGAGGGTACACAGCTGACTGGGTTGGTACATAGCTGATTGAATGTTTACACAGCTGGGTTGGTACATAGCTGAATGAATGTGTACACAGCTGAGTGGGTGGGTACAAAGCTGACTGGGTGGGTACACAGCTTACTGCGTCGGTACACAGCTGACAAGGCGGGTACACAGCCGACTGCGTTGGTACATAGCTGAATGAGTGTGTACAAAGCTGACTGGGTGAGTACAAAGCTGTGTGGATGGGTGCACAGCTGACTGCGCGTGTACACAGCTGACTGGGTGGGTATACAGCTGACTGAATGGTCACACAGCTTACTGAATGGGTACAAAGCTGACTGAGTGGGTACATGGCTGATTGGGTGGGTACATAGCTGACTGCGCGTG
This sequence comes from Lucinisca nassula, assembly GCA_963580285.1. NCBI lineage: Eukaryota > Metazoa > Mollusca > Bivalvia > Lucinida > Lucinidae > Lucinisca > Lucinisca nassula. The sequence continues at coordinate 2,923,482 of OY757016.1, read as the reverse complement.
TATACAGCTGACTGGTTGGGTACACCGCTTACTGGTTGGGTGCACAGATGACTGGGAGGGTATACAGCTGACTGAATGGTCACACAGCTGACTGAATGGTCACACAGCTGACTGAATGACTGGATGTGTACATACCTGACGGGGACGTAAAACCTCAATTCAAACAAGTGTTGATGATTTACGCCCCAGTCAAAACTATTTACGTCTTTTTAGAGACAGTGGGGCGCTTATCCGACACTAAGATGAAAAGACATCCCAAATCCTACCGCCCAAAGAAACCATTACGTTTTATACTTACTTATTTGCCTTGGCAGGCTTAGATCTTCTATTAAAGTTTTTGAACATGTACTCAATGAGGCGGTTCTAATGAGCACCAACAACCTATGTTTGCAGCATAAACAAGAAAAATATCATGGATTCACATCAGAAAAGTAGCCATTTAGGAGATGTACAAATGCTCAATGTCGCACAGGTTTGTAATCGTAACGTGCCTCTGAGGGTATGCGCGCATTTTCTAACTGAATGGGTGAGTGAGTGTTTGAGTTTTACGTCCCACCAACAGCTAAGGTCATACGGAGACGGGACCTCGGTTTATAGACTCATCCGAAAGTCTGGAGAAGCCCGGGATCGATCCTGCGACCCCTGGCTTACAAGGCGAGTAGCGTAACCACTGCACAACGGAGGCTTCTATCTAACTGAATGTCTGTCAAAAAGGAGTTGCAGAGTCTCATCCACGTGGGTTGGGATATTTGGCTGTCTATACACCAGCTCATCATCATGGGGATAAATGTAATAAGTGCATAACGGGCATACCTACCGACCATTTCTCGCAGCATTTTCCAAGGTAGCATCATCATCATCATAATCGTCATCATCATCATCATCATCAGCAGCAGCAGCAGCAGCATCATCGGCATTATCATCATCATCATCATCATCATCATCGTCGTCATCATGATCATCATTACTTTTATTATTATCTAATATCATCATCATTATTATTTTAGACCTGTATAGGGTACCAGCCTTGAAGCCGGTTACAACGGAAGAGCTTTCAGAGGTATCAAAACAGTGGAACTTGGGATGCACTGATGAAGAATTGTCCGACTTCAAAGGTTTCTTGTTTTACCCTTTACACCTCAAAATTCAACAGTTCGTTTCACTGTTTTTCACAGAAAACAAGGCTTTATATTTCATGTCAAACCTTACTTTTTCGGAAAACTAACAAAACTGAAAAACAGTTGAAAAATGTCGCCTTATAACATTGTGATTTGCGCCTTTAGGGGAATGGGAACACCTTCAGGGAAGACAACTCCTGCAAAAGTATTTTAGTCTCTTATGTCAATAGGTGTCAATTCTAAAAGGAAAGAATTTGCTCCAGAGAAGCAAATTCTTTCCTTTAAGAGTTGACGCCTTTTTCAGTGGGACAGGGCTTATAGAAAAGCGAACAGGAATGTGTGTGTGTGTTCGAGTTTTACGTTCCACCAACAGCTAAGGTCAAACGGAGACGGGACCTCGGTTTAAAGACTCATCCGAAAGTCTGGAGAAGCCCGCGATCGATCCTGCGACCCCTGGTTTACAAGGCGAGTAGCGTAACCACTACACCACCGAGGCTTCTAAAGCGAACAGGAAGTCCCAAAAGTTATGTCCCTTTGAAAAATGGTGGAAAAAAATCTGCCAGTTGTCGCCATTCCCCTTAAAACGGTAAATTGATATACCACACTATTTCTTCAAACATTTTGGTCGATTGTTTATCAATCGATCCAATCGACTCGAAGTTAAAAAGCGGAAGTAGCTCTTCGGTGCTAGTCCAAGTGACTGTTATTGATTTGTAGGAAATCCGTGTTACTTATTCTTAGATTATCGCCGTGACGTCAGCGTGTTACGTAATAGGGTTATCTATAGAGTCTAGCCTGGAATAATGGGTTGGGGTTGGCAAACACTGTAGATCCTGATCAGACGCGTTCTGCTGTGTCTGATCAGGGTCTACATAGTTTGCTTACGGTACTGAAATTTAAGTGTCCGGCACCGCAAAACGCAGCGTCTGATCAGGGTCTTCACGTTTTGCTTAAAAACACAGGCACGAAACCGTTTAAGTCTCAGTCCAGGACTATTCTCCCAGCCTACACTAAGAGACAATCGACCCACCAGTACTTACAGGGCTTTGATTACAAGAGAGGCTGAGAGCATGTAGAAACGTGGTCAAAACTAAAACTACCCTTCTTACGTCTTAAGTGAATGTATTGGGTTTTACGTCCCACCAAAAACTAAGTTCATATGGAGACAGAACCTCGTTTTACAGTTTCCTCCCAAAATCTGGAGAAGCACGGTATCGAACCCACGATTTATGTGGTGCGTAACATAACCACTACCCTATGGAGGCTTCCACCATTCTTAAGTTAGTCGGATAAAGTTTTGGTTTTTTTATTTACTTAAATAAAAAGGGTTACGAGGCTTTTACTGATTTGTAGGAAATATTTGTCCTTATAATAAAGGAAGCCCTATAGAGAAATGTGAACGTGTGCCCAGGTTCAGCGATTATTGGTCAATTCTAATGCACTGGCTTTAGTAACGTGGCGTCTGATTGGATAACGTCAAAAATTTGCGACAGGGCAGAGTGAGATATACTGTCGGTCACCCGAAGTAATCGCATAACATAGCTTTTCATTGGCTGACATTTGATTTCACGCGGCTCACAGCGATTCATATTACATTCTTTACCAAGCAACAGAATAAGTGCATCAGAATGCAAAGTGCTGAATAGTCGATTTTACGGTCGCAAATTATGTTTTACGGCTTCGCTAACGCATCGCCGTAAAACAAACTTTACTACCGTGAAACCGTCAATTAACCCCCCCAAATGGCAATTATGAAGACATTTATCCCCAAAATATCACCAGCCGCAGTAAATATTGAAAACATTAAACAACAACAACAATAAGAACAATAACAATTGATGCTATATCTTCTTCATTTAAGATTCTATAAACGGTGGCCTCAGTTCGAATTATCAACGGTTGTTAGACTTTGTGAGTCCAACACTTCCTGTTAAATATCCTAGGACCCCTGGATACAGACCCGACCCTGAAGAAAACAAACTAAATGCCTGGTTAGTCCGTGCTTCGGAATATTCATCATGTGAACAAGTCCGTAAAGTGAATTACACCTCCCACCGAACAACACTTTATATAGAGGAAATTGGGATTTACAGAGTTATGCATTATTTTGATTATTTCTGATCTAAGATATAGGGCGGCCCGCCGCCCGGTCGGGGCTTGAAGAAATAGATGGGCCGCATGATGCTTCCACGCAGAGCTGAAACCGACCACACACGAGTACTGGTAAAACGCTTAATTAATCTAAGCCTGCCAAGGCAAAGCGGTGCGAGTCGGACCGTCCATTCCATGGTTATAAACCCTATTGGTTTCATTGGGTGACATGGCTTGAGATGTCATTTCATCTCGATGTCGGGTAAAAGTCCCACAGAATTGGAAGCAACGCCTCCAAAATGGTCTATACAGTGTTGACGGGGACGTTAAACATCAAATCAAACAAAACAAAACAAAACCAAGATATACCGTATGCGCCCTAATTACCGCACATGCTCCTATAAGCGCACACCAAAGCTATTTTTGAAAAGGAAATGCATAAGCGCACACTTTACAGTAATCTCCCCTTGAAGGTCTCATAGTAAATCTATAAAAAAAACTTACATGTACCATTATTTCTTCCAACAGGGAAGGCAATGCTTAAGTATCTTTTTCCGTCCCATTAAATATCAGTATGCATCATCTTGGAAGCTGTTGTTTTCGTATCAAGTGTGCGCTTATTAGGTACATTTTTCACCATGGATTTATGACACGATTTTGAAAAAAACAAAGCGCACGGAGCGGTAATTAGGGCGAATACGGTAGGTTGTGGGTACTCGTTAGAACCGCCTCAATGAGGCGGTTCTAACGAGCACAACAACTTATGTTCGGAGTATAAATGAGAAAAATATCACAGATGTTCATGTTTGGAGAAATGAAAGAATACATTGTGTATCATAGGTGTGTTAATATTACAACTGTATGTCAGATCTGTTGCATATCTCCAGATATTTAAGGCGGAGTAACGGTGGTTAATTAGAAGTAAACTTTCTTATTTTTTTCGTTAGACACATATATTGTGGGATCTTGCTAGAACTGCCTTTATTATGTGATTCTAGCAAGTACCGACACAGCAGTTTTTAAAATAGTGCGGCCCGGGAGGGCGGGCGGACGGACGCCGGGCGGTCGGGCGGACGCCGTTCGTGGTCCGGTTTGCCTCGTTGAGGCGCTTCTAACAAATCTTCACACCTTTTCTTTCTTTGAGTAATTAAGGAAAAAATATCTTTGTGCCTATTGTTCTCTGTTTGGATTCCCTATAGCGACATATTCTTTATAACGGAAAAAATGTTAGAAATCAAACGGAAAAGATGTTGGGGACAAAATACTGGCATTATAACGAGGGTCCTCTTTATAAAGCACCCGAATAGGGAACAGCAGTAGGCACTAATGATTTCTCCCTTTAATACTTAAGCTGCCGAGAAAAACAACATCAGAAATTGTCGTCTGCTTATGTCGTCTGCTGAATCTTCTTGCACACTTTTTTTTTTGGGTCCCCACCCATCAGGGCTTGAAGAAATAGATGGGCTGCATGATGCTTCCACGCCGAACTGAAACCGATCCGCACACGAGTACTGTTAAACCGCTTAGAGGATCTAAGCCTGCCCAGGCAAGGCGGTGCGAGTCGGCCCGTCCATGCTTATAAACCCCATTGGTTTCACTGGGCGACAGGGATTGAGCTGTCATTTCATCTCAATGTCGGGTAAAAGTCCCACACAATTGGAAGCAACGTCTCCAAAATGACCTATACAGTGTTGACGGGGATGTTAAACCTCAAATCAGACAAACAAAAATCTTGCATACTTTTCAAAAATATTTTGCACACAGAACAGTGTGAACCCGGTTCAGACTGCTCCTAGGTAGTATTCTGATCTGGATCCACATTGTTTGCAAAAATGACTTTTAAAATTACCTGTAGACAACCAAGCAGACGACAATTGTCTTGATTAGCATGTTATGGATTAATACTCCGCGAACGAAATGTAGGATTCTTACAAATATCAACATTTTTTGCTGGGATTTTCCAGTATAATATTCTTGGGAATAACGGGCCTCCGTGGCCTAGTGGATAAGAGCGCTGACTCTTAATCATTAGGTCTCTTACCACTGTGGGTTCGAGCCTCGCTCGGGTCACATGTGAGACGCCAAGTTCTGCAACGGAAGGTCAGGCGGGTTTTCTCCGTGTACTCCGGTTTTCTCCCACCTCTGAATATCGATCGGCTCGATATGAGTGAAACAATCTTGAAAGGGCCGTAAAACAAAAATAAAAAAAAAAAAAAAAAAAAAAAAAATATATATATATATATATATATATATATATATATATATATATATATATATATATATATATATATATATATATATTCGGTATATTCACTCACCCGTCTCATCTTCAGCTATGTACTTAGTCGATTGAAATCGTCATTATAACGAGTTTTGTCGATCGTCGTTATAACGAGTTTTGCCGATCGTCGCCATAATGAGTTTTGTCGATCGTCGTTATAACGGGTTTTGTCGATCATCGTTATAACGAGTTCTGTCGATCGTCATTATAACGAGTTTTGTCGATCGCCGTTATAACGAGTTTTGTCGATCGTCGTTATAACGAGATTGGTCGATCGTCGTTTAACGAGATTTGACGATCGTCGTTATAACGAGTTTTGTCGATCGTTGTTATAACGAGTTGTGTCGATCTTCGTTATAACGAGTTTTGTAGTTGTAACGAATGTCAATATAAAGAGTGTCAATCATAGGAACAGATAACTTAAAGGTTTGAGTTAGAGCCTTTATATTTTGCATGTAGGTTCCTTGAGACAAGAGCTTTACATTTTTGAAGGTTCCTTGTGACAAGACTTTCACATTCATGCAAAAATTTGACCTGTGACCTTGACCTTGACCTTTGACCTACTTAAAAGAAAAAAATAGCATTGATCATAACTTTTGAACCACTTGAGATACAGCCTTCATATTTAGCATGTATGTTCCTTGTGACGAAAGCTTTACATTCATGCCAAAAATGTTAACATGTGACCTTGACCTTGACCTTTGACCTACTTAAAATATAAAAATAATATTTTGGCCATAACTTTTGAACGGTTTGAGTTAGAGCCTTTATATTTTGCATGTAGGTTCCTTGAGACAAGAGCTTTGCATTCACACAAAAAATTTTGACCCATGACCTTGACCTTTGACCTACATAAAAGAAAAAGTTAACATTGGTCATAACTTTTGAACCGTTTGAGATACATCCTTCATATTTAGCATGCATGTTCCTTGTGACAAAACCTTTACATTCATGCAAAAAAAATTGACCATTGACCTATTTAAAATAAAAAATATCATTTTGGTCATAACTTTTGAATAGTTTGAGATAGAGCCTTCATATTTTGCATGTTGGTTCCAGGTCAATAGCTTTACATTCACATAAAAATGTTTGACCTGTGACCTTGACCTTTGACCTACATATAAGATTTTTTTTATTGGTCATAACTTTTGAACCGTTTGAGATACAGCCTTCATATTTAGCATGTGGGTTCCTTGTGACAAACGCTTTACATTCATGCAAAAATTTTGACCTGTGACCTTGACCTTTGACCTACTTAAAAATAAACATTTTTGGTCATAACTTTCAAACCGTTTGGGATAAAGCTTTCATATTTGGCATGTAGGTTCCCTGTGATTAGAGCTTTTCATTCATGCAAAATGTTTAGACCATGACCTTGACATTTGACCTACTTAAAAGAAAAAAATAAAATTGTTCATAACTTTTGAACCGTTTAAGATAGAGCCTTAATATTTGGCATGTTGGTTCCTTGTGACAAAAGCTTTGTATTCATGTATTTTTTTTTCACCCGTGACCTTGACCTACTTTAAAGAAAAAATAATATTGATCATAACTTTTGAACCTTTTAAGATAAAGCTTTCATAGTTGGCATGTAAGTTTCTTTGTCAAGGGCTTCCCACACAAACAAAAATCTTGAACTGTGAGCAACTTTGAATGAAAAATTACCATGCCCGGGGACATGTTCGTGTTTCACAAACATATCTTGTTTTTTCTTTGAGAGTGTCTCCTTTTAGAGTTTGGGGCTGGGTGGGGTCGTCTGGGCTACCTCCCCAGAGAGAAGAAAAAAATGACCTGGGTCAGTAAATCGAAACTAAATTAATTTTTCATGCATTTTTTTCTTGATCTTGTTTGCTTTGTTGTTCATACTATCATAGTTTCGGGTTTCTGAGTTTCGAATTAATTTGGAAACTTCTCTGTTATTGTTTCCCAGGTACTGGAAATGTGATATACACGGAGCCCAAGAGGGAATATTAAAGGGTAAGAAAGTGGCAATCAAGGACAATGTGTGTGTAGCTGGCGTGCCCATGATCAACGGTTCCAGGGTTTTGGAAGGATACATACCAGATATAGACGCTACCGTTGTTGCTAGGATTTTAGACGCAGGTAAAATTCCCATATTTACAAATGCACCCCACTCATGAGGTCATGGTACAGCTATCGAATACAAGACCAGCTTAATCTCAGCATCACGAAAACACGCCTTTATAATGTTGACCACCTTAAACCCGACTTTTATATACAGGGGAATGCGTTAGTTTTCTTATTTCTGCTCCAAAACATTAATTGTGGGCACTCGTAAGAACCCCCTCGCCGTGGCGGTTCTAACGGGTGTCGACAATTCAAAAGAGAAACGATCAGGAACTGATACAACCAGATCCCAAATTCTTTCCACAATATCACTAGGGAAAGAAATCGAAACATGGAGTGATGTCAGTAAACAAAACAGACTACAAGTAAACAGAGTCAGCAGCTCTTTTCCCATTACGATAACACATCCGTGTGATATAGAACATTTTTCAAACCTCAAAAAAGGTAATTTTTCTGGTGAAAATTTTTGACAATTTTCTTATTTATACTCAAAACATAGGTTTGGGGTGCTCGTTAAGGATGTGCCCTACCCCTCAGAAGCCATCTTTATTTCACGGACTTGTTCACGTGATGCCAAACAGGTGGTGACTCAGACTATAAATGAGCAATAATGAGGAAAGAATCGGAATCACCAACATGACAAAGACAAATGTAACTAAAGTGAACAACAAAAAGGGGATAGAATCAGAATCATTAAACGTAACAACATATTACAAGAGGCCCATGGGCCACTATGCTCACCAAAGCTCAGGTGCGCACTGCTGAATGGCAGCCATGTAATTTAACAAGATATAATTTTAATCTACTAATTATAAAGTCTCCCAAATGACCCCCCCCACTCCTTATCCAAATGAGCACCCATGTGGACTCAGTATCTGAAACATTAGGCATTTTATGAAGTTGAGGGGGTAGGGCATGGACCAAATGGCGCCCTGGATGGTATCACTAAATGTGTCTTGTCATAAGGAACAATAATATGATGTAGCAGTGGGGATCCGTATGCCGGAGATATAAGGCCTCTGAAGCGGTGGAGGGGTTGGGGCATGCCATGTTGATCACAGAAAAACCAAAGATTGTTGTCCCCAAATGTGTCTTATCATAAGGACCAAAAATATATACGGTTTATGGGTGGGAATCTGAACAGTTTCTGCTATATAAGGCCATTCGATGAAGTGGAGAGGAGAGGATTGGCCCCTGCGCACCCCCCAAGTTCGTGTGCTATTGATAAGGAAAAAGTACATATATCATAATGGGGTGGGGATTTGAATGGCTTCTGGAAAATATGGCCTTTTAAAGTGGAGGGGCAGGGTACATTGTGTGATTTAGCGAGTCTTATCATAAGGAACAAGAATATATATATAGTTTAGGGGTGGGGATCTGAATGATTTCGGGGATATATAGCTTTTAATTAAGTAAAGCAGTGGGGCATGGCCCAGGCACCCCGGAGGACTCCGAAGTTTGTCTTACTCGAATGCGTCTTATCATAAGGAAGATAATAATAAATGGTTTAGGGGTGGGGCTCTGAACAGTTTCTGAGATATATTGCCTTTTGTGAAGTGGTCTGGTGAGGCAAGGCCCTGGCTTGACCCGGGAAACCTCCAGGTTGATGTCAATGAATGTGTCTTATCATAAGGAACAACAATATATATGGTTCAGGGGTGGAATTCTGTAAGATTTCTGAGATAATGGGTCTTTTATGAAATGAAGGGGTGGGGCACGGTGGACCCCCGGGTTTGTGTCACTGAATGCGTCTTATCATAAGAAAAAAGAATATATAAGGTTTAAGGGCAGGAATCTGAATGGTTTTTGAGATATATGGCCTTTTGTGTAGTGGAGCGGTAGGGCAAGGCCCCGGCGCACCCAGTAAGACCCCCAAATTGGTGTCGATGAATGTGTCTCTTCATAAGGAACAAGAATATTTATGGTTTAGGGGTGGTGATCTGTAAGGTTTCCAAGATATTGCGCCTTTAATGAAATGGAGAAGGTGAGGCATGCCCCCGGCGCAACCGGTGGATTCCCAGGTTGGTGTCACTGAAGGCGTCTTATCATAAGGAACACGAATATATAAGGTTCAGGGATGGAGATCTGAATGGTTTCTGAGATATATGGCCCTTTGTGAAATGGAGGGATGGGGCAAGGCCCCGGCACACCCGGGGAGACCCCCAAGTTGGTGTCAATGAATATGTGTTTTTATAAGGATCAATAATATATATAGTTTAGGGGTGGGGATCTTTAAGGTTTCCAAGATATTGGGCCTTTTATGGAATGGAGGGGTAGGGGCATGACCCCGGCGCATTCCGGGAGACCCCCAGGTTGGTGTCACTGAATGCGTCTTATCATAAGGAACAAGAAAATATATGGTTTTGGGGTGGAGATCTGAATGGTTTCTGAGTTATATGGCGTTTTATGAAGTGGAGGGGGAAGGGCATGGCCCTAGTACAACCTAGGGAACCCCAATATTGGAAAGAAAAGCATATGGCTGAGAGACGTTTACTCAAGGAACATTTCTATAAATGTTTTGTCAAAATATCTGCAATGACTTGGCAGCAAATGCCATTTTTCCGTGTTCCCTATTATTAGTCTATGGAAAATCTAAGTTGCCATAGCAACCAAACTAAAGAGCCAAATTTCATAAAAAAAACACACAAAACCTGTAAAGGCAAGTATGGTGAATATTTCCATAAACTCTCAGCCTCATGGAGCGTACTGATTCAGAGGAGATGATTTTTTATTTATTTTTTTCTATTTTTTCATTTTGGTTTCCATGACAACCAATAAAAATGAGCAGTAGGCCTAAAATCATATGACAGATAGTACGAGGGATTTTCAAACAGTTCCGATACGAACGCCATAACTTTTGAATTATTCAAGATTCAATTATAATATTTGGCTTGAGGTTTTTTTACACTCTTATTTACATGAACATGTGAAGTTTCAATAAAATTAAATTTCTTTTTTATGAATTTTCCCTATGGTTGCGCCACCTCGACGTGCCTTCGGTTGCTATAGAAACTGCAGTTACATGTACCACATGCGTCTGAAGATTCCAGTTGAAACTTACTAATAAATGTCGGAGATATTGTTCAATTACTTGGCGAATTTTCAAGAGTTTCGAATGAAGGAGTAAAAAGCTACAGCGTCCGTATCGGAACTTTTTGAAAACCCCTCGTAGATTGCTAAAGGAACATTTTTATGAAGGTTTTGTCAAAATATCTACAAAGGCTTGGCAGTTGATGCCATTTTTTTTAATTTTTCCCATTATAAGTCTAAGGAAAATCTAAGTTGCTATTATAGCAATCAAACTAATGAGCCGAATTTCATGAAAAAACACACAAAAAAAAAAAAAAAAAAAAAAAAACACAAACTTTCAATACCCCAGCCCAAGGATGCTACAGATAAAATTTGGGCCCGATCGGCCCAGCGGCTTCAGAGGTGGTGTCGTTTGAAAATGTTGACGTCACACGACGACGACGCAGACGACGACGACAACGACGACGGACAACTGCCTATCCTAAAAGCTCCCCCGGAGCCTTCGGCTCTGGTGAGCTAAATATTGGGGAAAGAATCAGAACCACCAACACAAAACTTGAAGGAACCCCAGCAAAAGCACCGACTTGGAACGGTCAGTAAAAATGACTGGTGGGTTTGATTTAACTACGGGATCCCAACCCTCACCCTCACTTTCACTGTGGCTCAATCAAGTATTTGTTTAGTCCGCATAAAGGTTTTCTAACTATGTTTTGAGCAGAGTTATGGAAATATCAGGTTTTTTAATCAGAAAATTTTCATTTTTGGTAGTAAAATTTTTAATACATTTATATAGTCGCGTTTGCGCATAGGGAGCCTGATACGCGCAGGCTGAATAGAGCCATTGCTGCTTGCAGATACATTAGGAAAACATGTCCGTAAGAAATAATGCCGTCCAACATGGTGTCAGAAAATGATAAATATTAGGTAAAAACCAGTGCTTCAGCTGAAGTGCACGACCCGCTCATGTTCATGTGACCTGGACCCCATGAGCAAATTTTGGTTTCCCCCATCCCATAGAGGCTCCATATGAAATTTGACTTCAATCGGCCCAACGGTTTCCTAGGAGAAGCAGTTCGAAAATGTTCACATTTTTCGCCTCGGCGAGGCTATACTAAATGGTATGTAATATTTCGCAAGTTCATTGGTTAGATCTCATTGATATCTATCAGTATGCCAAAATTGTTTAAATATTCCAAGCGGTTAAGTCACTATCACCAATTTTCACAAACGGGTTACGAACGGACAGACAGACATACCAAATATGGCTTGGCGGCCATTTTGGTCATGTGACCTGGACCCCATGAGTAAATTTTGGTTTCCCCCATCCCATAGAGGCTCCATATGAAATTTGACTTCAATCGGCCCAACGGTTTCCGAGGAGAAGCAGTTCGAAAATTTTCACATTTTTCGCCTCGGCGAGGCTATACTAATTGGAATGATATATTTCGCAAGTTCATTGGTTAGACCTCATTGATATCTATAAGTATGCCAAAAATTGTTTAAATATTCCAAGCGGTTAAGTCACTAACACCAATTTTCACAAACGGGTTACGGACGGACAGACTGACAGACTGACAGAATGACAGAATGACACGGTGATTTTAGGGCACTCTTAGAAATCAACCGACTTCAGTCGGTCGCTTTTTCTGCGGGTCGTGCAATTATAACATCTTTATAAATAACGCTTTCAACATAGATTGTGGGTGCTCGTTAGAACCGCCTCAATGAGGTGGTTCTCACGAGTACCCACAATCTATATTTTTGAGCAAAAATAATGCAGATAATGTTTACCTCCGTAAACCCCACTTTTCTCTATATAAAGTGGGGTTTAGGAGGGTCTTCGTTTCACGGACTTGTTATTGTGATGTGTAATGTATCTCGAGTAAGCTTGATGCTAGAGGTGATGCTTTGTTTGTTGTTTTTTATTTGTTTGTTTATCTGTTGTTATTTTTTTATTAGAATGAATTATCCGTCCCCGTCATCAGTATTTCGGTCATTTTGGAGACTTTGCTTCCGATTGTGTGGCACTTTTAACCGACATTGAGATGAAATGACACATCAAGACCTGCCGCCTAAAGATGCCGCCAGGGTTTATATGCATAGACGGTCCGACCGGCACCTGGACAGGCCTAGATTTTCTAAGCGGTTTACCAGTACTAGAATATTCGGTCGGTGGAACACCATTTCTCCAAGCCGCGATGGGCGGGGAGTGCAAGAAACAAAAATCGATGAATTCTTAGTAATATCTTATTATATGACAGAAGAATCCTTTCAAACGGTACAAAAACCTGTGCAAACAGTGTTTGTTTTGTTTGATTTGAGGTTTAACGTCCCAGTCAACACTGTCTAGATCAACACTGTTTACCACCCTGGTAATTAATTTTGCCAACCCCATTTTACCGACACGCCTATACAAATACATTGTGAACTTTACCACCGAAAAAACGAAACATTTAAAATGAAAATTTGTCATACTTTTCTTATTTCTGCTTAAAATATAGATCGTGGGTACTCGTTAGAACCGCCTCATCGAGGCGGTTCTAACAAGTACCAACAATCTATATTTTAGAGCAGAAATAAGAAAAAATAAGGTTTACCCCTGTAACCCCGAGTTTTTCTATATAAAAGTGGGGTGTAACGGGGTCAAAATTATATAGGCGTGTTTTGGGATGTAGATATGATCAAATTGAATGATGGTAGGCTCTTAACGTAGGAAGTTTAATTAATCTGATTATTAAAGGTATTGAAAATCTCCGCTTCCGGTTCTAGTTTCAGGGAAATGATAGGCTCTTAACGTAGGAAGTTTAATTAATCTGATTATTAAAGGTATTGAAAACCTCCGCCTCCGGGTTCTGGTTTCAGGGAAATGATAGGCTCTTAACGTAGGAAGTTTAATTAATCTGATTATTAAAGGTATTGAAAACCTCCGCCTCCGGGTTCTAGATTCAGGAAAATCGATGCATCATTATGGAAGTTTTTTTTTTTCTTTTAGTACAGTCTACTGTTAAAGAGAATTGCCCCGGGGCTTGGAGAAAAAAATGAGACTGCATGATGCTTCCACGCAGAGCTGAAAATGTCCACACATGAGTACTGGTAAACCTCTTAGAAGGCCTAATATGGCCCAGGAAAAGTAGTGTATGTCGCTCGGTCCATGCACGTACACCCTATTGGTTTCAATGGGTGGCAGGGCTAAGATGTCATTTAATCAAACTCCCACAAAATTGAAAGCAACGTCTCCAAAACGACCTAAATAGTGTTGACGGGGACGTTAAACCTCAATTTTAAAAAAAAAAAAACTCTTAAAGAAAAGGAAATCGGATATCGTTAACAGATTAATGGAAACTTTGAGTCTTCGCCGAGCGTAAGATACCTTTAGTCTTGTCATGGCTCGTATTGACCCGTAAATGGCTCGCGCGCGATCAAACAACGATGGCTCGTTTACAATGGCAAATTAAAAATCGTAATTCAGTCCGTTAGGGGAATGCATACACTTCAGGAGAGGCAACTCTTTCAAAAGTATTTCGTCTCCCATTTCAATAAGGGTCAACTCTTAAAGAAAAGAATTTGCTCTTAGGAGAAAATTCTTTCCTTTAAGAGTAGATTAGGAGCAAATTCTTTCCTTTAACAGTAGACCCCTTTTACAATGGGACTGAGCCTAAAGAAAAGCAAACAGGAAGTCCCAAAAGTTGTCTCCCTTTCAAAAATGTCGCAAAGCATTACGAAAACACGCCTATACAAATACATTGTAATCTTTATCGCCGAAAAAAATGAACATTTTATGATGAAAAATTTTGATATTTTTCTTATTTCTGCTCAAAATATAGATTGTCGGTACTCGTTATAACCGCTTCATTGAGTCGGTTCTAACGAGTACCCATAATCTATATTTTAGAGCAGAAATAAGAAAAATAAGGTTTACCCCTGTAAACCCCAGTTTTGCTATATAAAAGTGGGGTTCGAGGGGGGTCGAAAGTATATAGGCGTGTTTTCGTGATGTGTGCTATGTGTTCACATTTGCCTTAAGAATTTGATCCAATTGCTTCAGGGAATAATTTAGGTAGATTGTTTTATTTTATCGGAAAAATATGTGTTGTGAGTACTCATTAAAATTTCCTCACTCTAACAAAATGAGTAGACACAACAGCCCACATTTTATTGTTCTCGTGGTCGCCCACTATATTTAGAGGCTCGTCGCCCACTATATTTAGAGGCTCAAAATACCTATAGGGACGATCAACAGAGAAGAATTCTTCAGTCACTGGAAAACATAAATAGGTGGGTATATACAGCGTCATCTAGCGTCAAATAATGGAGATACTAGCCTCGGTCTTTATCGTTAACAACTTACCATGTTTCGGTAAAAACGACTCCATAATCCGACTTTTCTCTGAAAACAATCACTTGAACCACCTCTAGCTCTTATTATGTTCTACAATAGAATTTGATTGTTTATTACTTTTCCCCGCTTGCTTTTGAGAATTTTTAATTGATCATAACGATAAAAACCGAAGCATGTACCGCCGAAAAAAATCAAAATCAAAATGGCGGCTGCTGATGCCAGTTCGATCTTCCATATCTCACACAAATTTTCATGGTATTTCAGACATTGTAGTTCCACTATATTATCAGTTGGACCTCGTTATTTTCAGGAGGTCATATCAGCGGGAAAGCTAACTGTGAGTATTTGTGCCTGTCTCCCAGCAGCTGGACCAACTGCACAGGACCGGTACTCAACCCTGTAGATACAACAAGGACTTCCGGTGGATCCAGCAGTGGCAGTGCTGCACTGGTAATATCATGAATACAGTAAAATTCTACTATTAAAACCAGCTAAATTTTATACTTGGCATATTTGAAATGTTTCAGTGGCTCTTTCTTTAAATCCGCCCCCGCCCATCAGGGCTTGAAGAAATAGATGGGCTGCATGATGCTTCCACGCAGAGCTGAGACCGGTCGCACACGAGTACTGGTAAACTGCTTAGACCATCTAAGCCTGGCCAGGCAAAGCGGTACGAGTCAGACCGTCCATGCTTATAAACTCTATTGGTTTCATTGGGCGGCGGGGCTTGAAATGTCATTTCATCTCCATGTCGGGTAAAAGTCTCACACAATGGAAGCAACGTCTCCAAAATGACCTTTACAGTGTTGACGGGGACGTTAAACCTCAAATCAAACAAACAAAAACTATTTTTAAATATTCTACACATCACGAAAACATGCCTATATAAGTTTGACCCAATCGATCCCCACTTTTATATAGGAAAACTGGGGTTTTCGGGGGTATACCTTATTTTCTTATTTACGCTCTAAAATATATATTGTGGGTACTCATTAGCGCCGCCTCATCGAGTCATAGTCTATATTTTGAGCAGAAATAAGAAAATATTCCAATTTTTCATCTTATTATTTTTCCTTTTTTTTTTCGGTGATAAAGGTTACAATGTATTTGTATAGGCGTGTTTTCGTAATGACCCAGTGTCCTCTAGTACGAGACCAATTTTGGGACTGTTCAAAAGTGGTCTTAAAGACCACTTTTGAACAGTCCCAAAGGTGGTCCTAATATAGAATTTTTACTGTACGAGTATAATATATAGTTGGACAAAGCTCAAATGTTGTGGTGGATCATCAGCGTATGTTTCATTCGTCGGAAACTGCCGAAAAATCATCCGTATCCAGAGGCAATCGGCGATCGTCTAATATGAAATAAATAGCTTTTTATACTAGCATTATGAAGAAAAACAGGAATCCCTTTTATCTTGTTTATTTCAAGACTAGAAAATGTTTTCAGTTGTGATGATGAAAATAACATATTCATCTTGTATTTTTGGCCCCCGCCAATCGGGGCTTGAAGAAATATATGGGCTGCATGATGCTTCCACGCAGAGCTGAAACCGACCAGCACACGAGTACTGGTAAACCGCTTAGAGGATCTAAGCCTGCCCAGGCAAAGCGGTGCGAGTCGGCCCGTCAATGCTTATAAACCCTATTGGTTTCATTGGGCGACAGTGCTTGAGATGTCAGTTCATCTCAATGTCGGGTAAAAGTCCCACAAAATTGGAAGCAAAGTCTCCAAAATGACCTTTACAGTGTTCACGGGGACGATAAACCTCAAATCAAACAAACAAATCATCTTGTATTCGATGTGTTTTGTTAGTATGCATGGACCATCTGCATTGTAATAGAGTGAGTGTTTGAGTTTTACGTCCCACCAACAGCTAAGGTTATAAGGTGACGGGACCTCGGTTTAAAGACTCATCCGAAAGTCTGGAGAAGCCCGGGATCGATCCTGCGACATCAGGTTTACAGCTAGCGTAACCACTGCACCACGGAAACTTCTCTCAGGCTGCTGTGTACTATCGTGCCTATATGACACATAGGCTGCAATATAAAAGTATTCTAAAAACATGCGATATTCCATGTTTTGGTTGCCATTATATCGTATTAACAATTTTCTCGAGATATTTTCTGTTATATTTTGATAGATTGTTGTCCAAAGTTTACAAATATATTAAGTTTATATTAATTAAACATTATTATTGCTTCCCTGAATGCTTGGAAATCAGGTTTATTTTAAGCTTATTTGGATTCGTGCAGATATGAAATCTCGCTAAGTCCCCATTTTGAAAATCATGCAGGAAAATAACTCAATTATCGCCCCATGTATGCTTTTCTGAAAAAAAAATAAAAAAAAAAAATCAAAATTCAAGCCATTCGACGCCAGTTCGGTATGGTGACCGATTATCGATTTAACACCGATCAATAAAACGGCTAGACACACGTGCAGTGCTGTTCTTTATTACATGCTTTGGATATACATGTAATAGGATTGGAGAACATAAATGGCATTTTTCCATTTGAAGTTGTTAGTGAACACTATTATATTTTTCTGTGGCTTTACCACATTATAAAAGAGCATGTTTGTGTTTTATCAATCCCCCGCCGCGAAGCGGAGCGGGGATTATAGGAATGACCTTCGTCTGTCCGTCTGTCCGTCCGTCCGTCTGTCTGTCTGTAACACTTTCTTGTCCGCTCCATATCTCCTGAACCCTTTGGTAGATTTTCATTAAACTTTGGTCAATTATTTGTCTCAGTGAGCTGGTGTGCAGAACCTATAAATGAACGATGCCGACTCAAGGTCAAGGTCACGGTTGAAGGTCACGAGTTTTAAATTTGGAATTTTGTGTCCGTTCCATATCTCCTTTACCTTGGACGGATTTTCATTAAACGTTGGTCAAATATTCTTCTCAGTGAGCTGATGTGCAGAACCTATAAATGAACCTTGCCGACTCAAGGTCAAGGTCACATATGAAGGTCAAGGATTTGAAAGTTTGATGTCTGTGTCCGTTCTATATCTCCTTTGCCCTTCAAAGGATTTTCACTAAACTTTGGTCAAATATCCCCCCTCAGCGAGCTGATGTGCAGAACCCATAAATGAACTATGCCGACTCAAGGTCAAGATCACATTGGAAGGTCACGTGTTCAAAACTTTGATTCTTTTGTCCGTTCCATATCTCCTTTACCCCTCAAAGCATTTTCATTAAACTTTGGTCAATTATCCCCCTCTGTGAGCTCATGTGCTGAGCCCATAAATGATTCATGTCGACATCAGGTCAATGTCACATTGGAATGTCACGAGTTGGAAACTTTGAATTTTGTGTCCGTTCCATATCTAAAGGATTTTCATTAAACGTTGGTCAAATGTCCCCATCAGTGAGCGTATGTGCATAACACATAAATAAACCATGCGACTCAAGGTCGTGGTCACAGTTGAAGGTCACGAGTTTGAAACTTTGAATTTTGTGTCCGTTCCATATCTCCTTTACCCCTGGAAGAATTTTCATTAAACTTTTGTGAACTATACCCCACAGTGAGCTGATGTGCAGAACCGTAAATAAACCATGCCAACTTAAAGGTCAAAGTCACAGGTGAAGGTCACAATGTTGAGCCTTGATACAAAGTGCGGCGGGAGATTTGGCTGTCCTTCAGACTGCTTTCTTGTTTTATTAGCTCACCGTCACGTAGTGACGAGATGAGCTGTTGGGATCACTTTTTGTCCGTCGTCCGTCGTCCGTGCGTGCGTGCGTCCGTCCGTGCGTCCGTCCGTCCGTAAACTTTTTCTTCAAACGACATCTCCTCCTAAACCACTGAGCGGATTTTGACCAAACTTCACAGGAATGATCCTTAGGTGGTCCCCTTTCAAAGTTGTTCAAATGGTTCCGGTCTGTTGCACATATGGGTCACAAGAACCAAAAATAGATTTTTTTCACCGAAAACTTAAAAAATCTTCTTCTCTGAAACTACAAGGCCCAGGTCTTTGATATTTGGTATGAAGCTTCATCTAGTGGACCCCTACCAAGATTGTTCAAATTATAATGCTGGGGCCAAAAATGCCCCCGCCCCGGGGCCCTTTGGTTTTACATGGGCTTATATAGGGAAACTCTTCTTCTCTGAAACCGCAAGGCCCAGGTCTTTGATATTTGGTATGAAGCTTCATCTAGTGGACCCCTACCAAGATTGTTCAAATTATAGTGCTGGGGACAAAAATGCCCCCACCCCGGGGCCCTTTGGTTTTACATGGGCTTATATAGGGAAAATCTTTAAAAATCTTCTTCTCTGAAACTGCAGGGCCCAGGTCTTTGATATTTGGTATGAAGCTTCATCTAGTGGACCCCTACCAAGATTGTTCAAATTATAGTGCTGGGGCCAAAATTGACTCCACCCCGGGGCCCTTTGGTTTTACATGGGCTTATATAGGGAAAATCTTTAAAAATCTTCTTCTCTGAAACTGCAAGGCCCAGGTCTTTGATATTTGGTATGAATCTTCATCTTATGGACCCCTACCAAGATTGTTCAAATTATAGTGCTGGGGCCAAAAATGCCCCCGCCCCGGGGCCCTTTGGTTTTACATAGGCTTATATAGGGAAAACCTTTAAAAATCTTCTTCTATGAAACCGCAAGGCCCAGGTCTTTAATATTTGGTATGAAGCTTCATCTAGTGGACCCCTACCAAGATTGTTCAAATTATAGTGCTGAGGCCAAAAATGCCCCCGCCCCAGGGCCCTTTGGTTTTACATGGGCTTATATTGGGAAAATCTTTAAAAAATCTTCTTCTCTGAAACTGCAGGGCTCAGGTCTTTGCTATTTGGTATGAAGCTTCATCTAGTGGACCCCTACCAAGACTGTTCAAATTATAGTGCTGGGGCCAAAAATGCCCCCGCCCCGGGGCCCTTTGGTTTTACATAGGCTTATATAGGGAAAATCTTTAAAAATCTTCTTTTCTGAAACGGCAAGGCCCAGGTCTTTGATATTTGGTATGAAGTTTCATCCTGTGGACCTCTATCAAGATTGTTCAAATTATAGCCCTGAGGCCAAAATTGCCCCCGCTCCTGGGCCCTTTGGTTTTTCATAGACTTATATAGGGAAAATCTTGAAAAATCTTCTACTCTGAAACCACAAGGCCTAGGTCTTTGACATTTGGTATGAAGCTTCAGCTAGTGGACCAAGATTGTTCAAATTATAGCCCTGGGGCCACAATGCCCCCGCCCCAGGGCCCTTTGGTTTTAAATAGACTTATAATAGAGATAATCTTTGAAAATCTTCTTCTCTGAAACAACAAGGCCCAGGTCTTTGATATTTGTTGTGTAGCTTCATCTAGTGGACCTTTGCCAATATTGTTCAAATTATAGTCTTTTGTTGATATTTGGTATGAAGCTTCACCGTTTTAGACCTCCCTCAACATTATGCACATTATAACCCTGGGGTCAATAATGGCCCTCCCCGGGGCCCACTTGTTACTCTATGGACCAGGTGAGCGATCCAGGGCCATCATGGTCCTCTTGTTTTATTTTTTTGTGGGTACAGTATGTATTTTTTAAACGATTAATTAGCCTGAATATATAATCGGCAACCTACTGTATAAGTTATTGTGACTCGGCTGTTGACTACCTAACACTCATATTAGTTTTAAATACTTCAACAAATTAATTCTAACACGAGTTGCTTACACGATCTATTAATTGAACTGTGTATTTTCCTTGCAGTTCAGTTAGAGAAAAGGATTTGTATGTGATATTTATTGAAGGCAATTTAAAGTTTTTCCATAGACACTTTGTGAAAAAAATAAGTTTGGGTCGGATTATTTTGGATAAAATATTAAAAGATCATTTGAAGGATATTATGAGAGTGTGTATGGAACGTAGTGGACTCAGTACCATTGGCGTTAGTAGTATAGGGGGTCACTTTGGGAACCAACTTTTTGGTACCTATAATTTGTTTGGTACCTGAAAATTATGGGTACTAAGTAGTATAGGTCGAGTATTGGGGTGCGAAGCTCTGGGTACCCTGGGTGGCACCCTTGGTACTACTAGGGACTAAAGAAGCCTCCGTGGTGCAGTGGTTACGCTACTCGCCTTGTAAACCAGGGATCGCAGGATCGATCCCGGGCTTCTCCAGACTTTCGGATGAGTCTTTAAACCGAGGTCCCGTCTCCGAATGACCTTAGCTGTTGGTGGGACGTAAAAAAAAAACTCACTCACTCACTGGGGACTAAGTCTCTGGTGTTTGAAAGGTTTGTGATAATTCTCATGAGAGTGTATACCTGGTACCTGAAAGTTTTGAGTATCTATAAATTTTCAGTGATTGTTTACCTGATACCCATAAATTCTGGGTACCTGAAATTTATGGTTACCAGAAAGATTCAGTTTTTGCACCCTAAACTTTTCGCACCCTAAACCCCACTTTATATAGAGAAAACTGGGGTTTAAGGGGTATACATTATTTTTTTTTATTTTTGCTCCAAGACATAGGTTGTGGGTATTCGTTGAGGCGGTTGTAACGAGCACCCACAACCTATGTTTGCAGTATTTATATGAAAAATGTCACATATTTCATCAGAAAAGTAGCCATTTTTGAGATGTGAAAAAATGCACTATGTCACATGGGAGTGTTATCGTTATGATTTTAAAGGTATTTTGGTTGATGAGAAAAAAAAGGTTTTTGAACTTGTTCTGAGCATGAAATAGAGGATCTTAAATGAGTATGCATGTAGTATTGAATTTATTAAACGAGTTGTGGAAAAGGGATAAAATGCAAGGCTTGGCGCATTTTATTTACGATTGTTTCACAAAAATGTCAATATTCCGCCACAAGTAAACGCGACGTCGTTAAGGACGTTGTTTATGTAACCTTACGGGGCGTATCTAACTAATTTGCATAATTAATCCACTAGTGGATTATATAATTTATTACATGGCGTTATTACATTCTCAGACACGACGCCATATGATAAAAGTAGGCAAAAGAAAGGCAGCAGAATCTTTTACTATGTCATTCTGACTAAAATATATGTTTAAAAGCTAAGTGAAAGTCATTTTTGACATGTTGTATTCTAATATTTCGGGAAAAATAGTTTGGATGATCTCCTACTAGTTCAGGTTATTTCAGATCCAGCACGGTGACTTTGGTTTTTATTTCAAATGTGGTGAGCGAGTATATGAAACTGAACATACAGTTTTCAGCGTAGCATGTTTGAGCTTGCAGGATGTTTGAGCTTGCATAAGGTATCATTTGAGTGAAAATACTCGTCCTGTTAAAAAATTCCTGGTTGTTTCTCAGGGAACCGCACATTTTATTTGTAGAAGAAATAAACATGACTGACTGACTGACTGACTGACTGACTGACTGACTGATTGACTGATTGATTGATTGATTGATTGATTGATTGATTGATTGATTTACAGGTTTGCAATGGTGAGGTGGATATGGCGATAGGGGGCGATCAGGGAGGTTCTATACGAGTACCTGCCAGTTTTTGTGGGATCGTAGGTTTGAAGCCTACCTGGGGTCTTGTGCCTTACACAGGGGCCATGCCAATAGAGATAACAATAGATCATGTGGGCCCCATGGCTAGAACCGTAAAAGACTGTGCTCTTCTTTTGCAGGTAAACTGTTTTTGACCAATAATTATAAACACCCTGTGAGATAAATCTATGATTTTGAAACTGGTATACTGGTCCATTCGTTGACCTTGGGCCAGTTGATCAAAACTAACGCTGTCGTTAGTTAGCCGGTCGTTAGAACTTTGATTATTCAGTATGGCAAATATAACATTTTATACCGCAACTAGGCATTCTATAGTAACCTAATAAAGGGGGTCGAATATCTGCACGCTATAATCTGTAGTGACCTACAATACCTTCTATTGACCTATAATACGTCTAGTGACCGTTAAATGGCATTTATAGACCGGACCTACTTTTCAGGGGTTGGTAACTCGAAGCCATCGTAAATATATCAACTGAAGATGTACTTAAGACATACTTAAGGTGACCACCGTAAAATTTATGGTCTCGTTATGCCAGTAACTGAAAACCTGTCGTATCGTTTCCATAACTAT
Organism: Lucinisca nassula; assembly: GCA_963580285.1. NCBI lineage: Eukaryota > Metazoa > Mollusca > Bivalvia > Lucinida > Lucinidae > Lucinisca > Lucinisca nassula. The sequence continues at coordinate 2,900,480 of OY757016.1, read as the reverse complement.
ACGACCATCATAGCACTTACGATTTACCTGTCTGATTTTAAATCTCGTGCAAAGCGCTTCGGAAACTTTTGTAAGCCAGGGCATAGCAAAATAAAATAACGCTTAACATCTTACTATAAATGATAATACCGGGGCTTGTTTAACAACAAGGCAGTCTTGTTGGAGCCTTTCTGCAAAAAAGGCTTGGGTAGCAGTATCATAATCGGCAAGGTTCTAAATAAACTATGGGATGAGAAGCAATGACACAACTGGTGGGCGACCCCTTCTCTACATTTCGTCCTGATTTGCCATGCCTGAGCTCATATTAGCACCAATTACTTGAAAGTGTCTTAAACAAATTGTGCAACAGCCAAAATGGCAGAGACAAAAATTATAAATAAGAAACGAAAACCAAACTATACACAGGAAGAATTAGAAACACTTGTAGACGAAGTTAATGAAAGGAAGACATTTGTTGTTTGTTAGATTTGAGGTTTAACGTCCCTGTCAACACTGTAAAGGTCATTTTGGAGACGTTGATTCCAATTTTGTGGGATTTTTACCCAACATTGAGATAAAATGCCATCTCAAGCCCTGTCGGCCAATGAAACCAATAGGGTTTATTAGCATGGACGGTCAGCCTCGCACCGCGGTTCCTGCCTGGACAGGCTTAGATCCTCAAAGCGGTTTACAAGTACTAGTGTGCGGGCCGGATTCATCTCTGCGTGGAAGCATAATGCAACCCATATATTTCCTCAAGCCCCTATGGGCGCGGGACTGAAAGGAAGACATTGCGATATGAAAAGTCATGGCCGCTATTTCTCAAAAACAAGACGATTGTGGTCAGTAGTACACTTATTGAACAGGCTATACTATCTTTTACATTATTTCCTTTTTAGCTCACCTGTCACGTAGTGACAAGGTGAGCTTTTGGGATCACTTTTTGTCCGTCGTGCGTGCGTGCGTCCGTGCGTGCGTAAACTTTTTCTTCAAACAACATCTCCTCCTGAACCACTGATCGGATTTTGACCAAACTTCACAGGAATGATCCTTAGGTGGTCCCCTTTCAAAGTTGTTCAAATGGTTTCGGTCTGTTGCACATCTAGGTCACAGGAGCTAAAAATAGATTTTTTTACTGAAAATTTTAAAAATCTTCTTCTCTGAAACTGCAAGGCCCAGGTCTTTGATATTTGGTATGAAGCTTCATCTAGTGGACCTCTACCAAGATTGTTCAAATTATAACCCTGACGCCAAAAATGCCCCCGCCCCAGGGGCCTTTGGTTTTACATAGGCTTATATAGGGAAAATCTTTAAAAATCTTCTTCTCTGAAACCGCAAGGCCCAAGTCTTTGATATTTGATGTGAAGCTTCATCTAGTAGACCCCTACCAAGATTGTTCAAATTATTGTGCTGGGGCCGAAAATGCCCCTGCCTCGAGGGCCTTTGGTTTTACATAGGCTTATATAGGAAACATCTTTAAAAATCTTCTTCTCAGAAACCACAAGGCCCAGGTCGTTGATATTTGGTACCAAGCTTCATCTTGTGGACCACTACCAAGATTGTTCAAATGATAGCCCTGGGGCCAAAAATGCCCCCGCCCCGGGGGGCCTTTGGTTTTACATAGGCTTATATAGGGAAAATCTTTAAAAATCTTCTTCTCTGAAACCGCAAGGCCCAAGTCTTTGATATTTGATGTGAAGCTTCATGTAGTAGACCCCTACCAAGATTGTTCAAATTATTGTGCTGGGGCCGAAAATGCCCCTGCCTCGAGGGCCTTTGGTTTTACATAGGCTTATATAGGAAAAATCTTTAAAAATCTTCTTCTCTGAAACCACAAGGCCCAGGTCGTTGATATTTGGTACCAAGCTTCATCTTGTGGACCACTACCAAGATTGTTCAAATGATAGCCCTGGGGCCAAAAATGCCCCCGCCCCGGGCGGGCCTTTGGTTTTACATAGGCTTATATAGGGAAAATCTTTAAAAATCTTCTCGTGAAACCGCAAGGCCCAAGTCTTTTATATTTGGTGTGAAGCTTCATCTAGTGGACCTCTATCAAGATTGTTCAAATTATAGTCCTAGGGCCAAAAATGCCCCCCGCCCGGGGCCCTTTGGTTTTATATGGCTTATATAGGGAAAATACTTAAAAATCTTCTTCTCTGAAACCACAAGGCCCAGGTCTTTGATATTTAGTATGAAGCTTCATCTAGTGGACCTCTACCAAGATTGTTCAAATTATAACCCTGGGCCAAAATGCCCATGCCCCGAGGGCCTTTGGTTTTACATAGGCTTATATAGGGAAAATCTTTAAAAATCTTCTTCTCTGAAACCACAAGGCCCAGGTCTTTGATATTTGGTATGACGCTTCATCTAGTGGACCTCTACCAAGATTGTTCAAATTATAGCCCTTGGGCCAAAAATGCCCCCGCCCCGGGGGCTTTTGGTTTTACATAGGCTTATATAGGGAAAATCTTTAAAAATCTTCTCCTCTGAAACCGCAAGGCCCAAGTCTTTGATATTTGCTACCAAACTTCATCTAGTGGACCTCTATTAAGATGGTTCAAATTATAGCCCTAGGGCCAAAAATGCCCCAGCCCCGGGGCCCTTTTGTTTTACATAGGCTTATAAAGGGGAAAATACTTAAAAATCTTCTTCTCTAAAACCACAAGGTCCAGGTCTTTAACATTTGGCATGAAGCTTCATCTAGTTGACCTCTACCACGATTGTTCAAATTATAGTCCTGGGGCCAAAAATGCCCCTGCCCCGGGGGCCTTTGGTTTTATATAGGCTTATATAGGGAAAATCTTTGAAAATCGTCTTCTCTGAAACCACAAGGCCCAAGTCTTTGATATTTGGTGTGAAGCTCCATCTAGCGGACCTCTATCAAAATTGTTCAAATTATAGCCCTGGGGCCAAAAATCCCCCTGCCCCGAGGGCCTTTGGTTTTACATAGGCTTATATAGGAAAAATCTTTAAGAATCTTCTTCTCTGAAATCACAAGGTCCAGGTCTTTGATATTTGGTATGAAGCTTCATCTAGTGGACCTCTACCAAGATTGTTCAAATTATAGCCCTGGGGCCAAAAATGCCCGCGCCCCAGGGGCCTTTGGTTTTACATAGGCTTATGTAGGGAAAATCTTTAAAAATCTTCTCCTCTGAAACCGCAAGGCCCAAGTCTTTGATATTTGCTACCAAACTTCATCTAGTGGACCTCTATTAAGATGGTTCAAATTATAGCCCTAGGGCCAAAAATGCCCCAGCCCCGGGGCCCTTTTGTTTTACATAGGCTTATAAAGGGGAAAATACTTAAAAATCTTCTTCTCTAAAACCACAAGGTCCAGGTCTTTAACATTTGGCATGAAGCTTCATCTAGTTGACCTCTACCACGATTGTTCAAATTATAGTCCTGGGGCCAAAAATGCCCCTGCCCCGGGGGCCTTTGGTTTTATATAGGCTTATATAGGGAATATCTTTAAAAATCGTCTTCTCTGAAACCACAAGGCCCAAGTCTTTGATATTTGGTGTGAAGCTCCATCTAGCGGACCTCTATCAAAATTGTTCAAATTATAGCCCTGGGGCCAAAAACCCCCCTGCCCCGAGGGCCTTTGGTTTTACATAGGCTTATATAGGAAAAATCTTTAAAAAATCTTCTTCTCTGAAACCGCACGGCCCAGTTCTTTGATATTTGGTGTGAAGCTTCATCTAGTGGACCTCTATCAAGATTGTTTAAATTATAGCCCTAGGGCCAAAAATGCCCCCCCGCCACGGGGCCCTTTGGTTTTACATAGGCTTATGTAGGGAAAATCTTTAAAAATGTTCTTCTCTGAAACCACAAGGCCCAGGTCTTTAATATTTGGTATGACGCTTCATCTAGTGGACCTCTACCAAGATTGTTCAAATTAAGCCCTGGGGCCAAAAATGCCCCCGCCCCGGGGGCCTTTGGTTTTACATAGAATTATACAGGGAAAATCTTTAAAAATCTTCTTCTCTGAAACCACAAGGCCCAGTTCTTTGATATTTGGTGTGAAGCTTCATCTAGTGGACCTCTATCAAGATTGTGAAATTAAAGGCCCAGGGCGAAAAATGCCCCCACCTGCAGGCACTTGGTTTTACATTGGCTTATACAGGGAAAATCTTTAAAAATCTTCTTCTCCAAAATTGGATGGCCCAGTTCTTTGAAATTTGGTGTGCAGCTTCATCTAGTGGAATTCTACCAAGATTGTTCAAATCATAGCCCTTGGGTCAAAAATGCCCCTGCCCCGGGTCCCTTCGTTTTTACATTGACTTATATAGGGAAATTTGAAAAAAAAAAATCTTCTCGGAAACGGCAAGGTCCAGATCTTTGATATTTGGTGTAAAGCTTCATCAAAATTGTTCAAATTATAGCCCTAGGAAATAGAAGTCAAGGCAATGAAAACCTTTGAAAATCTTCTTGTCTTAAAGCAGAAGGCCAAGGTCTTTGATATTTGGTATGAAGCTTTGTATTGTGGATTTCCACCAAGATGGTTCAAATTATAGCCCTGGAGGCAAAAATGGCCCTCCCAGGGGACCCCAAGGTTTATATACAACTCGTAGACTTACATAAGGAAAACGTTTAAAAATCTTGTCTGAAACCAGAAGTCTCCATTCTTTGATATTTGGTATGAAGCTTCACCTTTTAGATCACTACCAAGATTAATCATATTATAGCCCGGGGCCAATAATGGCTCTCCCAGGGGCCCACTTGATACCCTATGGATCAGGTGAGCGATCCAGGGCCATCATGGCCCTCTTGTCTTCCTTCTTCTTCTTTTCTTCCTTTGTTGACACGACTATTACCCACACAAACAAACAGCTTGTACATAATAATTACGTACTGCATATATACATGTTTATCGGACATGTATAGATCTTTGTGTACATGTATTTTTATACAGGTAATTCTGCTAAATATAGCATATATCTGCCTTAATACAATACCATACAATACATGTATCGCATATCATTACTAAAAGAAACCCTGTGTGCCGAGAAAAAAAGTAAATAGATGTACAACTTCTTTTCTTATGCTTCTATGTAGTGTCTGTTTCTTTCGCAATAGTTAGGATGAGGTTACGACATGCCTGAGTTGTCCGTAACTTTACGATATGGTTAAATTGTCTCCATAAATTACGGTACTTTCGAGTTACTCACACTAATCGCTACGAGGTGATTAAGATATACTTAAGGTCGTCGTAAGCCTTAAGAGAGCTTCGAGTTACCAACCCCAGGTCCCTTATTTACAAGTGTAAACAAGTGTAAACGATAACATGCAATCTTTTATACATGGGAAAACAACGACCCTGCCAGTCAAAATCTTTGCAATATTTATTTAAACAGATTGTCAGAAATTTCAGCTAAATTCTTGGAATAACGGCGCACTGCTACTGCAGTTGCGTCTCAACCTCGAACATAATTTTTAAAGCTAAAATAAACTATTTATTCGCAGATTTTCATACAGAAAGTAAAGCGCTGAGAAACGTATATTCGAGCGTCCATGTTGTTGCCTACGTTTTTGTGACGCGGTGACGTCAGAAACTGTGCACTCGTTGACGTCAAGTTATAGTGCGTGTGCGCGCCATGGCACTGAATGTCGTTTAACATGCCACACTGTCTGCTGTCTTTTTTGCTTAAATTTACTAAATTATTGCAAAATCCCCTAATTGTTTTGAATTGCGTTATTAAATACATGGTTAGTGTCTTTAATAATAAAATATATTCGGCTCGCTAAAGCTCGCCCCTAAAAAATTGTCTAATGCTCACCGATTATATTTTATTATTAAAGACACCCACCATGTATTTACTATATCATATGACGTCGTTGATAAGCAGTGGATAACGTCGTTTAATAAAAATCACATGACCACACGTGTAATAAATAACACTTCGGCGGCATTAATTAACGTCATGACGACGTCCATGCATTTTTTTGTGGAAAAAAAATTTAGGCGACAAAAATCCAGTTTAAAGTGGTCATATGATAAACAGAATCTTACATTCATGGTCATTTCATATGGAATTTAGGAAACTATGGCTTTTATTTTGTACATAACATCATGTCATAAAAAGCATATCACCTCACGAGAGTGGGGGGGGGGATATTTTTCTTATTTCTGCTCCAAGTCATAGGTTGTGAGTACTCGTTAGAACCGCCTCCATGAGGCGGTTCTAATGAGCACACACAACCTATATTTGCAGTATCAATAAGAGAAGAAAATGATTTTCATCAGAAAAGTAGCCATTTTTGAGATGTGTGAAAAAATGCACTATATCGCACGGGTAAGTTATCGTAATGTAAAATTATTATCGGCCCGTCCATGCTTATAAACTATATTGGTTTCATTGGGCGGCAGGGCTTGAGATGTCATTTCATCTCAATGTCGGGTAAAAGTCCCACAAAATTGGAAGCAACGTCTCCGAAATGACCGTTACAGTGTTGACGGGGACGTTAAACCTCAAATCAAACAAACAGTGTAAAATTATTATTTGATAAACAGGATCTTTCAACTGGAGGTCATTTCGTATTAATATTTTGAAACTCGTCAGAGGCTCGCTTTATAAATTTCACATGAAATGACCCTCTATGAATTGCATGTAAAATACCACTATTCTCTATAATATGAAGTTGAGGTTGAAAGTGTGTGATCCAGTTGATAAGCAGGCTTGGAGCGAACTGTACAATGGTGACATCCCAAAAACATGCCTATATAATTTTGATCCCCTTGAACCCCACCTTTATATTATAATAATGGGGTTTATATGGGTAAACCTTATTTTTCGCATTTCTGCACTTAAACATAAATTGTGGGTACTCGTTAGAACCGCCTCGATGAGGCTGTTCTGAATAGTACCCCCAATCTATATCATCACGAAAACACGCCAATATAATTTTGACCCCCTTGAACCCCACTTTTATAAAGTAAAACTGGGGGTTTACAGGGGTAAACCTTATTTTTCTTATTTCTGCTCTAAAATATAGATTGTGGGTACTCGTTAGAACCGCCTCGATGAGGCTGTTCTAAAGAGTACCCACAATCTATATTTAGAGCAGAAATAAGAAAACTATCACATTTTTAGCTCACCTGAGCCGAAGGCCCATGTGAGGTATTAGTATACCACGAGCCGGCGTCCGTCGTCCGTCGTCGTCGTCCGTCGTCCACACTTTCAAAGAAGTATATCTCCGGAACCAGTCGGCCAATCTTGATCAAATTTCATGTGAAGCATTATCAGGTAGGGGGAAAGGCTGCATACTGTTTTCGGGCAGATCGGATTGGAACTCTGGTTGCCATGGCAACAAATAGCTCCCATAGACTTAACATAGGAAAAAGTTTGTCATCACTCTAGCTCCGTCAATTTTTTTTCTGATCGACTTCATTCTTGCAGATAACGAGGACAGGCATGAAATCTCGATCAAGTTCGATTTTGGGCTGAATCGGATCATTCACTCAGGAGTTACGTGCCCTTGAGCGTTCTTAACATAGGAAAAAGCTTGTCATCACTCTAGCTCCGTCAATTTTTTTCTGATCGACTTCATTTTTGCAGATAACGAGGACAGGCATGAAATCTCGATCAAGTTCGATTTTGGGCTGAATCGGATTATTCACTCAGGAGTTACGTGCCCTTGAGCGTTGAAAAAATTGCCTATTGACTTAACATGGGGAGAATGTTGTCATCACCGTAGCTGCTTCAATTATTTTCAGATTGGCTTTATTCTTGCAGATAACCAGCACAGCCATGAAATCTCGGTCAAGTTCGATAACTGGCAGAATCGGATCATTCACTTAGGAGTTACCTGCCCTTGTGTGTTTTTGCATTAGGGTTAATGGGAATTTCAAAAATGTATATCTTAAAGACTACTTGGCCAACTTTGATCAAATTTCATGTGTCGCATTATTGGGCAAGTGGAAAGGCTTCATTAGGTTTTCAGGCAGATCTGAGTGGAACTCTGGTTGCCATGGCAACATCTAGCTCCCATAGACTTCACATAGGAAAAAGCTTGTCATCACTCTAGCTCCGTCAATTTTTTTCTGATCGACTTCATTCTTGCAGATAACCAGTACAGGCATAAAATCTCGGTCAAGTTCGATTTTGGGCCGAATCGGATTATTTGCCTTGGAGTTACCTGCCCTTGAGCATAAAAAAATACGTTGTGACCACGATAGCAACTTTATTTTTATTCAGATCAGCTTCAAACTTGCACAGGCATAAAATCTCAGTTAAGTTCGAATCGGAATATTGACCTCGGAGTTACATGACCTTGAGCGACAAAAAATTTGCCCATAGACTTTACATAGGGAAAATGTTGTGACTACGATAGCGACTTGAATTTTTTTCAGATCAGCTTCAAACTTGCAGGTAACGAGGACAGACATAAAATCTCGGTTAAGTTCGATTTTGGGCCGAATCGGATTATTTGCCTTGGAGTTACCTGCCCTTGAGCATGAAAAAATACGTTGTGACCACGATAGCAACTTTATTTTTATTCATATCAGCTTCAAACTTGCAGGTAACGAGGACAGGCATAAAATCTCGGTTAAGTTCAATTTTGGGCCGAATCGGAATATTGACCTCGGAGTAACGTGACCTTGAGCGACAAAAAATTTGCCCATAGACTTAATTAGGGAAAATGTTGCGACTACGATAGCGACTTGAATTTTTTTCAGATCAGCTTCAAACTTGCAGGTAACGAGGACAGACATAAAATCTCGGTTAAGTTCGATTTTGGGCCGAATCGGAATATTTGCCTTGGAGTTACCTGCCGTTGAGCATAAAAAAATACGTTGTGACCACGATAGCAACTTTATTTTTATTCATATCAGCTTCAAACTTGCAGGTAACGAGGACAGGCATAAAATCTCGGTTAAGTTCGATTTTGGGCCGAATCGGAATATTGACCTCGGAGTTACGTGACCTTGAGAGACAAAAAAATTTGCCCATAGACTTAACGTAGGGAAAATGTTGTGACAGAAATAGCGACTTGAATTTTTAGCTCACCTGAGCCAAAGGCTCCAGTGAGCTGATAGTATACCAAGGCTCCGGAGTCCGTCGTCTGTCGTCCGTCCATCCGTCGTCCACACTTTCAATGAAGCATATCTCAGAAGGCAGTCGACCAATCTTGTTTAAATTTTATGTGTAGGACCATTGGGCAAGGGGAAAGGCTGCATTAGGTTTTGGAGCTAGTCTGGTTCATTTGTTCCTTCATTCTTCTTTCTCTCCATATAGAGATAATAGACCAATGATAATTTTTTAATCAAAGATTTCTCAGGAACTATAAAAGCTAGAAGCATCAAATTTGGTATTCAATAGAATAATGATGACTTATTTTGTGTAAGAGACATTGGGCTTTCTCAGCTTATTTGTTCATCTGTTCTTTCATTCTTCTTTCTCTCCATTTTGACCAATGTTAAATTTTCGTCAAAGATTTCTCAGGAACTATTGAAGCTAGAAGTCTCAAACTTGGAATGCAATGCAATAATGATGACTTATATCCTGTAAGGGTCAATGGGCTGGATTCTATTAGCAGATTTAGTAGTCAAGTCTGTGAATTGTTAAAACTTAAGTTCCTCAGGTGAGCGGTTTAGGCTCATTGAGCCTCTTGTTCATCTTAAAATTTAATTTTTTTCTGCGATAAAGGTTACAATGTATTTATATAGGCGTGTTTTCATAATGTTTTGAGCAGAAAAAAGAAAATACATGTCACACTTTTTCATCTTAAATTTTCGTTTTTTTTTTCAGCAGTTAAAGTTTACAATGCATTTATATAAGTGTGTTTTCGTAATGATTTTCCAATGTGTTTTTAGAAGCCTCCGTGGTGTAGTGGTTAAGCTTCTCGCCTCATAAACCAAGGCTCATGGGTTCGATCCCGGGCTTCTCCAGACTTTCCAATGAGTTTTTAAACCGAGGTCCATATGACCTTAACAGTTATTTTGACGTAAAACTCAAATACACACATACCCATGTGTTTTAATCTCAGTGTTTTTTTTATTTTAAAATTTCCATTCTGGGGTCGAATCTCAATTTTTTATGATGTATATCATTTTTGAGTAATGGTTTAATGCATCGCATTTCTTACCGCTACGACTATAGCCCCCGCCCATAGGGGCTTGAAAAAATATATGGGCTGCATGATGCTTCGACGCAGAGCTGAAACCGACCCTACCACAAGTACTGGAAAACCGCCACTTAGAGGATCTAGGCTTGCCCAGGCAAAGCGGTGCGAGTCGGGCCGTCCATGCTCATGAACCCTATTGGTTTGATTGGGTGACAGGGCTTGAGATGTCATTTCATCCCTATGTCGGATAAATGTCCCCAGAATTGGAAGCAACGTCTCCAAAATGACATTTACAGTGTTGACGGGGACGTTAAACCTCAACTCAAACAAACAAACCGCTACGACTAAGGTACAGCGGTAGAAAGAATCAAAGCACTGAGAGTACTTGTTGGCCGATTGTAGTTTGGGAAAATGGGCCTGGACGGGGACTTAGACTGTTTCTTATAACCCTTAAATTTCTGTACTGTAAGCAAATAATGTAGACCCTGATCAGATGCTGCGTTTTACGGAGTCTGGTGCTTAAATTCCTGTACTGTAAGCAGACACCATAGATCCTGATCAGACGCCGCGTTCTGCGTCGTCTGATCTAGGTCTACACTGTTTGTCAAGCCCAACCCACGATTCCAGCACAGATTCTACAGAGATAACCCTTTAACGCACTGTGATAAAATTCTATAAATAACTCGTACATGAACTTCCTACAAATCAATGGACTCCAGCACTAATATAGGTTATGTCCTTATAACGTTTGGTCGATTGATAAACAATCGACCCAAAAATCAACAGTGAATTGGTGCCCGCACCATAGCTTAACTTTGCTAAAAAATCTTACCGCATTGTCGCCAAATGAGCAGGCGCTATAGGGGAGGCATACGAATATCTTTACATAGATGTTTAAACGCTGAAGGAAGACGAAAGCTGAAAGCGCTTAGTTTTACAACTAGGGCTGGCTAATCGGAGCTGAAAAGTTAATCGATTATCAGCCCTGTCATTTAGCTCGATAATCGATTGGTAATCGCTAAGGTTTTTGTCATAATTTTACCTGTCTCGCTTTCTGTCCGAGCATGACATACTTGAAAAGACAGGCCTGAGCAAACAGTGTAGACCCAGATGAGACGCCGCGCGTCTCATCAGGATCTGCACTGTTTGCCACTCATACAGCTAGTTTAGGCATAACTTTGGGTAGTAAATTGTACCAATCAAGTAATCGATTAAAAGCAAATCAGAAATGATAATCATTTTTGTGGAATTTATCGATCGATTAATCGTTTATACGATTATTCGTGCCAGCCTTATATACAACTGATATCTAGCCATACGAGTACACTTATTTCCAATCACCATTACAATTTAAAGACAAATACTACTAAATCGCCATTTTTGTATGATCGTCAAATATGAAAGTTATGCCAGAGTCAACAGTTTACCGTTCCTACCGAAATTAGCACGGTGTCCCCTAGTATTCTTTTAATTTTCTATTCTGTGAAAATATCCCGTAGAGAAAAAACCTTGTTTTATGAAATGTCAATGTAGCATTTTTCTCTATGGTCCAAAATATTGCAGACAATGAATTATTTTTAAAAGATATTTTGGTTGATGACAAAATTAGTTTTGCAAAAAGATTTTGTGAGCTTGAAAAATAGGCTAAAGATAGGCAGCAGTATATTTTACTATATTATTCTGACTGAAATAATGTTTTAAAAAAAAGCAAGGCAAAAGTACGGAACCCGGGAAGGGACATGATTTTTTATTTCTATTATGTTGTGCGAACAAGATAATATCTTGAGCGGACAAGATATTATCTTGTGCAGACAACATATTATCTTGTGCGGACAAGATATTATCTTGTGCGGACAAGATATGATCTTGTTCGCACAACATAATATCTTGTGTGCACAAGATATTATCTTGTTCGCACAACATATTTTCTTGTTTGCACAACATAGATCTTGGGAAGTTGTGCGGACAAGATATTATCTTGTGCGGACAAGATATTATCTTGTGCGGACAAGATAATATCTTGTGCGGACAAGATAATATCTTGTGCGCACAAGATGTATGTTGTGCAGACAAGATATTATCTTGTGCGGACAAGATAATATCTTGTTCGCACAACTTAATATCTTGTGCGGACAAGATCATATCTTGTCTGCACAAGATAATATGTTGTCCGCACAAGATAATATCTTGTGCGGACAAGATATTATGTTGTGCGGACAAGATATTATCTTGTCCGAACAAGATAATATGTTGTCCGAACAAGATATTATCTTGTGCGCACAACTTATAAAATAAAAGAAAATTATGTCCCTTCCCGGGTTCCGTACAAAAGTCATTTTTGACATGCTATTTACTTACATGGTTATTTTCTGATATTTCTGGGAAAACAGTTTGGGATGATTTCCTTCTTGTTCAGATTATTTAAAATTCAGCACGCATGTCGAACTTTAACGGACATCCAGGTAACTGCTGTCGGTTAAAGTTAATACATAGATTTATATAGGAACTTGATAATTATTTCCGCATAAAATACAAACTTATAAGAATATCTTTTCTGTGCAAGCGGCTCATGATTTTACATTCTTTTTCCTTTATCCACGTGTATTTTTAATGAAATTTTATGAACAACTTTTTAGTCCTTTTTACATACGAGACTGATGCATTTCTTCTCACAACTTTTTTGTAAATTGTTATTTCTTTTCTGTGCCAGCGGAAGTAAAAGTGCAAATTTATTGTGACCACGTCCATATACATTTTGTAAAATAAAAATGAAAATAATTTGTTCCTTTTGAAAAAGAAATACACTACCCCCTTTTTCTATTTCCAGTTTACCTTGGTCACCTAGGTAACCATGGCTAGGAGCTGTGGGAGATAACCATTTATTTTCTGTGTTGTACGCGTTAATTCCCTTGATTATCAGCATAGCTGAGAAAGGTCGTGTCCGAATAAGTCCGGTATGGTAACATATGTTTTATTACGATAACATACCCGTGCGACATAGTGCATTTTTTCACATCTCCAAAAAGGCTACATTTCTGATGAAAATTCGTGACATTTTTCTTACAAATACAGCAAACATAGGTTGTGGGTGCTCGTGAGAACCGCCACATTGAGGCGGTTCTAACGAGTACCCACATCCTATGTCTTAGATAAAAAATAAGAAAAAAATAATGTATACCCCCGTAAACCCCAGTTTTCTCTATATAAAGTGGGGTATAGGGGGTCTTCATTTCACGGACGTGTTCACGTGATGTTTATTTCAAATTTGGTGAGCCAGTATATGATGCTCAACATGTACAGACTCTTAAACAGTTTTCAATGTAGGAAGTATTTCTTAGCATATGTCCTTAAGAGTATCGTTTCCATGGCAAATAATACTATGACGACAATGTAAATACAGTGAAATTCCACGGCCCCCGCCCATCTGGGCTTGAAGAAATAGATGGACTGCATGATGCTTTCACGCAGAGCTGTAACCGACCCGCACACGAGTACTGGTAAACCGCTTGGAGGATCTAAGCCTGCCCAGGCAAAGCGGTGCGAGTCGGCCCGTCCATGCTTATAAACCCTATTGGTTTCATTGGGCGGCAGGGCTTCAGATGTCATTTCATCTCAATGTCGGGTAAAAGCCCCACAAAATTGGAAGCAACATCTCCAAAATGACCTTTACAGTGTTGACGGGGACGTTAAACCTCAAACCAAACAAACAAACAGTGAAATTCCGCTATTAAGACCACATAAAATTAGGACTAATTCTGCTATAAAAGGCTTATTTTGAAGAGTGTACTGAATTTTTCTTTGTGTTTTCTGCCTACAATGTCCTCTGGCCAGGGACCACCTTTAGAACTGTTCAAAAGTGGTCTTGAAGACCACTTTTGAACAGTCCCAAAGAAGGTCTTAATATAGGAATTTTACTGTATTAGAAATATGTGTGCTTGCGTGATAATGAAATTCTGAATTCAGGCAATAGCTGGGTATGACGATGGCCTAGATCCTCGACAGCCCTTGGACTTGACGGTTCCAATGTACAGTGAAATGGTGAGTAATATGTCCACTGATCTGATACGGCATATGAGCATTTTGGGCCAATTGTTTGTCGATCGACCCAAAGTTACTAATCATAAAAACTCTTCAGTACTAAAGTCCACGTGACTGTCACTGACTTATCAGAATAGCGGTTATGCCGTTGTGAGGTCAGAGTGTTGAATAAGAGATTTACCTGTTGAAACTGGACTTGAATGATGGGTTGGGCTTGGCAAATGGTATAGACCCAGATCAGACGCCGCAGAACGCGGCATCTGATCAGGGCCTACACTGTTTGCTTCAAAATTGGAATTTAAGGGTTAAACGAACCAAATTATTCCTTAGCCCAGGACTATTTAAGGTTTAAATCAAACTGTATAATTCTCGGCCAAGGACTATTTTTCAGCCTACACTTTTAGAATCAGATATCCAAAAGTACACTCAGTTCTTTGATTATTCATGCTCTCCAAAGGCGTATGCGCAGGTAACTAAAGCGGTTAATCATCTTATTTACCTTAACATGTTTTATGCTTTTTATGTAATTCGGCTCTTTAGTCGGATTGCTACGGCAAAATAGAGTTGCCATAGACTTATAATGGGGAAAATTGAAAATTGGCATTTGGCACCAAGCCTTTGCAGAAATTTTGGCAAACCTTTCATGGAAATATTTTAAGCAATCTTCTGTCTGCCATATGATTTTAGGCGAAATGCTCATTTTTATCATTTCTCTATGAAAGAAAAACTACTCAAAATAATCATCTCTCAAAAAGCCGTATGCTCTATGAGGCTAGGACATATATTCATCACATTTGCCTTTACAGGTTTTTGTATGAAATTTGGTTCTTTAGTTTGGTTGTCATGGCAACTTAAGAAATTCCATGAACTTATAATGGGGGAAAATTACGCCTTCCAAGATATTTTGATACACTTTCATAGACATGTTCCTTAGGCAAAGCTCTATCTGCCATATGATTTTAGGCCTATTGGTTGCCACAGATAGACTGTTTTCAATTGTCGTCACTTGTCTTGCATCAACACATTCAAGTGACATCTCCTCTTTAGCCACTGGGCTGATTGTGTCTAAATTTAATCTGTAATGTCCTTTGGCTACGGCGTTCCATGGCTTAAAAAATAAACTCTGCTGCTCATTTTTATGCCCCCAGAATCAAAGATTCGGCGGCATATTCTTTTTGATCTGTCTGTCTGTCTGTCCGTCTGTTTGTCTGTTAGTTTGTTTGTCTGTCTGCAAACACCTTAACATTGAGCATAACTTTTGAATGGTAACCGGTAGCCGAAACTACGTAGTATGACCCATCTTCTTTCTTATGAATGTTTTCATTGCTCTTAAAGGAACTCATTTTTGATTTTTATTTGCCTTCACTGCAGCTGGTGTTGTGCCGTGTGGCGGCCGTAAAACGTCTCCCCGTACATCAACCATAGTGCAGTTTATATTTTACTTTTGGTCCTTTGAGATCAGCGTGAATATTCTGAGAAATCAGAAATAAATTATTTGTTTAGACTCATATTCTAGACAGGTTTTTAATTATTTGGACCCCATTTTGATTTATATCAGTCTCTGAATCGACTGCCTATTCATAATTCGCAAAATTGCAGTATGTTTCTTCTGGCTTTCTTTGCCGGATCATAACAGGGTCACTGATGAGGCTTTATTAGCCGAAACTACGTAGTATGACCCATCTTCTTTCTTATGAATGTTTTCATTGCTCTTAAAGGAACTCATTTTTTATTTTTATTTCATATTTCACATTGTGCATTCCTTGTGACAAAACCTTTCCAGAAGTACCATAAGTTTTGATTTTGTGACCTTTACCCTGACAAATAACCTTTTTTCTTAAAACTGTAACATTGGCCATAACTTTCGATTGGTAAGTGATTGGGCTTTCATATTTGACATGAGCATACTTTGTCACAGACCTTTCAATTGGTACCATACTTTTGACCTTGTGATTTTGACCTTCTTTTTAAAAACTTGAACATCAGCCATACCTTTAGATTGTTTAGTGATAAGGCTTTAATATTTCACATGCGCTCTCTGGGGAAGATCAGTGGTTAACAAGGACATCTTGTTATTGGTTGCCATTGAAACCAATATGCATAAAAACAGAAAAAAATCATCTTCTCAGAAACCAATATTATCCATTACGGGTTTTGTGTGTTTTTGGCTGAACTTGTAGGATTGGCAATCGTTTGTTGTTGCCTAATTCCTAGGGTAAACACTTTCAAAGGACGTCTCCTCTTAACACACTGGGCCGATTAGGTTCAAATTTCTTCTGTAACATCCTTGAGCTGGTCCTGCCATGGTTTGTTGGAATAAATGTCTGCTAGAGGCCCACCTTAGCTCTGTTGCGCATAGTGGCCCATGGGGTTCTCGTTTTTATGCCCCCAAATCGGGGGCATATTGCTTTTGGCTTGTCCGTTCGTTCGTCCGTTCGTTATGCTTTCTCATCACGAAAACATGCCTATATAATATTTATCTCCTTGAACCCCACTTTTATGTAGAAAAAATGGGGTTTACAGGGTTAAACTATATTTTTCTTATTTCTGCTCTAAAATATAGATTGTAGGTACTCGTTAGAACCGCCTCGATGCAACGGTTCTAACGAGTACTCACATTTATATTTTGAGCAGAAATAAGAAAAATAAATTTGGTATACTAGTGAGGACTGAGACTAAATGTTCAACCAGTTTAATGGAATTTTGTTGGAGTTATTGCCCTTATCAATTTCAGGTCATTTCTTGTGCAATGCATGACCTTAGAACCATGTATGCATTTTTTTTTGGTTTAAACATATTTTATTGCTCCTATACATTTAAGTTACAAGCAAATGGTCTGTGTCACAAGTTGTAACAACATTAATTACGGCCTGTCCTATACACACTATACAATTAAAAGCAATGACAGATGACAATGTATGTATCAACACAATCACAAAATATATGTTATTTTCATTATTCAAACAATGAGAGAGTTATTAAATTATAAGCATACTGGTTATCCCTGTGAACCATGTGCAAAACGACACGTTTCCTTGATATAATATTGTACACTTTTGAACAAATCTGTGTTTTCATTTTCAGTAGTAGCATTTAGTTTAAACTTTATTTTATTTGTATAACTAATACATATAAACTCAACACATAAAAGCTATAAAATTACAATGTTACACAAATGGGATTCAGGAGAAAGTCGTTCGACTTTTGAAAAGTCTGTATCCCAAACACCCAGTAGCATTTGCCTTAACATAAAGTAGAAGTAAAACAAAGATCAGGAATCGATACAATTAACTTACTCCACCCATCAAAGACACCAAAGGGAAAGAAACATAAAGTTCGATTTGACAATTCAAAGGGTAAAAAGTTCTGGTTGCCTGAAAAAGATGAGCTTGTGCGTGGGCATACTTTGGGCATTGAAGGAAGGAAAGGCTCTGCATCTTCTGATGCATGTTCACAATCACAATGGGCATCTTCTGTCAAATGATTTTGTAACGATCAAAATTAAGCTCGCTTAATTTGTTGCGTGTCTGTGCATGAATAATCGAAAGCTGTCTGCTTCAAGATATGAAATATGATGACACAGAAGGTATCACAAACAAATGAGCAAGAACCCACTTTCAAAGAAGAGAACAAATTATTTGTCTTAATCGTGACGGAAGTAAGGGCGAGGATTGTGGCCACGTAAAATCCAGTGGAATTCGTTTCCGCTGACCGTTCCAAGGCGGTTTTTCTGTCGCGGTTTATTTTTGTTATGGTTTGTCTTTGGGTGTTTGTGTCGCTTATATAATTTTATTTTGGATAGCCTTTTGACCATTTTGTCCTGTTGGCTTTCCGCTGTTGGTGTTTCCGTTGGGGTCTGTTGCTTCATGTTAGTGTTTCTTTCCCTCTGGTGTCTCTGATGGGAGCTGTGGGTTAATTGTATCGATATCTGGTCATTGCCTCTACTTCTATAGTGGCAGAATTCCTAATGTTTTCAAGAAGATTATTCCAAAGAGATAATATGCTGGAACAGATGATCTAGAAATAAGTGTAGTTCCACCGCTAAATAACTGGTAATTTTGTGGTATGGTGTGTTGCTACCGACTGTTGGAGGGAACACACTTTTTAAATAGTCAGGGACAAGTCCATTTTGGACCTTGTACATTATCATTAACTTTTAGTATATTTGCCTGTCACCGAAAGACATCCATCCAATTTCTGTATAAAGATTGTGTGAAGAAACGGAGCGCGTTTTGCCGGTAACGATACGCGCCACTTCGTGCTAATTTTTTTCTAAAGCATATTTTTCTAGAAATCTGCAACTGTCCCGTACAAAAAAAGCATATACAAGAATTGGTCTCAAAAAGGAGATGAAGACTTGATTAATAGCTTTCCGACTTCAGGAGAACTTTATTGCACGCATAATACTGAGAGGTTTGGATGCAGATGACACAACATTACTAATGAGGTCGTGCCACTTAGCATCATTTCAGAAGGTTACACCCGGATGTTTATGCTCACTGACAAATTCTGCTGGAACATCGTCAAAGACCAAATTTGGTTTAGCGGTAGTATTTTCCAGTGTGGAAAGTAAAGCTTCCGTTTTCTTAAAATTAAAATTTACCAGCCACTGCTTAGCCCACTGAGAAATAAGTCGTGATTTAGACTACCTTCTATATATTACATACGCTGAAAGTCAGAGAAGTGTCGACTGCAAAAAGCCGTACAATACTTAAAAGCTTATCAACAATATCATCGGTGAGGCGGTTCTAACGAGTATCTTTCCATGTATTGAGCAAAAATATGAAACATATCAGAGATTTTTTATCTGAAAATTTCCATATTCTCAAGAACCATGTATGCTAGTGTTTTGAAATTTCTTACATGGATGTCTCATCACAAAATGTTGGCCTGTATTTTTTTCTTATCCGATTTATCTTCTATTTTTTAGTTATTTCCCGTTCAATGAAATAACATTAAAATCGCGTTAGCAAGATATCTGACTAAGTATTTTAACTAGAGCCTTGATATTTGGTGTACTGATTAGGACTGAAGATGAGATTACCTGATTACATTTTCAACCATTTTAATAACATTTTGTTGGAGTTATGGCCCTTTGCAATTTCTGGCCATTTAATTGTGTTTCTTCCTTGTTGCAAGATATTAAAAAAACTATTTAAATTGTTGCCTTAAAACTTGAATGGCTGATTTGGAATGGCTAGTACATCACCTGATTTACATTTGAAAAAAAAAATGAATTTCTTGTTCGAAAATTGCCTTTTGGAAATTTATACATTTATGGAGGGGCAATCTGTTTTACAAACACCATTTCTAGCTAGTTTTCGAGTCGGGGCACGACAAAATGTCCAAAAAGACCTGTGCCATAGCTGAAGATTCAGATCAACCTCCGCATCGATACATCAAAAGATTAACGAGCGATGGCGCTGATCAGATTTGCTGGATACATAGGCTGATGGGAGTCTTCGCTTATCCCAAGGGTCTTATTGTGGGTTTTGTTGTGTGGCGGCTTATTAATCACCCGCCGCGAAGCGGAGCGGGGATTATAGGAGTGGCCTTCTTCTGTCCGTTCGTCCGTCCATAACACTTTCTTGTCCGCTCCATATCTTCTGAACCTTTTGATAGATTTTCATCAAACTTTGGTCAATTATTCGTCTCAGTGAGCTGATGTGCAGAACCCATAAATGAACCATGCCGACTCAAGATAAAGGTCACAGTTAAAGGTCACGAGGTTGAAACTTGGAACTTTGTGTCCGTTCCAAATCTCCTTAATCTTTGGTCAAATATTCTTTTCAGTGAGCTGATGTGCAACCATGCCGACCCGAAGTCAAGGTCACAACCGAAGGTCAAATGTTTGAAACTTTGAATTTTGTGTCCGTTCCATATCTCCTTTACCCCTCATAGAATTATCATTAAACTTTGGTCAAATATCCCCCTCAGTGAGAGTTCATAAATGAATCATGTCAACACCGGGTCAAGGTCATATTGGAAGGTTTTGTCGTGTGTCGGCTTATTAATTCCTCGCCGCGAAGCGGAGCGGGATTATAGGAATGTCCTTCGTCTGTCCGTCCGACTGTCCATCTTTCCGTCGGTCTGACCGTAACACTTTCTTGTCCGCTCCATATCTCCTAAATCCTTTTTAGCTCATCTGTCACGTAGTGACGAGGTGAGCTTTTGTGATCACTTTTTGTCCGTCGTCCGTCGTGCGTGCGTCCGTCCGTGCGTGCGTCCGTGCGTCCGTAAACAATTTCAAATAAGTATATCTCTAATACCCCATGGTCCATCTTGATCAAATTTCATGAGAAGCATCATCAGGTAGGGGGAAAGGCTGCATAAGGTTTTTGGGCTGATCAGATTGGAATTCTGGTTGCCATGGCAACATATAGCTACCATAGACTTACAATGGGAAAAAATTAAAATATCTTCTTCTCTGAAACCACTGGGCCCAGAGCTTAGATATTAAGCTTGTAACAATGTCAAGTGGTCACCTACATGAATCCTGCCAATCATGCGCCTGGGGTCCAAATTGGCCACACCCCGGGGCCCCTTAACTCCTATAGACTCATAATGGAAAAAAAGTTTCTAAAATCTTCTTCTCTGGAACCACAGGGCCTAGGGCTTAGATATTTAACATGTAGCAACGGCAAGTGGGCACCTACATAATTCCTGCCAATCATGCCCAAGGGTTCCCAATGGGCCACGCCCCGGGACCCTTAGCTCCCAAAGACTCATAATGAAAAAAAAAGTTTCAAAAATCTTCTTCACTGAAACTAAAGAGCCCAGAGCTTAGAAATTTAGCATGTAGCAACGGCAAGTGGTCACCTACATAAATCCTGCCAATTATGCCCCTGGGGTCCAAACGGGCCACGCCCTGGGGCCCCTTAGCTCCTGTAGACTCATAATGGAAAAAAAGGTTCAAACAGCTTCTTCTCTGAATCCACAGGGCCCAAAGCTGAGATATTTAGCATGTAGCAATGGCAAGTGGTCACCTACATAAATACTGCCAATCATGCCCCTGGGGTCCAAATTGGCCACAACCAGGGGCCCCTTAGCTCCCATGGACTCATCATTTAAAGAAAAGCTTCAAAATCTTCTTCTCTGAAACCACGGGGCCCAGAGCTTAGATATTTAGCATGTAGCAACGGCAAGTGGTCACCTACATAATTCCTGCAAATCATGCCCCTGGGTTCCAAATGCTCCCATAGACTCATAAAGGAAAAAATCTTCAAAAATCTTCTTCTCTGAAACCACAGGGCGTAGAGCTTAGATATTTAGCAATGGCAACGGCAAGTAGTCACCTACATAATTCCTGCCAATCATGCCCCTGGGGTTCAAACGGGCCACGCCCCGGGGCCCCTTAGCTCCTATAGACTCATAATGAAAAAAAAAGCCTCAAAAATCTTCTTCTCTAAAACCGGAGGGCCCAGAGCTTAGATATTTAGCATGTAGCAATGACAAGTGGTCACCTACATAAATCCTGCCAATCATGCCCCTGGGGTCCATATTGGCCACGCCCCAGGCCCTTAGCTCCCATAGACTCATAATGAAAAAAAAATCTTCTTCTCTAAAACCACAGGGCCCAGAGCTTAGATATTTAGCATGTAGCAATGGCAAGTGGTCACCAACATAAATCCTGCCAATCACGCCCCTTGGGTCCAAATGGGCCACGCCCCGGGGCCCCTAAGCCCCCATAGACTCATAATGGAAAAAAGCTTCAAAATTTTCTTTTCTGAAATCACAGGGCCCAGAGCTTAGATATTTAGCATGCGGCAATGACAAGTGGTCACCAACATAAATCCTGCCAATCATGGCCCTGGGGTCCAAATGGGCCACACCCTGGGACCCCTTAGCTCCCATAGACCCATAATTGAAACAAGCTTCAAAACTCTTCTTCTCTGAAACCACAGGGCCCAGAGCTTAGATATTTAGCATAGAGCAACGGCAATTGATCACCTACATATTTTCTGCTAATCATGCCCCTGGGGTCCAAATGGGCCACGCCCCAGGGTCCCTTAGCTCCCATAGCCTTCTTATGGAAAAAGCTTCAAAAATCTTCTTCTCATACAGAAACTGTGAAGCACACAACTTAGATATATAGTATCTAGCAACATAAAATAGCCAGCTACATAAATCCTGCTAACCCTGCCACTGGGGTCAAAATTGGCCACGCCCGAGCTCATCAGCTCCAATAGACTTATAATGGAAAAAAACAACTTAAAAAATCTTCTTCTATGAAACCATTAGGCCCAGAGCTTAGATGTTTAGTATGTAGCAATGTCAAGTGGCCACGTACATAAATCCTGCCAGTTATGCCCCTGGGATCCAAATTGGTCGCACCCCAGGGCTCTTTAGCTTTCATAGACTTACAATTGGAAAAACTTCAAAAATTTCTTCTCTGAAACCACAGGGCCTTATAATGAAAAAAAAAAAAAAAAAAAAAACATACGAAAAACAACTTGAAATGGGGAAAAAATCTTCAAAAATCTTCTTCTCTGAAACAATAAGTCCCAGAACTTAGGTATTAAGTATGTAGCAATGTCGAGTGGTCACCTTCATGAATCCTGCCAATCATGCCCCTGGGTCCAAATTGGCCAAATCCTGTGGCCCCATAACTCCAACAAACTTATAATGGAAAAAAGCTTCAAACATCTTCTTTGAATCAATGAAATACAGACCTTAGATATTTAGTATATAGCAACACAAAATGGTCGCCTATATAAATCCTGCCAACCATGCCCTTTGGGTCAAAATTTGCCAGCCCCAGAGCTCATTAGCTTCTATAGACTTATACTGAAAAAAACTTAAAAAAGATCTTCTTTTCCAAATGCCATAAGGCACAGATTTTGTTTGATTTGAGGTTTTACATCCCTGTCAACACTGTATAGGTCATTTTGGAGATGTCTCTTCCAATTTTGTGGGACTTTTATCCGACATTGAGATGAAATAACACCTCAAGCCCTGTCGCCCATTGAAACCAGTTGGGGTTATTAGCATGGACACCGCTTTGCCTGAGCTTAGATATTTAGTATGTAGCAATGTCAAGTGGTCTCCCACTCTATTGATTTTCTGGTACACAGGTGGCGATATAGGGCCATTGGACCCTCTTGTTATAGATTTTCATTAAACTTTGGTCAATTATTCGTCGCAGTGAGCTGATGTGCAGAACCTATAAATGAACCATTCCGACTCAAGGTCAAGGTCACAGTTGAAGGTCACGAGTTTGAAACTTGGACTCTTGTGTCCGTTCCATATCTCTTTTACCCTTCGAAGGATTTCATTAAACTCTGGTCAAATATTCTTTTCAGTGAGCTGATGTGCAGAACCCATAAATGAACCATGCCGACTCAGGTCAAGGTCACATCTGAAGGCCAAGTGTTTGAAACTTTGAATTTTGTGCCCGGTCCGCATCTGTTTTACCCTTCAAAAGATTTTCATTAAACTTTGGTCAAATGTCCGCCTAAGTGAGCTGATATGCAGAACAAATAAATAAACCATACCGACTCAAGGCCAAGGTCACAGTTGAAGGTCACGAGTTTACAACATCGTATTCTGTGTCCGTTCCATATCTCCTTTACCACTGGAAGGATTTTCATTAAATTTTCATCAAATAGCCCCCTCATTGAGCTTATGTGCAGAACCCATATATAAACTATGCCAACTCAAGGTTATTACATTCTCAGACGCGACGTCATATGATAAAACTGGAAACCGAATAAAACTCCTCACTTTGCTCTCGTCCATTATCCAATGAACGTTAAATGAAGTATCTGTATTACTTATATTTACATTAATTTGTACCCATCCTGTTTCCTGGGATAAAATTAAAACAAGAAATCAATTAAATGTACTTTAGACAAAAAATTGTCTAGGCCGCGACAGAATGAAGGGCGAAGAATATGGCCATGAAAAAATAATCAAAGCCCCCCCCCCCCTCCCCCCACCCCCCACCCTCACCCCCAATCACATTTTACTGAACATTCCAAGATGATTTGTCTATCGCGGTTTATTGTTGATATTGTTTGTCTTTGCATGTTTGTATAGCTTATATCTTTTTAGCTCACCCAGTACGTAATGATGAGGTGAGCTTGGGATCACTTTTTGTCCGTCGTCCGTGCGTGGGTAAACAATTTCTTCAAACGACATCTCCTAAACAACAGATCGGATTTTGACCAAACTTCACAGGAATTATCTTTAGTTGGTCCCCTTCCAAAGTTGTTCAAATGGTCCATTGCAGATCATGGTCACAGGAGCCAAAAATATATATTTTTAATGAAAATTTAAAACTCTTCTCCTCTGAAACCGCAATATGCCTAGGTCTTCAATATTTGGTGTGTAGCTTGATCTAGTGAAACTCTATCAAGATTGTTCAAATTATCGCCCTAGGGCCAAAAATGCCCCTGCGTCGGGGCCCTTAGGTTTTACATAGATTTATATAGGGAAACCTTCAAAAATCTTTTTGTCTGAAACCAGAAGGCTTAGGTGTTTGATATTTGGTATGAAGCTTTACCTTGTAGACCTCTATCAAGATATTCAAATTATAGCCCTGCGACCAAAAATGCCCCCGCCCAGGGGTCATTTGGTTTTACATAGACTTATATAGGGAAACCTTTAAAAATCTGAAACCAGAAGGCTCAAGTGTTTGATATTTGGTATGAAGTTATGTCTTGTGGACCGCTAACAAGATTGTTCAAATTATAGTCCTGGGGCCAGAAATGCCCCCGCCCCGGGGCCCTTTGGTTTTACATTGACTTATTTAGGAAAACCTTTCAAAAAACTTCTTGTCTGAAACCAGAAAGCTCAGGTGTTTGATTTTTGGTATGAAGCTGCGTCTAGTGGATCTCTATCGAGATTGTTCAAATTATAGCCTTGTGACCAAAAATACCCCGCCCCGGGGCCCACTGTTTTACATTGACTTATATAGGGAAAATCTTCAAAACACTGCTTGTCTGAAACCAGAAGGCTCAGATGTTTGATATTTGGTATGGTACGTATCAAGATTGTTCAAATTATAGTCCTGGGGCCAAACATTCCCCCACCCCGGGACCCTTTGGTTCTACATGGACTTATATAGCGAAAAGTTTCTTCTTTGAAACCACCAGGCCCACGTCTTTGATATTTGTTGTGAAGATTATCTAGCAGACCTCTACCAAGATTGTTCAAATTATAGCCCTTGGTCAAAAAAGGCCCCGCCCCGGGGCCCACTGGTTTTACTTCGACTTATATGTGGAAAACCTTTAAAAAATCTTCTTGTCTGAAACCAGAAGGCCCAGGTCTTTGGTATGTTGTTTCAACTGGTGGACCTCTACTATAGCCTTTAGGCCAAAGGTGGTCCCACTCCAGGCCCCACCAGTTTTACATAGACATATTTGGAAAACCTTTAAAAATTTTCTTCTCTGAAACCACAAGGCCCAGGCCTTTGATATTTTGCTTGATGCTTCATGTGGGTGACCTCTACTAAGATTATTCAAGTCATAGCCCTGGGGTCAAAAATGACCCCACCCAGGGCCCACCGGTTTTATAGTTCGAACAAATTGACCTGAGACTGGTGAACTCTATTAACATAATTTCACGCCCGACTGAATGCATATATTTATCTTCGTCGTTTTCCGAAGATGGCGATATTATTATACAATACATAGAGGTCGTTAAATGGTTTGCTATTCATGGGATCCCGAAAATGCACGGGCGTATTAGGCGATGGCATTGACTAATTTATTCCTTGCATGAAGGTCTCATGTCAAATTGATCGAACTATACGTAGACTTGCATAGGGAAAATCTTTAAATACCTTCTCACATGAAACTAGAAGGCCCAAGTCTTTGATATTTGGAATGAAGCTTCCTCTAGTTGCCCTCCACCAAGATTGTCCAAATTATAAAAAAGAAGTGGAGGCAATGATCAGGGATCGATACAATTAACTCACAGCTCCCATCAGGGACACCAAAGGGAAAGAAACACAAACATGAAACAACAGACCCCAATGGAAACATCAACAGCGCAAGGCCAAATGGACAGTTACTTTCCCACAAAATGGCTATCCAAATAAAATAATATAAGCGACACGTACACCCAAAGACAAACCCTAACACAAACAAGAATTCCGCCGAAGGCTATGTCGCGCCTGTGGGGGCGCAAAGTCACCCAACCATGATATGTAGGTCAAGGTCAAACAGAGATGCTTGCACAAAAGTTTCCATTCTTAAATGCAAGCTTGTACCAAATATCATTAATGTAGCTCTTTTAGTTCTTGAGAAATAAAAGTGACCATTAGGGTGAACGCTAGGGTGGTCGCAATATTTTACAAAGTCAGTGAACCATGAAATATAGGTCAAGGTCAAATATGGATGCTTGAATTTAATTTACCATACCCAGATACAAGTTTGTACCAAGTATCATTAATGAAGCTCTTATAGTTCTGGAGAAATAAACTTGAACCTCAGGGCGAACGCTAGGGTGGTCGCAATATTTTACAAAGTCAGTGAACCATGAAATGTAGGTCAAGGTCAAAAATGGATGCTTGTATGTAAGTTGTAATCCCAAGATACAAGTTTGAACCAAGTATCATTAATGAAGCTCTTATAGTTCTTGAGAAATAAACTTGAACCTCAGAGTGAACGCTAGGGTGGTCGCAATTTTTTACAAACTCAGTGAACCATAGATGTAGGTCAAGGTCAAAAATGAATGCTTGCATGTAAGTTGTCATCCCCAGATGCAAGTTTGTACCAAGTATCATTAATGAAGCTCTTATAGTTCTTGAGAAATAAACTTGAACCTCAGGGTGAACGCTAGGGTGGTCGCAAATGTTGACGCCTTGACAAACGGACGGACGGACGAACGGACGAACGGACGGAAAACCGGGCGCCTATATCGCGCCATGCTAATAGCAGGCGCGACAAAAACCGCGACAGAATAACCGCCTTGGAACAGTCAGCGGAAACGAATTCCACTGGGGGGTTGGGGGCTTCAATCGATTTTGCGTAGCCACAATCCTCGCCCTTCCGTCGCGATTTAGACAAATAATTATGTCTCCCCCGAAAAAAATTTTTTTCGGAGAGACATATTGTTTTTCTCCCGGGCGTCTGTCTGTCCGTCTGTCTGTCCGTCTGTCACACTTTCGTGTCCGCTCCATAACTTGATAAACGTTGGAGCTATCTTCACGAAACTTCATATAAATATTAATCAGCATTAGACGACGTGCAATGCGCAAGAACTATAACTCTCGCATTTACACTTTTTGAATTATCTCCCTTGGAAGTTTGTCGGTATGTATATATGTATGGGCAAATCGTGTCCGGTCAATAACTTTCTTATTTTCAGTTGGATTTTAAAATTACTTGGCAGAAATATTAACAACTATTAAACGATGTGAGGTGCGCATGAGGCAGGACGGTATCTCAAAGGTCAATGTCATACTTAGAGGTCAAAGGTCAAAAAAGGGGCCTTTTTTCGCGTTTGGTCAATAACTTTCTAATTTTGAGATAGATTTTAAAATTACTTGGCAGAAATATTAACAATTATGAGACGATGTGTGATGTGCATAAGGCAGGTCGGTACCCTAAAGGTCAAGGTCATACTAAGAGGTCAAAGGTCAAAAAGGGGCCTTTTTGTGTTTGGTCATTAACTTTCTTATTTTGAGATGGATTTTGAAATCACTTGGCAGAAATGTTACCCAATATAAGACAATGTGTTGCGTGCATGACCCAGGTTGGTATCTCAAAGGTCAAGGTCATACTTAGAGGTCAAATGTAAAAAAGGGGCCTTTTTTCGGGTTTTGTCAATAACTTGCTTATTTTTAGATAGAATTTAAAGGTACTTGGCAAAAATGTTAACAATCATGAGACGATGTGCTGCATGCATTATTTAGTTTAGTACCTAAAATGTCAAGGTCATACATAGAGGTCAAAGGTCAAAAAAGGGGCCTTTTTTCGTGTTTGGTCAATAACTTTCTTATTTTTAGATGGATTTTGAAATGGCAGAAATGTTAACCACCATGAGATGATGTGTTGCACGCATGACCCAGTTTGGTACCTGAAAGGTCAAGGTCATACATAGAGGTTAAAGGTAAAAAAGGGGCCTTTTTGTGTTCCGTCAATAACTTTCTTATTTTTAGATGGATTTTGAAATTACTTTGCAGAAATGTTAACCACCATGAGACGATGTGTTGCGTGCATGACCCCAGTTGGTACCTTAAATGTCAAGGTCGTACTATGAGGTCAAAGGACAAAAAGGGGCCTTTTTTAGTGTTCAGTCAATAACTTTTTTATTACTGGATAGATTGTGAAATTACTTGGCAGAAATGTTAACCATCATGGAACGATGTGGTGCACACTAGACCCAGGTCGGTACCTCCAAGATCAAGGTCATACTAAGCGGTCAGAGGTAAAAAAGTTTGTCTTTTTTTGTGTCCAGTCAATAACTTTTTTATTTCTGGATGGACTTTATATGTAAAGTAACCATGCAGAAATATTCACCGTCATTAGACCATGAGTCATGTGCAAGACCAAGGTCCATACCTCCAATGTCAAGGTCATACCTAGAGGTCAAAGGTAAAAAAGGGACAGTCAATAACTTCCTTATTCTTTGATGGATTATGAAATTACTTGGCAGAAATGTTAACCATCATGAGACGATGTGTTGTACCTCAAAGGTCAAGGCCATACTTAGAGGTCAAAGGTAAAAAAAGGTTTTTTTTTTGTGTACGGCCAATAACTTTTTTATTTTTCAATGAACATTTTTAAAGTTACTTTGCAGCAATGTTCATCTTCATTAGATGATGTGTTGCACACAAGACCCAGCTCAATACCTCTAATGTCAAGGTTATACTTAGAGGTCACAAAGGGGGGGGACATCTGTGTTTTTGTAGAAAAACAAATTCTAGTTTGTTCAGTCCGCATGAAGGCTTCCTACTTATCAGTGCAACATCTCCGTGAACACAAAAATCAAACAACCACAGAGATGAAACAACAGTGAGGACTCGACAGTAAGAAACCACTGAAATGCCGGAGCAAAAGAAAACAAACAGTTAGACTCCGATAGGCCCAACTAGAGTCAGAGTATCAGGCACCAGCCAACTTCACATTAAATTAGATCGTTCTATCTCAGTAAGTCTTTACGCTGGAACCGTCATAGAATCTGAGACCTGACCCACTGGCGTGCAATTAAAGAGGGAAGCAAAGTTGTCAACCGTGATTGGGTTAAAATGGACCCATGGGGTCAATAATGGACTTGCCCGGAGCCCACTGGTTTTATATAGGGTTTAGGCTGAGCCGGTTAATCTCAGTCTGGTGCACTAGGACCTGACCCTCAATGTCCACAAAGTGCCTAGACAGTGACATACAAGTCAGCTCTGTATTGTCAAAGAGAACCGCTGACCCATAACCACCCTCACCATGTGACATTATTAGTATGACTGAGCGGCTTCATCTCCTTCTGTTGCACTAGGACCTGACTCCTGATGGTGACATACACGCCAGAACTGTTTTGTCAAAGGGAACCACTGACTCAATTGTCTAGCATCTTGTGCCCCCACACCCCTTGTCAAACCGAGGCAATGTAAGTTAGATTGAGCAAATATATCTCAATACACTAGGATGTGACCCTCAATGTTCAGAAGGTTCCCAAATAGTAAAAAACAAGTCAGATCTGTAGAATGGAACTTTTGAAAGACTTTATCCTAAGAAAGAAAACAATTTGGAAGGCATGTTCCACGGGTGACCCTTTTGGCAAGATTGCTCAAAATAGTTTCGCTCCACTGAACATAATAGCCACCAAAACAAAACAATAAACAAGCTTAAAAATGACTTCTAAAATGACAATCATAGTGTAGATTATATTTTCTTGTCCTTTGGGATCATTGATTCCATTGTGACATTTTGAAAATATCTGAGGGTCACTGATTTATTTATTTATTTATTTATTTAAACAATGTTTTTAGAGGGTAACGCAATTAGCTGATTCAGCTATTCTACCTTGCGGTCCTCTGCAACAATAATACAAACATTATACATACATATATACAAGAAATCAGATGTGGATCGATGCTAGCACCTCCACTGCCATTTGGTAATTTGCATTAGGTTTAAAAATAAAACCGAGCGTATAAAAATAAAATATATTGCGTGTAAAAGCTTTAAAAAGAACATTAGGCTATTGCACATATGGAGTATTGATGAGTCTCATATAGAACATGCATTAAAATATATACTAGTATATAAGTTTGATTTTCTTTTTAAAAGTGTCAAGAGAGTCGGAGTCTCTGACTGTTTGAGAAAGAGCATTCCATAGCTTCGGGGCTGAACAGGAAAATGAGCGTTTATATATTTCGGTACGTGCGAAGGGTATATAAAGGGTGCCATTGACGGATGATCGTAGGTTCAATGCATGAGTTTCGGACATAGGCTTCAAGAGGGTGGATATATAGTCGGGTGTTAGGTTATTCAGGGCTTTATACGTGTAAACTGCTTTATTGTATTTAATTCTTTCGCTGACTGGGGACCACTTAAGCTCTCGGAACATTTGAGAGGATGGCGTGCTTATATCCGTTTTAAGCATAATTCTAGCTGCGCGTTTCTGCAATTTGGTAAGTCTGTCCAAATTCGAGGTGGATGTAGATCCCCAGATTATAGATCCATAGTCTATTAAAGGAAGAATAAACCCCTGATAAAAACGTTTTTGTGCTGTTGGTGGAATATATTCAGACAGTAATTTTAATAGTGATATTTTCGAGAAAATGTTCGAGCACAAGTGGTCAATGTGTTCAGACCATGACAGCTGTTTATCGACGTAAAGTCCTAGTGATTTCTGTGAATTGACATTTTGAATATTAGTGTTATCAGTGTGTAAGTTAAGCTGGCGACAATCTCTAAGACGTGGTCTAGACCCTATAATCATACAGGTAGTTTTGCTGTAGTTTAGTGGCAGTTTATTTTGTTTGCTCCATGTGTTTGCATTACTTAGTTCTGTTTGTAGTTTATATTCTATCGTATCTATGTTTTTGTCATTCGTATGGACTGTTGCATCATCAGCATAAAAATCCGATAAGCAATATTCAAAATGTAGAGGCAGATCATTGATAAATGATAGAAAGAGGGTAGGGCCAAGAATGGAACCCTGTGGCACTCCTGATATAACATGCGAGAAGTCACTCAGGCCACTGTCAGTTTTTATAGTTTGCTTCCGGCTTTCGAGATAGGATTTGAACCAGTTAAGGCTAAGACTACTAAACTTGTACAATGAAAGTTTTTCTAATATGAAAAAAATAGGTGTTACCTATAAACGAGCATAGCAAACTACACAAGGAAGCTGATGGATATTTAAACCAAAATGTCTGTATATAATTGATATGCAAAAGTTGGAAACCTCAAGTCAACTGCCGAATACTTAGTTATGACGAAAATTATTTGCACATTGCCTTGTCTTTTACAAGTGATGCAACTTAAAGTAGTATGTGTCAAATAACCAAATGTTTTATCTTGAGTGCCAATAGCACCATTCGACTAGCAAAGTTGTTCAGAGGGCATCACTGGGTCTGTTCGCTTACCACGGGAACCACTGGCTGCAAACGGTATTTACCATTTGCAGCATATATACTTTGGAGACGCTTTAGAGCGTGGGCAAACAGAAACGCGCGGAAAATTTTCGTCGAGATGGAGGGCATGAAATATTTAACAGCTGAAGTCAGTGCGATAAAAACTGTTTTTCCATGACCATAACTAACAATTATTTTTTTCCATGACCGAGGAGACACTGAAATATATTTCAGACAGTGAGTTGACATATAGTTCTTTTTCCCCATTTTTGGTATCTTGTCCGCTTGCACTACTTGACTAAAATGTGCTGCAATGTTTTGGAATCCAGCTGTAACTTTCTATGTCTACAACTACGGCTACTGTTCAAGTATACTCCAGATAGTGGTACTACCACTATCTGGAGTATACTTGAACAGTAGCTATTTACAAGTGTGAAGTCCTGTACATCTAAAACTGTTTAAAATAACTCACCTAAGCCCCAGATCACTAACCTTTAAACCCTGATGGAAACTGTTGAGCCGTGTCAGATATACAAAAAAAAACAACAACAAAAAACAGGGGACCAGTGGTTCTGGGCCGCTCACCTGAGTGCTGAGAGTTTATGGAGCCATTATATTTCTGAGATTTTAAAGGTTTTTTTTTACCATGGCAGACTCTTGGACATTTGACCTGATAATGGGCCTATTGGTTCCGGAGAAGATTTTGGAAGGGTTTTTACCTTATACGCCTGTGGACACAAACTGTTCAAGTTCGTATGAAGTACCTTCTAATGAATCTCTTTGCATCAAGTTAGTTTGACAAATATTTCTAAAATTAGATCAAGCAATTGATTGTTCTCATTTTGACAAACACTTTCTGGTTGACATTTGAAACGTATTTTGATTGGACAGTGTAGGAGTCAGCAATGACATGTGCATATGTACACCACCTTACGTTTTGGACTTTCTGTCCGGCAGTTGACTGACAGGATGTTGGGATATATTGAATGATGTTTCAAGTCAAGATGAAATGAAGCCCATCGAAGTTTGAACGGATTTGTGTCCACAGATATATGGGAACGGTGGCCATATTGTTCACGCGACCGAACTCGTATTAAAAAATCATCTTGTGTTTTGAACTTATTTCTATCCGGCCATTGACTGGCAGGATGTTGGGATGTATTGAATGATGTTCAAGTCAAGATGAAATGAAGCCCATCGAAGTTTGAACGGATCTGTGTACACAAGTATATTGGCACGGTGGCCATATTGTTCATATTAAACAAGAGGCCCATGGGCCACTATGCTCACCAGAGCTCAGGGGGCACTGCCGACTGGCAGCAAAGTATTTTAATTAACCATGGAAGCCCTGCGCCCAAGGATGCTACAGATAAAATTCGGACCCGATCAGCCTAGTGGCTTCAGAGGTCTGATGTCGCTTGAATGTGTTGTTGCAGGACAACAGATGACAACTGACAATTTCCCATCTGTGGCAACCAATAGGCCTAAAAGAACATTTTTAAAGGAACATTTCTATGTAAGTTTGACAAAATATCTTGAAAGGCATAAATGTCATTTTTCAATTTTCCCCATTATAAGTCAATGGAAACAATTAACTTGCCATAGCAAACAAACCAAAGAGCCAAATTGCATAAACCGGAGCTCAGATGGGCACTGCCCAATGGCAGACATGTATTTTAACATGGTATGATTTTAATCTACCAATTATAAAGTAGAAGTAAAACAAAGATCAGGAATTGATACAATTAATTTACTCCACCCATAAAAGACACCAAAGGGAAAGAGTTACAAACATTAAGCGACCAGACCATAATGGAAACCTAAACAAAGGAAGGCCATAAGGACAGTTACTTTCCCACAAAATGGCCATATGGTCATCCAAAACCAAAAGACACAAGTGATACACACAGTAAGTAACAAACAACAACACAAATAAATCGCCACAGAAGAGCCGCCTTGGAACGGTCAGTGGAAGATTTCCACTGGGGGGCTTAAATCGATTTTACGTGGCCACAATCCTCGCCCTTACTTCCGTCGCGATTTAGACAAATAATTTGTTCAGTCCGCATGAAGGCCTCCTAACTCATCAGTGCAACATCTCCGTGAACACAAAAATCAAAGAATCACAGAGGTGAGACAACGGTGAGGACTCGACAGCAAGAAACCACTGAAATGCTGGAGCAAAAGAAAACCAACAGTTAGACTCCGATGAGCCCGACCAGAGACAGCGCATCAGGCACCAACCGACATTATCTCTCTAATTTTCAATAAGCCTTTACGTTGGAGCCATCATAGAACCTGAGGCCTGACCCACCGGCGTGCAATTAAAGAGGGAAGCAAAGTTGCCAACCGTGATTGGGTTAACTACCATGCATGCAGTCTGTCGTATAATATCCATGTTGTACCCAATCTTTTTATATCGAAGAATGATTTTACGAAATTGGGTGCTGAAGTCATTGCGGTTATATATTTTTCTGAATTTATATACTAAGTCACCATAAAATTCGGGTTCCGATAGACCTTGTTGCAGAAGAGATTTAAGTCCAATATTGAATTTTGTAATTAGATCAGAATGGCGTCTATAAAATTTTGAAAAGGCTTTGCGTAGTTTATGGTACCGATAACCCTGATTAAGGAGTTTAGCCGTTAATAATTTATTACGAGTGTTGAAGTCAGTTACATGACTACACACTCTAGCGAATCGAATTAATTGCGAAATATAAACGCCATAGGATGGCGCACGAGGAACATCACCATCCAAAAAAGGAAAATTTACAATCTCAAAATCAAAGTCATCGCGTTTATCATAAATTTTGCACGAAACAAATCCATCTACAATAGATAGATGTAAATCCAAAAACGGGGCCTCGGTATCAGAAGAATTTGCTTTATTTAACTGAAGTTCTAGGGGGTAAATCTGACTGATCAAACCATCAAAATAGGTATTATCAATATTTAATAAATCATCTAAATATCTAGAAGTAGAGCTAAAAGCTTCAATAATTTCAGATTGGTTATCAATGGAAAGCGACAAAATGAAGTCTCTTTCATAACAATACAAGAACAGATCAGCCACAAGAGGTGCGCAATTAGTACCCATCGGAATACCCACAATTTGTCTAAATAACTTAGTACCGAATCTAATATAAATATTGTCAAGTAGAAAGGTGAGTCTCCCAATGGGAACAAACCCCATTCCCAAATGAGCACTCATGTGGACTGTATCTGAAATATTAGGTGTTTTATATAGTAGAGAGGGTGGGGCATGAACCAAAGGAGCCCTGGTTGGTGTCACTGAATGTGTCTTATAAAAAGGAACAGAGACATAT
This sequence comes from Lucinisca nassula, assembly GCA_963580285.1. Lineage (NCBI taxonomy): Eukaryota > Metazoa > Mollusca > Bivalvia > Lucinida > Lucinidae > Lucinisca > Lucinisca nassula. The sequence goes on along the minus strand of OY757016.1, from coordinate 2,865,545 downwards.
ATGGTTTAGCGGGTGATATGTATGGCTCCTGAGATGTAAGGTCTTTTAAGCAGTGGAGGGATTCGGGCATGGTGGATTCCAGAAAAGCCCAAGATTGTTGCAACCTAATGCTGAACACTTTCTGAGATATGAGGCCTTTTATTGAAGTGGATGGGAGAGAAATGGCCCCTGCAGACCCTACAAGATGGGGTGACTGAATGTGGCTAATAACAATGAACAAGAATATATGTGATTATGTGGTGGGGATTTGAATAGTTTCTGAGATATCTGCCCTATTATGAAGTGGGATCTTATCATAAGGAACAAGAATTTATATGGTTAAGGGGTGGGGATCTGACCAGTTTCTGAGATATATGGCTTTTAATGAAGTAAAGGGATGGGGCATGGCCAGTGGCACCACAGGCGGGTGGGGGGGGAACCTTATTGTTGGTGTCACTGAATTTGTCTTTTCACAAGGAACAAGAATATATATGGTTTAGGGTGGAGATCTGAATAGTTTCTGAGATAAATGGCGTTTTATAAAGTGGAGGGGGTGGGGCATGTCCCCGGCACATCTGGGGGGGGGGGGGGCAGATTGGTGCCACTTAATGCTTCTTATCATAAGGAACAAGAATCTATATGGTTTAGGGGTGGGGATTTGTAAGGTTTTTGAATATTGGGCCTTTATGAAGTTTTGTTTGTTTGTTTGTTTGATTTGAGGTTTAACATCCCCGTCAACACTGTAAAGGTCATTTTGGAGACATTGCTTCCAATTTTGTGTGACTTTTACCTGACATTGAGATGAAATGACATCTCACGCCCTGCCACCCAATGAAACCAATAGGGTTTATTAGCATGGACACACACTGCGGTTCCTGGACAGGCTTAGATCCTCTAAGCGGTTTACCAGTACTAGTGTGCGGGCTGGATTCAGCTCTGCGTGGAAGCATCATGCAGCCCATATATTTCTTCAAGCCCGGGGCGGGGGCCAACCTTTTACGAAGTGGAGGGGTTGGGCATGTCCCCGGCATATCCCAGGTGTCCCCCAGGTTGATGTCACTGAATGCAACTTATCATAAGCAACAAAAATATATTTCGTTTAGGGGTTGGGATCTGTTAGGTTTCTGGAATATTGGGCCTGTTGTGAAATGCAGGGGATGGGCATGTCCCAGGGGACCCCCAGGTTGGTGTCACTGAGTGCGTCTTATCATAAGAGACAATAATATATATGGTTTACGGGTGGGGATCTGAATGGTTACTGAGATAAATGGCATTTTATGAAGTGGAGGAGGGTGGGGCATGTCCCCGGCACATCCGGGGGGATCCCCAGGTTTGTGTCACTTTTTGCACCTTATCATAAGGAACATGAATATATATGGTTTAGGGGTGAGGATCTGTAAGGTTTCTGAGATATAAGGCATTTTATGAAGTACTGGGGGCGGGGCAAGGCCCCGGCACAACCTACTGGACCCCCAGGTTGACACAAAAGCAAACGGCTGAGAGAAGTTTACTAAAGAAACATTTCTATGAAAGTTTTTTTCAAAATATCTGCAAAGGCTTTGTAGTTAATGCCATTTTTCAATTTTCCCCATTATAAGTCTTTGGAAAATCTAAGTTGCCATAGCAATCAAACTAAAGAGCCGAATTTCATAAAAAACACCAAATCTGTAAAGGCAAATATGACGAATATTTTCATAAACTCTCGAGTGCAGCCTCATAGAGCATACACAGTTTCTGAGGAGATGATTTTTTAATTATTTTTTTTTTCTATTTTTTTTTTTTTTCATTTTGGTTTCCATGGCAACTAATACAAATGAGCAGTAGGCCTAAAATCATATGGCAGATAGTAGATTGTATTTTTTCAGTCAAAGCAATCAGAAATGGAGCAATTTCTGACTGAACTATTCACCAGCTATGTCGAAAAAATAGCCCATTTAAGACGGTACCTATGCGGACCATGTTTGCATACAATCCCTTGCAAACATGCTACAAGTGAAGCTACACATCACTCATGCTGAGGAGCCCGATCTTCTGATAGCACCTTCTGAGCCTGGTCATTATGGTCTTCTTCGCCTGGGATACCTACCTGACCTTCACCACTATGTTAGCCTAGCTCAACGGTGAGTAAATGGAATGTTAGCGCTAAATAGAGGAGTTAATACAAACTAGTATTTCTATACTAGCCGGAACCCCCAGGTTGCATGATGCTTGCAGAGCCTGGTTAAATGGTTAATATGGTAGTGCATCAGTCAAACCACTCACCTTACTTTGTGTTACTAATGCCAGCTAGCACTAAGCAGAGGGTGATTAATAACCAAAGGGTGCATATATAGATTTTTTAGCAAGCAGTGCTATAAAAGACAGAGTTTGTAAACAGTGTGTGTTACTAAAGCAAGCAATGCAAAATAAGTAGTGTTAAAGCATTTATAAGCTAAAGGCTACATGCATGCAGGAACAATCTATATCAGTTGCTTTTACAGCTTATTATTCAACATTTCAGCTATAAGGAGGAGGACTTTGTAGCTGTACGACTGTCCAGCAAGACCAGGTCAACAGTCCACAAGATATTCATAGAAAAGGTATGGTGAACTATTTAACCAGTATTAATAGAATATAAAAAAATGCATTCTAAAATACCTTTCAATTAAAAATGTATTTTCCCTTACTACTATATTTTCACTTTCAAACATCAGCTTCAATTATTAATAATCAAATTATAGTCTATACCAGCCTACTTGTTGATGCATTTTAATAAGACACTATTTCTTTATCAAACTCTATTGATACTTTTTATTGTATAGGTGTTCAAGTTTGACAGTGAAGTCACACTACGGTTTATGAAAGAAGTTTCACCCACTGTCTATACCTGGCCGAGCCAAAATGATGTCTGCACCAACCCACATTCCGATATAATACAGAGGCTTTCACCGCCGAGTGTACTCCCTGTGCGAGGAATCAAGCTCAAATTTATACCTCATGAGATTCAACAATCAAGAAATAATCTGTAGAAAAATGAAGAGTACTGAGACAGATATTCCAAAAGGATTGATTTAACAAAACTTGCTTGAATGTGTCAGTATCAAGATTTATTGATGTGTAACAAAATGTATATATTATATTGGCCTTTGCTTCATATAACCCTACATGGGTCACTGATTAATAAATCTTGATAATGAGGCCTTCAAAAGAGCAATTATGATTAGTTAAGAGGCCTTCAAAAGAGCAATTATGATTAGTTAAGTCAAAAGAATTCAGTGTACACTTCAGAGACTATGTTAATCATATTTTAAAACATTAAGATCAGGAGATCAAATGAAACCAGTATTTAAGCTAAATTTGTCACAAGTGTAACATTCAAGTGACATTCAGTTTTTACACTACAGATTTGTATTAATATTTTGAACTCAAAATGAACTATTTTAAATGATAAGACAACAGATTTACATTGACACAATAATGTATTTCAACACTAATAGAATGAAATCTGAAAACAATCTAGTCTATGTTGGATTATACTGTTTTATTATATTTGTTTCTTGTTCCAAAGTTACTTTAAAGTGGAAGAATTAATTTTACTATCCAGTCTAGTCATCTTATTTGCCAAAATATACATGAGTGCCATCCTGTTTTGTCCAGGAAATTAAGCTTGAGACTTAAAAAGTTTGAAACTAACATTGTCACAAGTGTAACGCTTTGAGTTACTTTCGAATTAAGCCTCATGAATGTAGCTAAAGCTTTGATCTTAATACAAATTGTTTATAAAATGATGGTATAAAGGATAAATGATGGTAAAACAAAATATTTCAATAGTTTCAAAATGATATATCTGAAAAAAAAATACAATATGCAGAGGACAACAGTTTTATAGTATTGTTTGTTTACAAGTTTTGTTTACAAGTTCTGTTAAAAGTTCATTAAATACTTGTTCATATGTTCTCTAGTCTTTGTTTAATCCAAAAATTAATATGTATGTCACAGCTTTTTTCCTCAGATTAAAATTGTAGCCATTTAACTTCAGTGATGAAATGTGTCACAAGTGTAACATTTTGTACCTGTTAAATGCAGATTGTACCCAAGACTTTAAGTTTCAAATAAACTGTATCAAAATTGTCATAACATAGATAAATATTGGTAAGATAATATACTCAAACACTTTTTATGTGAAATACTGGAAAAAAATATTTCTTCTGTACATAGGGATAGTCTGTTCTATAATTTTTTATTTAAAAGTACCGTTGAAGTTGGAGACTTACATGTACTTTCTGAGACGTATCTTTGTTTCCTTTCATTACCAAAATATGTAAAATGTAACACGTATTTGATCAGAAATGAAAAATTTAGGCATTCTACAGCAGTGCTGAAACTGTCACAAGTGTAACATTTTTATAGAAAATATACATGTTTTTGAAAGCCACCTAAAATCATAAATATTTATCACAATCAAATGAAATTTTACATTTGTTTTTGAAATGCCTCTAATATTGCTAAGAATAAGATTTTTCATAAATATCTTGCCTACTTTTCTTGTGAAAAATCTTAGGTGTGTTTTGAAAAAATTTGGCTCTAATATTGCAAAAAATCCCTAAAAAAATATTCAAGTGGAACTAAGTGAGAAAAAATTGGCCAGAATGGTGGATATGTGTACCCACTAAAAGTTACAGAAGAAAAAAAAAGACATTTTCTTTCAAATCTTGGTGAAGTATCAAGTCTAATGATTACTGAGGAATTGCAAAAATGTAATGAAAAATGGTGAAAATAATAATTAAAAAAAAAAACTCATGGGTTTTGCCTTTTAAACACTACATTTGATGTTCAATGGTCCAAAAAAAAGATAAAACCATCATGATATATCTGGTTTGAAATTTGACCCCCATTGTCACACTTTTGCTGCATTTTTTTTTAAGTTGCCTATATCTATAAGGCATTTTATCGTTGCCTATGATCTCCTTTTACGCAGAAGATCTCCAGACAGGAGATTTTCCTTATATGTCTTTATAATGCACTAGCCTAGTCATTTGTAACACCCCCCCCCCCACACACACACACCACCTACTGGGATAGGCAGGGGAAAGAGGATAGTTACCCCCAATGTTCCCCTGCAGTGCCGGGTTAATGTGGGGGTTTTGATATTATGCAAATATACCCCCAGTGGAATGAACTACATGTATTGTGACCTTCTACAGGTCCCCCCCCCTGCACTGTGTACGTGTAGGGCTGTGAAAAGTGAAAAGTTATTGTTTCCCGCTATCCCTGTAGGTGGGATGGGGGCAGTGGTTACAAATGACTGTTGCATAAAACCAAAAGGCCTCAGGGCGAGGACAATTTTGGCCTCTGGGCTATAACTTGAACAATCTTGGTAGAGGTTCTCTAGATGAAGCTTTATACCAAATATCAAATACCTGGGCCTTGTGGTTTCAGAGAAGATTTTTAATTTAAATATTTTTCCCTATATAAGCCTATGATAAATCAAAGGGCCCGAGGGTGGGGGCATTTTTGGCCCTAGGGCAATCATTTTAACAATCTTGATAGAGGTCCACAAGATGAAGCTTCACACCAAATATGAAAGACCTGCACCTAGCGGTTTCAGAGACAAAGATTTTCCCTATATAAGCCTATGTAAAACCAAAGGCTCCCGGGGCGGGGGCATTTTTGGTCCCAGGGCTATAATTTGAACAATCTTGGTAGAGGTTCACTAGATGAAGCTTCATACCAAATATCGAAGGCCTGGGTTTAAGTTTTAAGTTTTCAGTAAAAAAAATATATATTTAGCTCTTGTGGCTGGAACCATTTGAACAACTTTGAAACCAGCCTACCTATGAATCATTCCTGTGAGGTTTGGTCAAAATCCGATCAGTGGTTTAGGAGGAGATGTCGTTTGAAGCAAAAGTTTACGCATGTACGCAGACAAAAAGTGATCCCAAAAGCTCACTTTGTCACCGTTGGTGGTAGTTGCTGCCAATTCCTGGTGTTCATTCCACATATGGAGGATACATGTTTGGAAAAGCACATCACTTCCAGAGAACATATCAAAGCAAAACATTATCATTGCAGCTGCACCACAAAAAACTGTCTGGGGTTTATCGACTAGAAAAATCAAATTTGTTTGCATTTGCTGAAGTCCTCAGTTCCATTTATAAAGGATAACTAGACCCCAATCCCACCACCCCAACATCCATCTGAAACCAACCGCACAGGAGTACTTGTAAACTGCAAAGAGGGTTCAATAAGCCTGCTCAGGCAAAGTGGTGCTAGTCAGACCATCCATGCATATAAACCCTATTGGTTTAATTGGGCAGCAGGGTTTGCGGTGTCATCTCATCTCAATGTCCTGTAAAATTCCCACCAAAACTGGAAGCAACGTCTCCAAAATGACCTAAATAGTGTTTGCGAGGATGTTAAACCTTAAATCAAACAAACAAAGGATAACTAGATGGTCTGTGCAGACAGCAATTAGAAAATTTATGTATACCCCTGTAAACCCCAGTTTTACTAAGGCTGACACCAATAATCGATTAATCGATCAATAGATTCCCCTAAACTGATTACCATATTTAGTAGTAATTGATTGTTCGATAAGTATAATTTACAACCCAATTTGTATCTAAAATGGCTGGATAAGTGGCAAACAGTGCAGATCCTGAAGAGACAATGCATTCTGGGTCTACACTGTTTGATCAGGCCTGTCTGTCCTAATTCACGCAGTAATGTATAGGAACTGGCTGCTGACAACCGGTTGTAACCAGCTTGTGAGGCTGCTGACAACCAGTTGTCACCAGCCTGTGAGGCTGCTGACAACCAGCTGATATAAAACTTGTTTACAATGATAAGGTTTTATTTGATATGATTTGAAAATAGACATTTAAGTTATATTTGCTATCCTATCACAAACTGGGGCTGATACTAGCTGATTTAGAACAGGTTCAAACCCTGAGATGTGGAAAAAATACTTCATGTTCTGAAGGATATGGTCTTCAGTTTGCAACAGTTTACTGTGGTTTTTGTTTGTCTGACAATTATTTCTGAATGGTCTCTTGTGTCAAACAAAGTTTTGGATGGAAAAGTACATACATATTTGCCAGTAACCATAAAAACCAACAGTTAATCAAACTATACCAGTATGTGTAGCTATCAGTTTGTTTCGAAGTTCGAGTCTGCAAAATATCTAACAAATGAAAGCACTGGTGGCCAGTGGTGGATTGTTTATATCTGAGTGTAGGCTGAAAAAATGGTTCTGAACTTTGACTTAAGACTGTTTCATTATATTATCTGCAATACTGATTAATGGGCTCATGTCAAATATTTGACCCCCCTGTTACCCGAAAAGAAATCTCAGGACCCAGGGGAATGCCCCCTTAGAAACCATTCAGACCCCCATTACAAACCATATATGATATTGTTTCTTTAATATATGCTCTGTAATCAATAGGTCTCTCATCGCTGTGGTTCGAGCCTAGGTACAGGTCATATGTCAGATGCCAAGTTCTGCAACAGAAGGTCAGATGGTTTTTCTCCAGGTACACCTGTTTTCGCCCACCTCTGATTAACGATCAGCTCTATATGAGTGAAATTATCTTGAAAGGGCCACAAAATCAAAATCAAAAGAAAAAATCAATTCTGTCTTATGATAAGACACAGTCACTGACACCTAAAGGGCTTCCTCAGGTGGTATGCCCCACCCACTCCAGCTTCAAAGGCATGGAAAAACTAGCCGAAAATTTTGTCAAAAAGGGTCCACAGTAACTATTAGATGACTTAATTTGATATTTGGGGATATGATAAAATATGGATATAAGATTTTGCAAGAGGGCTTCAAAGGGTCCCCTTGCCTTGGTCCCCAGGGACATGCACCCCATTCCACATCCTCTTCCCTGAAAGGCTTAATGCATGTATCTCAGAAACCGTTCAGATCCCTGCCCCTAAACCATGTATATTCTTAAGATAAAACACATTCAGTAATACTGACTGTGGGTCACCAGGGGTATGCCCCACATCTCCAGTTCAAATAAGGCCACCAGAGTGAAACTGTAGATTTTCTTTTGCTCCAGCATTTCACTTATTTCATGCTAGTGAGTCCTAATCATTGATCTATTTCTGTAACAGTTTTGTTTATTTAAAGGTTTTTAAGTCCTCATCAACACTATTTAGGTCATTAAATTGGAGAAGTTTGTTCATTTTTTTTTGTAAGACTTTTACCCCACATTGAGATGAAATGACATCTCAAGCCCAGCCGCCCAGTGAAACCAATGTAGGATTGATATGAAATATGTTCTATAAAAGGGTTATCCTTTGGAAGCAAGGAATACACAACAGAACTGGAACTGAAGGCTATAATGCATGGTCGGTCTGACATATATCACTTTGCCTGGTGACAGTTTTGTTTGATTTGAGGTTTAACATCCCCGTCAACACTGTAAAGGTCATTTTGGAGACGTTGCTTCCAATTTTGTGGGACTTTTACCCGACATTGAGAAAAAATGACATCTCAAGCCCTGTCGCCCAATGAAACCAATAGGGTTTATTAGCATGGACGGTCCGCCTCACACCGCGATTCCTGGACAAGCTTAGATCCTCTAAGCGGTTTACCAGTACTAGTGTGCGGGCCGGATTCAGCTCTGCGTGAAAGCATCATGCAGCCCATATACTTCTTCAAGCCCCTATAGGCGGGGGCCGTGCCTGGTGACGGGCTTAGACCTTCTAAGCAGTTTTCCAGTACTGTCGGTTTCAACTCTTTGTGGCAGCCCAGCCCCGATGTGCAGGGGCCAGATTATTTCTGTACTATTTTGATTTCTATGTTCTCAGATGTTGCATTTATAAATGAGTGTGGGCTTACACCTCCTAAACTGTTCAGATCCCCACCCAAATACTTAAGATACCCATCACAACAGTTGTCATCTGTTTAACATCTGCTGGTAGCTTTAAAAGTCATTTATGTTAACATCTTTGTGAACCCAGATCTGTATGTGCAGCCTGGTCAGAGTTCACACTCTTTGCCTGTTTACAAAGATATTTTCTAAAATGTTTGCAAGAAGATGCAGCAGACAATATGAACAGATGAAATCTTGGATGCATGTTTTTGTGGTATCTAAAGGGCTAAAGCATTTATGTTCATTGATGCTGTTCCTTATGATGAGACACATGACAATGGCATCACCCTGGTATCCCCTTTGGTCACCTAGGGGTATGCCCCTCCCTCTTCAGCACAAATAAGGCTTACTAGCTTTGAAACCCTTCAGATCCCCAGTCCTAAACCATCTCTGTTATTGTTTCTTATAATGAGAAAATGCATTTATTTATTATGTTGACTGGAAGTGCCTGTTTATAGAAATGGAGTCCACATTGGAACTCATTTGAGCACTGGGGGTTGTCTGGGAGACTATTATTGGTAGATCAGTTTTACACATACATGTATTTATACATGTTCCTTGTTAACACCAAATCTGAGATTTTAACGTCACTACAGCTGGTGTCTGGGAATGTGTGGCGGCTGTAAAAAGTCTCCCTGCCCTACATCATAGTGTAGTTTATATTTTTTGTCCTTTGGGAGCATTGATTCTGTTGTGGAATTTTGAAACTATATGAGGGTCACTGATGAGGCCTAATTGGCCGAAACTAGCTAGTCTGGCCCAGAAAACATGTGCACTTCATATTTTCCAGTTCTGTGGTGTATTCCTTGCTTCCAAAGGGTATTATAGAACATATTATTTGGTTCGAAGATATATAAGAGCATACAGTGCAAAATTTGAGTCTGTGTACTGGTGTGACCTTATAAACTAGCAGCAGGTCAAGGTCAGCACAATCTATTCAAGTATTTTGGTACATTGTAGTGATAGATTATACCAAGTATGACCATACATGTAATTCATACATTCATTCTGGAGGCAAAGTGTTTCTAATAAAAAAGACAGTTTTGGGCAGCCTGTGACCTTGAAAATAAAGTCATGGTCAAAAGACCTAAGTAACTGTTTTTCCAGGTCTTAATCATTAAGTTAATGATGCACATACTGATGCAAGTGGCTGCACATACTGGTTGATGCAAATGTGGTAAGAATCCACTAAATTGGTTCTAGAGATACACTGCATCAATTACCCAAAGCCAGCAAAAACACACCAAAAACATCATGCCCTTCCCTATATTGGGGCACATACCTCCTGGTCTCGTTCAATAAAGTTTTCCATATGTTGTATTTCTTTTCAACCCTTACACAATGGAAGTTTTAACTAAAGCAGAGCAACTATCTGCACCGGAAACAATGCCCCCCCCCCCCCTACCATTTCCCTATTAATGGGTCTCCGTGGATTAATACATGTACATGTAGGTAAGAGCGCTGACTCTTAATCATTAGGCCTCTCATTGCTGTATTTCGGGGCCACAAGTTCTGCCACGGGAAGTCGGGTCAGAGGTGTTTTTCTCTGGGTACTCCGGTTTTCACGCACCTGATTAACGATTGGCTTGAAATAAGTGAAATAATCTTGAAAGGGCCATAAAACTAAAAAAAAATAGGAAAAAGAAAAAACACTATTATTAATGATTCATTTGGCAAGGTATCGGTACATGTATCCCTTTAATGCATGATACATTATATTTACTTTTTTGACTCTCATACAATAGAAGTTTCAGCTAAACCAAGGGTGGGCAGTAAATAGATAAAAACTTGTGACTTAGGAATTTTGTATAGCATTTTCTGCATTCAAGGGCACATATCTCATAGTCTCATATTTATCAGCTTTGACAGAAGATCTTCCAATATTTAGCAGTCTCCAATCACCGACAAACCCGTCAGCCAAAAGGGGGACATTTTACAATTCTGTTCTTGACAGCTTGTTTTCACACAGATAGGAAGTGCAAATATTTAACAAAATTTACAAATTGCAAATAAAGTGATATATTCTAGCATCATTTGGCAGCATGCAATTAAATGATCCTAATATCTTAACAATATGTTTCTGCAGCTTAACAATTTTATGACTCAACCTTAAATTAATATTAAAAGGTCATAAATCCCCAGTTAGATTCTTCCAGGTTGTGGCTGATATGGAATTACCCCACCCACCCAGACCTTTTTAACTAAATTAAAAATATCTAATGATCATTTCTGGACTTCCCTTTTTATTCACATCTATGTGGTTAAATTATGATCACATAAAGCAGATACTGCTGCTGAGTTATATTTGTTCTAACAACATCAGTATGCAACATACAAATTCAATGTCAATATATAGCAATACTAAATAATAAACCACAAAGACTCCAAGAAACACACCCAAAAAGGTTTATAGGAAAGATAAAGTCATTCAGGATATCATATCAATTAAGAACAAAAGAAAATCAAAGTACTGAAAGTACTGAGGAAAGTTGATTTATGAGGAATAATTATTATATATATAACAATGTTAGTCATAGATAAAGCAGTTATCTAGATATTTTGTTGAAAAAAATATAGAGACTAACTTCCCATATCACAGGTCCTGGTGTATGAATGACATTTGACGTGTCACCAGTAACAATTCTGATTCTGGTTCTGATTTGACAAGGTCCAAGTGGGTTAAAAAATTCGACAAAGAAAAAATGATTCATCGATTGTTTTGAGTTTAATGACAGGTCAACCCTAGTGGATCATTTTGGGGAAAAGAGATAAAAGAGACAGTAGAGGAGATGATATGTTTGTTTGATTTGAGATTTTACGTCCCCGTCCACACTGTAAAGGTCATTTTGGAGACGTTGCTTCCAATTTGTGGGACTTTTACCTGACATTGAGATGAAATGACATCTCAAGCCCTGCCGCCCAATGAAACCAATAGGGTTCATAAGCATGGACAGGCCAACTCGCCCCGCTTTGCCTGGGCAGGCTTAGATCCTCTAAGCAGTTTACCAGTACTCGTGTGCGGGTCGGTTTCAGCTCTGCGTGGAAGCATCATGCAGCCCATATATTTCTTCAAGCCCCGATGGGCAGGGCCGTTGTAGAGAAGACGAAAGTGAGGGACAGAGGAGAAAGAGGAAAATGAATGGAAGTGTAGAAACAGAAGAAATATCAACACTCCCAGTGTTGCGCCGAGAGGGGGCCATGGGGCCATTTGCCTACCTAAAGTCATTGATGGCCCTTTCAACATTAAACATGGGGCCCGGATGACCCTCAGAAATCAACAGCGTTGCTTATATTTTATTTACTGAAGCCCCTTTAAAATATAAAATGACCCTTTGGAAAATGTCATAAGGGCCATTGGTGTCCCCCAAGCAATCGAGCCTAGGCACAACACTGCACTCCCTCACTCTACCGTTACCTGCTGCAAGGACAGCAGGTGTTGTTCAACTGTAAGTCAATATAAGACGGACTCCCCAGTGACACAAGATACACATCGCCATTGCCTCACTCAACTACCCCCGCGAAGAAAATACGGAAGAAAGAAAGAAAAACGTGCCTGCCAATTTTTTCATGGTCCAACCATAAATTTCTGAATTAGCTCAGTACATACATGTCTGCTAATAATCTTACAGAGAAGTTCTCCTAGCGGGCACATGATGTCTTAGCAACGTGGCATTGATACGACGATGCACATACGTTGTGCAGACGCTTGGAGCTATGTTCCTTCGGGCGTCGAGACATAAAAAGGAGAATAGCTTGACAAAAAAGATCATTTTTAATCCATTTGATTTAACATTATAACTGGTCAGACGCCGCGTTTACCCAAGGTGAATTAAAATACGTTTATTCCCACCTGTACGGGGTCCTAAAAACATTGACCCATAAATGTCAATTGTTTCAATACTGTGACATTTGGAAACAGTTAAGATAGATTAGATGCCACAAGATTAGATGCCACAGAATGTTGCTTCTGAACGGTGTCTTCATATTTGCTAAAGTACGGAACACGTGTTTTGTAATATTAGAGCTCTCGAAAGCAGGCGAATTGTAGGTAAGTAAAGGGTTGTGATAAGCTATCTCTTTTAACCCTGTAGACCGGTGCAGACGCCGAAGTAGAAATACACTGTATCTATGCAAACCTTGAAGATTCTGATAAGACGGCATGTAGCTAGAACGTCTCGCCAGAATCTACATGTAAACTGTTTGCCATCCTGTCAGTGAACTAATCAGAAATCCTATAAGAATATATTTAAAGCGAGAAGAGTCCTGTTTAGAAACTCAGGGATGAAAGAGTAAAACATAGAGGTAGTTCGATCACGAACAGTGGTTAACCAGTGGTTAACCAAAGTGTGAGCGAACTCAGTCTGGTAGCGGTCTGCTAGCATGGCGGAAGTGTCGTGACGTCACTCTGGTCGAACCAGACTAAAGCGTGGGTTACTCTGGTAGATACGTCACACCATACGTAACAAAGATGTCGGCGAAAGGTGCGAACACTAATGTCCGGGAATTGACTGCTTCTATTCAAGAAATAGGGGGTCTGTGTACCAGTCAACAAAACATCTACCAGACGTCGTTCGATCACACCGGTGAAAAAACATGGAAATCATGGGAAGAACATGCACAATTTGACTTCCGCTACCATGGTCTGGTAGATGGTCAAACTCCCTCATAAATATCACCGAAAAGCGCGTAGGAAAATAGTTCCAGAGTACTGTTTTCTTTTCAGAATTCGTCTTTCTGTGCCAATTTATATTCAATCCGTATAAAGTCTCGAAAACTGAAATATTTTGAAAGACGTTCCATGCGGAGCCGGCCTGCAAAATTAACTTTCAAGAGTTCATTTGGACTATTTTATGCAGCGAACGAACAGCGGAAGTGGGGCAATGTGGTCCAGTACCGAAAGTAGAAATGTAATGACAAAGAAACTTGATTTAAAAATTCAACTTTCAAAAACTATTAAATTCAGGTTTATACAGTTGGTTGTCAGCAGCCTCACAGGCTAGTGACAGCCGGTTGTCAGCAGCCTCACAGGCTGGTGACAACCAGTTGTCTGTAACCTCACAGGCTGGTGACAACCGGTTGTCAGTAGCCGTCGCCTAATGTATAACACATGATAAGAAAGATGTTATGGCAAGAGGTAAAAATATGACCAAATCTTCAATATGTTCAGTGATTACTAATTGATTATCGATCACAATGACAGCACTGATGATCATTTGATTGCTATGAAAGCTTACTGGATGTTATCATGCGTGTACAGAATTATACAGGCACGTTTTCGTGATGTTCGTTGATCACAAAACTCATATAGGCTGTTACGATAGAATGAAAATTTTATAACCAACAAGAGCCGTCACTATAAGTGAGCAATGCACCCATGGGAGCCAATTTGAGGGGAAAACAAGGGACATAACTCTAAAATGCTTCATCCCGGCAGAATGAATTTTCTGTTAGGCACATCTACATATCATCGCAAATGCATATGCAAAAATTTAACAAATTGACAAAGAAATGTGGAAGTAGTTCGAGACACAAGGTTTAATAATGCGTTTTTCAGAAAATAAAGGGCAGTAACTCCTTAGCAGATGATAGAATCGACTTGAAAATTGTGTTAGGTACCCCTTTACCTCACAAGGAATGCATGTGCAATGTTTCAGCTCAATCGGTGAAGAAATGTGGAAGTTGTTCGCATCACAAGGTTTTCAAACGCGTTTTTCAGAAAAACAAGGGCCATAACTTCGTTGCATGTGAAAGGATCAACTTGAAAATTGCGTTTGGCACCAATTCACCTCACAAGGTAAGCATGTGCAAAGTTTCAGCTCAATCTGTGAAGAAATGTGGAGGTAGTTTGTGTCACAATATTATTAGCGCATTTTTTAGAAAATCAAGGGCCATAACTCCAAAACGCTTCATCCGAGCAGAATGAATTTTGTGTTAGGCACATCTACAAATCATTGCAAATGCATATGCAAAAATCTAACAAAAAAGTCAAAGGAATGTGGAAGTAGTTTGCACCACAAGGCTTAAGAACGCGTTTTTCAGAAAATTAAGGGCCGTAACTCCTCCGAGATGATAGGATCAACTTGAAAATTGTGTTAAGCATCCCTTTACCTCACAAGGAATGCAGGTGCAAAGTTTCAGCTCAAACGGTGAAGAAAAGTAGTTTGCGTCACAAGGTTTTCAAACGCGTTTTTCAGAAAATCAAGGGCCGATAGGATCAACGTGAAAATTGTGTTAGGCGCCCCTTCACCTCACAAGGAAAGCATGTGCAAAGTTTCAGCTGAATCAGTGAAGAAATGTTGAAGTAGTTTGCATCACAAGGTTTATAGCACAATTTTTAGAAAATAAACAGCCGTAACTCCTTCGCAGGTGATAGGATAGTAAACGCAGTGATAGGCAGTAAATTACACAGGCTTTCTTCCTTCAAGTTATCTTTAATATGTACATGTTCATGTATTAGTGGCGATGACTGTATGGCACACTGTGATACTTACAAAATGTACATGTAGTAAGAGCACTGGCTTCAAATTTTATTAATATAAATAAATGAAATAATGTGTGTGTGTGTGGGGGGGGGGGGGGGGTGAATTGGGGTCACAAACTCCCATCTCATGACAGTGTTTTCAATGAGTTCTACATAGTTGTACATGTATATAAATCATATGAGTACCAAACACAATGACTTCGCTTCTAACTCGAACCCCCAGGTGTGTGTGTGTCGCTTTCAACAATTTTTCAGTCATATATCACGATGGTGTCTGGTTGCGACAGGGAGCTCAATGCTCACTTTTATAGTGCTGCCTCACTGAAGTTTCATATCCCAGACACATTACATGATACCACACCCACTCACATTATCCTGACACTGGGTTGACCAGTCCTAGCTCTACCCGTAAATCTGAGTACCAAGCGAGGAGCAGCTAGTACCATTTTTAACGACTTTGGTATGTCGGGCCCGCAATCGAACCTTTGACCTCCCGTTCCCCGGCGCGGTCACTTTACCAAATGAGCTATCAGGGCCGGTTTGAACCCCCAGGTCCTTCTGTAATAAGGTTGTCTGGCTAATGGCTTATATGGGCATATATACAGATACCACTCAGTCCCTGCAGCTACAGTATGTTACAATAAGCATTTTAAGAGGGCATTTAAAAGCCAGAAGGTGCATAAACAGACACTCCTATGGTAGGTACTGATGGTGTATAGGTGATGAGTTTGATCCTTGGCAGGGCTATTAATTTCAATATCCGAACATGTTTCACAGGCATCAGTTCAGGATTGAATGCCACTTTTACTGGAAACCCCCTGTGCACGACCCATATCAAAGATCTCTACAGTAATATATTACATGATCACTCTATAGGCATCATCCACATTGCTGCAAATCTGGAGTGTATGTAATGAACAGCTGCAGATACCACATAACTGGAGTGATATACAATCCCCAGGGTATCCTGTCAGGTTCTGGTGGCATTCTGGGGTTGGGTCAGTTAGATCTGTCAGAATCAGAATTGTTGCTGGTGACATGTCAAATGATACAATTCATTAAGGACTATGAAAATGTCTTCCAGGCACGTGGGCTAAAATTCATGGGTGTTTAGCATGTTGACATATTTCTAGAAAAACAACCAATGATGTTCCAAATTAAAAGAATAAATATAAAACATGCATTTTAAAAAATGTATTTTTGTTGTTGGAAGAAAAAAATAAATATTCACTTTGTAAGAAAATTACATTTAAAAATGGTCCATTTTTGAACGTATGTTTCTCCATCGTCCTTCATTAGAAACATACCATTTTTACACCAAAATATACTTTAGTGTGTGTACTAGCAACGACGAGACGTGCTTTTTCCAAAAACTGGCATTATAACATTATATCCATGCCGATAGAACCCCTATCAACATGTAGAGTTCACTATACATTGTCATCCATGTACACAGTATGACGCACGGATTAAATTTAGCACTGGGGTAAATGAGCGTAGCGATAATAAAAATTCTGTCAAATCGTTATTATGGCTTTTGGACAAATCAAACAATTTTCCCCTCTTGTATTTTGTTATGCATAAGAATTTATTTTTCTGATTCCCACTTGCACCCCACTGTGACCTAATAGTGCTATAAATATCTTGTTAATCTTCTTATAGAAGATTCTAGAAAACTGAGTCACAGATTAATTTCATTTTTGTAAACAACATGTTTACAAGGAAAAGTACTTCAGAACCTTCCAGAAAGTTCTGGGTTGCATTATTTTTAGAAAATTACCTCATCTTATTCCACAGCCCTCTGGAATGTTCTAGAGAAATCTTAGGGTCTATAAAAGAGCTTGATTTTTCTCATTGAGTCAGACTTTGGAGTTTGATGTTTGGGCATTTAAGAAAAGTTATTTCTAAATTCTGTGTTGGATTGTTAAAGGATATTACTTTTCATTTTGGACTGTGAATTCTGTGGGATCAAGGAAAATAGATTCATTCAGGATATTTCATAACAGAGCTAAGTACATTTAATTTTCTTACTTCTACAGGTTAAAGTTAACTTGTAAATAAATTTTGTTAAAATTTTCCAAAAGGCTTGTTTGCTTTTTCTTTCTGCTACGCCTGGCTCGTAACAGAAATTGGGGGCTCGTCCGGGATAAAACCATTTTAAGCATTTTAAAACCGACATTTCATGTGACGCAGGTAATTGTCATTTCTTATCAAATAGACTTTGCAGTTGCTTCACAGGATTGGTATTTCCCTATAGGCATATAGGGGATTGTCATTTCATATGAACTGTCATTTCAGGTGAAATAGTACTTGTCATTTCATGTGAAATTCTTGTTGGGCTTGTCATTTCAAAAAAAAAAAAAAAAAAAAACTTTGTCAAATTAACCGCAATCTGTATTTCCATAAATACTTTATAGAACAACAAAAAAGCAAACATGTCGTTTGATTTGAGAAGCTTTTTGGCTCAGCCTACTCAGGAGTTGTTTAATCTGGCCAAAAGGACAGATTTGCTAGATATTGCTTCCCATTATGGGGTCACTACTGTCAAAACAAGCATGAAGAAGCATGAAATTAAGAATATTTTGGTACAGTTTTTTGTTGATGAAGAACTTTTCGATCCATCTGCTTTGTCTCTCATTATGGTTTCACATACTGAGTTGCAAATGAGACAAATTGAAATAGGAAGGCAAATGGAATTAGAAAAATTAAGGTTAGAGATGGAAGAACGCATACAGAAAGAAAAAAATGAAAAGGAAGAAAAAGAAAGAGAAATGCAGAGACAAATGCAGATGGAAAGATTAGAAATGGAAGAAAGAGAGAGGGAAAAACAAAGAGAAATGGAGGCACGCATTCAGAAAGAAAAATTAGAAAAAGAAGAACGGCTCGAGTTGGAAAAGGAAAAAATGAGATATAGTATTGAAGAAAAAGAAAGAGAAAGGCAGTTTCAGTTAAGATTGAAGGAAATGGAACTCCAGGGTCAAGATAGGGTGAAACATACCCCTGTTTTTGACTCTGGTAGTTACTTTGATGCCACAAAGCACATCAGATTAGTTCCGCCATTTCAGGAAAAAGAGGTAGATAAGTTTTTTTTGCATTTTGAAAAAGTTGCAGAAAATTTAAAATGGCCAAAAGAGCATTGGACCTTACTTTTGCAGAGCGTTGTTGTCGGAAAGACTCGAGACATATACACTCAGCTGACTGTCGAGCAAAGCTCTGACTATGATCTGGTCAAGGAGCTTATTCTTAAGGCATATGAGTTGGTCCCTGAGGCTTACAGGCAGAAATTTAGGAACTGTAAAAAAGAAATGTCCCAGACCCATGTAGAATTTGCTCGAACCAAAGAACAGCTTTTTGATAGGTGGTGTTCTTCTAAAAAAGTAGGCTCTGATCATGACAAACTTAGACAGCTTGTCCTTGTTGAAGAGTTCAAACGGTGCATAAATTCAGACATTAAATCTTTTCTCGATGAGAGACAGGTTGAAACCTTGGAGGAAGTTTCTCGTTTGGCAGATGATTATGCTTTGACTCATAAAGTCTCATTTGTGAACAGGCCTTATCCTCGAAAACCTTATAATCCACAGACAGGTCCAAGATTCTATCCCAGTAATCCTTCTGGTAGTTATAGCCATACATCTAGTACTATGCCCAAACTTTCTGGTGAAAATAAAAGCCAGTACCTTTCCAAACCTTCTGGTGAAAACAGAAGCCAGAATTTTTCCAAACCTTCTGGTGAAAACAAAGACCAGAATCCCTTATCTCAATCTCAAGTACTTTGTTATTATTGTAAAAATACAGGTCATTTGATCTCTGAGTGTTTGAAATTAAAGCGAAGGAAAGAAAGAGAAAGACAAGAGGAACTTAAGCCTACAGGTTTGACTTCTATAAGGCCAAAACCACAGTCTTGTGTAAGGGAGGAAACTCTTTCTGATACCAAAATATCTGAGACTACTCGGTTATGGAGATTTATGAACCATTCTTATCAGATGGTTTTGTGTCACTAAATGGTGACAGTTATGCCCATCCTACCCCAATCAAAATCTTACGAGATACTGGAGCTTCTCAATCTCTTATTCTTGCAGATACTCTGCCTTTTTCTGAGAAGACTTCTTTGGGCCAAAGTGTCCTTATTCAGGGTGTGGAATGTGGATTTGTTAATGTTCCGCTTCATAACGTTTATTTGTCATCAGACTTGGTATCCGGTTCAGTGGCTGTTGGTATTAGACCTTCTTTACCTTTTAAAGGTGTTCATTTGTTGCTAGGCAATGACTTAGCTGGAGATAAGGTTGTGGTAAACCCACTTTTGACTACTAATCCTTGCATAGATCAACCGCCTGATCCCATTGAGCAGGAAATTCCTGATCTTTATCCGTCGTGTGCAGTCACAAGGGCTATGGCACGTAAGGCCAAGCAAACTGATGGGAAACAGGATTTTGATTTCACTGATACCTTTTTGGGTCAGTCTTTTAATGACGAGATAACAAAGTCTCTGTCTTCAAGCCTGCCTGATAAGCAGACAGATTTTCATGAGAATAACTCATCTTTCGATCTAGGCCATGACAAAATGTCCGGGTCTCAACTAGCTATAGAACAGCACAAGGATCCTGGAATTTCGCCTTTATTTGAAAGGGCCTTAGATGAGCAGGAAGTATCTCAGGTCCCAGTCTGTTATTATGTCAAAAATGACATTCTTATGAGAAAATGGCGTCCACCAGACGTCTCAGCAGAAGACGAGTGGACTGTCAACCATCAGATAGTGGTTCCACAGATTTACCGTCCTGAAATATTAAACTTGGCACATGAAACTCCCATGTCAGGACATTTAGGTGTCAATAAAACCTATCACAAGATTCTTAATCATTTTTACTGGCCTGGGTTAAAATCAGATGTTTCTCAGCATTGTAGGTCCTGCCATACATGCCAAATGGTAGGAAAACCCAATCAGACTATACCTAAGGCTCATTTGCAGCCTATACCTGCTTTTGATGAACCTTTCAGTCGAATAATTATAGACTGTGTGGGTCCCTTGCCAAGAACAAAGTCTGGTTGTGAATATCTATTGACTATTATGTGTGCTTCCACACGTTTTCCTGAAGCCATTCCACTAAGAATTTATATCAAAACTAAGACAATCGTCAAGGCCTTAGTGAAGTTTTTCACATTTGTTGGGCTTCCTAAATCTATTCAGTCAGACCAAGGCTCAAATTTTATGTCTGGAATATTTCAACAAGTAATGCATGAACTTGGCATTGTACAGTATAAGTCATCAGCCTATCATCCTGAAAGTCAAGGCGCCCTTGAAAGATTCCATCAAACATTGAAAAACATGATAAGATCATATTGCTTTGACACAGAGAAGGATTGGGATGAAGGCATCCATCTCCTTTTATTTGCTGTTAGAGAATCTGTGCAAGAATCTCTTGGCTTCAGTCCATTTGAATTAGTATTTGGCCATACTGTTCGTGGTCCTCTGAAACTTCTCAAAGAGAAATTTCTCTCCAATGATGACACCTCCCTGAATTTACTTAAGTATGTGTCTGATTTCAAAACTAGACTTTCAAAAGCTTGTGAGGCTGCTCGGACCAATCTTCAGTCAGCCCAAAGAAAAATGAAACAGCTATATGACATAGGGACAAAAGAAAGGAATTTTAAACCAGGTGATAAGGTACTAGCTCTTTTGCCTATTCCAGGAAAATCGTTGCAGGCCAGGTATTATGGTCCATACACTGTAGACAAAAAGATCAGTGACGTAAATTACATAATAAACACTCCTGGGAGGCGCAAGCTAAAGCAGCTATGTCACATTAACATGCTTAAGGAATACATAGATAGGGACAATACATCTTTAACATCAGTCAATCTAGTTAGCTCTGTTCCACTTAATTCATGTGACAATGACTGTGAGGATATTAATTCAGTGAAGTCGGATCCCACATCATCAAAACTTCAGAATTCTGACATTCTACGGAATCTTGACCAGAAACTGTCACATCTAGAGCCAAATCAGCGGAATGAACTGAAACAGCTGATTTTTGAATATGAACAATTATTTCCTGACATTCCAACACGGACAGACAAAATATTTCACGATGTGGACATTAATGGGTCTAAACCTGTAAAACAACACCCATACAGGATGAATCCTGTGAAACAAAAATATCTTAAAGAAGAAGTTCAGTATCTATTAGACAATGACTTTATTGAACCAAGCTAAAGTGAATGGAGTTCTCCTTGTATTCTAGTACCAAAACCTGATGGGACATATCATATGTGTACAGATTTTAGGAAAGTTAATTCCTTAAGTAAAACAGATAGCTTTCCTATTCCAAGAATGGATGACTGCATTGATAACATCGGGAATGCCAAATACATAACGAAATTCGACCTTCTGAAAGGATTTTGGCAAATTCCACTCACAGATAGAGCAAAGGAGGTTTTGGCATTCACAACACCAGACGGATTATTTAACTATAAAGTCATGCCATTTGGAACGAAAAACTCTCCGGCAACATTTCAGCGCTTAATAAACATGGTAATTGCGGGGCTGGAAGGCTGCAGTGCTTATATCGATGATGCTATCATATACAACGACCAGTGGAATCAACATCTTGGGACTATTCGAGCATTCTTTGATAGACTGAGTAATGCCAAATTGACAATCAATCTTGCTAAAAGTGAATTCTGCCATGCAAGTTTGACATTTCTAGGTCATGTTGTAGGTCACGGTCATGTGAAACCCATTGATGCTAAAGTTGAGGCTATCTCAAATTTTCCCGTACCCACGTGCAAAAGACAGCTGATGCGATTTCTTGGTATGGCTGGTTATTACAGAAAGTTCTGTAATAATTTCTCTGTCATTGCTGAGCCTTTGACAAATTTGCTCAGCAAAAGAACAAAATTCCATTGGAATGCAATATGCCAAAATGCTTTTGATAAACTTAAAGCCATACTCAAGAGTGAACCAGTTCTCTTAGCACCAAACTTTGAAAAAGGAGTTTAAGCTAGCTGTAGATGCTAGTGACGTAGGTGCAGGTAGTGTTTTGTTGCAGGAAGATGAAAATGGTGTGGATCATCCAGTTTGCTACTTTTCCAAAAAGTTTAATAAGCATCAGAGAAATTACTCTACCATAGAGAAAGAGTGCTTGTCTCTGATTCTTGCTCTGCAACATTTCGAAGTTTATCTTACCCCTACAACTGCACCGATTGTTGTTTTCAGTGATCACAATCCACTGACTTTCATACATAAAATGAAAAACAAAAATCAGCGGTTGCTCAGGTGGAGTCTTATGCTACAATAGTATAATTTAGAGCGAGCGAGCGAGTTTTAGTTTTACGTCCCACCAACAGCTAAGGTCATACGGAGACGGGACCTCGGTTTAAAGACTCATCCGAAAGTCTGGAGGAGCCCGGGATCGATCCTGCGATCCCTGGTTTACAAGGCGAGTAGCGTAACCACTGCACCACGGAGGCTTCTAGTATAATTTAGACATAAGACATATCAGAGGGAGAGATAACATTATCCCTGATGCCCTTTCAAGAGCTTGAGCAGTGTCAGGAGTCCATGCCGATAGAACCCCTATCAACATGTAGAGTTCACTATACATTGTCATCCATGTACACAGTATGACGCACGGATTAAATTTAGCACTGGGGTAAATGAGCGTAGCGATAATAAAAATTCTGTCAAATCGTTATTATGGCTTTTGGACAAATCAAACAATTTTCCCCTCTTGTATTTTGTTATGCATAAGAATTTATTTTTCTGATTCCCACTTGCACCCCACTGTGACCTAATAGTGCTATAAATATCTTGTTAATCTTCTTATAGAAGATTCTAGAAAACTGAGTCACAGATTAATTTCATTTTTGTAAACAACATGTTTACAAGGAAAAGTACTTCAGAACCTTCCAGAAAGTTCTGGGTTGCATTATTTTTAGAAAATTACCTCATCTTATTCCACAGCCCTCTGGAATGTTCTAGAGAAATCTTAGGGTCTATAAAAGAGCTTGATTTTTCTCATTGAGTCAGACTTTGGAGTTTGATGTTTGGGCATTTAAGAAAAGTTATTTCTAAATTCTGTGTTGGATTGTTAAAGGATATTACTTTTCATTTTGGACTGTGAATTCTGTGGGATCAAGGAAAATAGATTCATTCAGGATATTTCATAACAGAGCTAAGTACATTTAATTTTCTTACTTCTACAGGTTAAAGTTAACTTGTAAATAAATTTTGTTAAAATTTTCCAAAAGGCTTGTTTGCTTTTTCTTTCTGCTACGCCTGGCTCGTAACATATTTATTTAATGCATAATAATATTTACCAACTTAACGGAAGAATAAAGGAAATCATGATCTAGGCATAAAAATATTTAGAATAAAATCCGTTGTGCAGGATATTTTTACCCACGATTAGCATGTTTATACCCCTGTTTTACCTGGAGAATTTACCAACCATGTATACAGTAATGGCTGTCAAAATGACCGTTCGATGGGTGTTTAAAAGAATGGATATATTGTTATTGTGGAAGTTTTTGGAAAAACTACTTCTCGTCCTTGCTAGGACATGGAATATACTTTAGGTTAATGTAAAAACTGAATGTTTTCGAGGAAGGACAATGGAGAAACCGATGTTCAAAAATTGACCATTTTGAAAGGTAATTTTCTAATAAAGTAATTTATTATTTTTTCTTCTAAAAACAGAAATACACTTTTTAATAAGCATAGTTTATGATTATTCATATAATTTGGAACATTATGAGTTGCTTTTCTAGAAACTTGTCGACATTATAAACGACCGTAAATTTTAGCTCACGTGTCTGGTTGACATTTGCATATACCTTAAGCAGGATATGTTGACAACCACCTAAAGTATTGTTGAAAGTTTTAATCTGCAGAACAGAGGTAGTGCTGTTAGCAGAGGTGCATTCTGGCTCAAGCATAATATGAGTGCATGAGTGATGAGTGACAGACCTGTTATATGACTATGCAAATAAGCACTGCTACCCAATCCCACATTGGATAACTCAGAGCTTGTCATATGGTAATTTTAGCAACAGTGCATGTGCCCAACAAACCATAACTTGTATAGTCCCCAACAGTCCATGAACCAATATGTTAATATTTGGTAAATGTATAGCTAAAGAGTGAAAAAGTTTTGTTTCATTGATTTGAGGTTCTACATCCCCTTCAACACTGAATACCTGTAGGTCATTTTGGATTTTGTGGGACTTTTACCTGACATTGAGATGAAACGACAGCTCCTCTCGCCCAATCAGCCAATGAAACCAACAGAGTTTCAATGCAAAGTTGTAAGTACACTGCAGATTCATGGCAATATACCTGTGAGAACACGGGGACAAATGATTTTACACCTGTTGGAACTCCAAGGAAACATTGGGATACCCCTTGGATTGGTGTGTACATAATACAGCTGCAATTGTAATTTTAACGGTTACCTGCACAACCCTGCTGTCTAGTTGTTTAGGCTGGTCGTGTTTCCAAGCAAGACCCATGCTATATCCAACTGTAAGCCATTGCAACAGCACAAGGTACACACTGTGTGTCCCCTGAGTGCATCTTATTTAACATATGCGGAATTCAATCTTATATCTTATAATGCTGCGGAATTGTGTAATTACCCTTCTTCCACACGTTCGGTGCGTATCCACGCCAGAAGTCACAAATGTTTATCTTTTTCATCATCGCCCCATCAACGCGAGGTTGTGCGGGTTAAAAAAATAACGGAAGGTGTACTCCATGATCTGGGATGTTCATTTAAGAATATTTACATTTCCAGTGTTTGTTTGTTTGTTTGATTTGAGGTTTAATGTCCCCGTCAACACTGTAAAGGTCATTTTGGAGACGTTGCTTCCAATTTTGTGGGACTTTTACCCGACATTGAGATGAAATGACTTCTCAAGCCCTGTCGCCCAAACATTTCCAGTGTAAAGTCTAATGTAGACCTATAGGAAAAAAATTAAGTTCATACTTCCATGAACACATCGAATCACATGATTTTTAGTGACGTCATTTTAAACCATTGTTCTCTACAGGCGTTGATGATGTCAACTCTGCTCTGCTCTTTGTAGAAAAAAAGCGTGTAAATGTTTTTTAGCTTTAAACGTTTGCCCTACAAGCATTTTTTCGCTCAGTGATGAGGGGCAAATAATGTAAATATAAAAAATAAGCTTTATTTTTCTGCTTTTCATGACAGTATGAACAACAGTGGGTCGCTAGCAAAGTTTACATGAACCCCATGAACTCCTTTGGGGTTCATTTACTTTGCAGGACCCACTGCGTTCATACTTCCATGAACTGCAGGAAAATAAATTGCATTTCTTAATTTAACCCCCCCCCCCCCCCCCCCCCAACACAGAGTTGCATGCAATGGTTAAAAAAATTGCAGCAGTTGTATTGCATTTAGGTCATTTTTAGCCAGTCAGTGCTTTCTTTCTTTCTTCCAATACGTCTTAACCCCTCCGAGAGGGACATAAGAGGGGTTCCGGCAAACCAAGTGTTGAAGGGTGTAGGAGTTGATGAACTGGGTTTACAAGTACAGTGTGAAAAGAGAAGGTTAGTATATTTAAAAGCTAAAAACAGAAATTGGTCTTTTAACCCATATTGTATCGGAAACCCCAAAACAGGTAGTTGCCAAATAATACAGCCTGTCAGGCCTAGGTCAGATGCCGCAGAACACAGTGTCTCATCAGGGCTTGACGTAGATGGGCTGTATGATGCTTCCACGCAGAGCTGAAACCAACCCGAACACAAGTGCTGGTAAACCACTTAGAGGATCTAAGCCTGTCCAGGCAAAGTGGTGAGAGTCCATGCTTATAAACTCTATTGGTTTCATTGGGCTGCAGATATCATAACCATCTCAATGTCGGGTAAAAGTCCCACAAAATTGGAAGCAGTGTCTCCAAAATGACCTTTACAGTGTTGATGGGGACTTTAAACCTCAAATCAAACAAACAAAAAAATTGTCCAGGCCTACATTGTTTGCAAAACATTCAGGCAGTTCCAAATAGATTTTGAAGAAAACACCTGATACCCCTAAACTTTGAAATAGACTTGTGCTATATATAAGGAGGAAGATTCCATTCGGTACAAAATGTGTTGACTTGGCGGTTAAACTCCATTGCAAACAAAAGGGGCTTGAAGAAATATATGGGCTGCATGATGCTTCCCTGCAGAGCTGAATCCAGCCCACACACTAGTACTTGTAAACCTCTTAGAGGATCTAAGCCTGTCCAGGAACTGAGGCGTGAGGCGGACCGTCCATGCTAATAAACCCTATTGGTTTCATTGGGCGACAGGGCTTGAGATGTCATTTCATCCCAATGTCGGGTAAAAGTCCCACAAAATTGGAAGCAAAGTCTCCAAAATGATCTTTACAGTGTTGACGGGTACGTTAAACCTCAAATCAAACAAACAAACAAAATTTACCTGCACGATAGTCCTCTTAATGGGGTTGCTGCAGTATAAATAGATAGATAGACATTAACTTAAGATGAAATGACATCTCAAGCCCTACCAATCATTTTTCCTGGGAGTGGTCTCCAGTTCCCTATGGCAGAATTCAAGTTTCCTCGGTTTCAGTTCTGGTGTATGAATGTTATTTGACGTGTCACCAGTAACAACTCTGTCTATCTATCTACTGATACTGCGTCGGTCACATTTGACCGTTACTGCAGAAGTGTATATTACATACACTCCAGGTTTTGCAGGATGAAAGCCTACACAGTAATCATGTAATTACGATAGGGATCTTTAACCTGCACAGGGGATGGTTCTCCCTGCACAGGGGGCCTCCAGTAAACGTCCCCATCCGAAGGACGGTGCACTTTGACATTTATCCCTGCTATCTATCTTCTGATACTGCGTCGGTCACCTTTGACCATTACCGCAGGTGTATATTACATACACTCCAGGTTGAATACACTGCAAATGATGCCAATGGAGCGTGTTCAGTTACCGAAATTTTATCGCCGGTGCCGGGGATCGAACCCGGGACCTCTAGCATCAGAGGCAAGTGCACTAACCACTGAGCTATCACGCTCCTGATTCCGAGTTCCGCTTGATGGGAGCACCACGCTCCCTGATGGGCGGGGCGAAAAGACCAAGAATTATTGTTGTTGTTGTTGTTTGGCAAGGACAAGGGGTCGAGATGTCCCTACAATGAGCTTGAACTTCCCAAGTTGTTGCATGGGCCGCGTTCGCTGGGTCAATATATAGAAAAAAATCACACCTCTGAGCCTGAAGATCACTTACGTGTTGATTGCCCGATTTAATCATCAGATTCATTGTTTTTCGAGTGCTTCCAGTACAAAACGACAGAAATAAATATGGCGGCTTAGAACATTACCAAAGTCATGACTCGACCTCGTGACGTCACTATAATTTATTCATAAATAATAACAACAAAAGTAAATACAAAATGTACAAATTTATGCCAACACATAAATAAGAAAAATGTATTAATTGACTGATACGCCAATGTTGATTTTTTAGCCATTGCAACTAACCGAATCACCAATCAGCCTTGCGATACACTATTCAACCGGTGAGAGATACGGGTTACATAAGATTTTTGAGGCTCTGGTTCCCGACTTATTACATGGTTTGAATGGAATACATGGAAACCTGAAAACCGGTTTTAGCCAGTTCTTGGGCGCAAGCAAACTTTCTTGCATAGATTGTGTCTTGTGATGATACGCGTTACCTAGATACGAGCTCGCTCGACGCCCGCCTTCGGCGGACGTCGACGGCTGCCTTCGGCAGCCGCCGCTATGCTCGTTATTAAGATACAATGATCAAACAGACCGAAGGCCTTGCGGAAGTCGAGAAACAATGATCCAATTAAATCACCTTCGTCAATACATTTTAACCAGTGGTCAGTGAGTTTAATAAGCGCAGACTGACAGCTGTGCTTGGGTCGAAAACCTGATTGTGAGTCGTTTTGTAGGTTATATTTATGCAAATAGCCCATTAGGTGCTTATTAACATGGTTTTCGAAAATTTTTGAAATTGTCGGTAAAATGGAAATGGGTCTATAGTTCGAAGGATCTGACTTGGAGCCGCTTTTGAAAATAGGAAATATTTTCGCCTGTTTAAATACAGAAGGGAATTGACTAGTTATTAAGCTTTTGTTGATGAGTGTAGCAATAGACTGAGATATGCAACAGGATGCCAATTTAAGTATCCTCGGACCGATTCCATCCAGACCAGTTGCTTTGGACGAATCTAGCCTGTTTATATATGATGTGACTTCATCAGTTGTTATTAAGGTAATATTAAAGTTGACATTGTTTGCTACTCTCGAATTTACAAAGTTTCTTATTTTGTCAACATCCGGGGTTAATGCTTCTGATTCACTAACTTTAAATTTTTTGGCTACCGTGGTAAAATATTTATTGAGTTCCGAGGCGACATGTTCAGAATTGAATATACTTTTATTGTTAATGACAAGTTCCGTGGGGAGGTTGTTTGTCGAGGGTATAACACCCTTCGTTATGGCACGCATATGCTTCCATAAATCAGCAGAGCTCTTACAAGTGTCGACTTTATTAGAAAAATGTTCGCGTTTGGCTTGCCTGATTAATTGTCTGACTTTATTGCGTGATTTTCTATAATCATCCCATTGTTTTAGGCGTTTATCCCTTTGTTTTTGCATTTCAGTTATATCTGATGTGAACCAGTCTGGTAAACATTTGGTTTTAACTCTTTTGGTTTTAATGGGGGCATGTTTATTTAGCTTGTTTAGAATTATTGTGTACCATATGTCAAAATCATCATTAATATGCTGTTTTTCGGATTGATAAGATTGTAAATCAGTGAATAGGTCGTCCAAGAAAATATTGTCATCAAAGTGTTTAACTTCACTACAGCTGGTGTGTGGGACTGTGTGGCGGCGGTAAAACGTCTCCCTGCCCTACATCATAGTGTAGATTATATTTTCTTGTCTTTTGGGATCATTGATTCCATTGTGGAATTTTGAAAATATCTGAGGGTCACTGATGAGGCCTAATTGGCCGAAACTAGCTAGTCTGGCCCAGAAAACATGTACACTCCATATTTTTCAGTTCTGTGGTGTATCCCTTGCTTCCAAAGGATAACCCTTTTATAGAACATATTTAACTTCACTACAGCTGGTGTATGGGACTGTGTGGCGGCGGTAAAACGTCTCCCTGCCCTACATCATAGTGTAGATTATATTTTCTTGTCTTTTGGGATCATTGATTCCATTGTGGAATTTTGAAAATATCTGAGGGTCACTGATGAGGCCTAATTGGCCGAAACTAGCTAGTCTGGCCCAGAAAACATGTACACTCCATATTTTTCAGTTCTGTGGTGTATTCCTTGCTTCCAAAGGATAACCCTTTTATAGAACATATTTAAAGCAGCGATATGAAGTGGTTGTATGTTGATGTTTTGAAATTTTACGGTTAGTTTTCCGTGTAAAACACACTGGGAAATGGTCACTTAGTGAAATCTGGGAAACATAACTTTCGACTATAGTGGCGGGAGTAGTGGTATATACATGGTCGATTAAAGTAGATGAAGTTTGCGTGACTCGGGTAGGTTCCGTGATAAGTTGAGTAAGATCAAATAATTGCACTAAATGTGACCATTTGGAATTCATGCATGAGTGTATGTCAATGTTAAAGTCCCCCATGAGTATAAACTCGAGACCCGTTGTTTGCGCTATGGAAAGCTCCTGCTCAAACAGTTCTATCCATTCGCTATTAACATTGGGTGGGCGGTAAGCCGAACATACCAGAAATGGCTTTGCATTAGCCATCTGAACCTCTGCCCAAATAGTTTCTAATTTTGAAATCTCTAGCTCAGGCCGACGCACACATTTAATATAATTTCGGAAATATAATAATATGCCACCTCCAGTTTTATTTTGAATGTCAGTTCTATCTTTTCGAAGAAAGTCATATCCTGCGATCCGTATCTGAGTGTCTGACACATTGGGGCTGAGAAACGTCTCACAAAGTCCAAGAATATCTGAACAGTTAGAACTTGCCATGATGATGCGGAGTTCATCCAATTTCGGAACGATATGCTGTATATTTAGGTTGCAAAAATGCAAACCTTTTGATAAATACCTCATATTTAATTCATTTGCGGGCAACCCTTCATTGTTCATGCAGGCAGGATCGCAGGAGTTGTACTTTCCCCTAGCATTCAGGTCAGCAGCTGGAACACCGGGGTGCATAGTTTTGGTGTAGGCGACCGAAGATTCAATATTATCAGACGAAAACACCGCATCTTCGCTCGAAGAAGTGTAGGAGTTATAAAATGTGTGCTTTATACACTCTGGAAAATCCTATCGGACGAATCTTCGTTGCTGCCCAGTGTTCCTACCGTTGAACCAGCATTCCGCCGTATTGTGGTTATTTCGAGAACAAATATGGCAGTACTTTGCCGACGCTCGCAGACCGTTACGCTGTCGTGGCCCCGATACGCCACTGAAACCATGAAACCTTTTGTTTCGTGGGAAAGTTTGTTGAGACTGGGAGATTGAATTAGTTTCCCTCAGCACTTTAAACATGTTGTTTATATTAGATAAAAATTTGGTGGTTCCTGATCTATTCAGATGAGTTCTATCTCGGAAAAAGTACATCTCTGCCATTTCGCCTGATGCTAGTAGAAAGCTATTGAAATGATCAATGTACTCTATGTCGTTTTCAGCACAAAGAGCCTTTAATTTATCGTTAAAAGGTTCTAGGTCAATGCTTTGTCTTGGCAGAAGACCAGAGATAATAATTCGCTTATCATCAGCAACTACGCTGTTCAGCAGTGAAATATATCTGTCACAAAATTCTTCGGGATCTGCACTGCTATCTGCGTCATTTCCTCCGACGTGAAGAATTATTGTTTTACAGTTATCAATTTCATATTCGCCAAGTTTAGCCTTGACATCTTCGATTTTAGCTCCCGAAAATGTTCTAACTGTTGCAGTTGGCTGTAATTCGCTTGTTCGGACTCCTTTCAAAATTGAACTGCCAACTAAAAGAGTTGATTCACAAATAAACTTGCTAGGAGTTTTGGTCAAGTCAATGTATGTATCGTGATTTTTCTGATTCGATTGTTCTAATTCATGCTTTCTCTCTCTAGGTGACTTATTAGCATTTGAAATCATTGGTTTTTCTTTGGGCTTTATTATTCTTCGAGCTTGGGATGTGTTTGGCGCTTTCATGGTTTTATTGATTTTCTTATCTGATTCATTGTTGTGTGTTACTGGTTTATTCACTTCCTGTCTCTGGCAGCCGTACGGCGTTTTGATATTAATTAATTCGTTAGAGTTTTCAGAAAATATTTTAACCTTATCAAATACAGCCGTGGTCTTGTTTAGAATTTGACAGGTTTTGTTGTCTAGTGTTGTTTTGATAATGTTTGTTGAAACTTGGAGAGTTTCGATTGACTCAGAGATACACAGTTCCTTACTGTTAATCTGCTTTGACATCGATGTTAATCTATCATTTATGTTTCCTATGTTATTTTGTAGTGTAGAGGATAGACTATCAATTGCCTTTATGATGGACTTTGTGCACTGTTTTATGTCCACGACTTCACGTGCCAGGCTGCTGATATCACTTTTGATTTCAGATGGAACATTTCTGCATGCTGGACATATCCAAACTCCGATTGGGTCGTTTTCTTTGATACCAACACAGATTTCATGATACCACTTTATGCAGAAAACACACTGAATCTCGGCATACTTTTTCTTCGCGGTCTTTTTTACTTTGCAGTCGTCAGAACATTGTTTAATTTTAGACAGCTTGCCAGACTGACTTTTATTGTTTTTGGCGGCCTTAGGATGATTAGGTTCCGTGTTAATAGCTTGCTTCAGTTTGGTTATGCTATTATCTAAGACACTTGTGTTGGATTGTAAACTTTCATCAAGTTCCCCATTGTCATCAGCATCACTTTCGGTTGCAATAACTGTCGTCTGCAGAGTTGAATCAAGTTCGTTTAGAACCGTGTCTGACAATAGACTTTGGGCTGTAGTCGGAACGGGGTTATCCGCTGATGTGTTTCGAAGCAGGGATTTTACTTCATTATGCAGGAAATTGACGACGCAGAGTGCCGTCTGATTATATTGGCTTTCATTGCAGTCAGGCAGGGATTCACCAATTTCTCTCAAAACCTTCATTTTGTATTCATGTTTCGCAAAAGCTTTGTGTTCTAAGTGGGACTGCTGCTTCAAGATATTGAGATGTTTCAATTTGAGTGTTTCTTCTAAGCTCAGGAGTCTTGAGTCCGTACTCATTTTGCAGACGCGACACTACTCTGACGAACACAGTTTAATAGTCCAACAGGAGTTTTCTCCCTTGTTTCGAGAGCAATCTAGCGTGCGTCCTTTACTAAGTGAACACTTTCAATACACTATAATATTGTTTTATGGCCCAGGGGCAAGTTAGTATGGCCGGTATATCGAAATTTAAAAATTTGTTAAATCATTGTTTTCTAGAGTGTTGCAAGTTAAAATAACTCACTTCTGAAGTCCTTAATATAAAATCCAATCACAACCATAAAATCTGTTTTAGTATTCACTTAAAACACAATTATTATTTGATGAGGCCTAATTGGCCGAAACTAGCTAGTCTGGTCCAGAAAGCATGTACACTCCATATTTTTCAGTTCTGTGGTGTATTTCTTGCTTCCAAAGGATAACCCTTTTATAGAACATATTCTACTACTAAATAGGTAGACTGATTTTGAAATAATTTCACAGAAATGTTCCTTGGGTCACTCTCAACCAAAATGGCTCAAACCATCCACTCCCGCTTAAATATGATTTACCTTCCACTTAATCTGTACAATAAGGAGCAGGGGAGCGATCCAGGGCCATTATGGCCCTCTTGTTTTTAGTTTTGATAGCCGTTTGGCCTTTTTGTGGGGAATGTAACGGTTCTTTTGGCTTTCCACTAGTGATGTTTGCATCAGGGTTTAGTTATTTAATTTTCGTGTTTCTGTCCCTTTGATGTCTCTGATGGGAGGCAGTTGTATCGATTCTTGGCCATTGCCTTCACTTACATTTGCTATGAAGCAGCATTCAGCTATTTCTCCAAGACCCGATGGACGGGGGAAACATTAGAATCCCAGAGGTGAAAGACTTCAAACGTACCATTATTTCACTAATTATGATAATTTTTGAGGGCCATTGAACAAATTTATGGCTGAGGGCCGTGTAGAATGTTTCTTTCAAGTTGAAAACGTTTTGCGATTTTAGCTGAATGCAGATTTGACTAGAAAGAGAATAGGCGTGGTGAAGGAAGGCTTTGAGAAATGTGAAGATGATGTTACAAAGGTCGTCAGAAATGCTGTGGATTTGCTGGCCAAGGCAGGTGCCACTGTTGAAGAAGTTTCTGTACCGCTCCACTCTATTGGTAATCATCACGAAAACACGCCTATATAATTTTGACCCCCTCTAACCCCACTTTTATATAGTAAAACTGGGATTTGCAGGGGTAAAACTTTTTTTTCATATCTCTGCTCTGAAATATAGATTGTTGGTATTCGTTAGAACCGCCTCAATGAGGCGGTTCTAACGAGTACCCACAACCTATATTTTGAGCAAAAATAAGAAAAATATCAAAATTTTTCATCTGAAAATTTTCGTTTTTTCGGCGATAAATGTGTCAATGTATTTGTATAGGCGTGTTTTCGTAATGTCATTACTGTAATGACATGATGTCTGTAACATTTTGCTCTGGAAAAACATAGAAGTGAAGGCAATCAATGATCAGGAATCGATACAATTTCCACAGCTCCTATCAGAGACACCAAAGGGAAAGAAACACAAACATGAAACAACTAGACCCTAACCGAAACATCAATAGCGGAAAGCCAAAAAGACAGTTACTTTCCCCAAAAATGGCCAATTTCCTATCCAAACTACAAGCGATACACACACTCAAAGACAAACCAAAATGTTTTGTTTGATTTGAGGTTTAACGTCTCCGTCAACACTGTAAATGTCATTTTGGAGACGTTGCTTCCAGTTTTGAGGGACTTTTACCCAACATCGAGATGAAATGACATCTCATTGAACAAGAGTATATATTTACATTATTGTTCTTTTTTTTTTCTCCAAACATATTTTAGGTGTTTCCTTCTTTGAACATATCATTACGCTTACACACCCGTGTGATATAGTGCATTCTTTCATATCTCCGAACTAGTTACTTTTCTGATGAAGCAGGAAGACTTAGGCGTGCAAGTTTCCGTCCGTTCGTCCGCCCGTCCGTCATTCCGTCCATCCGTTCGTCTTTCCGTCAACTTTTGTGAGCGCAACTCCTCTTTCAGTATTTTTTACCGATCATTTTGAAACTTTGCAGATGTTTTGTCTTTTTGTTTGATTTGAGGTTTAACGTCCCCTTCAACACTGTGAAGGTCATTTTGGAGACGTTTCTTCCAATTTTGTGGGACTTTTACCCAACATTGAGATGAAATGACATCTCAAGCCCTGTCGCCCAATGAAAACAATAGGGTTTATAAACATGGACGGTCCGACTTGTGCGCACCGCTTTGCCTGGGCAGGCTTAGATCCTCTATGCGGTTTACCAGTACTCGTGTGCGGGTCGGATTCAGCTCTGCGTGGAAGCATCATGCAGCCCATGTATTTCTTCAAGCCCCGATGGGCGGGTGGCCGAGATGTTTTGTCATGGTCTACAGATGGGTATGTTGTTTTTGTTTTATCCTCCGTTAATATTTTATCAGCATTTTCTACGTACTTTTTTTAACTTCGTCGTTTCCATGTCCAAATACTGTTCGAATAATTACCTTGTGACCGCAACTCCTCATACAGCTTTTACCGATCGATCTGAAATTTTGCAGGTGTTTTTGACATGATCTGTAGATGTGCATGTGTTTTACGGGTTATCGTTGCTTTATTTTTATAAGCTTTTACCACTTTCTCAACTATTTTTTCCAGGTCCATTTACTATTAAAATAGATATCTTGTGAGCTCAACTGATCTTACAGCATTTAAAGGAACTTTTTGAAACTTTGCAGGTGTTTTGGTCATTTTCTGCAGATGTGCATGTGGTTTTGTGGCTATTCTCTGTTATGTTTTGTCAACTTGTTCCATTTTTTTTCAACTTATATTTTTCAAGGACCATTTAGTATTGGAAATGATACCTTTTGAGTGCAACTCCTCTTATATTTTGTTAACACGCCATCTGAAACTTTGCATGTATTTTTGTAATCGTCTGTTGATGTGCATGTTGTTTTGGGGTTATCCTTGCTTTATTTCTATCTCCTTTTCCAATTTCACAACTTAGTTTTTTCAGGTCCACTTACTTTTAGAAAAGGCACCTTGTGAGCGCAACTCCAGTTTCTTTTAGAATAGGCACCATGTGAGTGCAACTCCAGTTACTTTTAGCAAGGGATCTTTTTGAAATTTTGCAGGTACAGTAAAACCTCCACTAATACTCAGCAGCCACCTCTCTCCTCCAGCCAGCAGCCACTTTACCAAATCTAAATTCCTTCTATTAAACAGCCAGAGTTAACTCAATAGCAAACAATTGGATGTAAAAATAGGAACTTCTCTTCTGGTGTATTTATTTCAAAATTTATTTTTCTCAAAATTACCATAGTGATTTATGCATAAATATAATAAAAGCAAGTGAAAAGAAACATAAATGATGGAGAGGTGTCAGATGAGTACATCCATGTTGAGCTGTCTTCAATAATCACAATTTTTTGTCTGTCGATAACAAGCCATACATCATCTCAGACATTTCCCTCTGTTGAACAGCCACCTCCCTTAAACAGCCAGTTTTGGAGGTTTCTCAGGATGGCTGTTTAATGGAGGTTACACTGTACTTTTGTCATGGTCTGTAGATGTGGATGTTCTTTTGGAGTTATCCTACTTTAATTTTTAGCTCACCGTCACGTAGTGACGAGGTGAGCTTTTGGGATCACTTTTTGTCCGTCGTCCGTGCGTCCGTGCGTGCGTGCGTGCGTGCGTCCGTCCGTAAACTTTTTCTTCAAACGACATCTCCTCCTAAACCACTGAGCGGATTTTGACCAAACTTCACAGGAATGATCCTTAGGTGGTCCCCTTTCAAAGTTGTTCAAATGGTTCCGGTCCGTTGCACATATGGGTCACAGGAGCCAAAAATAGATTTTTTTCACTGAAAACTTAAAAAATCTTCTTCTCTGAAACTGCAAGGCCCAGGTCTTTGATATTTGGTATGAAGCTTCATCTAGTGGACCCCTACCAAGATTGTTCAAATTATAGTGCTGGGGCCAAAGATGCCCCCGCCCCGGGGCCCTTTGGTTTTACATAGGCTTATATAGGGAAAATCTTTAAAAATCTTCTTCTCTAAAACCGCAAGGCCCAGGTCTTTGATATTTGGTTTGAAGCTTCATCTAGTGGACCCCTACCAAGATTGTTCAAATTATAGTGCTGGGGCCAAAAATGCCCCCGCCCCGGGGCCCTTTGGTTTTACATGGGCTTATATAGGGAAAATCTTAAAAAATCTTCTTCTCTGAAACTGCAAGGCCCAGGTCTTTGATATTTGGTATGAATCTTTATCTAGTAGACCCCTACCAAGATTGTTCAAATTATAGTGCTGGGGCCAAAGATGCCCCCGCCCCGGGGCCCTTTGGTTTTACATAGGCTTATATAGGGAAACTCTTTGAAAATCTTCTTCTCTGAAACCGCAAGGCCCAGGTCTTTGATATTTGGTTTGAAGCTTCATCTAGTGGACCCCTACCAAGATTGTTCAAATTATAGTGCTGGGGCCAAACATGCCCCCGCTCTGGGGCCCTTTGGTTTTACATGGGCTTATATAGGGAAAATCTTTAAAAATCTTCTTCTCTGAAACTGCAAGGCCCAGGTCTTTGATATTTGGTATGAATCTTCATCTGGTGGACCCCTACCAAGATTATTCAAATTATAGTGCTGGGGCCAAAGATGCCCCCGCCCCGGGGCCCTTTGGTTTTACATAGGCTTATATAGGGAAAATATTTAAAAATCTTCTTCTCTGAAACCGCAAGGCCCAGGTCTTTGATATTTGGTATGAAGCTTCATCTAGTGGACCCCTACCAAGATTGTTCAAATTATAGTGCTGGGGCCAAAAATGCCCCCGCCCCGGGGCCCTTTGGTTTTACATGGGCTTATATAGGGAAAATCTTTAAAAATCTTCTTCTCTGCAACTGCAAGGCCCAGGTCTTTGATACTTGGTATGAATCTTCATCTTATGGACCCCTACCAAAATTGTTCAAATTATAGTGCTGGGGCCAAAGATGCCCCCGCCCCGGGGCCCTTTGGTTTTACATAGGCTTATATAGGGAAGACCTTTAAAAATCTTCTTCTATGAAACCGCAATGCCCAGGCCTTTGATATTTGGTATGAAGCTTCATCTAGTGGACCCCTACCAAGATTGTTCAAATTATAGTGCTGGGGTCAAAAATGCCCCCGCCCCAGGGCCCTTTGGTTTTACATGGGCTTATATTGGGAAAATCTTTAAAAAATCTTCTTCTCTGAAACTGCAGGGCCCAGGTCTTTGCTATTTGGTATGAAGCTTCATCTAGTGGACCCCTACCAAGACTGTTCAAATTATAGTGCTGGGGCCATAAATGCCCCCGCCCCGGGGCCCTTTGGTTTTACATAGGCTTATATAGAGAAAATCTTTAAAAATCTTCTTTTCTGAAACTGCAAGGCCCAGGTCTTTGATATTTGGTATGAAGTTTCATCTTGTGGACCTCTATCAAGATTGTTCAAATTATAGCCCTGAGGCCAAAATTGCCCCCGCTCCTGGGCCCTTTGGTTTTTCATAGACTTATATAGGGAAAATCTTGAAAAATCTTCTACTCTGAAACCACAAGGCCTAGGTCTTTGACATTTGTAATGAAGCTTCAGCTAGTGGACCTCTACCAAGATTTTTCAAATTATAGCCCTGGGGCCACAATGCCCCCGCCCCAGGGCCCTTTGGTTTTACATAGACTTATAATAGAGATAATCTTTGAAAATCTTCTTCTCTGAAACAACAAGGCCCAGATCTTTGATATTTTGTTGTGTAGCTTCATCTAGTGGACCTTTGCCAACATTGTTCAAATTATAGTCTTTTGTTGATATTTGGTATGAAGCTTCACCTTTTTAGACCTCCCTCAACATTATGCACATTATAACCCTGGGGTCAATAATGGCCCTCCCCGGGGCCCACTTGTTACTCTATGGATCAGGTGAGCGATCCAGGGTCATCATGGTCCTCTTGTTTATGAACATCTTTCATTTTTTAGCTTAGATTTTTTCAGGTTCATTTACTTTTGCAATATATACCTAGTGAGTGCAACTTATCTGTCTTATTTGTACCAATCCTTTTCAAACTGCGCATATGTTTTCTGCGTGGTATTAGGGTGAACATGTACTTTGAATATTATTGTTAGATATTTTCTTGTCACTTTTTTCACATTATGAACTTAGTCATTTTTGACCTAGGTTATTAAGACTGTGGGTACTTCTAAAGTTCATATATTTATTTCTTCCGCCTGAAATAAACATTATTTTTTGTGGGGATTTTAAGGGGGGTGGGACAGAGGCGACACCAACTTCACTGAAGTTCGATCTAGTTTTCTTATTTCTATTCCAAACATTGCTTCCAACACGATAACAAGTCCGTGAAATGAAGACCCCTCTAAACCCCACTTCATATAGAGAAAAATGGGGTTTACGGGGGCATACATTATCTGCCTTATTTTTGTTCAAAAACATTAATTGTGGGTACTCGTTAGAATGAGGCGGTTCTACCGAGCACCCACAATCTAGGTTGAAAGAAAAAGTAAGAAAGATATTACAATTTTAACTTGATATTTGTAACTTCTGACACCATGTTGGACGCCATTATTTCACACGGCCATGTTTTCCTAATAATTCTGTTTTCTTGTAGGTGACATTTTGATTGGTACAATAGCTGTACAAGGAAGTTGCAGGTGCATGTTTGCAGGACACGGTTAGTTAACTAACTTGGTTTTAGGGATCATTGCTTCCACTGCTTTTTCTGTTTGATTTGAGGTTTAACGTCCCCGTCAACACAGTAAAGGTCATTTTGGAGACGTTGCTTCAAATTATGTGGGACTTTTACCCGACACTGAGATGAAATGACATCTCAGGCCTTGACGCCCAATGAAACCAATAGGGTTTATAAGCATGGACTGTCCGACTCGCACTGCTTTGCCTGGGCAGGCTAAGATTCTTTAAGCAGTTTACCAGTACTCGTGTGCGGGTCGGTTTCAGCTCTGCATGGAAGCATCATGCAACCCATCTATTCCTTCAAGCCCCGATTGGCCGGGGCTGAGTTGATTCTACTGCGACATTTTGAAGAATGCTTGAGGTTCACTAGTAAGGTCTGGTTGGCAGAGACTAGCTGGTCCCGCCCAGAGGGAAACTTGATCGCTCCACTGGGACATTTTGAGAGTTTTTGAGGCTCACTAGGATGGTTTGGTTGGTAGAGACTAGCTGGTCCCGCCCAGAGGGAAACTTTATCGCTCCACTGCGACATTTTGAAGAGTGTTTGAGGTTTACTAGTAAGGTTTGGTTGGCAGAGACTAGCGTGTCCCGCCCAGAGGGAAACTCGATCGCTCCACTGCGACAATTCGAAGAGTTTTTGAGGTTCACTAGTAAGGTTTGGTTGGCAGACACTAGCTGGTCCCGCCCAGAGGGAAACTTGATCGCTCCACTGCGACATTTTGAAGAGTTTTTGAGGTTCACTAGTAAGGTTTGGTTGGCAGAGACTAGTTTGTCCCACCCAGAGAGAAACTTGATCGCTCCACTGCGACATTTTGAAGAGTTTTTGAGATTCACTAGTAAGGTTTGGTTGGCAGAGACTAGCTGGTCCCGCCAAGAGGGAAACTTGATCGTTCCACTGCGACATTTTGAAGAGTTTTTGAGGTTCACTAGTAAGATTTGGTTGGCAGAGACTTGTTTGTCCCGCCCAGAGGGAAACTCGATCGCTCCACTGCGACATTTTGAAGAGTGTTTTAGGTTCACTAGTAAGGTTTCGTTGGCAGGGACTAGCTAGTCCCGCCAAGAGGGAAACTTAATCGCTCCACTGCGACATTTTGAAGTGTTTTTGAGGTTCACTAGTAAGTTCTGGTTGGCAGAGACTAGCTGGTCTCGCCCAGAGGGAAACTTGATCGCTCCACAGCGACATTTTGAAGTGTTTTGAGGTTCACTAGTAAGGTTTGGTTGGCAGGGACTAGTTGGTCCCGCCCAGAAGGAAACTTGATCGTTCCACTGGGACATTTTGAAGAGTTTTTGAAGATCACTGGTAAGGTTTGGTTGGCAGAGACTAGCTGGTCCCGCCCAGAGGGAAACTTGATCGCTCCACTGCGACATTTTGAAATGTTTTTGAGGCTAACTAGTAAGGTCTGGTTGGCAGAGACTAGCTGGTCTCGCCCAGAGGGAAACTTGATCGCTCCACAGCGACATTTTGAAGTGTTTCTGAGGTTCACTAGAAAGGTTTGGTTGGCAGACTAGCTGGTCCCGCCCAGAGGGAAACTTGATCGTTCCACTACGACATTTGGAAGAGTGCTTGAGGTGGTAAGGTCTGGTTGGCCGAGACTAGCTGGTCCCTCCCAGAGGAAAATTGATCGCTCGCGGTTTTCGGTTCTGTACTGTTATCTTTGCTCCCAAAGAATTAAATTTTTGTAGAACATTCAATAGTTCGAATACCTTTCGGACCATGGAAACTTGTTCGAGATAACGGAAGTCAAAGCTACTGAGGGTTGTTAATCAAAGCGCTAGATCATAAGATATAATTACGAAAACACGCCAATATAAATACATTGTAAACTTTACCGCCAGAAAAAAACAAAACGCAAAATTTAAGATGAAAACTTATGATATTTTTCTTATTTCTGCTCTAAAATATATTTTAGAATATATTTTAGAGCAGAGTTAAGAAAAATAAGGTTAACCCCCTGTAAACCATAAAAGTGGGGTTCAACGTGGTCAAAATAACATAGGCGTGTTTTCGTGCTGATGGATATGACTAAATGATAATTATATATTTTAGATCTTCTATAAAATAACACAATTTGCTTTTACTCATTGAGGCGATTCTTATGAGTAAATACAACATACAGTTTCAAGATAAAATTAGGAAAACTCTACTACACTATCCAGCCGCCTCAGTGGCTCAGTCGGATGCGCGTCTGACTGGTGATCAGGAGGGCGCGGGTTCGACTCCCACCGGGGTCGGCAACATTCTTTCGTGGAGATTGATCATGAAATCTTTTCTACGGTCATTCTCTCCCTTCCGCTGATTCAAGAATGCGCACTGTACTGGTTAACCGCTTACGTATAAGCCTGTCCAGGAAAGTGTTGATAGGTAAACTGACTGGCTCAAAAATGACCTAAATAGTGTTGACTGGGCCGTTAAACTCCAATACAAACAAACAAACAAACAACAAACTACACTATCCTACATAAATGGTTTAGTGAAGCCAACTTTAGGGACTCAGGGATGAGTTTGGAGTTACCATGGTAATCTCGTCATCTCTGATCGAGTTATTGAAGTTCCATTATTTTATATAGCATACCTTTCCAATAGCTTACTTATCTATAGCGTGCTTTTAAGTATAATGTGTGGTATTTTATTATTAAAAAATAGAAGTGAAGGCGCTGGTCAGGAATCGATACAATTAACCCATACCTCCCATCAGAGACACCAAAGTGAAAGAAACACAAACATGAGATGACTAGACCCTAACTCATTTTTATACAAAAGTATATATTTGGTTCGGATATAAAATTTGCATTCCCATACTGTCCTGTGGCTGCATATAAAATTTAAATGAAATTGGCAAAGGTGTCTTAGAGAAAATGTATTTTGAAATGTCAATGGACCTGCAATCCAAGTGAACTTGGGCCAAGCTCACCAGATGGCCTTGACCATATCACATTCATCGACAAACTTGGTGGTAAACAGTCACCTGATGTTACATACCAAGTTTCAAGACAATCAGCCGAAGTGGTTCTGGAGAAAATCAAGGTTTTTACCGTATTTGGGCATGACAACCATCTTGATCATGTGACCTGGACCATACGTGCAAACTTTCTTGTCCCTATTGTCAGCAGGCTGCATATGAAATGAGCCGGGACATAGCATTTCCTACAATTTACACGAACGCCCAGTGAAGAATCAGATCAGTCTGCGATTCCATATAGACTAACTAAAGACTTCTCTTGCTGCATGAAGGAGCGTTGGGTCCTTAGCTATCCATAGAGCGCACAACGAAGACTCTTATCAGACTGCGCGGATACGCAGCCTGATCTGAGTCTTCGCTTGTCGCTCAAGACTTCTTGTAGATTTTGTCATGCGCTGGCTCAAATTTAATTGAAATCGACACAGTTTGAAAATAGTTGACGGACGGACGACGGACCACGGAGGTCTCCCATTTTATAAGCTCCCACGGAAGCTTTGGCTCAGGGGAACTAAAAACCTTAGGAAGTCGTTAAATCTTATGATCCGATTTCAAATAGTTTCAGAAATATTTCTATGATGACTCTCTTCCAAAATACTGAACTGTTTTTTTTTCTCAGATGAATAAAATGGCCACCAGAGCTACAGATAGAAAATAACACACCTTTAAACGTCATCTCCACCTGACATCCAAGAAAAATGACACTATTTCAAAATAATTACACAGAAATTTGTCATGGCTGACCTCTACCAAAACGGTTAAAATGATGGTTCCGCTCCGCTGGAAAAATTGGCCGTCAGAGCAAAAAAAAAATAGAAAACCACTTTAAAGCTTCATATTCAGGTGAGCGAAATGGGTTCATTCCGGACATCTGGTTTTCATGTATCAAGGTCATGGTTACCACTGGAAAGGTCTCTATCACGAATCGATGCAAGAAGCTTTGGCACGTGGATTCCGAAGCGGATCACAGAATTACCCCGACGTATGTAGACTTTTTTTCTTCTACCAGCAAAATCTATTAGCTTCTACAAACTCATATTATGTGTAGTATTTATTGTTGATTAGAACAATATGAAAAAAGTCTTTGACAACCAGGTTAGTTTATGAGCTATTGCAGCGTAAAGAAGTATAGGGTATGTATAATTTCGAACAATTTGACGTATTTTGTAAACGACGTTTCAGGTGTGCGCCGTCAAGTTTTTTTTTAGCTGTAGCCTAATATAAAGAGAAATCAGAACATAATTTTCA
Source organism: Lucinisca nassula (assembly GCA_963580285.1). NCBI lineage: Eukaryota > Metazoa > Mollusca > Bivalvia > Lucinida > Lucinidae > Lucinisca > Lucinisca nassula. The sequence goes on along the minus strand of OY757016.1, from coordinate 2,822,026 downwards.
AATCATCATGTCAACAAACCATTTAGACGCCAGTTGAGGCATTTTTCCCTATGTAAACTTGAAGAAAAAACGCTATTCTTACGTTTACAGTTCCACAAACATAGATTTGGTGTGCCCTGGAGAGAGTCTTGGTAAAATGATTTCTACGTATGCCTCCAATAATAGTTTTAGCAAAAATAATGACAATAATTGTTAAACCACTGCATACTTCACTTCGCCTTGTAATAGGTTGCGTTTCTTGACTTTTACATTTTTAATTCGGTGGATTTTATCAAGTTATGTAAAACGGCCAGCTTATTTAGAACACAATTATTTGGTACAGTGAAGACTATGAATAGACAGCGGGAATATGCAAACTGATCTCAGTTGGTGCTACATGTTCGTACTATTTTACATTTTCTCATGACTATTAACGTTTTTTATCATATGACGTCGCGTCTGAGAGTGTAATAACGCCATGTAATATTTTCGATAATCCACTAGTGGATTAAATATGCAAATAAGCTAGATACGTCCCGTAACGTTACATGTACGGCGTCCTTAACGATGTCGCTTTTACTAACGGCGGAATATTGACATTTTTGTAAACAATCGTGAATAAAGTGCGTTTTAAATGTCATATGATAAATAGAATCTTGCATTCGTGCTCATGTATTTTTGAATTTATTAAACTTGTCGAAGAAAAAGGATAAAATGCTCGACAGAGCCTCGCATTTTATCCCTTTTCCTCAACTCGTTTAATAAATACAATAGCACATGAACACTCATTTAAGATCCTCTATATCATGACTATTAACGTTTTATCTAGGCTAATTTATTTGAAAGGTTGCAGTAAATGGCTTGTCGTTGTGAATTTTACATTATTATACGGCGCAAAGAAATAAATGCATCATGTTTTTACAACAGAGACAGAAGATTTTTATCATTTAACCGACATAACAATGGTGAATATGAAGGTTTTCAATGAGGACGTTTGTTTGGTATCCAATCATTACGAAAACACGCCTATATATTTTTTACCCCATCGAACCCCACTTTTATATAGTAAAACTGGGGTTTACAGGGGTAAACCTTATTTTTCTTGTTTCTGCTCTAAAATATAGATTGTGGGTACTCATTAGAACCGCCTCGATTCATACGAGTACCCACAATCTATATTTTGAGCAGAAAAAAATAAACAATATAACAATGATTCATCTAAAAAACATCGATTTTTCGGAGGTAAACTTCACAATGTATTTGTAAAGGCGTGTTTTCGTAATGGACGTCCGCGGTCAACGCGCGTAAAATTTGGCGGCGACGTCATTTGCGTATACTTGACCGTAAATCAATTTAAAACATCGTTGAAAGAAGACGCAATATCCTTTGAAGAAGAATGATTTATATCTACAACTCTAACCCATTATTGTCCATACTACTGCGGGCCCCTTTTGTCCGTGGCACATGTGCGTATATGTCATTTCGTAATACGGGTCAGTGAGGCTCCAGTGCCAGTCCTCTTTTAAATTTGTATCAATTGATACGTTACAGGCAGAATTACTTTTTATAACCATAAAATAAAAACATCACAACTAAATACACACACACACACACACACACACACACACACACACACACACACACACACACTCACACACACACACACACGGCCAAGAAGGGCTGTTCCTGCAACCCATCAGATAGGCCTTACATTCCAGAGAACTGGCACTGGAACATCAACGAAGCTTCTGCACGTAACCACCGCATGTACCGGTATATGTGCACATGTGTCTCGGGCAAAAGGGGTTTGCATTGTGTAGTATGGACAATCAAGAGCTATAGCAATAGCTTCAGGAAAAAATCTGTTTAAATGGCTATTGCGCTTTCAAAGCTGTTCTATATTGATTTATTTTTTAAAATGAGAAAATTGAAATTGAGATAATCTAATTTCAATTATAACTTAACAATGGAGTTAACGAATAATCAACCCTAATCCTTAGTTCCTATGTAAATATCTACAAATTGACAAGTTGACCCATGAAGAGTCCCAGCTCAATGATTTGTCTGGACAGCAATGTACATTAACCCTTCTCTTGCTGAATATTCATTTAAGCCACACCCATTTCCGTCTATCAACCAATCAATTTACTTGATGTAATTTATTGCTTCAAATTCATAAACTGAATGCCAAACAGTGCAAATCCTGATCAGATATTTTTTTCAGAAGCCATCTGATCTGGATCTACACTGTTTGCAAAGATAGGGGTTGTCGTGAACAGCAAGATACAGGTTAAATGCCGCCAAGATCTTAAACATTCAGACATATTAAAGACTTGCTGTAATTGTCCTAAATTTTTGAAAAAAAAATGTTTTTCACGATTCAGCAAGGAGTATAAAAGGTGCAAATAAAATTGCAAACAGTGTAGATCCTGATCAAACTGTAGTCTAGTCTGCATCACGAAAGCACGCCATTATAATTTTGATCCCCTTGAGCCCCACTTTTATTTAGTAAAACTGCGGTTTACAGGGAAAAACCTTATTTTTAGCCCGGCTGTTTTCGAAGAAAACGACGCGGTATTGTCATAGCTCTGGCGTCCTCGTCTTCGTGCAAAAACTTGGACATTTGTAATATCTCTGTCCTTACTGAACATATTTACTTGACTAGTTGTTCATTATAGAGAGGGGAACTCATACCAATAGGTGAGGTAACCCTCAAAATTTTTTTGGCACAGTTATGCCCCTTTTTTGACCTAGAATTGTTGCAGCCGAGCATTGGCACCCACATGCGGTGCTCTTGTTCTTATTTCTGATGAGTACCCTTATTCTATATTTTGAGCAGAATTAATAAAAATATCACAATTTTTCATCTCAAAATTCAGTTGTTTTTTTTTTCGGCGGTAAAGTTCTGCTGATACCGAGGCCCCGTTTTTGGATTTACATCTATCTATTGTAGATGGGTTTGTTTCTTGCAAAATTGGTGATAGACGCGATGTTTTTGATTTTGAGATTGTAAATTTTCCTTTTTTGGATGGTGATGTTCCTCGTGCGCCATTCTATGGCGTTTATATTTCGCAATAAATTCGATTTGCCGGAGTATGTATTCGTGTAACTGACTTCAACACTCGTAATAAATTGTTAACGACTAAACTTCTTAAGCAGGGTTATCGGTACCATAAACTACGCTAAGCCTTTTCAAAATTCAATATTGGACTTAACTCTCTTCTGCAACAAGGTCTATCGGAACCCGAATTTTATGGTGACTTAGTATATAAATTCAGAAAAATATATGACCGCAATGACTTCAGCAACCAATTTCGTAAAATCTTTCTTCGATATAAAAAGATGTGGTTCAACATAAATGTTATACGACAGACTGCATGCATGGTAGTTAACCCATTCACGATTGGCAACTTTGCTTCCCTCTTTAATTGCACGCCGGTGGGAAAGGCCTCAGATTCTATGACGGTTCCAGCGTAAAGGCTTACTGAGAATTAGAGCGATCTAATTCAATGTAACGTTGGTTGGTGCCTGATACCCCCCCCCCCCCCCCCCCCACAAGTGATGGGCGGTTCTTCTGTCGCGGTTTATTTAAGTTATGGTTTGTCTTTTGGTGTTTGTGTCGCTTATATTATTAGCTCACCTGAGCCGAAGGCTCATGTGAGGTATTAGTATACCACGAGCCGGCGTCCGTCGTCCGTCGTCTGTCGTCCGTCGTCCGTCGTCCACACTTTCAACGAAGTATATCTCTGGAACCAGTGGGCCGGCCTTGATCAAATTTGATATGAACTATCATCAGGTAGGGGGAAAGGCTGTATTAGGTTTTCGTGCAGATCGGATGAGAACTCTGGTTGCCACAGCAACAAAGAGCTCCCATAGGCTTGACATAGGAAAAAGCTTGTCATCACTCTAGCTCCGTCAATTTTTTTCTGATCGACTTCATTCTTGCAGATAACGAGGACAGGCATGAAATCTCGATCAAGTTCGATTTTGGGCTGAATCGGATTATTCACTCAGGAGTTACGTGCCCTTGAGCGTTGAAAAAATTGCCTATTGACTTAACATGGGGAGAATGTTGTCATCACCGTAGCTGCTTCAATTATTTTCAGATTGGCTTTATTCTTGCAGATAACCAGCACAGCCATGAAATCTCGGTCAAGTTCGATAACTGGCAGAATCGGATCATTCACTTAGGAGTTACCTGCCCCTGTGTGTTTTTGCATTAGGGTTAATGGGAATTTCAAAAATGTATATATATCTTAAAGACTACTTGGCCAACTTTGATCAAATTTCATGTGTCGCATTATTGGGCAAGTGGAAAGGCTTCATTAGGTTTTCAGGCAGATCTGAGTGGAACTCTGGTTGCCATGGCAACATCTAGCTCCCATAGACTTCACATAGGAAAAAGCTTGTCATCACTCTAGCTCCGTCAATTTTTTTCTGATCGACTTCATTCTTGCAGATAACCAGTACAGGCATAAAATCTCGGTCAAGTTCGATTTTGGGCCGAATCAGATAATTCACTCAAGAGTTACGTGCCCTTGAGCCCCGAAAAATTGCCTATCGACTTAACATGGGGAAAATGTTGTCATCACTGTAGCTGCTTCAATTTTGTTCTGATTGGCTTCATTCTTACAGATAACCAGCACAGCCATGAAATCTCGGTCAAGTTCGATAATTGGCAGAATCGGATCATACACTTAGGAGTTACCTGCCCTTGTGCATTTTTGCCTAAGGGTTAATGTGAATTTCAAAAATGTATATCTTGAAGACTACTTGGCCGACTTTGATCAAATTTCATGTGTAACATTATTGGGCAAGTGGAAAGACTGCATAAGGTTTTCATGCAGATCTGAGTGGAACTCTGGTTACCATGGCAACATATAGCTCCCATAGACTTAACATAGGAAAAAGCTTGTCATCATCCTAGCTCCATCAATTTTTTTCTGATCGACTTCATTCTTGCAGATAATAAGGACAGGCATAAAATCTCGGTTAAGTTCGATTTTGGGCAGAATCGGAATATTGACCTCGGAGTTACGTGACCTTGAGCGACAAAAAATTTGCCCATAGACTTAACATAGGGAAAATGTTGTGACTACGATAGCGACTTGAATTTTTTTCAGATCAGCTTCAAACTTGCAGGTAACCAGGACAGACATAAAATCACGGTTAAGTTCGATTTTGGGCCGAATCGGATTATTTGCCTTGGAGATACCTGCCCTTGAGCATGAAAAAATACGTTGTGACCACGATAGCAACTTTATTTTTATTCAGATCAGCTTCAAACTTGCAGGTAACGAGGACAGGCATAAAATCCCGGTTAAGTTCGATTTTGGGCCGAATCGGAATATTGACCTCGGAGTTACGTGACCTTGAGCGACAAAAAATTTGCCCATAGACTTAACATAGGGAAAATGTTGTGACTACGATAGCGACTTGAATTTTTTTCAGATCAGCTTCAAACTTGCAGGTAACGAGGACAGACATAAAATCTCGGTTAAGTTAGATTTTGGGCCGAATCGGATTATTTGCCTTGGAGTTACCTGCCCTTGAGCATAAAAAAATAGGTTGTGACCACGATAGCAACTTTATTTTTATTCAGATCAGCTTCAAACTTGCAGGTAACGTGGACAGGCATAAAATCTCAGTTAAGTTCGAATCGGAATATTGACCTCGGAGTTACATGACCTTGAGCGACAAAAAATTTGCCCATAGACTTTACATAGGGAAAATGTTGTGACTACGATAGCGACTTGAATTTTTTTTCAGATCAGCTTCAAACTTGCAGGTAACGAAGACAGACATAAAATCTCGGTTAAGTTCGATTTTGGGACGAATCGGATTATTTGCCTTGGAGTTACCTGCCCTTGAGCATAAAAAATACGTTGTGACCACGATAGCAACTTTATTTTTATTCATATCAGCTTCAAACTTGCAGGTAACGAGGACAGGCATAAAATCTCGGTTAAGTTCAATTTTGGGCCGAATCGGAATATTGACCTCGGAGTTACGTGACCTTTAGCGACAAAAAATTTGCCAATAGACTTAATTAGGGAAAATGTTGCGACTACGATAGCGACTTGAATTTTTTTTCCGATCAGCTTCAAACTTGCAGGTAACGAGGACAGACATAAAATCTCGGTTAAGTTCGATTTTGGGCCGAATCGGAATATTTGCCTTGGAGTTACCTGCCCTTGAGTATAAAAAATACGTTGTGACCACGATAGCAACTTTATTTTTATTCATATCAGCTTCAAACTTGCAGGTAACGAGGACAGGCATAAAATCTCGGTTAAGTTCGATTTTGGGCCGAATCGGAATATTGACCTCGGAGTTACGTGACCTTGAGAGACAAAAAAATTTGCCCATAGACTTAACGTAGGGAAAATGTTGTGACAGAAATAGCAACTTGAATTTTTAGCTCACCTGAGCCAAAGGCTCCAGTGAGCTGATAGTATACCAAGGCTCCGGAGTCCGTCGTCTGTCGTCCGTCCATCCGTCGTCCACACTTTCAATGAAGCATATCTCAGAAGGCAGTCGACCAATCTTGTTTAAATTTTATGTGTAGCACCATTGGGCAAGGGGAAAGGCTGCATTAGGTTTTGGAGCTAGTCTGGTTCATTTGTTCCTTCATTCTTCTTTCTCTCCATATAGAGATAATAGACCAATGTTAAATTTTTAATCAAAGATTTCTCAGGAACTATAAAAGCTAGAAGCATCAAATTTGGTATTCAATAGAGAATAATGATGACTTATTTTGTGTAAGAGACATTGGGCTTTCTCAGCTTATTTGTTCATCTGTTCTTTCATTCTTCTTTCTCTCCATTTTGACCAATGTTAAATTTTCGTCAAAGATTTCTCAGGAACTATAGAAGCTAGAAGTCTCAAACTTGGAATGCAATGCAATAATGATGACTTATATCCTGTAAGGGTCAATGGGCTGGATTCTATTAGCAGATTTAGTAGTCAAGTCTGTGAATTGTTAAAACTTAAGTTCCTCAGGTGAGCGGTTTAGGCTCATTGAGCCTCTTTTTTTATTTTGGATAGCCTATTGGCCATTTTGTGGGAAAGTAACTGTCCTTTTAAAATTTGGCTTTTCGCTATTGATGTTTTCATTAGGGTCTGTTGTTTCATGTTTGTGGTTCTTTCCCTTTGGTGTCTCTGATGGGAGCTGTGGGTTAATTGTATCGATTCCTGATCATTGCCTCCACCTCTATTTTACAATGCATTTGTATAGGCGTGTTTTCGTTATGTGACTCTGCACTGGTTGCTTAGGCCTATATGGCCCTATACTTAGGATCATGACGGTTAATTCATTCTCTTTTTCAGGGCATAAAACACGTCATCTTACTCGGCAGCTATTTGGATAAGAATTATGGAAGCAAGTTTTATGGGAAAGCTCAAAATATGAGTATTCTCCTTACGCGGGCCTATAATGAAGCCTTGAAAAAATATGATGTCTTGGTCATGCCCACAGTGCCTGTGATAGCACCGAAAGTGCCTGAAAAATCCTGCCCCAAGAAAGGTAACATCGACATTCAGATTACGGTAACGATATGTCTGTGTGCTGATACGTCGTCGGTCAGAATTATTCAGATATAAACAATTACATTTGAGCCAGCGCATGACAAAACCTACAATAAGACATGTGATCCCAACGAAGACTCACCTCAGCCTGGGCATCCGCGCAGTCTGATCAGAGTCTTCGTTGTGCGCTCTAAGGATAGCTAAGGGCCCAGTGCTCCTTCATGCAGCAAGAGAAGTCTCTGGTTAAACTAAATGGATGCGCAGGTTGATTTGATTCTTCGCTGGGCGCACATATAAGTTGTAGAAAATTCTGTGCCCCGACTCATTTTTCTCATATCAAATCCAAATAGACTGTGTGAACGGGCCTCCGTGGCCTAGTGGTTAAGAGCGCTGACTCTTGATCATTAGGTCTCTCACCGCTGTGGTTCGAGCCTCGCTCGGGTCCAAATAGACTGTGTGAACGGGCCTCCGTGGCCTAGTGGTTAAGAGCGCTGACTCTTGATCATTAGGTCTCTCACCGCTGTGGTTCGAGCCTCGCTCGGGACCAAATAGACTGTGTGAACGGGCCTCCGTGGCCTAGTTGTTAAGAGCGCTGACTCTTGATCATTAGGTCTCTCACCACTGTGGTTCTAGCCGCGCTCGGGTCCAAATTGACTGTGTGAACGGGCCTCCATGGCCTAGTGGTTAAGAGTGTTGACTCTTGATCATTAGGTCTCTCACCGCTGTGGTTCTCATATCAAATCCAAATAGACTGTGTGAACGGGCCTCCATGGCCTAGTGGTTAAGAGCGCTGACTCTTGATCATTAGGTCTCTCACCACTGTGGTTCTAGCCTCGCTCGGGTCCAAACAGACTGTGTGAACGGGCCTCCGTGGTCTAGTGGTTAAGAGCGTTGACTCTTGATCATTTGGTCTCTCACCACTGTGGTTATAGCCTCGCTCGGGTCCAAATAGACTGTGTGAACGGGCCTCCGCGGCCTAGTGGTTAAGAGCGCTGACTCTTGATCATTAGGTCTCTCACCGCTGTGGTTCTCATATCAAATCCAAATAGACTGTGTGAACGGGCCTCCATGGCCTAGTGGTTAAGAGCGCTGGCTCTTGATCATTAGGTCTCTCACCGCTGTGGTTCTCATATCAAATCAAAATAAACTGTGTGAACGGGCCTCCGTGGCCTAGTGGTTAAGAGCGCTGAATCTTGATCATTAGGTCTCTCACCGCTGTGGTTCTCATATCAAATCCAAATAGACTGTGTGAACGGGCCTCCGTGGCCTAGTGGTTAAGAGCGCTGACTCTTGATCATTAGGTCTCTCACCGCTGTGGTTCTCATATCAAATCCAAATAGACTGTGTGAACGGGCCTCCGTGGTCTAGTGGTTAAGAGCGCTGACTCTTGATCATTAGGTCTCTCACCACTGTTGTTCTAGCCTCGCTCGGGTCCAAATAGACCGTGTGAACGGGCCTCCGTGGCCTAGTGGTTAAGAGCGCTGACTCTTGATCATTAGGTCTTTCACCACTGTTGTTCTAGCCTCGCTCGGGTCCAAATAGACTGTGTGAACGGGCCTCCGTGGCCTAGTGGTTAAGAGCGCTGACTCTTGATCATTAGGTCTTTCACCACTGTTGTTCTAGCCTCGCTCGGGTCCAAATAGACTGTGTGAACGGGCCTCCGTGGCCTAGTTGTTAAGAGCGCTGACTCTTGATCATTAGGTCTCTCACCTCTGTTGTTCTAGCTTGCTCGGGTCCAAATAGACTGTGTGAACGGGCCTCCGTGGTCTAGTGGTTAAGAGCGCTGACTCTTGATCATTAGGTCTCTCACCGCTGTTGTTCTAGCCTCGCTCGGGTCACATATGAGACGCCAAGTTCTGCAACGGAAGGTCAGGTGGTTTTTCTCCGGGTACTCCGGTTTTCGCCCACCTCTGATTAACGATCGGCTCGATATAAGTTAAATAATCTTGAAAGGGCCGTAAAACCATACCAAAACAAAACAAAATAGACTGTGAATAAGTAGACTCTAACGAGTACCACACTGTATGTTTCAGCAAAAATAAGGACAATAATGAATACCCCCATAAACCTCATTTTTCTCGATATAAAGTGGGGTTAAGAAGGGTGCCGGTGGTTTTCTTCTGCTCTGACGTCGGATTCTTGTTGAGTCCTCAACCCGGATTATATGTAGAGGATCTTGCATGAGTACTCAATTATAATTGAATTTATTAAACTAGTTGACGACAAGATATTACATGCGAGGCTTTGCCGAGCATTTTATCCCTTTTTCTCAACGAGTTTTATAAATTTAATAACACATGAGCACGAATGCAAGATTATATTTATCATATGACATTTAAATCGCATTTTATTTACGATTGTTTACAAAAATGTCAATATTCCACCGTTAGTAAATGCAACATCTTTAAGGACGCCGAACATGTAACGTTACCGGACGTATCTACCTAATTTGCGTATTTAATCCACTAGTGGATTATAGAAAATATAACATGGCGTTATTACACTCTCAGACGCGACGTCATATGATAAAATATATTAATCTATACATGACTGTATTGCTTGTTTTTGTTTGTTTGATTTGAGGTTTAACGTCCCCGCCAGCACTGTATAGGTCAATTTGGAGAAGTTGCTTCCAAAATTTGGGACTTGTACCCGACATTGAGATGAAATGACATCTCAAGTCCTGTCGTCCAATGAAACAAATAGGATTTATAAGCAAGGACGGTCCGACTCGCACCGCTTGGCCTGTGCAGGCTAAGATCCTCTGTACAAGTGTGCGGTCAGTTTCAGCTCTGCGTAGAAGCATCATGCAACCCATGTATTTCTTCAAGTCCCGATGGGCGGGGGCCGATACATGACCATTTTACTATGTATTATATTTTGACTCACTGTTGGTCGAGAAAGCCTCCATTCGGAACAAATTGTTATTGGTTTTAGCTCACCTGTCATGTAATGACGAGGTGTTCTTTTTTTTTCTTTTTCTTTTCCTTATTTCTTCCTTAAAAAACACATAAACGTTATTATTAGTTGCAAGTTTTTAAACATTCTTCTTATTTTTTTTTGTCAAATATATAAATTTCGTTTTGTACAATGAAAAGGCATTAGGGTAGCCCCTATGTGCTTATTGCGCCCGGTTACCTTAAAACCAGTTCAGTCAGTCAATGCAAAGGCTTGGAAAACTTTTTTCGTAGGGCAATTGCTGCAGCCTGTTTAACTCTTTCACATAGAAAATGGGCCAGAAAATGGCATTTGTACGGGTTTTTGGATGGAATGCACTCATGCATACATGTACGCATGCATACATACACATGCATGCATGTTCACACTCCGGCATGCATGCAAATACACATGTATGCACACACACACTTGCCTGCTCACATGCATGCATGCACACATGCCTGCACACATGCATGCATACACACACACAAGTGACGCATGCACTCATGCATGCACTCATGCATGTATGTACACACATACATACATGCATGCACACGCATGTGCATGCACTCATGCATGCATGTACACACACATGCATAATTGCACCCACTCACGCATGCATACATGCATGCATGCTCACACACAGTCATGCAGGCATGCATGCACACCCATACATTCATGCACACATGCATGCACTCAAACATGCATGGATGCAGTCATGCATGCCTTCACACACACACACACACACATACATGCACATATATGCATGTCACACATGCATGCATACATGGACTCATGCAGTCATACACACACATGCATGCATGTACTCACGCATGCATGCATGCACGCACACACTCACTCAAATGTTGGGTATAACAAATTGTTATCTCAAGCAATATCTACTTTAAGGGTCCAGAGCTCAAGATCAAGGTCACTGTCTATGTTTGGAAAACCTTTGTCAGCGCTGTAGTGCTTCATATAAATGTTGTGTATGAATTGCTGCAGTCTGTTGAAATCTTTAACAAAACAAAATGTCATTTTTGGAAGAAAAAAAAACCTGCATAATTGAAATTTGATTTGGTAAGGCCCCTACAGGCGAACTATGTTGCCTTCTGCCAACTCTTATCACATATGCAGGTTGCAGCTTTGCTGACGTCAAAACTGTACTGAAAAACCCGTCCATAATGCCATTAGGCATTTTACTTGTTTTAATGAAAACCTAAGAAATCTTCTCATCTGACATCGCAAGGCCCAGGCCTTCGATATTTGGTGTGTAGCTTCATCTAGTGGACCCCTACCAAGATTGTTCAAATTATAGTCACGGGGCCAAAAATGCCCCCGCCCCGGGGCCCTTTGGTTTTACATAGACTTACATATGGAAAAGCACTAAAAATCTTCTCGTCTAAAACCAGAAGGCTCAGGTGTTTGATATTTGGTATGAAGCTTCGTCTTGTAGACCTCTATCAAGATTGTTCAAATTATACCCCTGGGGCCTGAAATGCCCCTACCCGAGGCCCCTTTAGTTTTACATTGACTTATATAGGAAAAATCTTAAAAACTCGTCTCCTCTGAAACCACAAGACCCAGGTCTTTGATATTTGGTGTGTACCTTCAACCAAGATTGTTCCAATTATAGCCCTTTCGCCAAAAATGCCCCCGACGTGGGGCTCTTTGGTTTTACATCGACTTTTATAGGAAAAATCTAAAAAACAAAGTCTTCTTCTCTGAAACCGCAAGGCCCAGGTCTTTGATATTTGGTGTGAAGCTTCATCTGGTGGACCTCTATCAAGACTGTTCAAATTATAGCCCTGGGGCCAAAAATACCACCGCCCCAGGGCCCTTTGGTTTTACATTTACTTATATAGGAAAAATCTTTAAAAATCTTCTCCTCTGAAACCACAAGGCCCAGGTCTTTGATATTTGCTGTGTAGCTTCATCAAGAGAACCTCTACAAAGAATCTTAAAATTAAGGCCTTGTGGCTAAAAATGCCACCGCCCCATGGCCCTATGGTTTTACATTGAGTTATATAGGAAAAGCCATTAAAATCTCCTTGTCTGAAACCAGAAGGCTCAGGTGTTTGATATTTGGTATGAAGCTTCGTCTTGTGGACTTCTATCAAGATTGTTCAAATCATAACCCTGGTGCCAAAATATACCCCTGCCTCGGGGCTATAATTTGGTTTTACATTGACTTATATAGTGCAAAACCTTTGTAAAAATCTTATGGTCTGAAACTAGAAGGCTCAGTTCCTTGATAGTTGGTATGAAGCTTTGTCTAGTGGACCTAGACTAAGACTGTTCAAATTACAGCCCTGGGGCTGAAGATGGCCCTGCCCCAAGGCCCACAGGTTTTATTTAGACTTATATAAGGAAAACCTTTAAAAACTTTTCTTGTTTGAAACCAGAAGGCTCCGGTCTTTGATATTTGGTGTGAAGCTTCACTTTTTAGACCTCCTTCAAGATAATGCAAATTATAGTCCTGGGGCCAATAATCGCCCTCCCCAGGGCCCACTTGTTACACTACGGATAAGGTGAGCGTTCAAGGGCCATCATGGTCCTATTGTTATGCTTGAACTGAGGGCGAGGGTTGAAATTTCATAAACTCCGGAGTTGACCCCCCCGCTAGACACACACACACACGCACACACACACACGCACGCACACTAAACCTCCGCCAGTTATTTTGACTGTCCTAAGGCGGTCGTTCATTTGCAGCGTCTTATTTGTTAACTGGCTTTGTGCCGTTGGTTCATGTTTGGTCTGTTTTGAGTGTGCCTTCTTGTCACTTACTTTCTTTAGGTGACTAAAGATGGCTGCGTTCTATGTAGCCTTTCCTAAGTGACATTTTCTTACTAGTCTTCATTACACGGACTTATTATTCATGCACAACAGATAAGGAAATCCATAGTTTTAGCTTTGGATAGAAATTCTGTTCTAACCCTGCAGTTCTTACCCAGGGACAGGGAAAAACCGAATATTCTCACGTGTTTGATAAATGCACTGGTTGAATACGACCTCATATGCACCGTCGTTAAGGTTGACGTCACAAAACGTCACTGAAGTGGCATCGCAATATGGCGGACGTCGGCAACCGAAGTGCGGACCGAAGTGACTGCAGTGTTAAAAGACCACGCTCAGAAATGGAAGGTATGCAAGAAAAAGCATCCTACATGGGTGTGAGGGGTGGATAGAAAAATCCGTCCCTCGGGAGCACTGTCCGGCATCACTCGGCAAACCTCGCGATGCCGGACAGTGACCCTCGAGATGGATTTTTCCATCCACCCTTTACACACATGTAAGATTCTTATATTGTTTACCTAATGATACAATCACAGTGTACATCTTATTTCGTTTATCTAACTTACTTATCATAAAAATGCTGAACAAATCATAAAATGCCAATCACGACAATTGCCGTCTGCTTTATCGTCTGCTGGTTACTTTAAAATACATTTTTGCAAACAGTTTGGACCCAAATCAGACTGTTTCTCAAGGAGCAGTCTGATTTGGGTCCACACTGTTTGCCTGTACGCAAAATATATTTTGAAAAAATTTGCTAAAAACTTTAGTAGACGATATATGCATACGGCATTTTCAGATGTAGTTTTTCCCGCCATCTTTAGGTTTATTCTCCAGACAGCAAGTCATGTAGAAAGCAGTTTCTTGCACACCAGACAAGGAAATCCGTGATTTTACCCTGGGATAGAAATTTTTGTTCTGACCCTGGTGTTCTGACCCCAAATCGAATATAATCGCGTGTTTGATAAATGCACTGGTTGATTACAACCTCATGCGCGGCGTCGTCATGCGTGACGTCACTAAACATTCCTGTTGTGTCATCACAAAATGGCGGACGTCGGTAGCCGAAGTGACAGCAGCATTAAAAATTCGCAATAAAAATGGAAGGTATGCAAGAAAAAGAATCCAATATGGGTGTGAGGGGTGGATAGAAAAATCCGTCCCTCGGGATCACTGTCCGGCATCACTCGGCAAGCCTCGTGATGCCGGACAGTGTCCCTCGGGGCGGATTTTTCAACCCACCCCTCACACCCATATAATCTTCTTACATTCTTACTAAGAAATGAAAGGCTATCAAGTTCCCATCATAGTTTCTCTCTGAAATTATTTTGATGAAGCAGAAACCATCCACGTTTAATTTGGTGGAGAAGCCTCCGTGGTGTAATGGTTACGCTACTCGCCTTGTAAACCAGGGATCGAAGGATCGATCCCTGGCTTCTCCAGACTTTCCGATGAGTCTTTAAACCGAGGTCCCGTCTCCGTATGACCTTAGCTGTTGGTGGGACGTAAAACCCCGCCCATAGGGGCTTGAAGAAATATATGGGCTGCATGATGCTTCCACGCAGAGCTGAATCCGGCCCGCACACTTGTACTGGTAAACCGCTTAGAGGATTTAAGCCTGTCCAGGAACCGCGGTGCGGGGCGGACCGCCCATGCTAATAAGCCATATTGGTTTCATTGGGCGACAAGGCTTGAGATGTCATTTCATCTCAATGTCGGGTAAAAGTCCCACAAAATTGGAAGCAACGTCTCCAAAATGACCTTTACAGTGTTGACGGGGACGTTAAACCTCAAATCAAACAAACAAAACTCAAACACTCACTGGTGGTGTTTCCTGCAATTTATGAACTTTGTGTTCTATTTTCAATATTTGGTACGTTCTTTCAGTCACTAGACTGCCGATTTTCTTTCTCAAAATAATAACATGTGAAAAGTTCTGCCATGAACGCACATGTTTAATTAATGTGCAGTATGTACATGATTAGGTGCAATATGAATACCGACATGCCGATTTCTATCTATAGTAAAGAGAGCATGTGTTTACTTATGTATTTATTTATTTATTATTTATTTTTATTTTAGACCGTTCTAGAATGGGGCCCGTGCTGCGAAATACCTGCGTGTTTGATTTGACTGGCCACCCATCTTTGTCAATCAATGCAGGGAAATCGGAATCAGGTCTTCCTATAGGAATGATGATATCAGGAAAACACTTTGACGAGTCAACGGTCCTACAGATAGCGCATGCTTTTGAAAAACTTAGAGACTGTTAACCCATTGTATGCTAGTGGACTCTTCCATTGTTATATGTTGGTCAAGTTCATTTGACATATAAGGGGTCCCAGGCCTATTTTTTCGTTTTTATTCTATTTTTGATAACAAACAGCGCAGGCCCTGATCGGACGCCGTGTTCTGCGGCGTCTGATCTGGGCCCGCAGTGTTTGCAAACAGTGCAGGCCCTGATCGGACGCCGCGTTCTGCGGCGTCTGATCTGGGCCCGCAGTGTTTGCAAACAGTGCAGGCTCTGATCGGACGCTGTGTTCTGCGGCGTACGCCGTGTTCTGCGGCGTCTGATCTGGGCCCGCAGTGTTTGCAAACAGTGCAGGCTCTGATCGGACGCTGTGTTCTGCGGCGTACGCCGTGTTCTGCGGCGTCTGATCTGGGCCTGCAGTGTTTGCGAAGGTACACTGTTTGCTGTTGCCAAGGTACACTGTTTACCAAGGTACACCTTTAGGGGTTTCCCGCATGCAGTGGGTTAAATCAGTTTGATCCTCAAGATTTTGGTAAAGTTTTATACTTCGATCATACGTCACTTCAGATCAGGATTGTGTCATATAAGACTTAAATAAGTTCCGAATGAATTTTGATTTCTCTCTATTCATGTATTCGGAATAAAATAAAGTATGATATATACGTATTTAAGTTCCTTTTTTACCCATTTATTGTCGCATTCGTGGTTAGCATAGTGCGACACAGAAATCCAATTTTATGTCCGTCCATTCAACAAAACAATTCGCGTCGATCCTCGTATCTCATCAACCATACTTTGTATTGTACAGTCATCATTCTCCTGGTACACAGCATGACCCATTGTAAATACATGGTTAGTGTCTTTAATAATAAAATATAATCGGTGAGCCTTAGACAGTTTTAGAGGGGCGAGATTCAGCGAGCCCCTGTGAAATTGTCGCGGTGAACCGATTATATTTTAATATTAAAGACACTAAATCATGTACTAAGTTTATACTGCAACTCAAAACAATCAAGGGGTTTCACAATAATTAAGCGAATTTAAGCAAATAAGACAGCAGACAGCTCGGCATGTTAAACATGTAAACGACATTCAGTGCCATGGTGCGCACACGTTGCATAACGTGACGTCAAATAGTGTTAAGTTTCTGACGTCACCGCGTCACAGAGACTTTGGAAACAACATGGACGCTCGAATAAAAGTTTTTCAGCGCTTTACATTCTGTAGGAAAATATGCAAATGAATATTTTATTTTAGCTTTAGAAATTATTTTCGAGGTTGAGACGCAACCGCAAAAGCAGTGCGCAATTATTCCAACGGGCCATTCAAACCAGGACAGCTCGAGAAGATAAGAATTTAGCTTAAATTTCTGAAAATCTGTTTAAATAAATATTGCAAAGATTATAACTTGCTGTTTAGTTGTTTTCCCGTCTATAAAAAATGGGCGCCAAAAATGTGCATGTTATTGTTCACAGTTGCAAATTAGGGACCTGAAAAGTAGTAAACGGTCCGAAGTAGAAGGTATTATAGGTCACTACCGATTATAGCGTGCAGTTATTCGACCCCCTTTATCAGGTTACTAGAATGCCTGGTTGCGGTATAAATTGACTTTGTAAGATGAAGGTGACCGTGTCAAGATGCATACAAAATGAACATGTAAGGGAGAATTATTACGCAAGGTAGGATTGCAGTAGTGTAGGCTGCGGTTGTGCCCCACGGACTGCGAATGCGCGGGGATGACCCACTGACTTTGTTAGATGCAGGTGACCATGACAAGATGCTTGCAAAGTGAACATGTAAGGGAGAACTATTACGCAAGGTAGGATGGCAGTAGTTTAGTTAGCGGTTGGGCCCCACGGACTGCGAATGCGCGGGGATGACCCATTGACTTTGTAAGATGCAGGTGACCATGACAAGATGCGTGCAAAATGAACATGTAAGGGAGAATTATTACGCAAGGTAGGACGGCAGTCGAACAGCAATGGCTGGAACACGTTTTGCACCATGTAAATCTGTTTTTGTTAGAGCTAGTTCGAGACCCTGAGGGTCAATCAGTTTGCCATGTTAGGTGGAATAATTGAGATAATTTAAGGATTTATTCTCACGGTGTTTTAAAATAATGGTATGCTGTGTGTACTCATTAGAATCACCTCATTGAGGCGATTCTAATGAGTACACCCAACATACTTTGGCAGGAGAAATTACAGACACTCCTCAATCTTTATCTTCAGTAAAATTCCTATGTTAAGACCACCTTTAGAACTGTTTAAAAGTGGTCTATAAGACCATTTTTGAACAGTCCCAAAGGTGGTCTCTCAAGAGGAGACACCAGATGCAGAAAGCACAACGAAAGAATGATGAAACCTTCTCTATAAGCTTTTAAAAGCAGATTTAGTCTTAATTTTAGGTGGTCTTAGAAGCAGAATTTTGCTGCATATTGTGATGCATAAGAATTTATTTTTCTGATTCCCACTTTCATTCACAGTTACCTCCCTTCCATTATCTACTTAGGTAGATCATATGTATAGCTTCTAGGTTTATAACTACTCTCTGACAACTGCGTCAGGGAGTCGACTCTTTGGCTCAGCGGTTAGAGCACTGGACTATCACCCGAGCGGCCAAGGTTCGAACCCCACGATAAGCGGGGATTTTTTCAGGCTATGCTTCTTTCCTTTGTTACGGCTTTCATGTCGTACGATGGGGGTGGTCCGGGACTTTACATGCCAGAATTGGCTTGTGCCGAAGTTGGCATCCTCCACGTGCTCCAGTGCCTTTACGTCGACCCTCGATTTGACGTCGACTCTCGATTTCAGATCAGCCCTCACGATATCAACAATAATAACAGATATATGTACTATCTTGAAATCTTGCTTAATATTTCTCCTTGACTTAGCATTTTCTTTGATTCTACATTTCACATCCAACTGAATTGGCTTATCAGTCACGGAATTCTTGTTCCTTCTGTAAAACATCTTTCAGTAATTCTTACATGACCATTTTGTTTGCTTTGATGTTGAACGTCCCCGTCAGCACTGTATAGGTCATTTTGGAGACGTGGCTTCCAATTTTGTGCGACTTTTACCCGACATTGAGATGAAATAATATATCAAGCCCTGTCGCCCAATGAAACCAAAAGGGTTTATAAGCATGGACGGTCCTACTCGCTCCGCTTTGTCTGGGCAGACTGAGCGGCCGTAAAAAGTCTCCCTGCCCTACATCATAGTGTAATTTATATTTTTCTTGTCTTTTGGGACCATTGTTGAATTTCGCAAATATTTGAGAGTCACTGATGAGGCCTAAATGGCCGAAACTAGCTAGTCAAGCCCAGAAAACATGTACACTCCTTATTTTCCAGTTCTGTGGTGTATTCCTGGCTTCAAAAGGATAACACTTTCTAGAACATATCAGCACCCAATTTCGTAAAATCATTCTTCGATATAAAAAGATTTGGTCCAACATAAATGTTATACGACAGTCTGCATGTTGCTTCCCGCTTTAATTGCACGCCGGTGGGTCAGGTTTCAGATTCTATGAAAGTTCCAGCGTAAAGGCTTATTGAGAATTAGAGAGATCTAATTCAATGTAATGTTGGTTGGTGCCTGATGATCTGTCTCTTGTCGGACCCTTCGGAGTCTAACTGTTGGTTTTCCTTTGCTCCGGCATTTCAGTGGTATCTTGCTGCCATCATATCTGTGGTTGTTTGATTTTTGTGTTCACGGAGATGTTGCACTGATGAGTTAGGAGGCCTTCATGCGGACTGAACAAATTATTTGTCTAAATCGCGATGGAAGTAAGGGCGAGGATTGTGGCCACGTAAAATCGATTTAAGCCCCCCAATGGATTTCGTTTCGCTGACGGTTCCAAAGCGGTTCTTTTGTCGCGGTTTATTTTTGTTATGGTTTGTCTTTTGGTGTTTGTGTCGCTTACATTATTTTATTTTGGATAGACAGTTGGCCTTTTTGTGGGATAGTAACTGTCATTTTGGCTTTCCCAATTGGTGTTTCCATTAGGGTCTGTTGTTTCGTGTTTGTGGTTCTTTCCCTTTGTTGTCTCTGACTAGAGGGTACCGTGGGTTTATTGTATCGATTCCTGATCATTGCCTCTACTTCTATTTTTAGATCCTCTAAGCAGTTTACCAGAACTTGTGTACGGTCGGTTTCAGCTTTGCGTGGAAGCATCATGCATCAAGCCCCGATGGGCGTGGGCCGGCTCACATAGCAAGGACTTACTGGCAGACAAGACATTAACAGGGATCGGTTGACAGCCATAGAATGTCAACCCTCGAAAATGTGATTTGATTTAGGGACGGGACCTTAAATGCAGTAGTAACAACATCTTAACAATTACCATTTCCTGGGCTTATTCAGCGGACGGCAAACTGATGACTATTTTATTCTACTTTTTTTTCTGGAAAACAGGATTTTGCCTCTCATGCAAATTAAGAGACAGTTTGAAAAATATTTCAAAAAGCAGTCGACTAATAAAAATGACCAAGCTTGCAGGGCGTTAGAAGAGGGAGTTCATCACGAAAACACACCTATATAAATTTGACCCCATCGAACCCCTATTTCATCTAGTAAAACTGGGGTTTACGGGGTGAACTTTATTTTTCTTATTTCTACTCTAAAATATAGATTGTGGGTATTCGTTAGAGGCGGTTCTAACGAGTACCCACAACTTCAAAAAGGCTGTTCTATTGAGCACACACAACTTATGTCTCGGAAGAAAAAAAAAAAAAAAAAAATAATGTATGCCCCTGTAAACCCCAGTATTCTCAATGTAAAGTGAGGTTTAGAAAGGTGTTCACTTCACGCACTTATTAATATGATGCTTTGCAGCGTCTCATCAGAGCCTTAACTGTTAGCAAAAAAAAAAAAAAAAAAAAAAAAAAAAACGAGAAAAAAAAACCCGCAAACAATCATAATAACTTAACACCCTTTAAAGGGGGGTGCCCATAAGGCCCTTTTCCTGCCCTGGAACAAAAGTCTTAGTTATTGAGACACATGATAATAAAAGTCTAGGTTTTGCAAAGTAAGCCCTAGATATGGAGTTAAATGATCATGAAACTGGGTGGGGTAATTCGATACGATGCTGAGGTATTGTGTTTTATGCCCCACATCTCTTATTTTAAAATATAGCAAACGCAGTCATAACTTCCTCTGTTTGTTTGCCTTAGGTAACATCCTACCTAGTTTTCTTTCTCTAAAGTTAAGTATGCCATCTGCAGCAACTCATTTATGAAAACCTTCTATTTTTGCATCTTGGAATTCAATAAAACATATTTTTTTTTCTGGAATTAAATGAAAGATTCCTTTGAAATAAATCTGAAGACAGTATTTGGAGAAAACAAAATGTTGCCTAGGTTATGGTGACCTTCACCTTATCATCATGGTTACATGTTCTTTTAAATTATCAGAAATGACCAATAAGGTCATATTCTGCCGACCCTACCCATCGCCGTCCCCGCCCCACTCTCCCAATCACAACAGATCTTCATTTACTCAAGAGCATAGTCCTGACATATTATTTTTCCCTTCTGAGGAAAATATAAGGACTGCAGCTTTATTACATGACAATGTGCATTTTGCTTATTTTAAGTCTTTGAATTTGCAGAATCTTTTTTTTTTTATCTCTCAAATCTGTGTTTGAATCCTTATGAAATGTGTATGTAGAGATTATTGTGAGTGCACACAGTTGATTAGGTTTTGGTGATCTTGACGTTATTTTAAGGTCAGAATGAAATTGGACATTGTTATACCCCCGGCATACGCAGTATGCCATGGGGGTATATAGTTTTCGTATTTTCTCTCTCTGTGTGTGTGTGTGTGTGTGTGTGTGTGTGTGTGTGTGTGTGTGTGTGTGTGTGTGTGTGTGTCAACATTTTCGTGTCCGCTCCATAACTTTTGAACCGCTTGACATATTTTCATGAAACTTCACATAAATGTTAAACACCATGAGACGACGTGTAGAACACATGAACCGTAACTCTTGCTTTTCTACTTTCAGAGTTATTGCCCTTTATATGTTTTAACTTGCATTTTCATGTCCGCTCCATAACTTTTCAACCGCTTGATATATTTTCATGAAACTTCACGAAAAATGTTAACGACCATGAGGCGACGTGCAGAAAACATCAACCGTAACTCTTGCTTTTCTACTTTCAGAGTAATTGCCCTTTGTATGTTTTAACTTGCATTTTCGTGTCCGCTCCATAACTTTTCAACCGCTTGATATATTTTCATGAAACTTCACATAAATGTTAAACACCATGAGACGACTTGCAGAACACATGAACCGTAACTTTTGCTTTTGTGTTTTCAGAGTTATTGCCCTTTGTATGATTTAACTTGCATTTTCGTGTCCGCTCCATAACTTTTCAACCGCTTGATATATTTTCATGAAACTTCACATAAATGTTAAACACCATGAGACGACGTGCAGAACATATGAACCGCAACTCTTGCTTTTCTACTTTCAGAGTTATTGCCCTTTGTATGTTTTAACTTTCATTTTCGTGTCCGCACCATAACTTTTCAACCGCTTGATATATTTTCATGAAACTTCACATAAATATTTAACACCATGAGACGACGTGCAGAACACATGAACCGTAACTCTTGCTTTTCTACTTTCAGAGTTATTGCCCTTTGTATGTTTTAACTTGCATTTATAACTTTTAAACCGCTTGACATATTTTCATGAAACTTCACATAAATGTTAAACACCATGAGACGACGTGCAGAACACATGAACCGTAACTCTTGCTTTCCTACTTTCAGATTTATTGCCCTTTGAATGTTATAACTTGCGTTTTCGTGTCCGCTCCATAACGTTTAAACTGCTTGACATATTTTCATGAAACTTCACATAAATGTTAAACACCATGAGGCGACGTGCAGAACACATGAACCGTAACTTTTGCTTTCCTACTTTCAGAGTTATTGCCCTTTGAATATTACGAGTTTTACCATACACTTGTGACCGCTCTGTATCTTTAAAACCGTTTGAAATAATTTCATGAAACTTCAAACAAATGTAAAGCAAGATAATAGGATGGACAGAACACAAGAACCATAACTCTTGTTTGCATACAGTACAAATTATTTCCCTTTGAAGATTGTAAATTATGTGTCTGCTAACATCTTCGTGTCTTCTCCATTACTTTTAAACGCCTTGACATATTTTCATGAAACTCCACACGAATGTTGAACACCATGAGAGGACATGCAGAACACATGAACCATAACTCTTGCTTTCCTACTTTCAGAGTTATTGCCCTTTGAATCTTGAAAATGACCATTCTATGGAATATGGCCTGTATATGCAAAGGAGCTTTTCACATTGCTATTTTCAGCTGAGGTGATGGCACTGGCCGGGGGTATACGTGTCCCACTGGGCACTTTTGTCTAGTTAATTGTGTTGTGACCTTGAAAACAAGGTCATCAAAGCCTAATAAGCCTAATATTGTTTGTTTATCATTACTTATTCAGACTCTTGTTCTGTCCTGGTGATTATGCCAGTTAAATTAGCATCCATTCCACTTAATTGATCCCACAAACTGTGCAAACAAGCTTAAGGTTACTAAACTTCAATCTACTTTGACCTTTGATGACCTTGAAATGAGGTACATGTTAACCAACTTAACATCATGACCCAATAATTGATCTAAGCCAGTTTCTAAGAATCAAGTCAGGAGTTCCAAAGAAACTATACTCGTAGCTTAAAAATTTGACCGATTTTGTCCTGTGGTGTCCTTAAAACAAAGGGCCTTGAAAATAAGGCCAAGTACACTGAACAACTTAACAACTCGGAGACATGTTCAGATGCTACATCCAGCCAAGTCTGTACGAGTCCTGGTAAACCGCTTAGAGGATCTATGTCTGCCCAGGCAAAGTGGTACGAGTCGCACCGTCCATGCTTATATAGCCTTTTGGTTTCATTGAGCGACCATGTCTTGGTATGTCATCTCATCTCAATGTCGGGTAAAAGTCCCACAAAATTGGATACAACGTCTCCAAAATGACCTATACAGTGTTGACGGGGACGTTAAACCTCAAATCAAACAAACACAGCGTTGAGAAACCTGATGACTGACAGCAAGCGCTCCGACCCATTTCTTTTTTTTTTTTTTTTTTTTTTTTTTTTTGTAGTTGTAAAATGGTATTTTTCTCGTGAAAAGATGGTTATCATTACGTGAATGAATATCCGAATAAACCCGACTTCATATAAAGAAAACTGGGGTTTACGGATCTATACATTATTTTCTTATTTATGCTCCAAGACACATATGTTGTGGGTGCTCGTGAGAATCGCCTCAATGAGGCGGTTCTAACCAGCACCCGCAACCTATGTTTGCAGTATAAATAAAAAAAAATATCACGGATTTTCATCAGAAAATTAACAATTTTGGGGATTTGAAAAATGTTCTTTGCCGCACGGGTGTGTTATCGTAATGATTTTTCTTATATCAGCTGAGGGTGAGGGGTTATCGGAAGATTCACGGTGGTTTGTTTGATTTGATGTTTAACGTCCCCGTCAACACTGTATAGGTCATTTTGAAGACGTTTCCTCCAATTCTGTTGGAATTTTACCCGACATTGAGATGAAATGACATCTCAAGCCCTGTCGCCCAAGGAAACCAATAAGGGTTATAAGCATGGGCGGTCCGACCCGCACCACCTTGCCTGTGCAGGCTTAGATCCTCTAAGCGGGTTTTCAATATTTCACAGCTGACTGAGTGGTTACACAGCTGACTGAGTAGAAGCCTCCGTGGTGTAGCAGTTATGCTACTCGCCTTGTAAACCAGGGGTCGCAGGATCGATCCCGGGCTTCCCCAGACTTTCGGATGAGTCTTTACCGAGGTCCCGTCTCCGTAAGACCTTAGCTGTTTGTGAGAGGCAAACCTCAAACACTCACTCACTCACAATAGCTAACTGAGTGGGTACACAGCCCACTGAGTGGTTACACAGATGACTGAATGTGTACACAGATGACCGAGTGGTTACATGGATAACTGAGTGGTTACACAGCTTTGAGAGGACATATCCGACTGAGTGGTTACACAGACGATTTACGTAATGGGTACACAGCTATGTGAGCGGTTACACATGGGTACACAGCTTTGTTAGCGGTTACACAGACGACTGAGTGGGTCTACAGCTGTGTGGGGTCGCTGCTGTCTGAGTTGGTTCACAGATCGCTGAGTGGTTACACATATGACTAAGTGGATACACAGATGGTTCACAGCTCTGTGGGGACGCTACTATCTGAGTGGGCACACGAATGACTGTGTTCACATATAACTAAGTGGTGCACATATGAATGAGTGGATACACAGATGACAGAGTGGGTACACAAACGAAAGAGTGCGTACACAGTTGAATGAGTGGATACACAGCCGACTGAGTGTTTACATAGATGATTGAGTGGTTACGCATATGCCTGAGTGGGTACACAGATGACTGAGTGGATACAAAGCTGGCTGAGTGGGTACAAAGATGACTGATTTTGTTTGTATGATTTGATGTTTAACGTCACTGTCAACACTGTATAGGTCATTTTGAAAACGCTGCTTACAATTTTGTGGGACTTTTACCAGACATTGAGATGAAATGACATGTCAAGCCCTGTCGCACAATGAAGCCAATAGGGTCTATAAGCATGGACGGGCCGACTTGCATAGCTTTGCCTGGGTAACCTTAGAATATCTTAGCGGTTAACCAATACTCGTGCGCAGTCGGTTTCAGCTCCGCGTTGAAGCATCATGCAGCCCATTTATTTCTTCAAAGCCCCACGCAGATCACTGAGTGGGTACACATCTGAATGAGTTGATATACAGCGGACTGAGTGGTTACACAAATGACTGACTGGGTTCACAGCTGACTGAGTGGTCACATAGCTGACACAGCCTACTGGCTAGTTACACAGATGACTGAGTAGGTACTCAGATGACTGAGTGGTCACATAGCTGACTGAGTGGTCACATAGCTGACTGAGTGGTCACATAGCTGACTGAGTGGCTACACAGCCTACTGGCTAGTTACACAGATGACTGAGTAGGTACTCAGATGACTGAGTGGGTACTCAGATGACTGAGTTGGGATACACCCGACTGAGTGGATACACAAATGACTGAGTGTGTCCACAGCCTACTGAGTGGGTACACAGCTGCCTGAGTCGGTACGCAGATGACTGAGCGGGTACATAGCCGACTGAGTGGCTACGCAATCGACTGAGTGAATATGCAGATGACTGAGTGGTTACACAAATGACTGAGTGGGTACACCGATGACTGAGTGGATACACAGATGACTGAGTGGTTACACAGATGACTGAGTGGTTACACAGATGACTGAGTGGGTACGCAGCTGTGTGGTGACGCTGCTATCTGAGTGGGTTCAAGTCTGTGTGAGGACACAGCCGAATGAGTGGTTACACAGATGGCTGCGTGAGGACACAGCCGACTGAGTGGTTACACCGATTATTGAGTGGATAGACAGCTGTATTGGGACACAGATAGCTGATTGGACGTACAGCAGAGTGCTTGGCACGAATCCAGTCAGCTTTTTATCCAGTCAATCAGCTGTGTACCCAACAAGTCAGTTGTTTACGCTTTCACCGCGTGGAGGACACAGCTGCCTCAGTGGGTTCACAGATGGCTGAGTGAACTGTCCCACTCTGTCCACTCTGTCAGCTGAACGGCCACTTACTCAGCTGTGTACCCACTCAATCGGCTTGGCACGAACCAAGTCAGTAGTTTATCCATTCATTTAGCTGTGTACACACCCAATCAGCTTGGCACGAACCAAGTGAGTTGTTTATCCACTTACTTAGCTGTGAGCCCACTCAATCAACTTGGCACGAACCAAGTCAGTTGTTTATCCACTTACTTAGCTGTGTACACACTCAATCAGCTTGGGACGAACCAAGTCAGTTGTTTATCCACTCACTTAGCTGTAAACCCACTCAATCAACTTGGCACGAAACAAGTCAGTTGTTTATCCACTTACTTAGCTGTGTACCCACTCAATCAACTTGACACGAAACAATTCAGTTGTTTATCCGCTCACTTAGCTGTATACCCACTCAGTCAGCTTGGTACGCGTGAGTGAGTGTTTGAGTTTTACGTCCCACCAACAGCTAAGGTCATATGGAGACGGGACCTTGGTTTAAAGACTCATCCGAAAGTCTGGAGAAGCCTGGGATAGATCCTGCGTCCCCTGGTTTACAAGGCGAGTAGCGTAACCACTGCACGACGGGGGCTTCTAACAGCTTGGTACGAACCAAGTCAGTTGTTTATCCACTCACTCAGGTGTGCACCCAACTAGTCGGTTGTGTACTCGCTCAGTAATTTGTGTACTCAGGTGAACAACTGATTATCATGAAAACAAGCGCCAATATGATATTGACCCCCATCGAACCCCACTTTTATATAGTTAACCTGGGGTTTGAGCGGGGGGGGGGGTATGTTTTTTTCTCATTTGGGCTTTGAAACATGGATTGTGTGTACTCCTTAGAACCGCCTTGCTGAGGCGGTTCTAACGAGTACTCACAATGTATGTTTGGAGCAGAAATAAGTAAAAATATCACAATTTTTCATCTTAAAAATTTCATTTTTCCGGCAGTCAGATTTACAGTATATTTGAATAGGCGTGTTTTCGTAATGGAAAAGCGGGTTTCGATCAGGCAGAGTCGATGCGCAGACCTAACGTTCACGTTCAAAGTCAGATTTCTACCGTAGCGGCTCAGGATTAAAAGTTCTTGCGTTTTTAAACAGCAACTGATAATTTGAACGTTCGCGCTATGATATTAATCTAGTCTTTCCGTCGCTTAATCTTCCTACCTCACATTAGCCAGGTCAGGTCAATTTTGTTTGAATAGGCGTTTAACGGCCCAGTCAACACAATCTTAAGGTCATTTTTGAGCCTGTCAGTTTACCTGGACAGGCTTATACGTAAGCGGTTAACCAGTACAGTGCACATTCTTTCGCGCAAAACTGACAACTGCCCTTCTTGAATCAGCGGAAGGGAAAGAATGACCGTACAAAACGTTTCATTATCAATCTCAACGAAAGAATGTTGCCAATCCCGGCAGGTATCGAACCCGCGTCCTCCTGATCACCAGTCAGACGCGCATCCGATTGAGGTACCGAGTCCGGCAAGAAAACCTTTTATTTGTTGTTGTTTTTATCACATAGGAACCACAAAGGTGCAAATCGGCACAGTCTGTTTGTTTGTTTGTTTGTCCCCGTCAACACTGTATAGGTCATTTTGGAGACGTTGCTTCCAATTTTGTGGGATTTTACCCGACATTGAGCTAAAGCCCTGTCGCCCAATGAGCATGGACTGTCCGACTCGCACCTCGTTTCCTGGACATGCTTAGATCCTCTAAGCGGTTTACCAGTACTAATGTGCGGTCTGTTTCAGCTTTGTGTGGAAGCACCATGCGGCCCATCTATTTCTTCAAGCCCCGATGGGCGGGGCTATCGGCACAGTCTGATCAGTTCCTTTTTGTTCGCTTTTCATAGAATCTTACTCGTCAGTTTAGGTGATCAGATCGGTCTGTGTCCTAATCTGGTCGCAACGCCTTAGACAGGGTTTCTTGTGACTGGAATCACACTCGTAACCAATTACCTTAAGATAAGCCTGTGCATATAATCAGATCATGCTTTAATCAGATCATGCTATAATCAGTACCCTCCAATCAAACACACAACAGCGGGCCAACGTCGTACCGACAGTGATTCGGCGTTGACACGTCGTATCGTTGTAGGTCGGGCCAACGGCCAACGTCGAGCCGACGTTTGCCAGACTTTTTTGTGGGTGAGTTCACAGATGCTTGGGGTTAGGTCTGATTAGCTTTCTAGCCCGACAGAACAGGTCTTCTATCGATACAACTTGTTTGAAGGCCTTAAAACAATGTTTTAAAAAAGGTCCCCATCACTGATAGGCTCTAATGTATATAAAACTTGATTGAAGGCCTTAAAACAGTGTTTTAAAAAAGGTCCCCATCACTGATAGGCTCTAATGTATATTAGAGCCTATCAGTGATGGGGACCTTTTTTTAAAAAGGTCCCCCTCACTGATTGGCTCTGATGTATATTAGAGCCTATCAGTGATGGGGACCTTTTTTTAAAACATTGTTTTAAGGCCTTCAAACAAGTTTTATCGATAGTAGGCCTGTTGTGTCAGGCTAGAAAGGTAATCAGACCTGACCCCAAGCATCTGTGGGTGGGTTGGGTATGTTTTCGTTGTCTAATAATTAAGAATTTCAAAACTCTTGTTAGTCTGCTTAAATGAGCAGGCTGGTTTTAGTCTAACCCGGATGCAAATCCAAATGTATCATTGTACCCGTGCAGGCTGATTAATTTTACACTGTCATTTCGTAAATGCATAACGAAAATTCTAAAAAAAATACCTTCCCTTCCTTTATCCGCCATTGTGTCGACTGTAATTTAATTTTACATATCGTTTGTGACACCACACACAGCGAAATGAGGTCTGATTTTGTTCTTCAGTATTTTTCGAGCACCGCCCATCTGGACGTAAAACATTTCGCTACCAGGGTGAAAGGGGCAGCCACTATTCTCCGAAACTTAACCGTATTCTAAAGCTGTATTTTGTAAAAAAAAAATCCTTTGTCTCGATGCCATCGATATAAAATTCAGTCCAGAAAGTCTCTAATACACTCATAGCTACTAAGGGCTGGCTCATGAAAGGCAGTTCATATTTCACGCTGTAGAATGCTAGCTACAGTTGACAAGTTCTTGTAGAAACTGGTTGTTACTGCTGAGGACAGCATATAGTAGACTTAATTGTCTCTTTTGAAGCTCAGCCTCAGATGACATAGCAACCAGAAGCATGTACACCGCGGAAGACGCTGTTCTTTTAGGCAGAGAGTGCATTCAGATGATACCGTGGAAGCTATTGAGCAGTGTTTCCAATGTACGCTAACTGGGTGACCACGGACACAAAGTCGCTTTATATCTATGTATAGGGTGAGTTCAGGCTTTTTCACCCATTGTCCTCTATCAAGAGACCACCTTTGGGACTGACCAAAAGTGGTCTAAAAGACCACTTTTGGATAGCCAAAAGTGGTCTGAAATACCACTTTCGGATAGTTCCAAAGGTGGTCTGATAAATACCACTTTTGGACAATCCCAAAGGGGGTCTGAATATAGGGATTTTTCTCTAACAACTTTTTAGCCTTGACATTTTCCCATTCTTCACAGATGTCTTTTTTTTCGGTTTCGTTTTACGGCCATTGCAATATTATTTCATTTATTTCGAGATCGTTTATCAGGGATGAGCGAAAAGTGGAGTACCCGGAGAAAAACAACCTGACCTTGCTTTTCAGAACTTGGCGATACAGATGAATTATCCTAACGTGAATGACCCCCTCAGCTGCACCAGGAACCACATGACCTTCCTTTGTAGAACTTGGCGACACAGATGTGATATTTCAACGTGAATGACATCCTCATCTGCACCAGGAACCACATTGCCTTCCTTTGCAGAACTTGGCGGCACAGATGTGTTACCTCAACGTGAATGACCTCCTCAACTGCACCAGGACCCAACTGGCCTTCCTTTGCAGAACTTGGTGACACACATGACATTGTATTATCCAAACGTGAATGACCTCCTCAGCTGCATCAGGAACTACCTGACCTTTATTTGCAGAACCTGGCGAAACAGATGTGTTATCCTAACGTGCAAGTCCCCCCCCCACTCACACCTCGGCTGCTCCAGGAACCACATGACCTTCCTTTGATGAACGTGGCGACACAGATGTGTTTTCACAACGTGAATGACCACCTAAGCTGCACCAGGAACAACATGACCGTCCTTTGCAGAACTTGGCGACACATTTGCGTGAATGACCTCCCCATCTGAACCAGGAACCACATGACCTTACTTTGCAGAACTTGGCGACACAGATGTAATATCCCAGCGTGAATGACCTTCTCCGTTGCACAAGGAACCACACGACCTTCCTTCGCAGCATTTTCCGACACAGATGTGTTATCCCAACATGAATGATCTCCTCAGCAGCACCCGGAAACGCATAACCTTCCTTTGCAGAATTCGGCGACACAGATGTGTTATCCTAACGTCAATGATCTCCTCAGCTGCACCAGGAACCACATGACCTTCCTTTGCAGACCTTGGCGACACAGATGTGTTATCCCAACGTTAATGACCTCCTCAGCTGCACCAGGAACTACATGGCCTTCCTTTGCAGAACTTGGCGGCACATGTTATCCTAACATGAATATCCTCCTCAGCTGCCCCAGGAACCACATGACGGTCCTTCGCAGAGCTTGACGACACAGATGTGATATCACATCGTGAATGACCTCCTCAACTGCGCCAGAAACCACACAACCTTCATTTTCAGAACTTGGCGACACGAATGTGTTACCCCAACGTGAGTGACCTCTTCAACTGCAGCAGGAACCACATGACGGTCCTTTGCAGAACTTGGCGACACACATGTGTTACCCGACGTGAATGCCTCCTCAGCTGCACCAGGAACCACATGACATTCATTTTCAGAACTTGGCGACACAAATCTGTTATCCCAACGTGAATGACCTCCTCAGCTGCACCAGGAACCACATGATCTTCCTTTGCAGAGCTTGGCGACAAAGATGTGTTATCCTAGCGTGAATGACCTCATCAGTTGTACCAGGAACCACATATTCTTCCTTTGCAGAACTCGGCGACAAAGATGTGTTATCCCAGCGTGAATGACCTCATCAGTTGAACCAGGAACCACATGATCTTCCTTTGCAGAACTTGGCATCAAAGATGTGTTATCCCAGCGTGAATGACCTCATCAGTTTTACCAGGAACCACATGCGCTTCTTTTGCAGAACAGATGTGTTATCCTAACGTAAATGACCTCATCAGCTGCACACCACCTGACTTTCCTTTGCAGAACTTGGCGACACACATGTGTTATCCCAGCGTGAATGACCTCATCAGTTGTACCAGGAACCACATGATCTTCCTTTGCAGAACTTGGCGACAAAGATGTGTTATCCCAGCGTGAATGACCTCATCAGTTTTACCAGGAACCACATGATCTTCTTTTGCAGAACAGATGTGTTATCCTAAAGTAAATGACCTCATCAGCTGAACACCACCTGACCTTCCTTGGCAGAACTTGGCGACACAGATGTGTTATCCGAACGTGAGTTACATCCTCAGCTGCACCAGGAACCACCTGACCTTCCTTTGCAGAACCTGGCGGTACAGAAGTGTAAGTCCAACGTTAATAATCCACCGCTGCACTAGGAATCATCTGACCATCCGCTGCAGAACTTGGCGACACAGATGTGTTATCCTAAAGTAAATGACCTCCTCAGCTGCACCAGGAACCACATGACCTTCCTTTGTTATTCTAACGTGAATGATCTCCTGAGCAGCAGCAGGAACCACATTACCTTACTTTGCAAAACTTGGCGACAAAGCTGTGTTATCCCAACGTGAATGACCTCCTCAGCTTCACCAGGAACCACATGACCTTCCTTTGCAGAACTTGGCGATACAGATGTGTTATCCTAACGTCAATGAACTCCTCAGCAGCACCAGGAACCACATGACCTTCCTTTTATAGAACTTGGCGATACAGCTGTGTTATCCCGATGTGAATGACCTCCTCAGGTGCACCAGAAACCACATGACCTTATTTTGCAGAACTTGGCGATACAGGTGTGTTATCCAAGCATGAATGACCTCCTCAGCTGCACCGAGAACCATATGACCTTCCTTTGCAGACCTTGGCAATGCAGAGGTGTTATCCTCATATGAATGATCTCCTCCACTGCACCAGGAGTCCCATGACCTTCCTTTGCAGAACTTGGCGAAACAGAGGTGTTATCCTAAAGTTAATGACCTCATCAGCTGCACCAGGAGCAACTTGACCTTCATTTGCAGAACTCGGCGATACAGTTGTGTTATCCTAACGTGAATGACCTTATCAGCTGCATCAGGAACCGCATGACCTTCCTTTGCAGAACTTGGCGGCACAGATGTGTTATGCTAACGTAAATGACCTCATCAGCTGCACCAGGAACCGCATGACCTTCCTTTGCAGAACTTGACGGCACAGATGTGTTATCCTAACGTGAATGATCGCATGTACTCCTCAGCTGCACCAGGAACCATATAACCTTCCTATGCAGTATTTGGCGATGTATATGTGCTATCCGAAAGTGAATGACCTCCTCAGTTGCACCGGGAATCGACATTTCAATGCTAAGGCGTCAGGTTTTCATCTTAGGGGATCGTGCAATTTTACTTGTCTTCTTTTGCTTGGACTGCTCAGGTTTCTTGAGCCAAATTCTCATTCATATTTTGTTGACTTGTTGACATGTTTAAGTCGAGTTCATACCAGTCATTAACGCATCATAGTACAGTTGAACTTCAATAATTCGAAAACCTTTGGGACCTTGAATATTTGCACTGGTCCATGAGGCATTATGTGATTGACATAAGGGTACATTTTACCTATTTGTTATTCTGATATATATAGGTATGCTGTGTGTACTCATTAGAATGACATTTGCAGAACTTGGCGATACAGATGTGTTATCCTAACGTGAGTGGCCTCATCAGCTTCACCAGGAACCACAACACCTGCCTTTGTAGAACTTGGCGATACAGTTAAGTTATTCTAACGTGAATGGCCTCCTCGGCAGCATCAGGAACCACATGACCTTACTTTGCAGAACTTGGTGATACAGATGTGTTATCCTAACGCGAATGGCATCATCAGCTTCACCAGGAACCACATGACCTTCCTTTATAGAACTTGGCGATACAGATGTGTTATTCTAACGTGAATGACCTCCTCAACAGCACCAGGAACCACATGACCTTCCTTTATAGAACTTGGCGATACAGATGTGTTATTCTAACGTGCATGACCTCCTCAGCAGCACCAGGAACCACATGACCTTCCTTTGTAGAACTTGGTGATAAAGATGTGTTATTCTAACGTGAATGGCATCATCCGCTTCACTAGGAACCACAAGACCTTCCTTTGTAGAACTTGGCGATACAGATGTGTTATTCTAACGTGAATGACCTCCTCAGCAGCATCAGGAACCACATGACCTTACTTTGCAGAACTTGGCGATAGAGATGTGTTATCCTAACGCGAATGGCATCATCAGCTTCACCAGGAACCACATGGCCTTCCTTTATAGAACTTGGCGATACAGATGTGTTATTCTAACGTGAATGACCTCCTCAACAGCACCAGGAACCACATGGCCTTCCTTTGTAGAACTTGGCGATACAGATGTGTTATCCTAACGTGAGTGGCCTCATCAGCTTCACCAGGAACCACAAGACCTTCCTTTATAGAACTTGGCGATACAGATGTGTTATTCTAACGTGAATGGCCTCCTCAGCACCAGGAACCATATGACCTTACTTTGCTGAACTTGGCGATACAGATGTGTTATTCTAACGTGAATGACCTCCTCAACAGCACCAGGAACCACATGGCCTTCCTTTGTAGAACTTGACGATACAGATGTGTTATTCTAACGTGAATGACCTCCTCAACAGCACCAGGAACCACATGGCCTTCCTTTGTAGAACTTGACGATACAGATGTGTTATTCTAACGTGAATGACCTCCTCAACAGCACCAGGAACCACATGACCTTCCTTTATAGAACTTGACGATACAGATGTGTTATTCTAACGTGAATGACCTCCTCAACAGCACCAGGAACAACATGACCTTCCTATATAGAACTTGACGATACAGATGTGTTATTCTAACGTGAATGACCTCCTCAACAGCACCAGGAACCACATGACCTTCCTTTATAGAACTTGACGATACAGATGTGTTATTCTAGCGTGAATGACCTCCTCAGCAGCACCAGGAACCACATGACCTTACTTTGCTGAACTTGGCGATATAGATGTGTTATTCTAACGTGAATGGCCTCACCAGCAGCAACAGGAACCACATGACCTTACTTTGCTGAACTTGGCGATACAGATGTGTTATTCTAACGTGAATTGCCTCACCAGTAGCACCAGGAACCACATGACCTTACTTTGCAGAACTTGACGATACAGATGTGTTATCCTAACGTGCATGACCTCCTCAGAAGAACCATATGACCTTACTCTGCAGAACTTGGCGATATAGATGTGTTATCCTAACGTGAGTACCCTCATCAGCTGCACCAGGCACCACAAGACCTTCCTTTGTAGAACTTGGCGATACAGATGTGTTATTCTAACGTGAATGACCTCCTCAGCAGCACCAGGAACCACATGACCTTCCTTTGCTGAACTTGGCGATACAGATGTGTTATTCTAACGTGAATGACCTCTTCAGCAGCACCAGGAACCACATGACCTTACTATGCAGAACCTGGCGATACAGATGTGTTATCCTAACGCGAATGGCATCATCAGCTTTACCAGGAACTACATGACCTTCCTTTATAGAACTTGGCGATACAGATGTGTTATTCTAACGTGAATGACCTCCTCAGCAGCACCAGGAACCACATGACCTTCCTTTGTAGAACTTGACGATACAGACGTGTTATTCTAACGTGAATGACCTCCTCAGCTTCACCAGGAACCACATGACCTTCCTATATAGAACTTGGCGATACAGATGTGTTATTCTAACGTGCATGACCTCCTCAACAGCACCAGGAACCACATGACCTTCCTTATAGAACTTGGCGATACAGATGTGTTATTCTAACGTGAATGACCTCCTCAACAGCACCAGGAACCACATGACCTTCCTTATAGAACTTGGCGATACAGATGTGTTATTCTAACGTGAATGACCTCACCAGCAGCACCAGGAACCATATGACCTTACTTTGCAGAACTTGGCGATACAGGTGTGTTATCCTAGCGTGAATGGCCTCACCAGCTGCACCAGGAACCACATGACCTTCCTTTGTAGAACTTGGCGATACAGATGTGTTATTCTAACGTGAATGGCCTCACCAGCAGCACCAGGAACCACATGACCTTACTTTGCAGAACTTGGCGATACAGGTGTGTTATTCTAACGTGCATGACCTCCTCAGCTTCACCGGGAACCAAATGACCTTCCTTTGTAGAACTTGGCGATACAGATGTGTTATTCTAACGTGAATGGCCTCACCAGCAGCACCAGGAACCACATGACCTTACTTTATAGAACTTGGCGATACAGATGTGTTATTCTAACGTGCATGACCTCCTCAGCTTCACCGGGAACCAAATGACCTTCCTTTGTAGAACTTGGCGATACAGATGTGTTATTCTAACGTGAATGGCCTCACCAGCAGCACCAGGAACCACATGACCTTACTTTATAGAACTTGGCGATACAGATGTGTTATTCTAACGTGCAAGACCTCCTCAGCTTCACCGGGAACCAAATGACCTTCCTTTGTAGAACTTGGCGATACAGATGTGTTATTCTAACGTGAATGACCTCATCAGCTGCACCAGGAACCACATGACCTTCCTTTGCAGAACTTGGCGATATAGATGTGTTATTCTAACGTGAATGACCTCAGCAGCAGCACCAGGAACCACATGACCTTACTTTGCAGAACTTGGCGATACAGATGTGTTATCCTAGCGTGAATGGCCTCACCAGCTGCACCAGGAACCACATGACCTTACTTTGCAGAACTTGGCGATACAGATGTGTTATCCTAGCGTGAATGGCCTCACCAGCTGCACCAGGAACCACATGACCTTCCTTTGCAGAACTTGGCGATACAGATGTGTTATTCTAACGTGCATGACCTCAGCAATACCAGGAACCATATGACCTTCCTTTGCTGAACTTGGCGATATAGATGTGTTATCCGAAAGTGGATTATCTTCACAGCAGTACCAGGAACCAAATGACCTTCCTTTGCAGAACTTGGCGATTTGTTTGTTTGTTTGATTTGAGGTTTAACGTCCCAGTTAACACTGTAAAGGTCATTTTTGCGACGTTGCTTCCAATTTTATGGGACTTTTACCCAACATTGAGATGAAATGACATCTCAAGCCCTATCACCCAATGAAACCAATAGGGTTTATTAGCATGGACGGTCCCCCTCGCACCGCGGTTCCTGGACAGGCTTAGATCCTATAAGCGGTTTACCAGTACTAGTGTGCGGGCCGAATTCAGCTCTGCGTGGAAGCCCATATATTTCTTCCAGCCCCTATACAGATGTGTTATCCGAAAGTAAATGACCTCCTCAGTTGCACCATGAACCGAAATTTCAATGGTCATCTTCATGCGTTAGGGGTATGTGAAGTTTTTTTCTTGTCTTCTTTTGCTTTGACTGTTCAGGTTCTTGATCCAAAATCTCATTCAAAATTTTGTTGTCCTTGTTAACATGTTTATGTCGAGTTCACACCGGTCATTAACGCATCATAGTACAGTTAAACTTCAATAATTTCAAACACATTTAAGGGGAATGGGAACACCTTCAGGGGAGGTAACTCCTGCAAAAGTATTTTTCTCTCCCATGCCAATAGGGGTCGACTCTTAAAGAAAAGAATTTGCTCGTAAGCAGTAAATTTTTTCCTTTAAGAGTAGACCCCTTTTACAGCGGGACAGGGCTTATAGAAAAGCGAACAGGAAGTCCCGAAAGTTGTCTCCCTTTGAAAAATGGTGGCAAATTCTGCCAAGTGTTCCGATTCCCCTTGAGAACTTGAAAATTTGTTCGAGATAAGGGTTGTTCGAACTACTGAGGGTGAATCATAGAACCAGGACATGAGGCATTATCGGAATGACTTAAGTGTATTTCTTTGTTGTGTTTTTTCTTCAAAATATAGGTATGATGTGTGTACTCATTAGAATCGCCTCAATGAGGCGATTCTAATGAGTACACACAATATACCTTCTTAATATGAAACCAGAAAAAGACAAATTAACCTAAAGATTTGGATCTGGAATTATGGGAGAAATTCTCTTTGGACTCTAGAACGTGTTCGAAATATCCGGGGAGAATATAAGAATCTTACATGGGTGTGAAAGGGTGGATGAAAAAATCCGTCCAGACGGTCACTGTCCGGCATAACGAGGCACAGTGATCCCGAGGACGGATTTTTCTGTCCACCCCTCACACCCATGTTGGATTCTTTTTCTTGCATACCTTCCATTTCTGAGTGTGGGTTTTCAATACTGCAGTCACTTCGGTTGCCGACGCCCGCCATATTGTGATGACACTACTGTGATCTTTAGTGACGTCATGTAACGTCCAATGACGTCAACCTTAACGACGACGCATATGAGGTCGTATTCAACCAGTGCATTTATCAAACACGCGAGAATATTCGATTTTGGGTAAGAACGCCAGGGCTTGAACAGAATATCTATCCCAAGCTAAAACTACGGATTTCCTTGTCTGGTGTGCAAGAAAAGAAAAGATCACTGGTGTTCTGTCCTCATGATGACGGACAGAGATCCTCGGCACGGATTTGTCCATCCATCTATCACCCATATAAGATTCTTACATTCTATTCAAAGCTTAAACTATGGATTTCCTTATCTGGTGTACAATAACAAACTTTCCATGTTTGAGTTTTCGAAGTTTCGCTTTATTTTCCTATTGTCCGTTCCTGGAAGCGTATTTGGTCCGTTTTGTTCCTAGCTTGCCTGATATCGAACATGAAATGACATCTCAAACAATGCCGTCCAATGAAACCAAAAGGGCTTATACGCGGGTAGGCTGAAAAGTTCTGAGCCTGACCAAGATCCAATGGTTTGTCCATTCTGAAAGTGCCTTATTTTTCAACATAGTCTCCCTTCCTGTCCACACACTTCCTCCAGCGATGCTGGAGTCCTTGGATCCCAGTGGTATAGAAGGTCTCATCTTGGTCCCTGAAAAGCTCCTCCACAGCAGCTATCACCTCCTCGTCTGACCGATAATGCTGCCAAGCCAAGTGCTTTTTCATGTTTGGAAACAGGAAATAATCTGATGTAGCTAGATCAGGTGAATACGGAGGGTGATCGACAAGTGTGAAGCCACAGTCATGCACAGCAGCCATTGCGACAACCGATTTATGAGCAGGCGCATTGTCCTGGTGGAACAGACCCCTTTTGTCAATTTTCCGGGTCGTTTAGCCTTAATTGCTTTTTCTGCATAATACTCCCCATTAATTGTTCTGCCATTTTGAAGGTAATCTATGAATATTATGTCCTTGCATCCCAGAACACTGATGCCATCACCTTCCCTGCAGAGGAGACGGCCTTTGCCTTCTTTGGAGGGGGTGAGCCAGGGTGCTTCCATTGCATGGATTGTCTTTTGGTCTCTCATCCTGAGTGACAAAACGGTCAAGAAAACCATCTTGGTCTGCTTCAAAAATAGCCAAGTTGGCTTGTGACAGGTTCAGTCTGGTCAGGCGTCAAAAGCCGTGGCACCCATCTGGCGGAAACCTTCGACATTCCTAATTTACTGTGTAGAATGTTCTCTACTCGTTCACGGGAGATGCCAACAGTGTTAGCTAACTGATTCACAGATAAACGCCTGTCATCCATCACGGCCATGTGCACTTGGCTGATGGTTTCCTCAGTGGTTGCCGTTGTGGGTCGTCCACACCGGTCATCATCTTCAAGGTTGTCCTTGCCCATCTTAAAATTTGCTGCCCACCTTTTCACGGTTGCATACGAAGGAGCATCATCCCCTAATGTAGCAACCATATCGGCATGAATGTCCTTAGGAGCTAACCCCTTTTTACGGAGGTACTTGATGACACCACGATGCCAGATTTTGTCCATTTTCTCAAAAACGTGCTAGTATCAATTTTCAAAGTCTAGAATTTCACGTTATTGCAGGCAACTCATTTGAGTCAAATCAAGTAATAAAGGTTTGGATTTAATGAATACAAAATTTCATGGCTCTTCGATGCCTGCTTCTTGGTCAGGCTCAGAACTTTTCAGCCTACCCTCGTATACATGTACACTGGACAATCTGACTCGCAAAGACTTAGTGCTTCTAAGCGGTTTACCAGTATTCATGTGCTGTCAATTTCAGCTCTGCTTGGAATCATCATGCAACCCAATCTATTTCTCCAAGCCCTGATGGGCGGCGTCCCACTGATGATTGCACAAAGCATTAGGTTATGAAGAACACTGGGAAAAATATCGGTACATCGGTTCGATATTCTTATTTGAGCTATATTATATATACGCATTGAAATCGAGTCACTTGGGCCGTTCAAATGGGTACACAAAGATATATTTTGAGGATAACCAAAGAAAATCTGTTCAAATCATTCCTCACTGTTTCTTATTCGGTAAGGAATTTTATCGGCTCGAGTATGAGATTGAATCAGCCATGGTAAACGCGCCACCAGTGCTGGAGTTATTGAAGTTTAAGGGGGATGGTAACACCTTCAGGGGAGGCAACTCCCACAAAAGATGCTCTGTCTCCTATGTCAATAGGGGTCAACTCTTAAAGGAAAGAATGGAAGCAAATTCTTCCCCTTTAAGAGTAGACTCCTTTTTCAGTAGGACAGGGCTTATAGAAAAGCGAACAGAAGTCTCGAAAGTTATCTTCCTTTGAAAAATGGCGGAAAAATCTGTCGGGTGTTCCCATTCCCCTTAATTTTATCAAGTGTCAACAGCCTTTAGAGTATTCTCCCCTTTTCTCTGTCCAACATTAACAACAGGAGAAGACAACAAAAGCATGGTAGTAGGAAAACTATTTTTAATCGAAAAATAGATAGCAATACAAGTAAGAAAAAATTTACATCACGAAAACATGCCTATATAAATCTGACCCCGTTGAATCCCACTTTTAAATAGTAAAACTGGAGTTTACATGGGTACACCTTATTTTTATTGTTTCTGCTCTAAAAAATATTGTTTGTTCTCGTTCGAACCGTCTCGATGAGGCGGTTCTAACCTGTACCAACAATTTATAATCGAGGTGGTTCTAACGTTACCAACAATCTATAATCGAGGCGGTTCTAACATGCACCAACAATCTATAATCGAGGCCGTTCTTACGTGTACTAACAATTTATATTTTGAGCAGAAATAAGATAAAATATGGCAGTCTTTCATCTTAAAATTTTCGGCAATAAAATTAACAAAGTATTTGTATAGGCGTGTTTTCCTTATGGAGAGCATGGCTTTATTTGAGCTCACAATGTAGAGACAAAATTCGCTTATAATGGAAAACTGCTTTTTCAGTTAACAAATACACACCTATAAAATGTTTAGCAGCACGTCCTACTAAACTCTACAACCAATACCTGTCCAAACAGTGAGGATCCAGATCAGATTGCTACCGAAGCCATCTTATCAGAATCTACACTGTTTGTCATGCAGTTTGTGAATCAAACAAATCACCCACTTTCGAATTTCGACTATGGAAGACTTAGCATAAACCACCGATATTTACATATTCTTTGGTCATATTCGTATATTTTCGCACAGATCACTACATAAAACTCAGGCGTCTGCCAATAGCATTTTTACCGAGTTTCTGCTATTGCCAGATGTCTGTCAATAGCATTTTTACCGAGTTTCTGCTATTGCCAGACGTCTGTCAATAGCATTTTTACCGAGTTTCTGCTATTGCCAGATGTCTGTCAATAGCATTTTTACCGAGTTTCTGCTATTGCCAGATGTCTGGCAATAGACACTCCGTAAACAAATACATTGTATAAAGTAGTTTGATTCGTTGATAGTCAGAAATGGGTGTGGCTAAAATAATTCATTTGCAGGATAGGGATTAATATTTGGTTGTTAGTTTTATCACTACAAGTTCAATTTTGACTGTCCACAGTTTAAACTAGAATTTTTTTTTCTGCAAAACCACAAATGTATCACCCCTTTTGGACCTCCAAGTATGACCTTGACATTGGAGGTACTGACCGGGCTCTTGTGTGCAACACATCAGCTAATGAAGGTGAACATTTCTGCAAAGTAAGTTTAAAAGGTCCATCGAGAAATAAGAATGTTATTGACTGTGCTCGGAAACAGCCCTTTTTTACCTTTGACCTCTAAGTATGACCTTGGAGGTACCGATCTGTGTCTTGCAGGCGACACATAATCTTATATCTTATGATGTTTAACATTTCTGTCAAGCAATTTCCAAATCCATCAAGGAATAACAAAGTTACAGATCGGACACAAAAACAGACCCTTTTTTTGACATTTGACCTTTAAGTATATCCTTGGCCTTAGAGTTACCGACTTGGATCTTGGAGTCAACACATCGTCCCATGATGGTTAAGATTTCTGCAAAGCAATTTCAAAATCCATCAAGGAATAAAAAAGTTACTGACCGGACACGAAAACATACACTTTTTGACATTTGACCTTTAAGTATGACCTTGACCTTAGAGGTACCGACTTGGATCTTGGAGGCAACATATCGTCTTATGATTGTAAACA
The DNA here is from genome assembly GCA_963580285.1 of Lucinisca nassula. Lineage (NCBI taxonomy): Eukaryota > Metazoa > Mollusca > Bivalvia > Lucinida > Lucinidae > Lucinisca > Lucinisca nassula. The sequence goes on along the minus strand of OY757016.1, from coordinate 2,780,130 downwards.
CTTCTGCCATGTAATGTAATTATCCATCAAAGAATACGAAAGTTATTGACCATGCACGAAAAAGTTCCCTTTTTTATCATTGACCTCTAAGTATGACCTTGACATTGGAGGTACGGGCCTTGGTCTTGCGCACGATACATTGTCTAACGATGGTGACATTTCTGTATGGTTACTTTAAAAGGTCCATCCAGAAATAAAAAAAGTTATTGACCCGACACGAAAAACGACCCTTTTTTACCGTTGACCACTAAGGATGACCTTGACCTTGAAAGTATCGACCTGGGTCTTGCGCGCAACACATCATGATGGTTAACATTTTGCCAAGTAATTTCAAATAAAAATCAAAAATGAGTTCCTTTAAGAGCAATGAAAACATTCATAAGAAAGAAGATGGGTCATACTACGTAGTTTCGGCTAATAAAGCCTCATCAGTGACCCTGTAATGATCCGGCAAAAAAGCCAGAGGAAACATACTGCAATTTTGCGAATTTCGAATAGGCAGTCGATTTAAAGACTGATATAAATCAAAATGGGGGGTCCAAATAATTAAAAACCTGTCTAGAATATGAATCTAGACCAATAATTTATTTCTGATTTCTCAGAATATTCACGCTGATCTCAAAGGACCAAAAGTAAAATATAAACTGCACTATGGTTGATGTACGGGGAGACGATTTACGGCCGCCACACGGCACAACACCAGCTGCAGTGAAGGCAAATAAAAATCAAAAATGAGTTCCTTTAAGAGCAATGAAAACATTCATAAGAAAGAAGATGGGTCATACTATGTAGTTTCGGCTAATAAAGCCTCATCAGTGACCCTGTAATGATCCGGCAAAGAAAGCCAGAGGAAACATACTGCAATTTTGCGAATTTCGAATAGGCAGTCGATTTAAAGATCCATTCAAAATTCATCCAGGAATAAGAAAGTTATTGACCAAACACGAAAAAAGACCTTTGTTTACATTTGACCTGTAAGTATGACGTTGGCCTTGAAGGTACCGGACATGATTTACCCATACAAACATACACGATTTTGTGATCGACAAACTTCCAAGGGGAATAACTTGAAAAAGTATAAACGCAAGAGATATAGTTCTAACGCTCTGGACCTTGTGCGCAACACATCATCTCATGATGATTAACATTTCTGCCAAGTAATTTCAAAATCCATTCAGGAATAAGAAAGTTATTGACCAAACACGAAAAAAATACCCATTTTTACCTTTGACCTCTAAGTATGACCATTACATTGGAGGAACCGACCTGGGTATTGCACCCAACACATCATCTCATGATGGTTAACATTTCTGCCAAGTAATTTCACAATCCATCCAGGAATAAGAAAGTTATTGACAGGAAACGAAAAAGGACCTTTTTCTTACCTTTGACCTCTAAGTATGACCTTGACCTTTGAGGTACCGATCCGTGTCATGCGCGCGACACATCGTCTCATGGTGGTTGACAGTTCTGCCAGATAATTTCAAAATCCATCACAAAATAAGAAAGGTATTGACAGGACATGATTTACCCATACAAACATACACGATTTTGTGATCGACAAACTTCCAAGGGGAATAACTTGAAAAAGTATAAATGCAAGAGATATAGTTCTAACGCTCTGCACGTCGTGTCGACTAATGTTGATTAATATTTGTATGAAGGTTTGTGAAGATAGCTTGAACGGTTTTCAAGATATAGAGCGGACATGATTTTGTGATAGACAGACGTAAAGACGGACAGACAGACGTCCGGGAAAAAACAATATGTCTCCCCGAAAAAGGGGGAGGCATAATTTAGTGTCCAGTAGAGATGTTCTTTGTTTAGGGCACGGCTATTTATAGAAAACAGTTAAGACCTAGATCAGATGCCACAGAACGGGTCATCAGAATGACCTTGGCCTTAAATATTCTTGTACTTTCACTTACTCACTTAGTTAACTGTATGTTCCGATTTTCGGATGAAATAGTTTCCGAAAAACGCTGTTGACCTTTTCCCATACAAATAGTCTATGTGGCCAAATTTGGCTTTTGCCTATAGTATGTCTAGTTCATCCAAGGGTCATCATTTGAACAAACTATGATTGACTCGAGTCCCAAATGCAACACACCAAATGAATGACAACCTGCCAACTAGTTTCGAAGAAGAAGATTTTTGTAGGGTTTTTACCTTATATGGGCATGGCGTTCATCTTGGTCATGTGACCTACACCCTGCGACCAAATCTTCGTTCCTCCACCCCATGGATGCTTCACGTGAAATTTGACTTCATCCAGTGATTTCAGAGGAGATGTTTGAAAAATTTGGCAAACAGAGAGAGAGAGACAGACGACGACGACGACGACAACAACATAGCCTACATATACTATAAGCTCACCAATGCAAGAGCCCCCGATTCAGGTGAGCTAAAAGCTGCTGTTTATTTTATTTCCTTTATAATATTGTAATGGTAAAAGCCGCTTGCGGTAGGTTTTATATGTCCTTTCCCTGGTGCTATTGGTGGCCTATGATCTGTGATTGTGGAACTTACTAGTCAGCTTAATATACAGTAAAATTCTTATATAAAGACCACATTTAGGACTGTTCAAAAGTGGTCTTTAAGACCACTTTTGAACAGTCCCAAAGGTGGTCCATTACCAGAGGACACTTTAGGCATAAAATACAAAGAAAGATTAAGTGCAGCCTTCAAATTAACTTTTTGAAGCAGAATTAGTCTTAAATTTATGTGGTCTTAATAGTTAAATTTCACTGTATATTTTAGGTTAGTAAGGAAGGTTTTATTCCTGTTCCTCGCTGGACTAAATCTATTACTTCGTTTTATTATTATTTTAATTATTATTATTATTATTATTATTATTATTATTATTATTATTATTATTATTATTATTTTGCCGGCGAAAGGACATTTTAGACAATCTTGCCTACCAATACAACCTATCTCTCTTTCGCATATGTTTTCCTGTAGTTTTTTAATTCCGAGCCTTATGTCTAAAAGTTAATGTTTTCCTTAAAATATTATTTTCAGCTGTTTCATCACGAAACCCCCACTTTTATTTAGTAATACTGGGGTTTACAGGCGGATACACTATTTTTTTCTTATTTCTACTCAAAACACATATTGCGTGGGGCGCGGTTCTAACGTGTATCCACAATATTAGATTGTGGGTACTTGTTAGGACCACCTTCTCGAGGCGGTTCTGAGGAGTATCCACAATCTATGTGTTGTACAGATAAAAATATAACTTTTTTTTTATCTGAAAATAGTAAAATTTTCAAAACATTGGAATAGGCGTATTTGTTAATGTATGCACTATTTCTTCCAAGTTGTCACATTGACATAAATTCAATTTTGTAGGTAGCGTAAATTTGATGTTTGGTCGAATTGCTATTAGTGAATGATTGATTGTGTTAGGCTTGTGTTTCATTTGAGTGATCTCCAAGAGAAATGGACAAAAAGTAACAGAAGAGATAGTAGAGGAGATGATAGTGAGAGTCAGAGGAGAAAGAGAAACATCAATGGTGGTGTAAGGACAGAAGAAATAACAACACTCCCCCTCTACCCTTAACTGCTGCAAGAACAGCAGGCCTTGTCCGACTGTTATCCAGTATCAGTTGAATGTCCAGTGACGCAAGATACACGCCACACCACCCCCCTACACACACATCCACACACACACACACACACACACACACACACACACACACACACACACACACACACACACACACACACACACACACACACACACACACACACACAGAATTGTCATTAGAGCCCATTCAAATCTCCAGTCAATTTTCTTACTGGCTCGAATTTGATAAATGTTTCTGTACAACGATCACCATCGGCCCCCGCCCGTTGGGGCTTGAAGAAATAGATGGGCTACATGATGCTTCCATGCAGAGCTGAATCCGACTGCACACGAGTACTGGTAAGCCGCTTAGAGGATCTAATCCTGCCCAGGCAAAGCGGTGCGAGTCGGACGGCCCATGCTTATAAACACTATGGTTTCATTGGGCGACAGGGCTTGAGATGTCATTTCATCTCAGTGTCGGGTAAAAGCCCCACAAAATTGGAAGCAATGTCTCCAAAATGACCTATAGAGTGTTGACGGGGACGTTAAACCTCAAATCACATACAAAAAAACGATCACTATGGGATGAAGAAAAGATTGCTGAGAAGTATGGCTGGACACAATCAGACCAATGCAAGCTTCTCGGTTTTCTGTAATTCTTATTGCGGTTTAATAATATGCTGGAGGTAAAACGTCAACTTTATTATTTGTAGCCATCTTATACTGCCGTGTTTCAGACTTTAATAGCTGAAATGTCACAGAACCAGGACATCAATAAATTGATCAGAAAGCATATTCAAGGGTCTCTTCAAAGTAATCCCAACTTCCACCGACTCTCTTTACATATCAAGGGGCTTTTAATATAATCATCAATTAATATTTCATCTGTTGGAATTGAAATATGAAGTTTCTGAAGTAGATATGATATCACAATTTGACAGCCCAAGCACCAGTAAGACCAATTATCTTAATAAAATAAATGTTATTTTTTGTATGTACAATTAGATTAGTGATGAATTAGTGAGTGTTAACAAATCCGTGTAATGTAACACCCCTCTAAATCCCACTTTATATAAAAAAACTGTACTTTACAGGGGTATACATTATTTTTCTTAATTCTGCTCCAAGACATAGGTTGTGGGTGCTCGTTAGAACCGCCTCCACAATCTATGTGTGGAAGTATAACTAACACAAAAGTATCAGTTTTCCTCCGAAAAGTAACTATTTTGGAAATACGAAAAATTGCTGTATGACGCAACGGTGTGTTATTGTATTTTTTTTTAAATAAAGACGACTGTTATCGAGAAAAGTTATGACGCGAAATTATGCAAAACCAACAACTTGTTGTTAAATCCAAAACCAATAATCAGTGTTCTGTCACTTTTTCTGTATGCAACACCTCGAGGATGCTTCGGTGTCGACATTATTTTAATTTTACTTCCGTCGGGAGTGATGATGTGGAGATTCGACGACCTGTATCCGCATATAATAACTTGACCTTTACTGTCAACGCAGACTCCAGCAGGTCTTATTAACTCAGGATCCTTGTACTTATGCAGCATTTTTCCCTGTGAATCAATGCATATAACAGAATCAAGTTTATAGTCTGATACGTACATCCGTCCCGTCTCTGCTACTAGCAAACATGTAAGGTATAAATACAAACCCGACGGTTGTCTTAGGGCATCATCAGTCAGGACATCAATGTATCTTTTAACATTGCCGTCCTTATCTAAGATCATCACTCCTCTTCTGACTCCTTCATCTTGATATGTCACATACATTTCATCTTTAACCATAGCTATATACCAACACTCTCTGTTCAGTTTCAGTACACGTGTTCTTTGCAGGGAAGGTAACACTTGTATACACTGTATTTCTTTCACGTCAGGCAATGTTACAACTACATTGTTCTCATCGATCTCTGCAACATCGCAAGGCTCAGAATGTAGGGCCAGGCCTCTCATCTTATCGAACGAACCACTCAATAGTTTGATTTTATTATTATTATTATCACAGACAACAAGCTCTCCTCCAGAAAGAAATATTGCTGCTGTCACCACCGCTTCATATTTATCGTCTTGCAGCTTGATATTGACTGATGTGGACATGTCAATATGTTCTGAAAAAAAAGGGAAACTTGTACTATAATGGGAATAGATACGTCTTTATGGGAGATAACTCATCAATTAATCGTTATCTTGCCTTCATCAGCAGGGTATACTCTATAGGAAAGAATACACTCGAACAGACAGACTATAAGAAACTTAAATTGGTGTGAGGGATGGATAGAGAAATCCGTCCCGAGAGTCACTGTCTGCAATCACGGACACCAACATAGAGAATATCAGGTTTGTGTCATTCGATATCAAGTTTATCAGGCAAGGCTTTGAGAGCGCTTGTAGAAACGCGAGGCTTGCCGAGCGATTCTACATGCGTTCTCGAAGCCGAGCCTGATAAACTTGATATCAAGTGACACGAATCTGGTATTCTATTTATCAGTTTATCCCCTTGTACACTCTTAAATTAGCAATTAACGCTAATAAATTGGTGGTCCTCAGTGCGTCCCAGCATTCTGGCGGTCGATATATTTAGTATCAGCTGATCATAATTTTCCTATGATATTTTTTTTTCTTAAGCGTTTTTACATTTTTCCCAGTAGCAATAACATATTTTGTCATTTTTTCTAATAGTCCGGTTCATTCAGAAAAATTCAATGTCACGTTGACGTGATAAAGCTCACTTGTTCTGAGATAGCATATCTTTATCAGGTCAATGAGTTACAATGCAATATATAGGGGGTAACTGATAATACATTGTCTCAAACCATACATAATTTGAAAGAATAGTTGAGTGTTTACCAACAGTAAAACACTCAGTTTTATATACCATGAGAAGTTGCGCTTGTTGCACAAATGGCTAGAAACTGCGTAGTAAACTAACAGGGCCAGACAAATACCATAATGATCCGAAGTATTGGTAAAAACAGGCCTATGCAAACAGTACAGACCCAGATCAGACTGCTCCTGATCAGGGTCTAAACTGTTTGCCATTCCGTCTGCACCTTTTGGACTCCTTATCCATTACCAGGAATTCTCGTACTACAGGAACTGTCACTCAGATTACCGATATCCCATATTTGATTGACATCAGTTAATTCCCTTAGACCGTAGTCGAGATAGCGTCGTTTACCTGTGTTGATGGTGTGTAATAAGTTTCACACCTATCGGTTTGAGTTACAATACACAACCAATCTGTGTTCTATCCAGTGCCCTGTTAAAATTAGTATGGATATACATTGTAAAGTTTGCCACCGAAAATTTTAAGATGAAAAATTCTGATATTTTATATAAAAAAGGCATGTTTTGCTAACGGATGACCAGGTGTTTTGTCCTTGATATAAATTAAATATTCATGGTCGGGCCGTTAATTCAAAATTATAGGGAAATAAAAATAGATCACGTTTATACATGTATAAATATATTATTTCTTTTTTATATATTTCATGGGTATATTCATGTAATTTTGTTCCTTTCTATATTGTGGCCCTTGGTAAACAATAAAAGACACGTAATAATGACAATATATAAAAGAATTTTTTTAATTAATGAAATTCAGCGTATAGTAATGACATGCCATTTATAAAGCTCTGGCCTCTAGTGAGGACTTAGGACGCCGTAAAACAATAATGTATCCGAACATAGGCCCTAGTAGACACGGTGACGTATGTTTGGAATTCAGCTTCGACACAGGGTTTCAAATCATGTGGTAGTTTTTAAGGTGAAGACAAGATCAGCCTGCATGTTTACTGATTCAATAACAGTTCTATGAATTGCATTGCTTCCGCGTACCAAAGTCTCTGATCAGACTGCGCCAATGCCACATTATTTAAAATCACGTCGCTGCTTTTTTTTATTTCTTTTTTTGTTATGGAAAATTCATTTTAAATAACCATATATGAAGACCTAATTTTACATGGGTGTTGACTTATTTCACAAATCCATTTCAAAATTTGATGGTGTGACGTGTTTTCTAAATATATTTAAAAAATAAAAATTGGCTGAACTTTTTTCAAAAAGAAGTTCCTGAACAAAAGCCGAGCTCGGTGGCGTCTGATCTGGGCCTGCACATTTTGCTATAACCAGTTTTGTGGGATTCGGTACAAAATGAGTTAATACACAACACTCACAAACTTTGGATAAACATATCTCGGACGCCCTAGGCGAGCAACTCACGTTATTTCAATATACACCGATACATCCTCAGTCATTTCAGAATAAGGAAAGTGGGTTTGTGTCGTAATTTTCTTACTTTAAGATTTAAACAAGACACAACGAAAGGAGCCTATACTCACATTATACAAGTATAGCTTTTACAAAAAGCTAGGTCTACGCTTAGCACATAGTTAATGTGAATCCCAGAAAAGTGTTTTATACAATTAACTGACTTTGGCTATATTCTAATTGCCATCCTGCCGACTGAAGTATAATGTCTAAAAATGCTGTAATATTGTGAAAAAGTAATTTTTCATCTTTAAAAAGGCACATGTATGCTTGTGACATCTTTCAAATTGAATGCTTGAAAACTGGTGGAGAAGTTAGACTTTATAGAAGACTAACTGACTAACGGCGAGGTATGTTTTTTTTTTAACTCACCAGAGCCGAAGGCTGCTGAGTAGCTTATAGGATAGGCAGTGGTCCGTCGTGGTCGAGAGTTTGTAGATGTATATTTTTTGTATTAGCCTGTACAATATGACAGCAGATATAGGCTTCCACAAATGTAATACATGTAGCAATTCTGTGCCAGAGCTCTGCGCGCCGGCCTCTTTTTGTGTGAAAGCTTACACTTGCTATAGGCTGCTCTTTTCTTCTTGTGAAAGCTTATACTTGTTGTGTTGCTGGGAATGGAAAGGTCAACCTGCATTGTGGGTAACTAATGGCTGTACTTCCGTGTTAAACTCAATCTCTATAATGTCTACGCCCATGGGCGTAGACAATTATATTATATTAAAACCTTTACCACCCTAAAATTGAAATTTTCAGATTAAAAAATCCTGATAATTTTAATATTTCTGCACATAACCTACATTGCGGATACTCGGTAGAAACGCCTCGACGAGACTGTTCAAACGAGAATAATATAATAAGTCACATCTATACTATCAGCCAATCAGACTACATTTTTTGTTATGGAAAATTCATTTAAAATAACCATATATGAAGGGCTAAGAAATGGAAGGTATGCAAGAAAAAGAATCCAATATGGGTGTGAGGGGTGGATAGAAAAATCCGTCCCTCGGGATCACTGTCTGGCATCACTCGGCAAGCCTCGTGATGCCGGACAGTGTCCCTCGGGACGGATTTTTCCATCCACCCCTCACACCCATATAAGATTCTTATAGAAGCAGGTGAAAAGCCGCCACTTGATACCCAACCATGGATGGAATCCACAGCGGCGGGAGCCATTATGTGATTAACCACGTGACCACGGAGGTCACAGAACATATTAGGAACGGCAAAGCCCTTCATTGTCCAAACCTCACATATTCCTATTAAACTTTGTTGTTATTATTATTATTATTATTATTATTATTATTATTATTATTAATCCACCAAATGTGAATTCCGGTTGAATTTATTTATATTTCAAATAAGGCTATGGGTCTTTGAACCCACATTCAATGTTTTTGAGCATATGTGTGACGGCGAATAACAAAAAAAAAAAAATCTGGGTGTTTTCATCAAAGTTACAGGTCAGTCTTCGCATCAACCCACTTTTCTTAACACTCTTTTCAAAGCCCAGAAGATGTTAGGGGCTCATGTTAACAGCTAATACTCTTATCAGACGGATGCTTGAAGCATGTGTATAAAGTTATAATCTTAATTCGCTCAATCTTGCAGATCGGTGCATATAGCAATACAAAGTAGATTCAGATGTTAATGCTCCTAACAAGAACTGGCATGTCCAAATTCATACATGATATAGGCCACTTTAGAAACTCAAGGGTAAAAACATATTTCTATTTCTGCCAAGACAACCAAATCTTATCTCCCTACATGCGCACCCGGCAGACACTCAGATTAGCGCGCGCGCACGCACGCACACAACGTGACACACGCACGCACGCACGCACCCCCCCCCCCCACACACACACACATTGATCAGTCTTTTTTTTGCGTTTCATGGATGTATCTTGACCCAAGTTTTTCATACTTTAAGACTTTCATACTTTAAGACTTTTTTGGCTGTGTAGATTGATTTTGGTGTTCAGTAAGTAAACATTTCCAAAGAACAAATTTTGGGTTATCGCGCTTGTTTTACCAGTAATACAATGCGTACTAAAATTTTAAGTACCTACTTCAAATAAGTATTTACTTAACTGTCGTACAAAGTGAACTTCAAAGAAAGTCTTTTGGTTAAGTCGTTACTAAACCTAAGAAAATACTTAAATATTTAAGTTTACCCATGTAGGTACCTTAACTTTTAAGATTTGAGCTTGACACATGAATGTATACCAACAACAACAAATATTATGGCTTTTATTTGCTCGAGAAGAAAGTCATCAAAGACGGCAAAAAATGAAAGTGTTAGACGACAGAGAGTTGCTAAATGCCCAATCGCTTCTCATCTAATATTAAAGATGCACACTGTGTATAGTTGATTCCGGAACGAAACGGGACATGGCATAATCAAATTATCTGCAAGCGTAATAGGTCGATCCTGTAGGCGGTAGAGCAATACGATAACACATCCGTGTGATATAGTGCATTTGTTCATACCTCAAAAAAAGATAATTTTCTGATGAAAATGAATGATATTTTTACATAGGTTTTTGGTAGTCGTTAGAGGTTCTAACGAGTACCCAACAACCCAGTCTTGGGGCAGAAATCAAAACATAGGTTTTGGGTAGTCGTTAGAACCGCCTCAATGAGGCGGTTCTAACGAGTACCCACAACCTATGTCTTGGAGCAGAAATAAGGAAAATAATGTATACCCCCCCCCCCCCCCCCCCTAAACCCCAGTTTTCTCTATATAAAGTTAGGTATAGGGGGGTCTTCATTTCACGGACTTGTTCACGTGATGTTTGCTCAGACGGTAGAGTGTTGCTCAGACGGTAGAGTGTTTGCACGATATGCAAGAGGCCATGGGTTCGAGTCCCGGTCGAGCCATATCTTTCCCCCCTGTGGCGCAAGTAAACTTGGCGATGAGGTATTATGCTACTGTGTGTATTTCTCCCTTGGTGTGTCAAAGAGCTGTGTAAAAACTTCCTTTTATAATACTGGTGTCAGGACAAAAATTTATTGGTTCTTACAAGTGAGAGGGGTCCTTGATCAAACTTGATTATTTTTGTCGTGGTAGGCGTGTATGTGTGTGTGTGTGTGTGGGCTGGAGGGGGGGAGTGAGTGTTAGAGTTTTACGTCCCACCAACAGCTAAGGTCATACGGAGAATGGGACCTCGGTGTAAAGACTCATCCGAAAGTCTGGAGAAGCCCGGGATCGATCCTGTGATCCCTGGTTTACAAGGCAAGTAGCGTAACCACTGCACCACGGAGGCTTCTGGTGTTGGGGGGGGGGACGGGGATAGGGTCGGCGCACTATCAATTTTGACTGTTATTTAAAAACTGATCCTGTGGCACATCGGGTCCATGTTCCTACGCTTATGCATGTATTGATGTATTGATACTTTACGCATACAATATTCACAACGTTCGTATGACGTCTTTATAGTGGATAACGTCGTGTCATGAATTAGTATGAAGACACTTGTATTTAAGAAATGTATTTTATTTTTCTGTTGTTCATGAAAGTATGAACGCAGTGGGTCGCCTGCAAAGAAATTGAACCCCGAGGGGGTTCATGTAAACTTTGTTTGCGACCATCTGTCGTTCATACCTTCATGAAGAGCAGAAAAATTGTATTTCTCATATTAACATTCTTTTTTTCCTCATCACTGGGCGAAAAAAAATGCTTATACAAGGAGCGGAACAGCATTGTCGTCGCCTACGCCCGATGAGATTATAAGCATAGTTTAGCCTAACGTCACATGACGTCACTGAAAATCAGTATGAAAAACATTGTTTTCTATAGGTTTACATTTGACTTTACACTTGAAATGTAAATATTAACAATTTGGCGTGAACAAGTAACGTATTGCAACGATGAACTTTTTGCTGGGTAAATGGTCAATATAAAGGCAATAAAATCCAAATAAAATATCCAATTCGAAGGCCCGTTTCGTAACTTTCATATGAAAGGACCATTTGTGTAAGATTCTCGATATCAAAATTTATTAAATACAAAGAAGTTTTGTTTGTTTGATTGATTTGAGGTTTAACGTCCTCTCAAAACTATTTAGGTTATTGTGGAAGTGTTGCTCCCAATTCTGTGGGACTTTTACCCGTTGGCGTGAACAAGTAACATATTGCATGAAATGATGAAATGACATCGAAGCCCTGTCGCCCAATGGAACCAACAAGATTTATATGCGTGGACGGCCCATGCACCACATTGCCTGGGCAGGCTTAGACTTTCTAAGCGTTTACCGGAGGTCACGTGTGGTCGGCTTAGGCTGGTAACGTGTATCTCGCGTCACTGGGGTGTCCAGCGAATACTGGCTTATATTGTGACAAGGCCTGCTTTCCTAGCAGCAGGTAAGGGTAGAGGGGAATGTTGTTATTTATTCTGTTTCTACACATCCAATCATTTGCCTCTCCTCCTGTATCCCTCACTTTACTGCCTTGAAATGCTCAATAATAAATAAGTTTGAGGCGTACCACCCCCATGTGAGCGATTGAGTGTCTTGAGGAGTGAGTGAGTGCTTTCCGTCTCACCAACAGATAAGGACCTCACTCATAAAAACGACGGTGAAATCCTAGATCGAATGCTCAGTTATTTTCCTGTTCTTTTACTCCGACTGGAGCTACGGTTTTCTCCGTGTTTGTCTGTGCGATTTTTGATCGTGTCCTTAATGACTATATCAACTCAAAAATGTATTTGTTTGTTTGATTGTTTGTTTGTTTGATTTGAGGTTTAACGTCCCCGTCAACACTGTAAAGGTCATTTTGGAGACATTGCTTCCAATTTTGTGGGACTTTTACCCGAAATTGAGATAAAATGACATCTCAAGCCCTGCAGCCCAATGAAACCAATAGGGTTTATAAGCATGGACGGGCCGACTCGCACCGCTTTGCCTGGGCAAATACATGTATTAATACATGTATTAATGACATTCGAAAAACAATATTGTAGCTGGGGTTAAATGTCGGATGGTTTGTGCAGCAGTTTATCGTGTTCTACACCATAGCGCAGAATATACATTACGATAACCCACACGTGCGACATAGTGCATTTTTTCACATCTCCAAAATGGCTACATTTCTGATGAAAATCCTTGATATTTTTGTTAAAAATGTTTAAAACATAGGTTGAGGGTGCTCGTTAGAACCTCGTTCTAACGAGTACCCACAACCTATGTCTTGCAGCAGAAATAAGGAAAATAATGTATAGCCCCGTTAACCCCAGTTTTCTCTATATAAAGTGGGGTTTAGGGGGGTGTTCATCTCACGGACTTGTTCACGTGATGTTTATTTTTCTTAATTATCGACTCTACGAGATTGTTTTGAATATGCAATTCTGCCAAATATACACCTAATTGCATTTATAATTACTTCTCATGGACAGACTCTTTAAAATCGAGTTTTGCATATTCAAATATTGTATGATTTCTTGCTTCCAAAGTGACCCCATAGAAATAGCGTTTTGCATATGTCTTGGTACTGCATTCTGACCAATGTTTGCCCATCGAGTGTGATCCTTCAATGAGACAGGTTTTATAGTATATAAAACATTTCTTTCACGGTTTATGTAGTGAAATGAAAACCAAACTATCATATTTTCTATTGTCTCCATTCAGTAAAACAGAGGAAGCGATTTTTGAAACTTTCGCGGGAAAGTTATAGGCCGCCTACATCACTTACACGCTAATCTTCGTGAAAATTTCCGTTGAAATTACGAATTCATCCGAAGTTATATACTTAAATAAGTAAATGAAATAGGTGGCTTTCGAATCCACTTTTTAAGGAAATACTTTACTAAGATTAGAATTCCTCCTTAAATCGTTTACTGGCCTCCGTGGCCTAGTGGTTAACAGCGCTGACTCTTGATCATTTGGTCTCTCACCGCTGTGGTTCGAGCCTCGCTCGGGTCACATGTGAGACGCCAAGTTCTGCAACGGAAGGTCAGGTGGTTTTTCTCCGGGTACTCCGGTTTTCGCCCACCTCTGATTAACGATTGGCTCGATATGAGTGAAATAATCTTGAAGGGGCCGTAACCCCCCCCCCCTGTCCATTGGGGCGTGAAGAAATATATGGACTCCATGATACTTCCACGTAGAGCTGAAGCCGACCCGCACATGAGTACCGGTAAACCGCTTAGAGGATCTAAGCCTTCCAAGGCAAAACGCTGCGCACGAGTCGGACCGTCCATGCTTATAAACCCTATTGGTTTCATTGGGCGACAGGGCTTGAGATGTCATTTCATCTCAATGTCGGGTAAAAGTCCCATAAATTGGATGACCTTTACAGTTTTGACGGGGACGTTAAACTTCAAACCAAACGAAACAAAATCATGCAATTTGATTGAATTATCTTCCTTTGTGACATGCGAAAAACAAAATACACGTCCGTTTCATGAAAACGTTTGGTCTCTCATTTTAACCCTTTTTGTACCAAATGGAATCTTCCTCCTTATATATAGCAGGAGTCCATTTCAAAATACAGGGGCGCCAGGTTGTGTTTTCTTCAAAGTTGATTTGGAAAATGGCTTAACTTTTCGCAAACAGTGGAGGCCCTGATCAGACGCAGCGTTCTGCGGCGTCTGATCTGGGCCTACACTGTTTGCCACGGTACCCGTTTAGGGGTTTCCAGTCTGAAATGGGTGAATATCACAAACAATAGAGCTTTCAAAACTCGTGTATGTTCCTTGGGGCAAGACCTTTCCATTAATATCAAACGTTTTGACCTTTGACCTTCGCCTTTAAACTTTGACATATTTTTCGAAAATTTAACGAAAAACTTGAACCTTGATTATATTTCTAAATGTAAGCCCAGACTCATGAAACTTAAACCACAACTGTACCATCACAATAGCTACATTCTGACCAAGTTCCATAACTCTATCATGCACTTTGTATTACGAAAACGCGCCTATACAAATACATTGTAAATTTACCGCCGAACACTTGATATGAACATTTCAGATGAAAAATTGTGATATCTTTCTTATTTCTGCACAAAATATAGAGGCGGTCCTAACGAATACCCACAACCAATAACTCGGAGCAGAAATAATGAAAATAAGGTTCACCCCCGTAAACCCCAGTTTTACAATATAGAAGTGGGGTTCAAAGTGGTCAAAATTATTTAGGCGTGTTTTCGTGCTGGACCGATTTATCTTCCTTGTGATATACGAATAAAAAAAAAGAAAAACAGACGAGCATAACACCCGCTTGCGGTGCTCTTGTTATTTCATTTTTATCAGACAAGTAACAATTTTGGAGATATGAAAGAAATCACGATGTCACATGGGTTAGCAGTTTGATTTAGTGGGCATAATCGATTTATTAAAGTAACCCATTATCAACCATACATCCATCAACATAACTGCTACAGTGTTGTTTTGCACGGTTTTGGATATAAAAGAATTGAAAATTTGTTGGACAAATGCTTTGTTCATTAACAAAATAAATACATGATCATGGAAAACTCATGATCAATTAGGCCCATAGACTCACAACGGTTAATTGTTTGATTTGAGGTTTAACGTCCCCTGTCAACACTGTATAGGTCATTTTGGAGACGTTGCTTCCAATTTTGTGGGACTTCTACCCGACATTGAGATGAAATGACATCTCAAGCCCTGTCGCCCAATGAAACCAATAGGGTTTATAAGCATGGACGGTCCGACTCGCACTGCTTTGCCTGGGCAGGCTTAGATCCTCTAAGTGGTTTACCAGTACTCGTGTGCGGTCGGATTTCAGCTCTGCGTGGAAGCATCATGCAGCCCATCTATTTCTTTAAGCCCCGATGGGCAACGGTTTAACCAAACCGAAAAGCAAATAATCCGTTTTTAGAGTAACCCCTCTTGCATTGAAGAAATAAATATGATAAAACAAACAATATATTATAAATGCCATTGCATTTGCAAAAATACGTAATATACAACGGACTTTGATTTTTGTGTTGAGTCCACGACTACAGTATTTAGGTAATTTCTGAGACTTTGCTTCCAAATTTCACGGGACTTTAACCTGATCAAATGCCATCTCAAGCCCTACCACCAAAAGAAACCAACAGGGTTTAAGGATGGGTCCGACTCGCACCAATTTTCCTTGAAGTTTGTACAAATCACATCAGATACAATAAAGGGAAATGGAAAGACTCGGTACATTTTTTCGCCATTTTGCAAAGGGAGACAACTTTCGGGACTTCCTATTCACTATAAACCCTGTCCCAGAAATAGAATACAATATATCCTTAAAGTTTGTAAAAATAACGCTCGCCGTCCCTCGGGAGCTCATTATTCCCTTTGAGAGGGTATTCAGTGAGTCTCCTTTTAATGCGAAAACGGTCATGAAATTAAAGCAGTTCCCTTTCTTGTAAAAATAACAGAAACTAGATGCTGCAGCTATTTAAGAAATGAATTTTATTTTTCCGCTGTTCATGAAAGTATGAACGCAGCGGGACGCGTGCCATTACGAAAACACGCCTATACAAATAGATTGTACTTTTAAACATCCAAAAAAAGATAATTTTAAGATGAAAAGTTGTTCCATTTTTCTTATTTCTGCTCAAAATATAGATTGTGGACACTCGTTAGAACCGCCTCCACCGAGTACCCACAATCTATATTTTAGAGCAGAAATAAGAAAAATAGGGTTTACCCCTGTAAACCCCTGTTTTACTATATGAAAGTGGGGTTCAAGGGGGGTCAAAATCATATACATGTAGGTTGGTTTCATGTTGCAAAGTAAGGGTTCGTGTAAACTTTGCTAGCGACCTGCTGTCGTTCATACGTTCATGAAAAGCAGAAAAATAAGTTTATTTTTATTTTACATTCTTTTCTCCTCGTCACTGGGCGAAAAAATGCTTATAGGACAAACTTTTAAAGCTGAAAGTCATTTGCACGCTGTTTTTCTACGAAGAGCGGAAGAGCATTGGCGTCACCAAAGCCCGTAGAGAACTATGGTTTAGACTGACGTCACTGAAAATCATGTGACTCGATGCGTTCCAGGAAGTATGAACTACATTGTTTTCCATAGGTTTGCATTAGGCTTTACAATGGAAATGAAAATATAAATAAAATAGAACATCTTACACAAGTAGTCATTCCATATGAAATTTATGCAAACAGCCTTCAGCAAGTTTCATAAATTTTAATATGAAATGATCACGATTCGGTTTATCCTATGAGGAAGAATATCGTTAGAAAACATGTAGTTGTCACTGATGGCGTCGCGACGATCCGCCCCAGAAATCATGTTTGATAACATGTGTGGTCATATGATTTTATGACATACCCACTTAATGACAGCGTCATTATGTTATGAAAATCATAACGAAAACACGCCTATACAAATCCAGTGTAACCTTTATCGCCGAAAAAAATGAAAATTTAAGATGAAAAATTGTGATTTTTTTCTTATTTCTGCTTAAACTAGAGAAAGTGCCCACTGGGGCACGTATACACCCGACCAGTGCCATCCCCTTTTAGTGGAAATGAAAATTTGTTTGTAGCATTGAACCTTTCCATTTAAACTTTCCATTTAGTCCACTGAGAATAACTATTGCATTTCAACAAATATAGTATAATTTATCATATCCAAAGATGAAACTGCAAGTCTTTGCTGAATAATAAAAATTCAGCTGCAAATAACAAACATAGAATAGGCTGTCATAGAACATTTGCTGAATTAAAGTAGCTGTATAATGACATAATAAAGCAATACATTTTTTATTATTACTTGCATTTATTATTGTCTGCATTTCAAGAGACAATATTATGCAAAATTTAACAGTTCTAGTCGCTGTAGTTTCTAAGATCACAAGGACCAATATCTGACAAGGGTCACAGCATAAAGAAAGAACAAACTAACTAATAATGAACAGATGGAAAGACAAAAACTATAACCTTTGATATACTTTGTATGCAAGGAGTATAATGAAAACAGTTATCAAATCCTGTGCCATATACTGATATGCGATGTGTATATGTGAATTTATTCTAATAAATATTGTTTAAACCAAAACAGTTAACACAAAACTTGGACGAAATCAAAATGTGTAAGTCCTAATTATTGACCCCTAGCCCCACCCAGGGGCTTGACCCAGGAGCTTAGATATTCCATATGAAAGTTAATACTATAGCTATATTCTGTACCAAATATGATAAGACTCTAACACGAGGTTACAGAGATATAAGCAATCAAAAAGGTTTAACACAAAACTTTGACGCAAAAGTTGACAAACTGACAGACGGCCCACCCAGGGGCTTGACCCAGGGGCTTAGATATTCCATATGAAAGGTTATGCTATAGAGATATCCTTTACCAAATATGAAGAGAATTAAACATGTAGTTACAGAGATATGAGCAATCAAAAAGATTTAACACAAAACATTGACGTAAATGTTGATGAACGGACTGACGAGTGGACAGCCCACCCAGGGGCTTGACCCGCAAGCTTAGATATTTCAAATGAAATGTAATGCTATAGAGATACCCTGTACCAAATATGAAGAGAATCAAACATGTGGTGACAGAGATATGAGCAATCAAAAAGGTTTAATACAAAACTTTGACGTAAGATGTAACAAACGGACGGACGGACAGCCCACCCAGGGGCTTGACCCAGGGGCTTAGATATTCCACATGAACGGTAATGCTATAGAGATATTCTGTTTCAAATATGAAGAGAATCCAACATGTGGTGACAGAGATATGAGCAATCAAAAAGGTTCAACACAAAACTTTGACGTAAAAGTTGACAAACAGATGGACAGCCCAACCAGGGGCTTGACCCAGGGGCTTAGATATTCCATATGAAAGTTAATGCTATAGAGATATCCTGTTCCAAATATGAAGATAATCCAACATGTGGTGACAGAGATATGAGCAATCAAAAAGGTTTAACACAAAACTTTGACGTAAAAGTTGACAAACGGACGGACAGCCCACCAAGGGGCTTGACCCAGTGGCTTAGATATTCCATATGAAAGGTAATGTTATAGAGGTATCCTTTACCAAATATGAAGAGAATCTAACATGTGGTTACAGATGTATGAGCAATCAAAAGGGTTTAACGCAAAACTTTGACGTAAAGGTTGACGAACGGCGGGACAGACGGAAGTACGAACGAACGAACGAACGAACGAACTAACTAACTAACGAACGAACTAACGAACCAACGAACGGACGGACGGAAAGGCGAAAACTATATACCCCCTGACATACTTCGTATGTCGGGGGTATAAATATAGATTTTGGGTACTCGTTAGAACCGCCTCATTGAGGCGGTTCTAACGAGTACCCACAATCTATATTTGTATAAATATAGATTGCGGTACTCGTTAGAACCGCCTCAAGCCCTGTTTTACTATATAAAATTATATAGGTGTGTTTTCGTGATGTGAAGTATAGACAATGACCAGGAATCGACAATTAACCCACAGCTCCCATCAGTGGCACCACAGGGAAAGAGATACAAACATGAAATACCTAGACTCTAATGGAAACATCAATAGCGGAAAGTCAAAAGAACAGTTACTTTCCCTCAAAATGCCAATTGGCTATCCAAAACAAAATTACAGAAGCGATACACTAACTCAAAAGACAACGGTCAGTGAAATGAATTTCACTGGGGGACCCAAATCGATTCTATGCAGCCGCAACCCTCGCCCCGACCCCCGCCGCGATCTAGACAAAAATTGCTTTTACCATGTTTCTCTGCCAGTTCTTTCAGCGGTTGTCGAATTTGCTGATCTAATTCTTGCTTCTGCGGATATACTCGCTTCTGCTGATCTAATTCTTGCTTTTGCTGATCTAATTCTTGCTTGTGCTGATATATTTTGTGTTTGTGCTGATCTAATTCTTGCTTCTGCTGATCTACTTCCTGCTTCTGCTGATCTAATTCTTGTTTTTGTTGATCTAATTCTTGCTTCTGCTGATCTATTTTGTGCTTTGGCTGATCTAATTCTTGCTTCTGCTGATCTACTTCCCGCTTCTGCTGATCTAATTCTTGCTTTTGTTGATCTAATTCTTGCTTCTGCTGATCTATTTCTTGCTTCTGCTGATCTATTTCTTGCTTCTGCTGATCTATTACCTGCTTCTGCTGATCTAATTCTTGCTTTTGCAGAATTAATTCACACTCCTTCTCACTTACTTCATCCATCAGATGATGTATTGTTTCCTCCTAAAAGATAATCAGTAATTTACCCATCTAGTATATAGGGGATATCATTTGATCTTCAACTTGTAACACACACACACACACACACACACACACACACACACACACACACACACACACACACACACACACACACACACACACACACACACACACACACTTACACGCACACACACCGGACTTATGGGGAACCTAATTTACAGGAAAACAGACGGAGACACGATTTCTCGTCGTGCTTCAAAAATACTTGCTTCCAATTGCATTCGTTTCCTTTTTGGGTCCATTATTTATCGCCTGCTATTGTCCTCGTGACTTTCGCTGACCATGTGCAAAATTGGGGTACCGGTTATTTATAACAGTGATAGTTTTTATCTTTTATAACCAGGACATACATGCAAAGACATACAATGACAAAAATAAAAAAAAAAAAAACATCGCCAGTGAAAGGCCTGTAGTTTTACCGGGCATTTGGTGGGATTAAATCGATTTTAAATGACCATTATCTTCGCCCTCAGGATGGGTAATCACACAGTTCTTATTATGATACACTGCATGAAAAACTGGCAGAATCTTGGCGAGAAATACATTCTGAGTGGAGGTAAGCAGCATTTTACCCAGTTTTATCCAAAAATTAATACACCATTTTCCAGCCCAACATTATTCCGGAACTAATGATACACAAGGATATCGTCATAAAAATTCGTACTCTGGGTAAACACTCTATCACGAAATTCGAAGCGGACCACTCAGACCCTGAAAATTTATAAATTGGTAAAATGGATAAAAAGCACGAACAAAATAATTTGATAAACTGCACGGACGAATATATCAACGGGATAAGATTCAGGGACGGTACGCGAGTCCCATTTGCTCAGCTGGCTTACAATGCTTATCTTCGCCGCATTTATAATTTTAATAGTATATTTTGAGCTGATGCAGCTAATGTTAGATACCAAATACAAGAATATTTTTCTAATATATGTTCATTTTAACATTAACAGCCAATGCTATTTTACCGACCAACATATGTTTACACGTTGTACAAGTATATGAACAAAGAGATCACGGAGAATTCTATTTTATCACAGATTTTATACATAAAACACATGCTTATTTTATATTATTATTTATCACATTCTAGTTTAAAAATCATTTAATATGCTTTGTCATGCTCACTAACATTTTAAGGGAACAAAAAACGATAATGGCTCGGAAGCAACCTTTCTTGAAAAGTAAGTATTTATCAAATGGCGTCGCGTTTGAGAGTGTAATAACGCCATGTAACTAGTGGATTAAATATGCAAATTAGTTAGATACGCCCCGTAACGTTACGCGTACGACGTCCTTAACAACGTCGCGTTTACTAAGGGCGAAATAATGACATTTTTGTAAAGCAATCGTGAATGAAATTAGTTTTGAATGTCATATGATAAACAGAATCTTGCATTCGTGTTAATGCATTATTGAATTTATTAAACTCGTTGAGGAAAAAGGATAACTTGAAATGCTCGGTAAAGCCTCTCATTTTATCCCTTTTCCTCAACTGGTTTAATAAATTCAATAATACATGAACACTCACGTAAAATCCTATATATCAATTATCCTTCTACAAAAAAGGCGAAAGACGAGCTTGTCACCAAGAAAAGCAAATACCAATAGCTTAACCCTTTTTGTACCAAATGGAATCTTCCTCCTTATATATAGCAGGAGTCCATTTCAAAATTTAGGGGTGTCAGGTTGTGTTTTCTACAAAATTGATTACGAAAATGGCTGAACTTTTTGCAAATAGTGGAGGTCCTGTTCAGACGCCGCATCCTGATCAGACCCCGCGCTCTGCGGTGTCTGATCTGGGCCTGTACTGTTTGCCAGGGTACCTATTTAGGGGTTTCCGGCCTGAAATGGGTTAATTATCAATGTGAAAGTTCTGTCATCGTCCTCAAAACACATGCACTTATAGAAACATGACTACGCAGAGAATTCAAAGAAAAGAGGCATGCTGAAGAAACCGATGCCAAGACATCATGCCCCACCCCCCTGCATAGGGATAAGCGCTCGGGGTGCGCCGCCCGCGGGGACAGACCACAGACAGCACTACATAATATAAAAAAGCAAACTTATAGTTGTTTGATTTTTGTGTTCACGGAGATGTTGCACTGATGAGTTAGGAGGCCTTCATGCGGACTGAACGAATTATTTGTCTAAATCGCGACGGAAGTAAGGGCGAGGATTGTGGCCACGTAAAATCGATTTAAGCCCCCCCCCCCCCCCCCCCAGTGGAAATCTTCCACTGACCGTTCCAAGGCGGCTCTTCTGTGGCGATTTATTTATGTTGTTGTTTGTTACTTACTGTGTGTATCACTTGTGTCTTTTAATTTTGGATGACCATATGGCCATTTTGTGGGAAAGTAACTGTCCCTATAGTCTTCCATTGTTTATGTTTTTATTATGGTCTTGTCGCTTAATGTTTGTATTTCTTTCCCTTTGGTGTCTTTTATGGGTGGAGTAAGTTAATTGTATCAATTCCTGATCTTTGTTTTACTTCTACTTTTTATAAAACACATGCATTAAAAAAGAAGCCAAATCACACATAAGTAAAAACTAAAAGCAATATATTACAATGGGAACTTTCAAACTCGCCATTCTTAGTAGTAGTTCTGATAGAAGTGGAGGCAGTGACCTTTGGAAGACTGTTTCAGAGTTGAGAGTTGAGCTGCCTGAAAGCAAAATGTAGCCTTACCGTAACGACTTCTGCGGACTTGTAGTACTTCAACTATTTTTTCATATAGTATTTTTAAAACCTATTAAAGCATGTAAATATTCTGGGGACTGCTTATTCAAAATTTTAGAAACTTTAATAGCCATGATTCTTATCCTGTTTACACGAAAGGTTGACATATTAGCTTTTTCCAATAATTTTCATAGGAACATTCAGAATCACCAAACACTAGTCTTAGTGCTCGGAACGGAGGTTTTTCCAGCTTTTTGTACTAGTTTTTTTATACAGAAATGCCTAACTTATGGGAAATAATTAAAATTTGAGTTAAAAGATTTGTATATAAGAATCTTGGCTTTAGTATTGCGAGCATTACATAGTCTAGATAATACAATAATTTTTCTTGCTGCCTTTTTTACAAATATTAGCTATATGTGATTCAAAATTTAACATATAGCCAAAAGGAACACCAAGTAACTTGACTATTTCGTCATATTGAATGGTGCTACCACACATTTCAAGAGTTGTACAATTTTCAAAACCTAATAGGCCTATCATAATTGCCTGAAATTCATTAGGATTGGCTTGCATTTGTATTTTGGCAAACCGATTTGTAAACTGTGTACTTTCCTCTATCAGTACTGTTTTTGTAGTATGCCAATGTGTTGTCATCTGCAGACTTATATAAAATTAGACATTTTGACAAAATAAAAAACTGCCGTTTATAAAGACATTAAAAAGGAGTGGTCCTAAAATTGAGCCTTGTGAAACTGATGTCGTTAAACATGTATTAATTTCGAATAATCGGTTTTGTAAGATAACTTCTCTTTGTGTGATCATACGTCTTAGTATTTACGAAAAAAATAGAATTAAAGGCAATGGTCAGGAATCGATACAATTAACCCATAGCTCCCAACAGAGACACCAAAGGGAAAAACACAAACACGAAATAACTAGACCCTAATGGAAAAGAAGCCAAAAAAATAAAATAAAAAAGACAACTGATTCCCATATACAAAATTCCAGCATATATAGAGATTATCATATCACATCTTTCATATCATACCCCGAAGAACTGAGTGCTGACATGGGCCGAGAGCTGATGTTGGGTTTGATCTGACAACTGCCATATTATAATCCATTTACCAATCTTTTCCTTATAGGTGTGTTGTTATGGTTTTTTATGTTTAAAGCAAACGAGTACTGGTAAACCCCTTAGAGGATATAAATAAGTTCTGAAGTTAGATCCTTTGGAAGCAAGGAATACACCAAATAAACAAAAATATCTCGTAGCAGACTCGTTTTTATTGAGTCTCTTCATGACCAGTACTGAAATGTGCAACACTG
Organism: Lucinisca nassula; assembly: GCA_963580285.1. NCBI lineage: Eukaryota > Metazoa > Mollusca > Bivalvia > Lucinida > Lucinidae > Lucinisca > Lucinisca nassula. The sequence goes on along the minus strand of OY757016.1, from coordinate 2,756,033 downwards.
GCCACGCCCTCTAGCACCGGCTTAAGCAGAACTCTATTTTCAAAATGATACCAAATTAACTCAATGATCCCAAAGGACCAGAAAATATAATCTGCACTATGATGATGTACGCGGCGTCGTTTTACGGCCGCCACACGGCACAACACCAGCTTCAGCCTGCCTGCGAGTCGGTCCGTCCATGCTTATAAACCCTATTGGTTTCATTGGGCGACACGGCTTGAGATGTCATATCATCTCAATGTCTTGGTAAAAGTCCCACTCAATTGGAAGCAACGCCTCCAAAATGACCTATACTGTGTTAACGGGGACGTTAAACCTCAGATCAAACAAACAAACAAACAAACAAAACAAAACATTTTCCTTAAAAAAAAATAATGGGAATTACCAAATTACCAAATAGAACGTGATATCAGGTTTTCACCTGGAGTGTGATAGGATAACAACCGAATTCTCCGAATTGATAATGTAAGACGTTTGATATGGCTTGCAGAGTGTGATGTGGGTGTGTGATACGGCATTACATGCTTACGCCTCAGCTAACATGATACACGCACGAATTGCACGCTCGTATCGCGTACACAGAACAAAGTATTTGATAGTAAATATGCGGTAACATTTTATGACAAAAATATTGCTGAACTAGAATGAATTGAACTTACGAGAAGCTGTGTTTTAGGTTTGCTTGTTTGATGATTGTATGTTTTGTTTATTTTTTTTTTCTGCCCAGTATTATGAAGTTCTGCTTAAATTCAAATTGGAGGACTTTGGCTATGGTGTAAAATATATCGTAAAATTTAATGAAGGAAATCCATATGAATAAAGAAATATTGAATTATTTGAGTGGGGAAATCCTTATGTAGGTGCCATAAAGTTTGGTTTTAGATGTGCAAACCTTTTATTCTAACTGCTGCAGAATTATTTTAATTGCAAAAAAAAAAAAAACATTCAATTTATTTGTAGATTTTAAATGATATAATATAATTTTGAATGATATAAAAGGATTTTACAGGCATTAACATTTTTATGATGTATTTCTGCTCTAAGTGCATGGCGTTTTCATTTCAATGATAAATTTAAAATATATGTACGTGCAATAATTTTGATTTTGATTACCAAACGCTTTTCCTTTACTCTAAAAGAATTATTAAAAATGCAAAAAATGGTGTAAATATATTTTCAGATATTAAATGATATAAACTTATTTTAAATGCATGAACATTTTTATGGTGTATTTTCGCTTAAAATGCTTAAAATGTGTTACATATGTAAAAAGTGTATTCATATTTTGTAAACAATCTGTAAATATATAAATTATGGTTTGAATTTTTCAGTTACATTAAGAAAATATCATTTAATTGCATAAGCACGACGGAAAGTCTAATAATGTCACATTAATTCATATGTTACAGAAGATTCGATGGGTTGATTTCCGCAATAGCAATGGCCGCGTTAAGGTAAGATGTAAACAATATGTTGGTGCAAATAAAACGAACATGTGAAAGCGTTTTGCGAGATAATACTAAAACACAAAATAATGGAAAATATGATACAGATTTTAGCTTGCTACTGTTAATATCAAACGCTGATCTAGTGGTCACGAACTTCTACAGACCTTTGGAGACGAGGCTTTAAACAGAGGTCTTCTCCTCGTATGACATATGTTGTTATTGGAACGTTAATCTCAAGTGACAGACAAATAAGCCACGACTTGATTTTAACAATGTGACCTGACGACCAGCAAAGGCTATGATCATAAGTACAGTCTGATCAGAGTCTTTGTTAGTCGCATCAACAATCTGTGGAAGCCTACAATCCACAGTGTCAAAATTACAGTCTCTGATTACAGTAGGTAGATAAGGAAAATAGAAGAGGAATCGATACAATTTACCCACAGCTCCCATCAGAGACACCAAAGGGAAAGAAACATAAACACAAAATAACTAGACCCAAATGGAAACATCAACAGCGGAAAGCCAAAAAGGACAGTTACTTCCCCAAAATATGGCCAACTGGCAATACAAAACAAAACAAAAATATAAGCGACACACACACACACACACACACACACACACACACACAAAGACAAAACGTAACAAAAATCTACGTATTGGTGGCATGCACTTGTGGGATGGAAACAGTGTTGCTGGTTTGTTGCATAGACTCTGCCCCCGGGTTCGCCTAGTGAGGCATGTGTGACCTCGGGACGAAGTCAAGAGATCAGGGGGACAAATGTTATGTCATATTTATGAATATATACCACTTCTACAGACTTGCTGTAGGGGCCGGCTCTTTTAGCCATGCAGATAGAGTGGTTGGCTTTTCCACGAAGTTAAGTAACGGATATCGCGGTCAGTACCTGGATGATTGACCGCGTTGCTGTACTTAGTGGACGGACCGGCAAACGCTATACTGCCCTCGTATGGCCTTTTTTGTTATCGCAACGATAAATTCAAGTGACAGACAAATGAGCAAAATAAGCATGCCGAGAAATCTAATTACGTCATTATGAGTCAATACGTTACGAAGGGTCGATTGGCTTAATTTTGCAATTGCAAATTGCCGCAATCAGGTAAGCAAAGCAATTTTAAATAATTCTATAGCAGTTAATATAAACAGTTCGCACATCTAAAACAAAACTTTATTGCAGCTACATAAGGATTTCCTACTCATTTATAGCGTAACTTTACCAAATTTAGTGACGCAGAGGGCTTTCTGATATTTAATCTTCATCAGTATATCTCAGCCCGTAGCTCTGAAACAGAAATGGATGATGGACAAGACCCGGCGAACGGAGCACATCCCCATCCGAGCACTACCGACCGAAGAAGCTCATACGACAGGTCAACTGGAGGCATCAGGCAAGAGACGCCTACCCTAGGACTAAAAGACGCCCCCAATGATATTCATTATTTGTGTATGCATATGAATTTCATTCATTAAATTTTGCAATATATTACACTGTTTCCATCCCACCGCCGCATGCCACGTATAAAGCGTTTATTTCTGTTTGCGTTTGAAAAGTAGAAGTAAAACAAAGATCAGGAATTGATACAATTAACTAACTCCACCCATAAAAGACACCAAAGGGAAAGAAATACAAACATTAAGCGACCAGACCATAATGGAAACCTAAACAAAGGAAGGCCATAAGGACAGTTACTTTCCCACAAAATGGCCATATCGCCATCCAAAATTAAAAGACACAAGTGACACACACAGTAAGTAACAAACAACAACATAAATAAATGAAGGCTGATCGGAGCGCTGTGGTGCAGAGGTAAAATATCGGCCTCGGGATCGAGAGGTACCGGGTTCGAACCCCACGAGCGGCAAGTGTTGTTTCCTTGAGCAAGAGACTTTATCCACATTGCTTAGTACTGGTTCTACCCAGGAAAAGAGGGCCACATGGAAGATTAGTACTAGTTTACTAAATGTGTTACCCTCTATAAATAAGGTCGATTATTATTATTATTATTATTATTATTATTATTATTATTATTATTATTTTATTATTATTATTATTATTATTATTATTATTATTATCTGAATCTCACCGGTCAAATATGCCACGCTGCTGGAAATCACATGTGGCTGAAAATGATGGCTATCTGCAAAGCTGATAATGGTATTTAGTATCTGATAAATTGGAAGGGTCGTTTTTTAAATAGGAATACCAGGTTGATTTTCGAAAATCTATTTAATTTCTGACAGAAAATCGATTGACTGTCCGACTCTTCGACCGTGTAATCCCAATGTCTGCATGTGTACACGTTTAACTACACACATAATGTAATTCGATGAAGTACTTGAAAATACCCGTAATCATAATTTTCCGCTCGTAATAACTTGTGAATACTGTCTTGATGGCAAAAAAAAAAAGATTGTTGAGTGAGTGAGTTTTAGTTTTAAGTCCCACCAACAGCTAAGGTCATACGGAGACGGGACCTCGGTTTAAAGACTCATCCGAAAGTCTGGAGAAGCCCGGGATCGATCCTGCGATCCCTGGTTTACAAGGCGAGTAGCGTAACCACTGCACCACGGAGGCTTCTGAAAAGATTGTTGAAACAATTACCGAACTGAAATCTAAATAATAGTTTCCAGTAGTTTTGTCTCGCAAAACACGTTTACATTTTTGTTTTATTTGCACTAACACGTTGATTTAATCTTACTTGCCTGCAACATTTTTCTACTACACAAATAAACCAATCGAATCTTCGTAACATATTGACTCACTATGACGTAATTAATTTTTCGGCATGATTATGCAGGTAAAGTACCTTTCTGAATATTAATGCGTTTTGAAAAAAAAAATATGTATTTACAAGCGTTTACAGCATCTGAATACACTTTTTACAAACATAAAACATGTGTAGCATTTGAAGCGAAAATACAGTATAACAAATGTTAATGCATTTAAAATCATTTTATATCATTTAAATCTAAACGTAAATTGACACTATTATTAATAACTGTTTATTGTGCAATTTAAAGTAGAAGTAAAACAAGATCAGGAATCGATACAATTAACTTACTCCACCCATCAAAGACACGCTTGAGTATATAAATAAGTTCTGAAGTAATAAATACTTTTTAGCAATTAAAAAAAAAAACACTTGTACATCTAAAACAAAAACTATTGCCCTTACGCAAGGATGTCCCATTCAAATAAGTCAATCTATCATTTGGAAATATAAACCTTATGCATATGAATTTCATTCATTGAATTTTACAACATATCACACGCCTTATTTTGCACTGTTACATTTTTAAGCACTTCCCATGAACACATGCAGTGAAATCCAGCCTGCAATAGTCATGTCTTTTGCGAGTTTCTTTGTGTTTTAGAGTGTATTTCAAGCTATGTCGGTAGCTTCAGATGGCCGAATTCAGTCGGAAAATCAGTCGGTATTGGAGCTCTACCGGAGCAGGTCTGGTTTAAATGACCATGAAAGAAGTCACAGTAACAGGGCCCCTTTCCGCTGTTTCGGTTTTACAGCCAGGCAAACCTTTTGCGTCACAAGTAAGTGCATAGTATGAAATCTAAGTTGCACTGTTTTGCCCAAATATGTACTGAGGTACAGCTAGTACCGATGATGCAATTTTTGAGCTTGAGTATTTAAATAAGTTCTGAAGTAATAAGTTTAAAGCGGGCTTCACTAATTTCGCAATTAATTCGATTTGCTAGAGTGTGTAGTCATGTAACTGACTTCAACACTCGTAATAAATTATTAACGGCTAAACTCCTTAATCAGGGTTATCGGTACCATAAACTACGCAAAGCCTTTTCAAAATTTTATAGACGCCATTCTGATTTAATTTCTAAATTCAATATTGGACTTAAATCTCTTCTGCAACAAGGTCTATCGGAACCCGAATTTTATGGTGACTTAGTATATAAATTCAGAAAAAATATATAACCGCAATGACTTCAGCACCCAATTTCGTAAAATCATTCTTCGATATAAAAAGATTGGGTACAACATGGATATTATACGACAGACTGCATGCATGGTAGTTAACCCAATCACGGTTGGCAACTTTGCTTCCCTCTTTAATTGCACGCCGGTGGGTCAGGCCTCAGATTCTATGACGGCTCCAACGTAAAGGCTTATTGAAAATTAAAGAGATAATGTTGGTTGGTGCCTGATGCTCTGTCTCTGGTCGGGCTCATCGGAGTCTAACTGTTGGTTTTCTTTTGCTGCAGCATTTCAGTGGTTTCTTGCTGTCGAGTCCTCACCATTGTCTCACCTCTGTGGTTCTTTGATTTCTGTGTTCACGGAGATGTTGCACTGATGAGTTAGGAGGCCTTCATGCGGACTGAACAAATTATTTGTCTAAATCGCGACGGAAGTAAGGGCGAGGATTGTGGCCACGTAAAATCGATTTAAGCCCCCCAGTGGAAATCTTCCACTGACCGTTCCAAGGCGGCTCTTCTGTGGCGATTTATTTATGTTGTTGTTTGTTACTTACTGTGTGTATCGCTTGTGTCTTTTAATTTTGGATGGCCATATGGCCATTTTGTGGGAAAGTAACTGTCCATATGGCCTTCCTTTGTTTAGGTTTCCATTATGGTCTGGTCGCTTAATGTTTGTATTTCTTTCCCTTTGGTGTCTTTTATGGATGGAGTAAGTTAATTGTATCGATTCCTGATCTTTGTTTTACTTCTACTTAGGAGGCCTTCGTGCGGACTGAATAAATTATTTGTCTAAATCGTGACGGAAGGAAGGGCGGGGAACGTGGCCATGTAAAATCTATTTAACCCCACCCCAGTGGAATTCGATTCACTGACCGTTCAAATGCGGTTGTTCGGTCGCGGTTTATTTTCGTTATGGTTTGCCTTTGAGTGTTTGCATCACTTATATTATTTTGTTTAGATAGCCTATTGGACACTTTGTGGGAAAGTAACTGTCCTTTTGGCTGTCTGCTATTGATGTTTCCATAAGGGTCCGTTGTTTCATGTTTGTGTTTCTGTCCCTTTGGTGTCTCTGATGGGAGCTGTGGGTTCATTGTATCGATTCCTGATCATTGCATTCACTTCTATTTTCCAATTACAGGCGGGTCACTGATGGCGCTCAGTTTGCCGGAATGAAAAATTCCGAACACTTGACAATTTTTAATTCTTCGGGTATTATTATGCCCCCGGAATCTTAGAGATTCGGGGGCATATAGTTTTTGGTCTGTCTGTCTGTTTGTCTGTCCGTTTGTCCGTTTGTCTGTCTACAAAAACCTTAACATTGGGCATAACTTTTCAATGGTAATAGATAGAGCTTTCATATTTCACATGTGTATACCGTATCACAAGACCTTTTGAGTGGTGCCATAATTTTTAATCTTGACCTTGACCTTTGACCTATTTTTTTTTCAAAATCTTTAGGAAGTATAATATTGGCCATAACTTTCGATTGGTAATAGATAGAGCTTTCATATTTCACATGTGCATTCCTTGTCACAAGACCTTTCTAGGGGTTTTATTAATTTCGACCTCATGACCTTGACGTTTGACCTATTTTTTTTAAACACAACTTTCGATTGGTAAGTGGTAGGGCTTTCAAATTTCACATGTGCATTTCTTGTCAGAAGACTTTTCTAGTGATACCATAATGTTTGACCTCGTGACCTTGACGTTTGACCTACTTTTGAAACACTTTAACATTGTCTATAACTTTCGATTGGTAAGTGATAGGGCTTTCAGATTTCAAATATGCATTCTTTATCACAAGACCTTTCCAGTGCTTCCATAATTTTTGACCTCGTGACCTTGACCTTTAACTACTTTTTAAAAACTTTAACATTGGCCATAACTTTCGATTGGTAAGTGTTATTGCTTTCATATTTCACTTGTGCATTCTGTATCACAAGGCCTTTCAAACGATTCCATACGTTTTGAACTTGTGACCTTGACTTACTTTCTAAGACTTGAACATTGGCCATACCTTTCAATTGCTTAGTGATACTGCGTTCATATTTAATATGCCCTGTCCGGGGCATCGGTGGTTCACAAACACATCTTGTTTGTTTATGTTGACGTTATGAATTCTCGTAAACACTATTTAAAACTGTTCGTAGACATTGCTTCCGATTTTGTGGGAAGTTTACCCAAACATTGCAAGGAAATGACATCTAAAGCCCTACCACTTTAGAAATCACTAGGGTTTAAGGAGCGGTCCAACCCGCGCCACTTTGTCTGGACAGGTTTAGACATTCTAAGCGATTTACCAGTACTCATAGTCTGGTGGATTCAGTACTGTCAGCACCATGCAGTCCTACCTGTTTCTAAAAGCACCGATTGTCGGGTTCTCATTTTTTGGTGTATTTATTCATATTTGTCTTTGCTGTACGTGGATCGTCAAACAAAAAGAAAACTATTAAGACCCTATGAATAATATACAACACATATTAAAAACTAAATTACCATATTCTTTTTATTAATGTTAGTGATATTAGATTCAACTTCTGTCATGTTAAAACCGAGTATTTCAGTTGGCACGATTACTCGCTTTGTTTGTAAGATTCCATGTATATGAATCGTTTCTTTCAGCCGCGATCGTCGACCGTCCGTGCATCTAAGTTAAATAGAAGTGAAGGCAATGATCAGTAATCGATACAATTAACCCAACGCTCCCATCAGAGACACCACGGAAAGAAACACAAACACGAAACAACTAGACCATATTGGAAACATCACTAGCGTAAAGCCAAAGGGACAGTCACTTTTCTCTCAAAATGGCCAATCGGCTATCCAAAGCAAAATAATATAAATGATACACACACTCCAAGACAAGCCATAACAAAAAATAAACCACAACAGAAGAGCCGCCTTGGAACGGTCAGTGAAACGTTTTCCACTGGGGATTCTTATGTCGCGGTTTATTTTTGTTATGGTTTGTCTTTAGTTGTTTTTTTTTTTTCACTTACATTATTTTGTTTTGGATATTGTGGGAAAGTAACTGTCCTTTTGGCTTTCCGCTGTTGGTGTTTCGGGGTCTGTTGTTTCATGCTTGTGTTTCTTTCCGTTTGGTGTCTATGATGGGAGCTGTGGGTAAATTGTACCGATTGCACCTGATCATTGCCTTCACTTCTTTTATGACCTTCGCCGCTTCGAGTTTCGGGACCGAGTGTTTACCCACAGTACGAATTTTATGACGATATCCTAGTAACACTAGTTCTGGAAAATGTGGGCTGGAAAATGGTGTATTACTCTCTGGATATAACTGATCAAAATACTGTTTACTTCCGATGAGAGTGAAACTCTCACCATGTGCCGCAATTTTTCAGTGCAGTGTTTCAAATCGAAAACCACCTGATTACTCACCCTGGCCCTTTTCACATGTCATTTCTTAAGTCTGCGTGAAGGTTTCCTAACTCACCAGAGCTTCATATAAACCAAACAATATCAGGAATGAACGATGAGAAATCAACAGTGTTAAATAACTGAAATGCTGAAGCAAATAAAATCAGAGACAGAGCAGCAAACACAAAATGACCTATTCAGAAAGTCTTAGGCCGGGTCTCCATCTGAGACTGAGGCTGACCCTCCGGCGATCCTGTCCGAGTGGAAATCATTGGGTTTTCAGCAACCCTTCGGTATCATTTATGATCATCATTTTCAAGGGTGTAAACAAATGGTAATGGGTTATCACTGTCGGCAAAAGAATGTGGACCACCCAGAGCAAAAGGATTTCGATTTGCTGGCGTTATCAGGAAGGGTTTCACTAGCGCAATCTAAATAATATAAAGTAAAACAATAATGAAATATTAAAAAAAATAGTGAAGGCTGAGTTGTGGTCTCAAGATTTGACAAGAAAGGACGTGTGAAAGGCCGGATTATGCAAGATGGGCGATGGTCATTTCTATTGCCCCTTCCTTCGACATCAATGTGGCGTGTTTCCGGTGTTCTTTGCTATCTGGGGTATACATCTCGTAAATATAAATTTCACCACGGTTGATGTTTTATTATTATTATTATTATTATTATTATTATTATTATTATTAAATTATAAATTCTTACCTTATGGTTTAAATATTCCATTGTTCTGTTTAATTCGTTTTTAGTTATTTTTTTTTTCTTCTTCCAGGTTTTCGATGATCGCATCTTTCGCCTTTGTGAGTACCTTTAATTGCTCTTTTTCTTCCGTTATTTTTTTTGTTTGTGTTTCGAATTCCATACGTTCATTCTCATAAAAGCGTTGCGCATTACTGATATCAGATTTGAGTCTTTTGTTGCTATCCCTTTCTAGTTGATATTTTTCCTCGATTGTTTTCAAATAACTGCTGGTTTTCTCTAGTTCAAGACGACATCTGTCAAACTCAGTTTCGAGACTGAAACTGTAATCTCTTAGCTCTTTTATTTCTTCTGCGACTGATTCATTTTCATGCTTTTTTATGTCCTGTGTAAGTTTGTCATTCTGATTCTCAAGCGTTGCGATTTTGACTTCATATTCTTCTTTATCTTCAGTTTGTGTTTTCTTACTCTGTTCAAGCTTCTGTCGTAAACTATTCACTTGACTTTCTAATTGCTTGTTTGGACCTTCAGTAGTTTCCGATTTATGAAAGCTTTCATTCTGTTTCTGTTGTTCTTTGAATTTCTCGAGGGACTTTTTTAAATTGGACACCTGGCTTTCTAGTTCTGCGTTTTTACGCTTGATATCATCATGATCTTCGACCTGCTCACTCATTTGTTTTATTGTTTCTTCTAGTTTTGCGTTTTTGACTTTCAGTTCTTTTGTTTCAGTGTCATTGTTCAAGTTCCAATTACCGGGGTCATTTCGGATTTGAGCTACTTGTTGCATCAGTGCGTAATGACTTCGCTGAATGTCTTTGAACTCTGCATTGGTTTTCTGAAGAGTGGTCTCTACGTTTTTCACACGAGCGTCCAATTTTCTGTAAAGATCTTTATCCTTCATCATTAATCCCTTCACATTTTGCAGATCCGAAGTTAGCTTAAAATGAAACGAAAAATGAACCATGACAAATAATACGCGCTTGTAACATGTCCAGGAACCGCGGTGCGAGGCGGACCATGCTAATAAACCCTATTGGTTTCATTGGGCGACAGGGCTTGAGATGTCATTTCATCTCAATGTCGGGTAAAAGTCCCACAAAATTGGAAGCAACGTCTCCAAAATGACCTTTACAGTGTTGACGGGGACGTTAAACCTCAAATCAAACAAACAAACAAAAACGCGCTTGTAACTAATTTATCATATAAGGTCGCTGTTTTTAATGGTTAAGGTCAAGAATGCGCAAATGACGTCGTCGCCAAACCCAATGCGCGTTGACCGGCAACGGAACTGGCTACCAATCAAATGTCTTCATTGAAAACTTCATTCTTTTTCGATGGATGGTGGATGAATGATACAATTATCCAGTTTTAATTGCAAAAACAAAATGCAATTGTATTTATTTATTTATTTATTTACCCTGTGCAGGACACTGGAGAGTTTGCAATTGCTAGCCGTTTATGAAAGATTACAAATACATTAAATTAACTGCATTATATGAAAATGATATTGCGTGCACATCCAGCGATAACTCGGTTCCGGTCCCGCCCGGTGGGACTTGAAGAAATAGATTGGGATCCATGATGTTTCCACGCAGAGCTGAATCTGACCACATATGAGTTCTGATAAACCGTTCTAAGCCTGTGCAGGCAAAGTGGTGCGAGTCGGACCGTCCATGCATATAAAATAGTTAGAAGAGGACACTCAGTAAAGGCCACAATCTAAGAACGCAAAAGAACGACAGCCTTGGGACGGTCAGTAGCAAAACTATTGGGCGGGGGGTGGGGGGGGATGGGGCGGGGCTTCAACTCCGGAGTTTATGAAATTTAAACCTTTGCCCTCAGTTCCAGTATAGTATCAAACAAAAAAGCAACATCAAATTGATCTGCAAGGAGGCTTTCTGTCTCTGGTCGGGCTCATCGGAGTCTAACTGTTGGTTTTCTTTTGCTCCAGCATTTCAGTGGTTTCTTGCTGTCGAGTCCTCACCGTTGTCTCACCTCTGTGGTTCTTTGATTTCTGTGTTCACGGAGATGTTGCACTGATGAGTTAGGAGGCCTTCATGCGGACTGAACAAATTATTTGTCTAAATCGCGACGGAAGTAAGGGCGAGGATTGTGGCCACGTAAAATCGATTTAAGCCCCCAGTGGAAATCATTCCACTGACCGTTCCAAGGCTGTTCTTCTGTGGCGGTTTGTTTATGGTGTTGTTTGTTACTTACTGTGTGTATCACTTGTGTCTTTTAATTTTGGATGGCCATATGGCCATTTTGTGGGAAAGTAACTGTCCATATGGCCTTCCTTTGTTTAGGTTTCCATTATGGTCTGGTCGCTTAATGTTTGTATTTCTTTCCCTTTGGTGTCTTTTATGGATGGAGTAAGTTAATTGTATCAATTCCTGATCTTTGTTTTACTTCTACTTTTCAGATTCTATTACGGCTCCAACGTAAAGGCTTATTGAGCATTAGCGAGATCTAATTCAAGGTAATGTTGGTTGGTGCCTGATGCTCTGTCTCTGGTCGGGCCCATCGGAGTCTAACGGTTGGTTTTCTTTTGCTGCAGCATTTCAGTGGTTTCTTGCTGTCGAGTCCTCACCGTTGTCTCACCTCTGTAGTTCTTTGATTTTGTGTACACGGAGATGTTGCACTGATTAGTTAGGAGGCCTTCATGCGGACTGAACAAATTATTTGTCTAAATCGCGACGGAAGTAAGGGCGAGGATTGTGGCCACGTAAAATCGATTTAAGCCCCCAGTGGAAATCATTCCACTGACCGTTCCAAGGCTGTTCTTCTGTGGCGGTTTGTTTATGGTGTTGTTTGTTACTTACTGTGTGTATCACTTGTGTCTTTTTATTTTGGATGGCCGTATGGCCATTTTGTGGGCAAGTAAGTGTCCTTATGGCCTTCCTTTGTTTAGGTTTCCATTATGGTCTGGTCGCTTAATGTTTGTGTTTCTTTCCCTTTGGTGTCTTTGATGGGTGGAGTAAGTTAATTGTATCGATTCCTGATCTTTGTTTTACTTCTACTTTTTCTATTTCAACAGTGAGTCATGATTAAATACATGATAAAATGGTTATGTGTAGATTAATATTATCATGAATCAGGATTCAGGATTCAACAACAATCCGACGTCAGCGCAGAAGAAAACCACCAGTTAAATCAAATAGTGTCGAACTCAGGACATATCCGGTTCCAACCGTCCCGAATTCAAAGGATTTAAGGTTGGACCTTCGTCAAAGAGTCCGCAGACCGGCCTATTGGTTTCATTGGGCGGCATAGCTTGAGATGTAATTTCCTCTCAATGTCGGGTAAAAGTCCCACAAAATTGGAAGCAATGTCTCCAAAATGACAATACAATGTTGATGGGTACGTTAAACCTCAAACAAACAAACAAATTAACTCGGATCATTCAGCATTCTCTTTCAATCTATTCATGGTATTCACAGTATGAGATACCCGGTATTGTGTTTATCGAATGATAAAACAGATCAAAGTAGAAGTAAAACAAAGATCAGGAATCGATACAATTAACTTACTCCACCCATCAAAGACACCAAAGGGAAAGAATCACAAACATGAAGCGACCAGACCATAATGGAAACCTTGACAAAGGATGGCCATAAGGACAGTTACTTTCCCACAAAATGGCCAAATGGCCATTCAAAATAAAACTAGAGCCAGTGTTTATGAAACACAATGCCCCCAACTGCTTGACCCTAACACTGCTTGTCCCTAACAGTAATTGAGATATCTTGTTTTTATGTGGCTGTAATGCTGAAATTACACAAGAAAAGCTGTAGTTAATCATCTACTCATCATCCCTGACCAGTCTGTGAAGTTTCGGGGAAAAACCTAAAATAGTTTTTTAGATATCTTGCTTACAAACTTAAAACGCGAAAAATTTCAAAGGGCCATAACTCAAGAAAAAAATTTCGGATTTTTTTCAAAAGTTAATCAGTTCATCTACTCATCATCCCCAACCAGCCTGTAAAGTTTCAGGGCAATAGCTCAAACAATTTTTGAGATATCTTGCTTACAAGCTGAAAACACGAAAAAAATCAAAGGGCCATAACTCAAGAAAAAAAAATTGGATTTTTTTCAAAAGTTAATCAGTTCATCTACTCATCATACCCAACCAGTCTGTGAAGTTTTGGGGAAAAACCTCATATAGTTTTTGAGATATCTTGCTTACAAACTTAAAACGCGAAAAATTTCAAAGGGCCATAACTCAAGAAAAAAAATATAGGATTTTTTTTCAACAGTTAATCAGTTCATCTACACATCATCCCAAACCAGCTTGTAAAGTTGCAGGGCAATCGCTCAAACAGTTTTTGAGATATCTTGCTTACAAGATTTCATAGTATTTTTTGCAAAGGGGCATAACTCAAAAAAGGGGCATAATCCTGACGAGAAAAAAAACACGGGTCAATTATTTTTTCATGAGGAATCCATATATGAAATTTCAAAAACCTAGCACCCATGGTTCTAAAGTTATGCTATGCAGTAAAAAGTGGGACGGACGTAAGGACGGAAGGACGGAAGGACGGACGGACGAACAGGGCAAAACCAATATGCCAAAACGCGAAAAATTTCAAAGGGCCATAACTCAAGAAAAAAATTTCGGATTTTTTTCAAAAGTTAATCAGTTCATCTACTCATCATCCCCAACCAGCCTGTAAAGTTTCAGGGCAATAGCTCAAACAATTTTTGAGATATCTTGCTTACAAGCTGAAAACACGAAAAAAATCAAAGGGCCATAACTCAAGAAAAAAAAATTGGATTTTTTTCAAAAGTTAATCAGTTCATCTACTCATCATACCCAACCAGTCTGTGAAGTTTTGGGGAAAAACCTCATATAGTTTTTGAGATATCTTGCTTACAAACTTAAAACGCGAACAATTTCAAAGGGCCATAACTCAAGAAAAAAATATAGGATTTTTTTTCAACAGTTAATCAGTTCATCTACACATCATCCCAAACCAGCTTGTAAAGTTGCAGGGCAATCGCTCAAAAAATTATTGAGATATCTTGCTTACAAGCTGAAAACACGAAAAAAATCTAAGGGCCATAACTCAAGAAAAAAAAATCGGATTTTTTTCAAAAGTTGATCAGTTCATCTACTCATCATCCCCGACAAGTCTGTGAAGTTTCGGGGAAAAACCTCAAATAGTTTTTTTAGATATCTTGCTTACAAACTTAAAACGCGAAAAATTTCAAAGGGCCATAACTCAAGAAAAAAATTTCGGATTTTTTTCAAAAGTTAATCAGTTCATCTACTCATCATCCCCAACCAGCATGTAAAGTTTCAGGGCAATAGCTCAAACAGTTTTTGAGATATCTTGCTTACAAGATTTCATAGTATTTTTTGCAAAGGGGCATAACTAAAAAAAGGGGCATAATCCTGACGAGAAAAAAAACACGGGTCAATTATTTTTTCATGAGGAATCCATATATGAAATTTCAAAAACCTAGCACCCATGGTTCTAAAGTTATGCTATGCAGTAAAAAGTGGGACGGACGTAAGGACGGAAGGACGGACGGACGAACAGGGCAAAACCAATATGCCCCCACAACTTCTTCGAAGTTGGGGGCATAAATACACAAGTGATACACACAGTGAGTAGTAACAAACAACAACATAAATAAACCGCCACAGAAGAACCGCCTTGGAACGGTCAATGGAAAGAATTCCACTGGGGGGCTTAAATCGACTTTACGTTGCCACAAATCCACGAACTTTACAAAAACAGAAAACAATCTACAGATAACAGAGTCTACATTAATCTAACTGCTGTTTTACTTTGTTTTTCTAAAGCAATTAATATGATTTGTCTACTAACATGAACTTCTTACAAAACAAGGCTTTCTCACAGGCACCAGAATCAATATTTTTGTTAAAAGAATCACCACGAATTACAACGAATTTGCATACTTGACCTTAACGTTATGTCATATACAAAATTATGTGACCACACGTGTAATTAAGAAATGAATGTACGTTCCTCCAAGGCCTAGTGGATAGGATGGCTAACTCTTAATAATTAGGTCTTTCACCGCTATGGGTTCGAGCCTAGCTCGGATCACATGTGAAACGGCAAGTTTTGCAATGGAAGGTCAGGTGTTTTGTTTAAATTTCGGGTACTCAGGTTTTCGCCCACCTCTGATAAGCGTTTGGTTCGATATGAGTGAAATAATCTTGAAAAGGCCATAAAACTGAAACCAAAAAAAAAAAAAAAAAAAAAAAAAAAAAAAGACGAACGTAATTTGTTTAACGGTCATCGAAGTATGGAAAACATCGAGTCCCAAAGCGGTTCAATGTAACTTTGTTCGTGGCCCGATTTTGTTCATTATTCGATGAACGTTCAATAAATTACCTTTATTACTTTTATTTACATTATTTTCCATCGACGAATTCTGGTTTAATGGCTAAACTTCAAGAAGAAAACAAATGCACACGGGCTTAACAATTGGCAGCGAAACAGCGTCGATGGCGCGATTCCGTCACCATTGAAGAGAACCATTGTTTATATCGGCGTCACTGACGTCGTGTGAGTCAATGTTTTCATAACATTATGAACGACATTGCTTCCCGGTAGTACATTATAGGGGTTCCCTGTAAATGTACTTAGAATGGACGATATGGTTACTGGTGCGCAGCGTTATGACGCCGTCCTTAACATACAAAATAGAAGTGAAGGCAATGATAAGGAATAGATATAATTACCCCCCAACTCCCACCAGAGACATCAAAGGGAAAGAAACACGCACATGAAATAACTACACCCTAATGGAAACATCACTAGCGGACAATAACTATCCCATAAAATGTCCAACTGGCTATCCAAAACCATAAATATATAAGCGATTTACACATTCCAAGGCGAACTGTAACAAAAGAATTAACCGACCACGACAGAGGAACCGCCTTGAAACGGTCAGTGAAACTTATTTCACATGGGTCTTAAATCGAGTTTACGCGGTCGCAATCCCCGCACGTACTTCTGTTGCGGTTGAAACAAAAAAATTGTTAAGTCCGCATGAAGGCTTCCTTATTCATCATTGCTCCATCTTCGATAACTCAAAAATCAAACTATTACATAGATGAAACAACGGCGACTTGACCTGACCAAGAGCATCAGGTGCCCACCAACATTACATAAAATTACATTTTAAGTAAAATAGTGAAGGCAATGATCAGGAATCGATCTAATTAACCCACAGCTCCCATCAGAGACACTGGTCAAAGGGAAAGAAATGCAAACGTGAAATAACTGGACCCCAATAGAAACATCAATGGCGGAAAGCTCAAAGGACAGTTACTTTCCCATAAAATGGCATATTCGCTATCCAAAATAAAAAGTATTATCGTTACACACACTCAAAGACAAATCATAACAAAACATAAAACACGACAGAAGACAGCCTTCACACTGGAACCGTCATACTATCTGAGGCTTGACCCGCCGGCATGCAATCAAAGAGGGAAGCAAAGATATCAACCGTGATCGAGAAAACTACCCCGCATGTAGTTTGGCATAAAACATTTAGGTTGTTCCCAATCTTTTAATATCGAATAATTATTTTACGAAATTGGGTACTGCAGTCATTGCAAACATACATTTTTCTTAATCTATCTATTCTAAGTTACCTTAAAAATTCTGGTTCCGATAGGCCTAGTTGGGGGAGAGATTTAAAACCCGTAAGTTTTCTTTGAACTGATTTGAATCGTTATATGATAAACAGAATCGTACACTCATGGTCATTTTATATGAAATTTATTAAACTCGCCAAACGGCTCGTTTCAATAAGTGTAAGATTCTCTTTTTACACAATGAAGTGAAATCAGTCAAACTGCATGCTGGGGTCATTTAGAAGTAAAGACAATGATCGGGAATCGTACAATTACCTCACATCGACCATCCTGACACTTAAGGGAATGGAACACAAAACAACTTCGCCAGTACGAAAACGTCACAAGCGGAAAGCCAAAAGGACAGTTACTTTAATATAAAATTGTCAAAACGGCTATACATGGTCAAGCGATTTGGGACTTATCGCCTATGCCAGCAGTGAATCAAAAGGAACCTTCAGACAGAAAGCCATATCCCTGGCTTTCTGAATGGCTGGGCATGCGCAGTTAAAATCTGTCATGACGGAATGCTCGAAGACACAAATTCGCTTTGCGGGGCTCACATAATAAAAAGAACTTTAAACAATACTAAACCACAACTTGGAACGGCCAGTGGATGTTTGTTCTACTTGAGGGGTGGAGGTGGAGGACTTTGATCGACTGTAAGTGGCACAATCCTCGCCCCTGGTTCTGTCGTAGTTTAGACAATTAAGCGATTCAAACACCCAAGAAACTCAAAGACAAACCATTTCAAAAATAAAGCGCGACAGAAGAACTGCCTTGGAACAGTCAGTGAAAGGGTTTAAATCGATTTGACGTGGCAACAATCCTCGCCCTTACTTCCGTCGCGATTTAGACATATAATTTGTTCAGTCCGCATGAAGGCCTCCTAACTCACCTAAAATGCCAGATTTTGATATGTTCTTACTTCAGGATTGTCAAAAGCGTAAATCTAGATCGCACGGCACCAGAAACAAATGGCAAATACAATTTCTAAATGACCAAAATATGGATTTCCTTCTAAAATTGATTTCAAATTGCTGATGCCTTAAATGAATTTGGTAATCGATTGTGTAAACGAGAGTATGTAGAGCATAATGCCCTTAAAGAATGCAAACTTAGCATTCTGAAACTAATGAACAAACGCATTTCTTTTTACTCTCAAAATACGAACTTATTACCTACTAAACCTAAGACGTCTTTACGTCACCTTAAACTAGGTATTCAAGAATTTCAAAAGACGTTTGTTTTGGCTCCAGCAGACAAGGTCGCTAACAGTGTAATCGTTGTTTGACGGCTCAAATGCAGCAAGAGCTTGGTGGTACTGTGACCTGTAAACTGCAGCCTTTGCAGTATCAAGGCTTTCTGCTATTGATATTATCATTAGTGTCTGTTGTTTCATATTTGTGTTTCTTTCCCTTTGGTGTATCTGATGGGAGCTGTGGGTTAATTGTATCGATTCCTGACCATTGCCTTCACTTCTCTTTTCGGTTGTAGAGAGGGCTGTAGTTGATGACCACATTTGTCATTCAGCCACCAAGTTTGCTGTATGTGCTACATAAGGCCAAGACAAGCTTCAAACTTCATATTGGTCACCTAAACTTCATAAAAAACATACAAAATAGAAGTGCAAATAACGGTAACAGTTTAACTACGGTTTTTTTATGCTCCAGTGTTCCTGTGACGTTGTGTTAAATATCGGATGGCTCAGCGCGTTTCACTGTCGACTCCTCATCCTTGGGTCAACTTGTCTTTAATTGTGATCTTTGTTTGCCGAGTTGATTCACTGATGAGTTAGAAAACCTTCACGCAGACCAAACAAATACTTGTTTGAACCACAGTGAAAGTGAGTGGGGTGGTGGTTGGGATCCTGTAAAGTTAACTAAAACCCACCAGTAAATTTTACTGACCGTTCCTAGTCGGTGCATTTGCTGTGGTTTCTTCATGGTTCCTTCATGTTTGGTGTTGGTGGTTCTGATTTTTCCCTAATCATATATGCTGTTACGTTTGAAATTCTGATTCTTCCCCCTTTTTGGGTGTTCATTTTTATTTGCGTTTGTCCTTCCAGTTTAATGTTTGTCATGTTGGTGATTCTGATTCTTTCCCACATTCTGTATATTGCCCCTTTTAGTTAGGTTTGGATATTCTGATTTACCACCTGTTTGGGAAAGAGCTGCTGACTCGGTTTGCCTGTTTTTTTTTTGTTTTTGTTTTTTTTTTTACTAACGTCATTACATGTTTCGACTTCTTTCCCTTGTGGTATTGTGGGAAGAATTTGGGATCTGATTGTATATTTTAAATTTATTGCGAAGTCAAGCTCTTGTACCACCACTGAACTTTCTAAATCATTGACTTCATATTTTACTGCCATCAAAACATGTGTTTAAATTTTGCGACAAAGGCTTTGAAAGATCAGGGAGAAATCTGTTTTTGGACTATAAAAAAATTCTAACCACACTGAACTTTCTAAATCATTGACTTCATATTTTACTGCCATCAAAACATGTGTTTAAATTTTGCGACAAAGGCTTTGAAAGATCAGGGAGAAATCTGTTTTTGGACTATAAAAAAATTCTAATGAAGTTTTAAATAAACTAAAATCCAGAGGTTTTCAGGCTTTTCCCCGTCTTTTATGGATGGAGTAAGTTAATTGTATCAATTCCTGATCTTTGTTTTACTTCTACTTTTCAAATCTGTCTACTTATGATTTTTTGACAATTTACACTGCACTTCCTAATAATTTTATAAAAAAAAAACCTTAATGATTTAATTGAATGGACAATTCATAAGAAGATTCCCACTATCTTGCATGTAATGTAAGAAATACTTTTTCACTTCTGAAGAGCAATAAAACTATACTTTATTGTCATGTAAGAAGTGTGTTAATCTCTCATCTTCCTACTTGGAAATATTAACACAAAATGTGGTACTTAATTATTTAGACAAATTATGCGTATTCTGACGGGTACGAATTGCACACGCTTTGTGGCTGATTTGTTCATGTTTTGATCCCCAAGTGGAATTCGTTTCACTGACAGTTCCAAAGCGGTTCTTCTGTCGCGGTGTTTGGCCATTTTGTGGGAAAGTAACTGTCCTTTTGGCCTTCCGCTATTGATGTTTCCATTAGGGTCTAGTTGTTTTTGTTTGTTTTTCTTTCCCTTTGGGGTCTCTGATGGGAACTCTGGGTCACTCCTATTTTTCATGATGTCCCTTTTCGATGAAAACCAATCTGAAATCATGGAAGCCTTCAGCTCGACTTCTAGATATTTGGATGGTTTATTAAATATTGACAGTACCTATTTCGATGGTTTGATCAGTCAAATTTACACTTCAAAACTTCAGATAAATAAACAAATTCTTCTGATACCGAGGCCCCGTTTTTTGATTTACATCTATCTAATGAAGATGGGTTTGTTTCCAGCAAAATTTATGATAAACGCGATGATTTTGATTTTGAGATGGTAAATTTTCTTTTCTTGGATGGTGATATTCCTCGCGCGGCATCCTTTTGCGTTTTTATTTCGTAATTAATTCTATTTGCCAGAGAGTCTGGTCATGTAACTGACTTCAACACTCGTACAAAAATGTTAACTGCTAAAAGTCTTAATCAGGGTTATCGGTATTATAAACTACACAAAGTAGAAGTAAAACAAAGATCAGGAATTGATACAATTAACTTACTCCATCCATAAAAGACACCAAAGGGAAAGAAATACAAACATCAAGCGACCAGACCATAATGGAAACCTAAACAAAGGAAGGCCATATGGACAGTTACTTTCCCACAAAATGGCCATATGGCCATCCAAAATTAAAAGACACAAGTGATACACACAGCAAGTAACAAACAACACCATAAATAAATCGCCACAGAAGAGCCGCCTTGGAACGGTCAGTGGAAGATTTCCACTGGGGGGCTTAAATCGATTTTACGTGGCCATAATCCTCGCCCTTACTTCCGTCACGATTTAGACAAATAATTTGTTCAGTCCGCATGAAGGCCTCCTAACTCATCAGTGCAACATCTCCGTGAACACAGAAATCAAAGAACCACAGAGGTGAGACAACGGTGAGGACTCGACAGCAAGAAACCACTGAAATGCTGGAGCAAAAGAAAACCAACAGTTAGACTCCGATGAGCCCGACCAGAGACAGAGCATCAGGCACCAACCAACATTATCTCTTTAATTTTCAATAAGCCTTTACGTTGGAGCCGTCATAGAATCTGAGGCCTGACCCACCGGCGTGCAATTAAAGAGGGAAGCAAAGTTGCCAACCGTGATTGGGTTAACTACCATGCATGCAGTCTGTCGTATAATATCCATGTTGTACCCAATCTTTTTATATCGAAATTGGGTGCTGAAGTCATTGCGGTTATATATTTTTCTGAATTTATATACTAAGTCACCATAAAATTCGGGTTCCGATAGACCTTGTTGCAGAAGAGATTTAAGTCCAATATTGAATTTTGAAATTAAATCAGAATGGCGTCTATAAAATTTTGAAAAGGCTTTGCGTAGTTTATGGTACCGATAACCCTGATTAAGAAGTTTAGCCGTTAATAATTTATTACGAGTGTTGAAGTCAGTTACATGACTACACACTCTAGCAAATCGAATTAATTGCGAAATATAAACGCCATAGGATGGCGCACGAGGAACATCACCATCCAAAAAAGGAATATTTACAATCTCAAAATCAAAGTCATCGCGTTTATCATAAATTTTGCACGAAACAAACACATCTACAATAGATAGATGTAAATCCAAAAACGGGGCCTCGGTATCAGAAGAATTTGCTTTATTTAACTGAAGTTCTAGGGGGTAAATCTGACTGATCAAACCATCAAAATAGGTATTATCAATATTTAATAAATCATCTAAATATCTAGAAGTAGAGCTAAAAGCTTCAATAATTTCAGATTGGTTATCAATGGAAAGCGACAACATGAAGTCTCTTTCATAACAATACAAGAACAGATCAGCCACAAGAGGTGCGCAATTAGTACCCATCGGAATACCCACAATTTGTCTAAATAACTTAGTACCGAATCTAATATAAATATTGTCAAGTAAAAAGGTGAGGGCATCACACACTTTCTGACATGACCAAAGTGTATAATTCTTATGCTCTTTAGAAGTGAAAAATGCATTTCTGACATTACATGCAAGATAGAGAGAATCTTCTCTGTGAAAAGCCCATTCAATTAAATCATTAAGCTTATCTTTTATAAGATTATGAGGAAGTGTAGTGTAAAGAGTGGAAAAATCGTAGGTAGACAGACTAGAAGCACGAAACTGTCTAGATTTCAATTTATTTAAAACCTCATTCGAATTTTTTATAGACCAAAACAGATTTCTTCCTGATCTTTCAAAGACTTTATCACAATATTTAATTACATGCGTTTTAATAGCAGTAAGACAGGAAGTTAATAATTTAGAAAGTTCAGTGGTAGTGCAAGAGCTAGAATTTGCAATAAACCGTGCTTTGTAAGTTTTTTATGAAGTTTTGGTAACCAGTATAGCGTAGGAAGCTTGTTTTGGCCATCATTAACACACACAGCAAACTTGGTGGCTGAAAGACAAACATGTTTATATACTATAGCTCTCTCTTCAGCCAAAGGCTGAAGTTCATAGGCCTTAGTACCACCAAGCTCCTGCTTAAGCGTGTTAACATAGTGGAGCCGTCACACAACGACGACGTTGTTAGCGGCCTTGTCTGCAGGGGCCAAAACAAACTTCTTATGAAATTCTTGAATACCTAGTTTAAGATGACGTAAAGACGTCTTGGGCTTAGGAGGTAATAAGTTAGTATTTTGAGAATAGAAAGAAATGCGTTTATTCACTAGTCTTAAAATGCTAAGCATTACGATAACACTCCCGTGCGACATAGTGCATTTTACAGCCCAAAAATGGCTACTAATTTGAAGAAAATCCGTGATATTTTTCGTATAAATGCTCAAAACATAGGTTGTGTGTGCTCGTTAGAACCGCCTCAATGAGGCGGTTCTAACGAGTACCCACAACCTATGTCTTGGAACAGAAATAAGAAAAATAAGTTTACCCCCGTGCACCCCAGTTTTCTCTATATAAAGTGGGGTTAAGGGGGGTCTTCATTTCACGGACTTGTTCACGTGATGGTTTCCAGTCCTTTAGGGCTTTATACTCAACATACTCTCGCTTACACCATCGATTACCGAATTCATTCAAGGAAGCAGCGATTTCATCTCTACATTTACTGAAATCAATTTTAGAAGGAAACCGATATTTCGGTCCTTTAGAAATTATATTCCTTATCCTAGAATCAGGAATAATTTTCAAATTGCCAGTAATTACATGACCAGCAGCTAAAAGACTTTTCGAAATTTTATAGACGTCATTCCCATTTAATTTCATTTCAAAGATAAATGTTGTTAAATCCTTCTGCAACAAGGTCTATCGGAGCCCGAATTTTATTAGGACTTTGTATATAAAAAGTAAAAGTAAAACAAAGATCAGGAATCGTGAATTAACTTACTCCACCCATCAAAGACACCAAAGGGAAAGAAACACAAACATGAAGCGACCAGACCATAATGGAAACCTAAACAAAGGATGGCCATAAGGACAGTTACTTTCCCACAAAATGGCCTTATGGCCATCCAAAATAAGAAGACACAAGTGATACACACAGTGAGTAGTAACAGACAACAACATAAATAAACCGCCACAGAAGAATCGCCTTGGAACGGTCAGTGGAAAGAATTCAGAAACATATATTCCTGCAATGATTTGAGTATCCAATTTCCTAAAATAATTTTTCGATATAAAATGATTGTGTACAACATTAATGATGTACGACAGACTACATTCATGGTAGTTAACCCAATCATGGTTTATCACTTGGCTTCAATCTTTTATTACACGCCGGCTGGCCTCAGATTATATGACGGTTCAAGCGTAAAGGCTTACTTATGTAATGTGGGTTGGTACCTGATGCTCTGTTTCTGGTCGGGCCCATCGGACTCTAACTGTTGGTTTTCTTTTGCTCCAGCATTTCATTTGTTTCTTGCTGTCGAGTCCTCACCGTTGTTTCATCTCTGTGGTTGTTTGATTTTTTTTAGTTCTCGGAGATGTTCAACTGATGAGTTAGGAAAATAGAAGTTTAAAGGACTGAATAAATTATTTGTCTAAATAGCGACGGAAGTAAGGGCGAAGTTTGTGGCCACGTAATATCGGTTTAAGCACCCCCACCAGTGAAATACTTTTCACTGACCGTTCCAAAGCGGTTGATATTTGTTATTGTTTGTCTTTGAGTGTGTGTTACGCTTATATCGTTTTGTTTTGGATAGCCAATTGGCCATTTTGTGGGAAAGTAACTGTCCTTTTGGCTTTCCGCTTTCAAAGGGAAAGAAACACAAACATGAAGCGACCAGACCATAATGGAAACCTAAACAAAGGAAGGCCATAAGGACAGTTACTTTCCCACAAAATGGCCAAATGGCCATCAAAAATAAAAAGACACAAGTGATATTCACAGTAAGTAACAAACAACAACACAAACAAGAATATCGGTGAAACCGATGGATGCTCCCCGAACGTGCACTAGTCGGAACAGGAAACATTATCCCAGTTAAAGAACAGTAGACTGTGTATACTCACTGTACTTCAAAATGGAGTATAACAAAACCTGTCGGTGGACAGACTAGCTTACCTGATGGCACTATCATACAAACAGCAGCAATACAAAAGTCGGAATAAATGAAAGGAAGTGTCTTCAGGTACGATACCATACCCAAAGATCCTGGGTGGTAGTTTAGCTATATTAATTGGGTAAAACTTTTTATTACAAATTATTGAAAACTTACTCACGTACACAGAGGCAATCCGCATAGGACTGTCTCCATGTATGGTTCCGTATTGGGTGCCTTTACATGCATATAAATTATCAGACGGGTTCGAAAATTAAATTAAAATCCATCAGCTAATGTAGATACTAGAGCGATGACAAAGTTTTTCTAAAATTAGCCGCATTGATCTGACAATGAGCCCAGGACCCTAAATGTCAAACTTGCTTGAGATATTATCATACCCAACATTTTTGTGAAGTTATATTAAAATCCATCAGCAAATGACGACGCTAGAGCGATGACAAAGTTTTTTCTAAAAAAAGCCGCAGTGATCTTGACTTTGAGCCCAGGACCCTGAATGTCAAACTTGCTCGAGATATTATCATACCCAACATTTGTGTGAAATTATATTAAAATCCATCAATAAATGTAGGCACTAGAGCGATGACAAAGTTTTTTCTAAAAATAACCACAGTGACCTTGACCTTGACCCCAGGATCCTGAAAGTTGAACTTGCTCGAGATATTATACCCAACGTTTGTGTAAGTTATATTTAAATCCATCAGCAAATGACGACGCTAGAGCGATGACAAAGTTTTTTCTAAAAATAGCCACAGTGACCTTGACATTCAGCCCAGGAGCCTGAAAGTTGAACTTGCTCGAGATATTATCATACTCAACATTTGTGTGAAATGATATTAAAATCCATTGATAAATGTAGGCACTAGAGCGATGAATAAGTTTTATTTCTAAAAATAACCACAGTGACCTTGACCTTGACCCCAGAATCCTGAAAGTTGAATTTGCTCGAGATATTATTATACCCAACATTTGTGTGAAGTTATATTAAAATCCATCAGCAAATGACGACGCTTGAGCGATGACATTGTTTTTTTCTACAAATAGCTACAGTGACCTTGACCTTGAGCCCAGGACCCTAACAGTTGAACCTGCTCGAGATATTATCATACTCAACATTTGTGTGAAATTATATAAAAATCCATCAATAAATGTAGGCACTAGAGCGAAAACAAGGTTTTTCTATAAATAGCCACAGTGACCTTGACCTTGAGCCCAGGACCCTGAAAGTCGAACATGCTCAAGATATTATCATACCCAACATTTGTGTGAAGTTGTATTAAAATCCATCAATAAATGTAGGCACCAGAGTGATGACAAAGTTTTTCCTAAAAATAGCCACAGTGGCCATACACTGCAGCTTTAAACAAAGTTCCATAACTCTGTGATGAATCATCTAACCAGATAGCACGGATAATATGTGCATCCCCTATTGCTGCTTAAGATTCCATTGAAGTTTCGTTGAATTTCTGCATGTAGTTGCTGAGAATTCGCCTGGACACGAACAATACCCTATATATTCATGCAGAATTCACCAAAGAGCCATAACTGTTGGAAAAATCATCAAACCAAAACACGCAGGTGATATGCGCATCCACCTTCGATACTTAATATTCACATGAAGTTTCACTGAAATCCGCCCAGTAGTTTCTGAGAATTCGCGTAGACAAGAGCGGGACGGACGCACGGACTCACGGACGCACGGACTTACGGACGAAGCGGCGACTATATGCTCCCCCGAAATTCTTCGGGGAGCATAATAAACCGCAACAGAAGAACCGCCTTGGAAACGGTCAGTGGAAGGAATTCCACTGGGGGGGGGGGCTTAAGTCGATTTTACATGGCCACAATCCTCGCCCTTACCTCTGTCGCGGTATATACTAATTTTGTTTAGTCCGCATTGTTGTGTATTAGCAGTTTTATAAACTTTATGGACTGACTTACATCAAGAGTAAATACAATGGAACTTATAAACAGTACACACCCTCCATATCTATAACTACTGATTAAGCGTAGCCGTCTGTTTCTTTGAAAAATAAATTAGTTCAGAGCTAGAACCCACATAGTTAAGTTGTGTGTCCTAATACATAACAAAATTGTTTGGCGACGAGTTTTCGGAATTTAATATGCCTGAGCTCAATTTTGGATTTAAAAAAGAACTTCTTGGATTAACATCACTAAAAATGGCAGCTTTCTCTATTGGTAATTTGGGTGAATTTGAAATGACAGAAACATGGAAGTCTTATACAGAACGGGTTCAACAATTCTTCTTGGCGAATGAAATTCCAAATGACAGGAAAGTACCAGCTCTTTTGGCTATAATGAGAGGAAAAACATACGGTCTTCTTCGAAATTTAACAACACCTGATGATCCAGCAACAAAATAATATAATGACATTGTGGGAATATTGAATGACCATCTGTCACCCAAGCCATTAGTGATTGCAGAACGTTTTCGTTTCCACAGACGTGACCAGAAAGAAGGCGAGTCGATACCCGTGTATGTGGCAGAATTAAGGAAGCTATCAGAACATTGTGATTTTGAGGCGAACTTGAATGACGCTCTGATAGACTAGTTTGTGGGATCAAAAATGAAAATATACAGAAAAAGCTTCTCTCGGAGTCGGACTTGACATTGCGAAAAGCCATTAACATTTCAACAGCCATGGAAACGGCGGCAAAGGATGCAGTGGAACTGCAACACCAACACAGACCGGACTCTGTGCATAAAATTAGTATGAATCCAATTTCTTACACAAAGCCAAAACAGAAAAATAAGGCATCATTTCGCTGTGACCGGACCAATCACACACCTGATCAGTGTCATTTTAAGGTCGAAACATGTAGATTTTGTTCAAAGAAAGAACATATCGAGAGGGCTTGCTTGAGTAAGAAATCTCAGCAAAAACACCAAACCAAGAAACCAAAATCCAAAGCCGTGAAAACTGTAGAAGAGGAAGAACTTTTGGCAGTTAGCATAAATACGGTAAAGAGATCCGACGTTATCTGTGTTACACCCAAGATAGAAGGAAAAGTCTTGAAAATGGAGCTTGAAACTGGCTCTGCTATCTCAGTTATTTCAATTAGGACATACACACAGTTGTTTTCTCACAAAACGTTAACTCACACAAATACCAAACTTAGGACATATTCAGGGCAAATAATTAAACCAGCCGGAACAATTAATGTCAATGTAGATTATGAAGAGCAACAACATAATTTGGATTTATTTGTGGTTAAAAAGGATAGTCCAGCATTATTTGGCAAAGCATGGCTAAAGAACCTTACGTTGGACTGGAATTCTATTAAGTTTCTGCAGACTGGCAAGTCTGTCGAAGAAAATCTTAAAGACATTCTGGAAAAGTACAACTCAGTCTTCACAGCAGAGACAGGAACTGTTAAAGGCATAAAGGCTACGTTAACAATGAAAGAAAACGCTCAGCCAAACTTTTGTAAAGCAAGGTCGGTACCTTACGCTTTAAAGGAAAAGGTAGAAAAGGAAGGGATTATACAAAAGGTAGATCACAGCGACTGGGCTACACCTATAGTACCAGTTCCAAAAGGCGATAATACACTCAGATTATGCGGTGACTACAAGACAAAAGTCAACCCACAGCTTAAGGTGGATCAGTATCCCTTGCCGAAAATCGAGGACATCTTCGCATCGTTGTCAGGAGGTCAACGTTTTACGAAAATTGATCTTCGCCGGCCGTACAATCAGCTGGAAATGGAAGATAATTCCAAGACTTATCTTGCCATAAACACACATAAAGGTCTTTATTCTTACATCAGGCTTGTATTTGGAATTGCTGCCTCGCCGAGTATTTGGCAGCGCACCATGGATCAAGTATTGAGAGGTTTACCGAACACAGGTGTATTCTGGATGATATGATAATCACAGGAAGCACAGATGAAGAACATTTGAAAAACCTTCAGTGTGTATAACAGAGGCTACAAGACTTTAATCTGCGTGTAAACAAAGGAAAATGCAGTTTCGTCCAAGAAGAAATTACTTACTGTGGACAAAAAATCGACCAAAATGGTTTACACAAAACCAAAGAGAAAATAGAGGCTGTTACCAATGCGCCCAAACCGGAAAATGGGACCCAACTACGTGCTTTCTTGGGCCTGGTAAACTATTATTCACGTTTCCTACCCAATATGGCAAGTATGTTACATTACAAGCTTCTGGAGAAAGATGTTAAATTCACGTGGACAGCTGCTGCACAGAAATCATTTGTAACTGTTAAGGACATGATTACATCTGACACTGTCTAAACACATTACAAAGTAGAAGTAAAACAAAGATCAGGAATTGATACAATTAACTTACTCCACCCATAAAAGACACCAAAGGGAAAGAAATACAAACATTAAGCGACCAGACCATAATGGAAACCTAAACAAACGAAGGCCATAAGGACACTTACTTTCCCACAAAATGGATATATGGCCATCCAAAACCAAAAGACACAAGTGATACACACAGTAAGCAACAAACAACAACATAAATAAATCGCCACAGAAGAGCCGCCTTGGAACGGTCAGTGGAAGATTTCCACTGGGGGGCTTAAATCGACTTTACGTGGCCAAAATCCTCGCCATTACTATCGTCGCAATTTTTTACAAATAATTTTTTCAGTCCGCATGAAGGCCTCCTAACTCATCAGTGCAACATCTCCGTGAACACAAAAATCAAAGAACCACAGAGGTGAGACAACGGTGAGGACTCGACAGCAAGAAACCACTGAAATGCTGGAGCAAAAGAAAACCAACAGTTAGACTTCGATGAGCCCGACCAGAGACAGAGACAACCCTAACTTGCCAGTGAAGCTCGCTTGTGATGCATCTGCATATGGATTAGGTGCAGTGATTTCGCATGTCATGGAAGATGGTGAAGAACGATCAATAGCATTTGTTTCACGTTCATTAAATGCAGCAGAGAAAAATTATGCACAAATTCAGAAAGAAGCATTAGCTTTAATATGGGGAGTAAAGAAATTCCACTGCTATTTGTATGGACGTAGGCTCACATTAGTTACGGACCATCAACCACTTCTATCAATATTCGGTCCTAAGAAAGGAATACCTGCTATAACAGCGGCACGGATGCAGCGTTACGCTATATTTCTGCAAGGACACGATTATGAAATCGAGTATAAAACCTCAAAACCGCATTCGAACTGCGATGGACTCTCGCGTCTACCATGTTCACACAGTGAAGAACTACCAGAAAGTAATCCAGTGGACATATATAACTTGTCACAAATTGAAAGTCTGCCTGTCAGCGCCAATGACGTTAAACGTGAAACACGTCGCGACCCAGTTTTGTCAAAAGTCTTTGACTTTACATTGAAAGGATGGACGTATAAACCTCAAGACGAGAGGCTGAAACCGTTCTACATGCGTAGATCCGAAATTTCAGTACAGCAAGGTTGTCTTATGTGGGGAGTACGTGTTATTGTACCCATAAAACTGCGAAATAAAGTGTTAGAGGAATTACATGTTGGACACATAGGCATTGTGAAAATGAAAGAACTTAGTAAAAGTTTCTTTTGGTGGCCAAAACTTGACAGTGACATTGAGCAGTTAGCGCGAAGTTGTTCCGGATGTCAAATCAACCAAAAGTCACCGAAAAAGGCTTCATTACATCCTTGGGAATGGCCTTCAGCACCCTGGGAACGGATTCATGTATTTTTCGCAGGACCATTTCTGGGACATATGTTCCTTATCGCAGTAGATGCACATTCAAAATGGCCAGAAATTCACGTTATGAACTCCATTACTTCAGAAAAAACAATAGATGTATTAAGGCAAATATTTGCTCAGTTTGGAGTAGTGAAACAAATAATATCTGATAATGGCCCGACGTTTACGTCAGAATTATTTCAAACATTTGTGAGGAACAACGGAATTATTCACAAAACATCAGTGCCATGGCATCCAGCTACTCAGGGACTTGTAGAAAGATTCGTACAATTTTTCAAATTGGCAATGAAATCTGCTTCCGCAGACAGTAGTTCATTACACCAGAAAATTGGCAGTTTTCTGCTTGCATATAGAAATGCACCTCATGCAACAACAAATAAGAGCCCCGCAAAATTATTTCTAGTACCTACGCTCACGATTATATCTAATTAAACCTAATCTAATGTACGGGAAACAGTTGAGAAAAAGCAATTTGAAAGCTTATCGGAGCCAAAACGCCCACAGTTTAATGAAGGGGAGAATGTTATGGTTCGAGACTACCGCGAAAATGGTAGGAAATGGACAAATATGAAAATTACCGTGAAAACGGGAACGCTTTCTTACAAAGTAACGACCGAAGAACAGGGTAACTGGCGTAGGCATGCTGATCAAATGGTAAGAATATCAGTTGAGTCGAGAACGCAGGATTCTACCACGGACGTATCAGTGGTAAACGGTTTACCAAATGTAAACGGTGGGACAGTTTCTAGGAACGATCACTTTCCTACGCAAAGGCGTTATCATCTTCGAATTCTTATCAGTGAGACAGTAGCCGGATTTGTAAATAATGTGTGAACACTAAGGCTCATTACAGATAAAAGGGCATAATAAACCCCTTACTGTAATGAATATGGTGAGTTAAGTTGTAATGATCACCTTCTTATCTCGGATGCAGTAGTATCAAGTAGAAGTAAAACAACGATCAGGAATTGATACAATTAACTTACTCCACCCATAAAAGACACAAAAGGGAAAAAAATACAAACATTAAGCGACCACACCATAATTGAAACCTAAACAAAGGAAGGCCATAAGGACAGTTACTTTCCCACAAAATGGCCATATGGCTATCCAAAACCAAAAGACACAAGCGACACACAAAGCAAGCAACAAACAACAACATAAATAAATCGCCACAGAAGAGCCGCCTTGGAATGGTCAGTGGAAGATTTCCACTGGGGCGCTTAAATCGATTTTACGTGGCCACAATCCTCGCCCTTACTTCCGACGCGATTTAGACAAATGATTTGTTCAGTCCGCATGAAGGCCTCATAGTTCATCAGTGCAACATCTCCGTGAACACAAAAATCAAAGAACCACAGAGGTGAGACAACGGTGAGGACTCGACAGCAAGAAACCACTGAAATGCTGGAGCAAAAGAAAACCAATAGTTAGACTCCCATGGGCCCGACCAGAGACAGAGCATCAGGCACCAACCAAAAGTCTGGTTTCTTTCAGGCAAGCAATTTTCATGAATGGGCTTATCAGCTGGGGAATGTAGTAGTAGAATATATGGTTTTTCATGGTAAAGTAGAAGACAAACAAAGATCAGGAATCGATACAATTAACTTACTCCACCCATCAAAGACACCAAAGGGAAAGAAACACAAACATTAAGCGACCAGAACATAATGGAAACCTAAACAAAGGAAGGCCATAAGGACTGTTACTTTCCCACAAAATGGCCATATGGCCATCCAAAATAAAAAGACACAGGTGGTACACACAGTAAGTAACAAACAACAACATAAATAAACCGCCACAGAAGAACCGCCTTGGAACGGTCAGGGGAAAGATTTCCACTGGGAGCTTAAATCGATTTTACGTGGCCACAATCCTCGCCCTTACTTCCGTCGCGATTTAGACAAATAATTTGTTCAGTTTGCATGAAGGCCTCCTAACTTATCAGTGCAGCATCTCCGTGAACACAAAAACAAAGAACCACAGAGGTGAGACAACGGTGAGGACTCGACAGCAAGAAACCACTGAAATGCTGGAACAAAACAAAACCAACAGTTAGACTCCGATGGGCCCGACCAGAGACAGAGCATCAGGCATCAACCAACATTACCTTGAATTAGATCTCCCTAATTCTCAATAAGCCTTTACGTTGGAACCGTCATAGAATCTGAGGCCTGACCCACCGGCGTGCAACTAAAGAGGGAGGCAAAGTTGCCAACCGTGATTGGGTTAACTACCATGCATGCAGTCTGTCGTATAACATCCATGTTGTACCCAATCTTTATATATCGAAGAATGATTTTACGAAATTGGGTGTTGAAGTCATTGCGATTATACATTTTTCTGAATTTATATACTAAGTCACCATAAAAGTTTCTTATTAATGAAGTTTGAGTTGAACGAAATATTTATGAATGATAACGGCTTGTCTCAATGGGTCCAGACTTCGATAGTTTTATGTAATCTATGTTTTACATATTTCGTAATATTATTCATGTATGCATTATACTCATTATTGTATCCAGTGTTACATTAAAGATTTCATAAAATAATGGATTTTCGTTAGAAACTGAACAGTCAGTTTGTAGCAGTGATCAACAGCTAGTGCCACTGAACATCTATGTAAACAAATGTAACATTTGATGACTTTCAATCTAGAGGAGGGAAAACGTTGTGTATTAGCAGTTTTATAAACTTTATGGATTGACTTACATCAAGAGTAAATACAATGGAACTTATTAACAGTACACCCCCCACCCCCATATCTATAACCACTGATTAAGCGTAGCCGTCTGTTTTTTTTTTAAATAAATTAGTTCAGAGCTAGAACCCACATAGTTAAGTTGTGTATTCTAATACATAACACGCATGAAGGCTTCCTAATTCATCAGTGTAACATCTCGGAGAACATACAAATAATAAAAAATACAGAGATGAAACAAGGTTGAGGACTCGACAGCATACAACAACAGAATTGCTGGAGCAAAAGAAAACCAACAGTTAGACTCCGAGGGGCCCGACCAAAGACGGAGCATCAGGCGCAAACCAACATAAAGAATACTAAAATAAAATAAAATTCCATTTATGTTTTTACGCTGGAACCGTCATAAAATCTTAAGCCCTACCCACCGGTGTGCTGTCAAAGAGGAAGCAAAGCTGTCAACCGTGAATGGGTCAAGCACCATGCATGTAGTCTGTTTTATAACATTTATGTTGTACCCAATCTTTATATATCGACTAAAGATTTTATGAAATTGGGTACTTAAGTCATTACAGACATGTATTTTTCTAAATTTATATACTAAGTCACCATAAAATTCGGGTTCCGATAGGCCTTGTTGCAGAAGTGTTTGAAGTCCAACATTGAATTTTTAAACCAAATCAGAATGCCGTCTATAAAACTTAGAAAAGGCTTTACGTAGTTTATGATACCGATACCCCTGATTAAGAAGTTCAGCGGTTAATAATTTATTACGAGTGTTGAAGTCGGATACATGACTAGACACTCTAGCAAATCGAATTAACTGCGAAATATAAACCCCGTACGATGTCGCACGAGGAACATCACCGTCCAAAAAAGGAACATTTACAATCTCGAAATCAAAATCATCATGTTTATCATAAATTTTTTAAGAAACAAATCCATCTACAATAGATAAATGTAAATCCAAAAACGGGGCCTCGGTATCAGAGAAATTGCCTTGTTTAACTGAAGTTCTGGGGGATAAAACTGACTGATCAAACCATCAAAGTAAGTGTTGTCAATATTAAATAAATTATCTAAATATCTAGAAGTAGAACTAAAAGCTTCAATAATTTCAGATTGGTTATCAATGGAAAGCGACAACATGAAAAGTAGAAGTAAAACAAAGATCCGGAATCGATACAATTAACTTACTCCACCCATCAAAGACACCAAAGGAAAAGAAACACAAACATTAAGCGACAACACCATAATGGAAACCTAAACAAAGGAAGGCCATAAGGACAGTTACTTTCCCACAAAATGGCCATATGGCCAACTTAAAAAGACACAAGTGAAACACACAGTAAGTAACAAACAACAACATAAATAAATTGCCACAGAAGAACCGACTTGGAACGGTCAGTGGAAAGATTTCCACAGGGGGGCTTTAATCGATTTTACGTGGCCACAATCCTCGCCCTTACTTCCGTCGCGATTTAGACAAATAATTTGTTCAGTCCGCTTGAAAGCCCCCTAACTCATCAGTGCAACATCTCCGTAAACACAAATAACCAAAGAACTACAGAGGTGAAACAACGGTGAGGACCCGACAGCAAGATACCACTGAAACGCTGGAGCAAAAGAAAACAATCAGTTAGACTCCGATGAAAAGTAGAAGTAAAACAAAGATCAGGAATCGATACAAACAGCCACCAGTTTTTTTTTTGCCTCACCAGAAATTAGGCAAACTCACCTAGTCTTTGTAACACTTTTTGGTGGCTTTCAATGCATTTAGGTAATAGCTTAGATCTATACAAATTATTTCTATATGATTTGGTGAAGATATACATAACAGTTTCTTGGCAAACCGGGGTGAAAGGGTGAAAATCCCGCAGGATTTTTGAAAATCCCGCAGGATTTTTTCTCCACTCCCGCGGGATTAAAATTCCATAAAAATATCAGGGATTTTTCTCCCACGGGAGAATTTCAAAATTTTAAATCTTGCTTTTAACTATCAAAATGGACCTACTTAACATTAAAATACATGCACAAAAAATATGGCTGCTCCTGCTCTAATTTCAATTTCTCCTGCGGGATTTTTCTCCCATGGGATTTTTTACGGAGAAAAATCCCGCAGAATTTTTTTATTTTTTAAAATGCTATGGAATGAAGGTGTAATATCTCTTTTCTATTAATAAGGTCAATTAGAGAAGCTTACAATGAGTAAAGCATGAATATAACTATTTTAAAAAAATCCCGCAGGATTTTAATCCCATGGGATTTTTATCCCATAATCGAAAATGGGATTTTTCTCCCGTGGGATAGCACTAATTTCCAATTTCCAATAAACCTGCTTTGTTTGGACAAAGCTATAATAATTTTGTCCATTTATGTATAAAACATGCATAATTTATTGGTTTAAAGTAACTAATTTTGGCTCCATTGAAATTAACTCCCGCGGGATTTTTATCCCATTTCAGAGCACAGGATTTACATCCTGTGGGATTATTTTATTTCTTTCGCTTTCTTTTTTGGCCGATAACCCATTTTGTACCAGAAACCCCAAAACGGGCACCCTGGCAAACAGTGCAGGCCCAGATCAGACGCCGCAAAAAGTGGCGTCTGATCAGGGCCTACATGGTTTGTGAAAAGTTAAGATATTTTCAAAGTAAGTTTTAAAGAATTAAAGAAAACACAGTCTGACGCCCCTTAATTTTGGAATGGACTCCTGGTATATAAAAGGAGGAAGATTCCATTTGGTACAAAAAGGGTTAAAATTTAAGAACAATGTAAGAAAATCAGACTTCAGGTCCTTCTTTCCAGTTAGTGGATTGGCCTTTCTCAGCTTTTAGGGTAAATTCTGACTTTCTTTGTCGGCATCAGGTCAACACCCCATCAAAACACTTCTTTAATAATAGAAGCCTATAAGATACAGAAACTCCTGTAGCCATCAAATGCTTTGAACAGACTGAGTGAGCTAAAATGGCTGATTTTTTTTTGTTGTTGTTTTTTTGCCATTACTGTAAAAATCCTAAACATTCAAACACAGCCAGGAATTGCTGTAATATTCTCCTAAAATTTTAACAAATTTGTTTCATGATCCAGATGGGGGGTCCAAAAGGAACAGATAGAATGGCAAATAGTGTTGACACTGATCAGACTGCTTCAGGAGCAGTCTGATCTGGGTCTGCACCTATCTGTACCAATACTTAGGATTATTATGGTACCAGGTTTTCTTTCAGAGTTGCAAAATAATGAGATAGATTTTATTGCATATTGCTTTATGATCAGCCTTAGCAATGTGCTTTATGGACAGCCTTGATACGAAGCAGCTTCATCACATTACAATAATATATATCCATGTCCTAAAACTTCATTTTATATCACACTCAAATGAATTTCATTTTGTATTTTTCTGGTCTCTATAGTAAAAACATATGTTGTGGGTGCTCTGTAGTACTGCCTCATCAATTTAGTTCTAATGAGTACCCCCAATCTATGTTTTTGAGCAAAAAGAAGGAGAACAAATTAAACTCTAATTTACAGAACCCTGGTTTTCTTTACGAGGTAGGGTTTAGAGGGGTGTCCATTACACAGGCTTGTTGATCTGATGCGGACAAAGAAAGTCAGAGTTTACCATAAAAAATCTAAGAATTAGGACACCTTGAGGACTTGCTGTAATTCTCCCAAAATTTAAAAAAAAAAATGTTTAACAATCCAGCAAGGGAGTCAAAGAAGTGCCGCTCGAATGGCAAACAGTTTGAAAACAGCAAGGAGTCAAAGAAGTGCAGCTCAAATGGCAAACAGGGTAGACCATGATCAAACTGAAGGAGCAGTCTGATCTGGGTCCACACTGTTTGCCAAGCCTGTCTGTCCCAATACTTATGACCAGTACAGTATCCATGCTTGTTATAGACACCTCTGAAGACACAATAACAGCAGGCGCGACAATAAAATTAATCAATTCGTTAACGAGGTAAGAGTGCAGACAAGCCATTTTTCGCCCAAAATTGTCTGGGTTTTTTTTTTGGGGGGGGGGGGCGGGGGGGGGTCCTGTGACCTAAAAAAAAGGTCAAGGTCATCCAATATCTAATTAAATCTGCATTATGTTGTAAATATGCATTGTACCAAGTTTGAATAAAATTAATCAACTCGTTAATGTGATAGTGTATACAAACCATTTTTGGCAAAAAAATTACATTTTTTTTTTGGTGCGGGGGGGGGGGCTGTGACCTTGAAAAAAGGTCAAGGTCATCCAATATCTAATTAAATCTGCATTATGTTGTAATGATGCATTGTACCAAGTCGAATCACAGAGAACCTACATACCAAATATGAAAGCTCTACCCCAAACGGTTCGAAAGTTATGACCAAAAATGTTTATTTTTTTAAGTACGTCAAAGGTCAAGGTCACAGGTCAAAATTTTTGCTTGAATGTAACGCATGTCACAAGGAACCTACATGCTAAATATGAAGGCTGTATCTCAAACGGTTCAAAAGTTAAGACAAATGTTAACTATTTCTTTTATGTCGGTCAATGGTCAAGGTCACAGGTCAAATTTTTTTGTGTGAATGTAAAGCTCTTGTCACAAGGAACCTACATGCAAAATATGAAGGCTCTATCTCAAACCGTTCCAAAGATATTACCAAAATGTTATTTTTTATTTTAAGTAGGTCAAAGGTCAAGGTCAAGGTCACAGGTCAAAATTTTTTGCATGAATGTAAAGCTTTTGTCACAAGGAACATACATGCTAAATATGAAGGCTGTATCTCAAACGGTTCAAAAGTTAAGACAAATGTTAACTTTTTCTTTTATGTAGGTCAAAGGGTCAAGGTTACAGGTCAAAATTTTTTGTGTGAATGTAAAGCTCTTGTCACAAGGAACCTACATGCAAAATATGAAGGCTCTATCTCAAACCTTTCAAAAGTTATGACCAAAATGTTATTTTTTTATTTCAAGTCGGTCAAAGGTCAAGGTCACAATTCAAAATTGTTTGCATGAATGTAAAGCTTTTGTCACAAGGAACATACAATGCTAAATATGAAGGCTGTATCTCAAGTGGTTCAGAAGTTATGACCAATGTTATTTTTTTTTTCTTTTAAGTAGGTCAAAGGTCAAGGTCAAGGTCACAAATCAAATTTTTTTGCATGAATGTGAAGGTCTTGTCACAAGAAACCTTCAGGCCAAATATGAAAGCTCTATCTCAAACGGTTCAAAAGTTATGGCCAACGTTAAAGTTGTCCACGTACAAACAAACAGACAGGGCAAAAACAATATGTCCCCGCTATCGCTACCGGGGACATAAATGTTTAACAATCCAGCAAGGAGTCAAAGAAGTGCCGCTCGAATGGCAAACAGTTTGAATTCAGCAAGGAGTCAAAGGAGTGCAGCTCAAATGGCAAACAGTGTAGACCATGATCAAACTGAAGGAGCAGTCTGATCTGGGTCCACACTGTTTGCCGAGCCTGACTGTCCCAATACTAATGATCAGTACAGTATCCATGCTTGTTATAGACACCTCTGAAGATACATTCTCACTAGATGTGATTTTTTTGTTTGTTTGTATATGATGTTGTGAAAATAAATAAATGTGCATTAACTGCCAAATCTTTGTTGTTTTTCACAGTTGAGATATCAAATCAAATTATGATAGACCTGGTGCTCAACCCTTTTTAAGTCATGTCTATCAGGTCTGTAAACCTTTGTTCTGTATATGCTTATACAGTTGATAATTTCAGAACACTTTCTTACACCCTTATCTGCAGTGGCTGAGCCTGAACAGTTTTGTTTGAGTTTAGATTTTGCATCCCAGTCAATTCTATTAAGGTCACTTTGGAAACAATGCTTCTGATTTTGTCGAGTTTTTCCCTGTCATTGAGATGAAATGGCATGTTAATCATTGTTGTTAGAATTCCAACACATTACTATGTTGAGGGTACATTTTGGAATAGCCTAATCGAGTTGATCCAGAGAGTATCAACAACCTATTTTAGTGGAGAAATATAAATAAAAAATCCCAAAATCACATGCCCTTAAAACTGCATACAACACAATTTAGCCTGGTTAATAAAGCACGATACAAAAATACAATGTACTTTGCATTTTCATTCCAAAAGAAGTTGCAAATGTTCATGTGTTTAAAGTTTACCCTTATTCCATTGTTGATGACTACCCCTGCCTTTGCAAACAGTGTAGATCCAGATCAGATGGCTTCTCATCAGGATTCAAACTGTTTGACATTCGGTTTCTGAATTTACAGGAATACATTACATCAAGTAATCTGATTGGAACAGAGTCAGAAATGGGTGTGGCTAAACTGAATATTCAGCAGGATAAGGGTTAACACTATGCTCAGTATGTACTGTACTGAAGAATAGCAGATGATCCCATCTACCACAGGAACTAGAGCCATTACAGTCATGATCAGAGCCCCTTGGTAGCAAACATTTTACAGGACCGTAATAAAAATTGTTCCCTTTAGGAGGCTGCGGTTTCAACACCTGCCGGGTCAGCAACATCCTTTGTTACAATTTTAAAAACTTTCCTGTAGTTATTTGCTTGCTTTCTCTGATTCGAAAAGGGCATGCAGTTGTCAGTTCCTGGCGAAAGAATGTGCAGGCTTAAGTATCAGCATTGAAGAAAGTGTGGTTAGATATGCTGACCAGCTCATTATGACCTAAATAGTGTTAACTGGGACATGAAACTCCAAACAAGCCCTTTAGCGGGTAAATGATTTTGTAGCTTGTTTATAATGATTCTTTGGTTTGCATATATTTTCTCATTATGACAACACTACTGTGCAACCTTGCGTCCGTTGACACCACAGATCTGGACAATTTTTATATCCCCCAATATCAGGACAATAACTCCATAACTGGTTATGCCCCTCAAACATGATACATAAACATAAGAGAACAGAATTCACAAGCTCGATTTTACTGAGTTTCTTCAAACATTCAATACTGTAATGATCCTAAGTATTGGGACAGACAGGCCTAAGCAAATAGTGCAGACATAGATCAGACTGCTACTGCAGTCTGGTTCAGGGTCCACACTGTTTGCCATTCTGCCTACACTTTTTTTAACATATTGCTGGATAGTGAAATTAAATTTGTTATAAGTTTAGGAGAATTAACCCATTTCAGACTGGAAACCCTTAAAGGGGTACCCTGGCAAACAGTGCAGGCCCAGATCAGACGCCACAGAACACGGCGTCTGATCAGGGCCTCCACTGTTTGCAAAAATTTCAGCCATTTTCCAAATGAATTTTGAAGAAAACACAACCTGACACCCCTAAATTTTGAAATAGACTCCTGCTATATATAAGGAGAAAGATTCAATTTAGTACAAAAAGTGTCAAAGCAAGTCCTCAAGGTATCCGAATATTTAGGATTTTAATGAATATTCTTCAAGGCTGCATATTCCATCCAGTGCTGGCTTTCAGTTGTTTTCCATTTTCAAAATAACCAGAATCAATTCAATATACGTATCATAATCTTTACACAGCACAAAAACTTATGAGGCGTTGGAATAAATGAAGCTTGTAGAGTCACTAT
Organism: Lucinisca nassula; assembly: GCA_963580285.1. NCBI lineage: Eukaryota > Metazoa > Mollusca > Bivalvia > Lucinida > Lucinidae > Lucinisca > Lucinisca nassula. The sequence goes on along the minus strand of OY757016.1, from coordinate 2,715,268 downwards.
CTTCCTGGAGATTCTGTACAACTGAATAGATGAGGCATATGACATACACCAAGATTTAATTCTAAAGCAATAACCTCCACATGCAGCAGCAATAATCTGAAATGGAAAGCAAGGCAGTTTTACTCTTACATGCTTTACACCTGTAGAAATACAGAGATTTCTCAGTGAAATAAAAATCGATATTGTCACTCTTTCAAGCAGTGAAATTACGATTTTAAATTTTCACACTTTGTGAATTTGATGTATCATTGAAAAATAACATACATTTTCATAGCTCGTGAGACAGGTCAACTGGAGGCATCAGGCAAGAGACGCCTACCTTAGGACTTATAGGCGTCCCCCACCGAGCCAACATCAGCAAACATGGCCCACACTCCACAGAAATCCCCGGCATCAGGAAGGAGATGTCCAAAGTAGCGAGACTTGCAAAATTAAAAATATATCAAAAAGTGGCAACCAATATTATACCAAGTTAACACACTGAACACATCTAAATCGATGCGAAATCACCATGAAAAATTTTTTTCCCCATGCTGACGGCTGACTCTTTAAAATTACTTTAATAATTACAGTTTATACAAGAAACAGACAATTTTATTTTTTCAGTGTAAGACCAATTTTTATTTCACTCCTGAACACCAAAACAAATATTTCACTCATGGCTTCGCCACTCTTGCAAATACTTATTTTTGGTGTTCATTCAGCTGACTCTTTAAAATTACTTTAATAATCACAGTTTATTTAAAGCATATAAGAAACAGAACATTTGATTTTTTCATTGTAAGATCAATTTTTATTCCACTCATGAACACCAAAAGAAATATTTTCACTCGTTGCTTCCCAATCTTGAAAATACTTCTATTTGTGTTCATTTGGTGAAATATAAATCAATCTTAAAATGAAACAATCAAATATCCCCTATATCTGCCCCAGGTACAGGACTGGAGGATTGCTATTTTTTTTTTCAGATCTACTTCAAACTTTTTTGTAGGGTTCTCATTAGAACTCCCTCATAAATATAAAATGGGTTGTCACGTGACCCAAAGCTATAAGAACAAAAGCTCTTCAGTGCTGATGTTCACAGATGACTATCACTGATTTGTAGGATGTCAACATAACAGTTATCTCTAGAAAACAATTAGCTATTCTTGTTGTTGTGACATCAGAGTGCTGTGTAAAAAAAGATTGTCATACACTGACTTGTCATATGTGCTCGACTTTGGCAAACAATTTAGGCCCAGATAAGATGCCACAGATCATGGTGTCTGATCAGGGTCTATTTTTTACCTGGCCCCTGCCCATCTGGGCTTGAAGAAATGGATGGGCTGCATGATGCTTCCACGCAGAGCTGAAACCTATTCGCACACGAGTACTGGTTAACCACTCAGTACTTATAAGCCCTATTGGTTTCATTGGGCAGCAGGGCTTGAGATGTCATTTCATCTCAATGTCAGGTAAAAGTCCTACAAAATTGGAAGCAACATCTCCATAGTGACCTTTACAGCATTGATGGGGATGCTAGACCTCAAATCAAACAAACATCAGGGTCTAAACTCGTAGAAAGTACAGGAATTAATGGGTAAATGCAAATCAGTCTGATTTTTCATTATGGGCCACTTTCCCAGCTTAGAAACAATAGATCCAACAAAGCTTTTTTCTTTTTTTTTTTTTTTTTTTTTTGGTTGTTTTGGTTTTATGGCCATTAAAATTAATTCACTTATTTTGAGCCCTTTTTTAATTAGAAATCAGTGATCAAGAGCTTCACAAGTGGGGCATTATTCGCCCACGGCAAGTAATTGTCTGTACATATGACCTTGACCATGGGGGTACTGACCGGAGTCTTGCATGTGACACACTGTTTCATAATGCTTAACATTTGTGAAAAGTACTTTTAAAATCCATTGATGAATAAATGAAGGTGCTAGCGGGTTAAAACTAGCCACAGGGACCTTGACCTTGAGGCCAGTACCCTGAAAATCAATCTCACTTGAGATATTATCAAACCCAACCCTTGTATGAAGTTATATTAAAATCCATCAGGAAATAAATGCGCTAGAGCGATGACAGAGTTTTTTCTAAAATAGCCATAGCGACCTTGACCTGGACCTTGTAAGTCTAACTCACTCGAGCTATCATCACACCCAACATTTGTGTGAAGCCATATTAAAATCCATCAATAAATGTAGGTGCTAGAACGATAAAGTTTTTCTAAAAATAGCCAGTTTTTTTCTAAAAATAGCCACAGTGACCTTGAGCTTGAGGCCATGAACTTGAAAGTCAAATTCGCTCGAAATATTATCAAAAGCAACATTTGTTTGATGTTATAGTGAAATCCATTAATAAATATATGCGCTAGAGTGATGACAAAGTCGAACTCACTCAAGATATTATCATAGGCAATATATATTAACCCATTTAGTACCAAATGGAATCTCCCTCCTTATATATAGCATGAGTCCGTTTCAAAATTTAGGGGTGTCAGGTTTTGTTTTCTTCAACATTTATTAGGAAAATAGCTGAATTTTTTGCAAACAGTGCAGGCCCTGATCAGGCGCCGTGTTTTGCGGCGTCTGATCTGGGCCTGCACTGTTTGCCAGGGTACCCCTTTAAGGGTTTCCAGTCTGAAATGTGTTAATTCTCCTAAAACTATAACATAGCTGAACTTTTTGCAAACAGTGTAGGCCCTGATCAGATGCCGCATTCTGTGATGTATGATCTGGGCCTGCACTGTTTGCCATGGTACCCGTTTTGGGGTTTCCGGTACTAAATGGGTTAAGAGCGATGAAAAGGTTTTTTTCTAAAAATAGCCACAGTGACCTTGGCCTTAATGGCATGACCTTGGAAGTTAAACTGGCTCGAGATATTATCATAAGCAACATTTGTGTAAAGTTATTTTAAAATACGTCAATAAATGTAGGCGCTAGAGTGATGACAAAAGTATATACGCATAGGATATATATATATATTCCCCCTCACAAGTTTGTTTTGCAAGGGGATAAAAAGGATCATACCTCTCAGTCATAATAATTGGCAGATTTTACCTGAAATAGAACTTGATCTGCATTTTATGATTGTATAAAATTTGATTCCAATCCACAAAGGTTTTTAAAAGATATATTCCATGGAAACCATTTCTCGAGTAAAAATAAAGTTGAAAAAGGCCATAACTCTCATAATAATTGGCTGATTTTAACCGAAATCGAACTTGGCCTGTATTTTATGATTATATACCTGTGTATAAAATATGAATCCAATCCATCAACATGATCAAGGTTTTCAGTACGAAAGCCTGGTAGGGACTTCTTACTTCTTAGTTCTTACTTCTTAGTTCTTAGTTCCTACTTCTTAGTTCCTATTTCTTAGTTCTTACTTCTTAGTTCTTACTTCTTAGTTCTTAATTCTTAGTTCCAAGTTCTTATTTCCGAGTTGCAATTTCCGAGATGTTTAATTAGAGATATGAATGGTGATATGCAGGTACATATGTAAGTATGAATGTCTGTGCGTGTACCTGCGTGCGTTTACGCGTACTAACACATGCATTCATATATGCACATTGTAGGTGCATGTGTGTGCAACTACGCAGGCGCGTACGCACGCACGCAAGCACACGCGCACGCAAGTAGGTAAACATACATACATACATAAATGCATACATACATGCGTGCGTGCGTGCGTACGTGCGTACGTACGCACGAACGCACGCACGCAAGCACGCACACACAGATAGACAGACAGACAGGCATACATATTGACGGACGGACGCACGCAGCAACTTGGCAAACATAGTCGGTCAGACAGATAGAGAAACACAGTTAAACGGACGGACGGACAGACAGATACATAGGCAGACAGACAGACAGACCTATATACATACGTGCATGTCACCTCATACCCATAATTATACACGCACGCACATACACAGACAGACAGACAGGCATACAGATTAGCGGACGGACCAATGCAGCAAGTTGGCCAACGCGCACGCACGCACATACACAGACAGACAGAAAGACAAACAGGTAAACAAATTGGCAGACGGACCCATGCAGCAAGTTGGTAAACATACAGACAGACGGACATGTAGACAGACAGACATACATGCATGTCACCGTTTATACCTATACTTATACAACTCAGAAATTGCAACTCGGAAATAAGAACTTGGAACTAAGAAGTAAGAAGTAGGAACTAAGAAGTAAGAAGTAGGAACTAAGAAGTAAGAACTAAGAAGTAAGAACTAAGAAGTAGGAACTAAGAAGTAAGAACTAAGAAGTAGGAACTAGGAAGTAAGACGTGCGCATGCATGCATGTACACTGTAACTACACAGGCGTGTAAGGACAGACATATAGACAGACAGACAGACAGACATACATGCATGTCAGTGTTTATACCTATAATTGTACAACTCAGGTGTTAACTCGGAAATAAGAATAGACAGACAGAGACTTAAACGGACGGACAGACAGACAGACGAATATATAGACAGACAAACATGCATGTTACCGTTTATACCTATAATTATAAAACTCAGAAATTGCAACTCGGAAATAAGAACTCGGAAATAAGGACTTGGAACTGAGAAGTAAGAACTAAGAAGTAAGAAGTTGGAACAAAGAAGTAGGAACTAAGAAGTAAGAAGTAGGAACTAAGAAGTAAGAACTAAGAAGTAGGAACTAGGAAGTTAGACATGTGCATACATACATGTACAGTGTAAGGGCATGTGTGCAACAACACAGGCATTTACGCATGGACGCGCGATAGTACACGCGCACACAAGTAGACATACATACATACATACATATACATACATTCATGCATACATACATACGCACGTACGCAAGCACTCACGCACAGTAACACAGCCAGGCATATAGATTGAAGGACGGACACACGCAGCAAGTTGGCACAATACAGACAGACAGACACACATACAGTTAGAGACTTCTTATTTCTTAGTTCTTAGTTCCTACTTCTTAGTTCCTACTTCTTAGTTCTTATTTCTTAGTTCTTACTTCTTAGTTCTTACTTCTAAGTTCCAAGTTCTTATTTCCGAGTTGCAATTTCCGAGATGTTTAATTAGAGATATGAATGATGATATGCAGGTATATCTGAAAGTATGATTGTCTGTGTGTGTACTTGCGTGCATTCATATATGCACAGTGTAGGGTCATATGTGTGCAACTACGCAGGCGCGTACGTACGCACGCAAGTATACGCGCATGCAAGTAGGCAAACATACATACATACAAACGTACGTACGTACGTGCATGCGTACGTGTGTACGTGTTTGCGTACGTACGTACGTACGCACGCACGCACGCACACACACACAGATAGAAAGACAGACAGGCAAACAGATTGGCGGACGGACCCATGCAGCAAGTTGGCAAACATACAGACAGACGGACATGTAGACAGACAGACTTACATGCATGTCACCGTTTATACCTATAATTATACAACTCAGAAATTGCAACTCGGAAATAAGAACTGGGAACTAAGAAGTAAGAAGTAGGAACTAAGAAGTAAGAAGTAGGAACTAAGAAGTAAGAACTAAGAAGTAGGAACTAAGAAGTAAGAACTAAGAAGTAGGAACTAAGAAGTAAGAACTAAGAAGTAGGAACTAGGAAGTAAGACGTGTTCATGCATGCATGTACAGTGTAACTACACAGGCATGTAAGGACAGACATATAGACAGACAGACAGACAGACAGACAGACAGTTATACATGCATGTCAGTGTTTATACCTATAATTGTACAACTCGGGTGTTAACTCGGAAATAAGAACAGACAGACAGAGACTTAAACGGACGGACAGACAGACGAATATATAGACAGACATACATGCATGTTACCGTTTATACCTATTATTATACAACTCCGCCCCGCCCATAGGAGCTTGAAGAAATATATGGGCTGCATGATGCTTCCACGCAGAGCTGAATCTGGCCCGCACACTAGTACTGGTAAACCGCTTAGAGGATCTAAGCCTGTCCAGGAACCGCGGTGAGAGGCGGACCGTCCATGCTAATAAACCCTATTGGTTCCATTGGGCGACAGGGCTTGAGATGTCATTTCATCTCAATGTCGGGTAAAAGTCCCAAAAAATTGGAAGCAACGTCTCCAAAATGACCTTTACAGTGTTGACGGGGACGTTATACCGCAATTCAGACAAAACAAACAAACAAAACAACTCAGAAATTGCAACTCGGAAATAAGAACTCGGAAATAAGAACTTGGAACTAAGAAGTAAGAACTAAGAAGTAAGAAGTTGGAACTAAGAAGTAGGAACTAAGAAGTAAGAAGTAGGAACTAAGAAGTAAGAACTAAGAAGTAGGAACTAGGAAGTAAGACATGTGCATACATGCATGTACAGTGTACGTGAATGTGTGCAACTACACAGGCGTGTACGCATGCACGCGCGAAAGTACACGCGCACACAAGTAGACATACATACATACATACATACATACATACATACATACATACATACATACATACATACATACATACATACATATACATACATACATACATACATGCATACATACATACATACATACGCACTTACGCAGAAATCACGCACAGTAACACAGACAGGCATATAGATTGACGGACGGACACATGCAGCAGGTTGGCAAAATACAGTCAGAATGACAGACAGACGCACATACAGTTAGAGACTTCTTATTTGTTAGTTCTTAGTTCCTACTTCTTAGTTCCTACTTCTTAGTTCCTATTTCTTAGTTCTAACTTCTTAGTTCTTACTTCTTAGTTCCAAGTTCTTATTTCCGAGTTGCAATTTCCGAGATGTTTAATTAGAGATATGAATGGTGATATGCAGGTATATCTGAAAGTATGATTGTCTGTGTGTGTACTTGCGTGCATTCATATATGCACAGTGTAGGGTCATGTGTGTGCAACTACGCAGGCGCGTACGTACGCACGCAAGTATACGCGCATGCAAGTAGGCAAACATACATACATACAAACGTACGTACGTACGTACGTACGTGCGTACGTGCGTGTGTGTTTGCGTGCGTACGTACGTACGTACGTACGCACGCAAGCACGCACACACACACAGATAGAAAGACAGACAGGCAAACAGATTGGCGGATGGACCCATGCAGCAAGTTGGCAAACATACAGACAGACGGACATGTAGACAGACAGACATACATGCATGTCACCGTTTATACCTATAATTATACAACTCAGAAATTGCAACTCGGAAATAAGAACTTGGAACTAAGAAGTAAGAAGTAGGAACTAAGAAGTAAGAACTAAGAAGTAAGAACTAAGAAGTAAGAACTAAGAAGTAGGAACTAAGAAGTAAGAACTAAGAAGTAGGAACTAGGAAGTAAGACGTGCGCATGCATGCATGTACAGTGTAACTACACAGGCGTGTAAGGACAGACATATAGACAGACAGACAGACATACATGTATGTCAGTGTTTATACCTATAATTGTACAACTCAGGTGTTTACTCGGAAATAAGAACAGACAGACAGAGACTTAAACGGACGGACAGACAGACAGACGAATATATAGACAGACATACATGCATGTTACCGTTTATACCTATAATTATACAACTCAGAAATTGCAACTCGGAAATAAGAACTCGGATATAAGAACTTGGAACAAAGAAGTAAGAAGTAAGAAGTTGGAACTAAGAAGTAGGAACTAAGAAGTAAGAAGTAGGAACTAAGAAGTAAGAAGTAGGAACTAAGAAGTAAGAAGTAGGAACTAAGAAGTAAGAACTAAGAAGTAGGAACTAGGAAGTAAGACATGTGCATACATGCATGTACAGTGTAAGGGCATGTGTGCAACAACACAGGCGTGTACGCATGCACGCGCGAAAGTACACGCGCACACAAGTAGACATACATACATACATATACATACATACATGCATACATACATACATACGCACGTACGCAAGCACTCACGCACAGTAACACAGCCAGGCATTTAGATTGACGGACGGACACACGCAGCAAGTTGGCAAAATACAGACAGACACACATACAGTTAGAGACTTCTTATTTCTTAGTTCTTAGTTCCTACTTCTTAGTTCCTACTTCTTAGTTCTTACTTCTTAGTTCTTACTTCTAAGTTCCAAGTTCTTATTTCCGAGTTGCAATTTCCGAGATGTTTAATTACAGATATGAATGGTGATATGCAGGTATATCTGTAAGTATGATTGTGTGTGTGTGTACTTGCGTGCATTCATATATGCACAGTGTAGGGTCATGTGTGTGCAACTACGCAGGCGCGTACGTACGCACGCAAGTATACGCGCATGCAAGTAGGCAAACATACATACATACAAACGTACGTACGTACGTGCGTACGTGCGTGTGTGTTTGCGTGCGTACGTACGTACGTACGCACGCAAGCACGCACACACACACACAGATAGAAAGACAGACAGGCAAACAGATTGGCGGATGGACCCATGCAGCAAGTTGGCAAACATACAGACAGACGGACATGTAGACAGACAGACATACATGCATGTCACCGTTTATACCTATAATTATACAACTCAGAAATTGCAACTCGGAAATAAGAACTTGGAACTAAGAAGTAAGAAGTAGGAACTAAGAAGTAAGAACTAAGAAGTAAGAACTAAGAAGTAAGAACTAAGAAGTAGGAACTAAGAAGTAAGAACTAAGAAGTAGGAACTAGGAAGTAAGACGTGCGCATGCATGCATGTACAGTGTAACTACACAGGCGTGTAAGGACAGACATATAGACAGACAGACAGACATACATGTATGTCAGTGTTTATACCTATAATTGTACAACTCAGGTGTTTACTCGGAAATAAGAACAGACAGACAGAGACTTAAACGGACGGACAGACAGACAGACGAATATATAGACAGACATACATGCATGTTACCGTTTATACCTATAATTATACAACTCAGAAATTGCAACTCGGAAATAAGAACTCGGATATAAGAACTTGGAACAAAGAAGTAAGAAGTAAGAAGTTGGAACTAAGAAGTAGGAACTAAGAAGTAAGAAGTAGGAACTAAGAAGTAAGAAGTAGGAACTAAGAAGTAAGAAGTAGGAACTAAGAAGTAAGAACTAAGAAGTAGGAACTAGGAAGTAAGACATGTGCATACATGCATGTACAGTGTAAGGGCATGTGTGCAACAACACAGGCGTGTACGCATGCACGCGCGAAAGTACACGCGCACACAAGTAGACATACATACATACATATACATACATACATGCATACATACATACGCACGTACGCAAGCACTCACGCACAGTAACACAGCCAGGCATATAGATTGACGGACGGACACACGCAGCAAGTTGGCAAAATACAGACAGACACACATACAGTTAGAGACTTCTTATTTCCTAGTTCTTAGTTCCTACTTCTTAGTTCCTACTTCTTAGTTCTTATTTCTTATTTCTTACTTCTTAGTTCTTACTTCTAAGTTCCAAGTTCTTATTTCCGAGTTGCAATTTCCGAGATGTTTAATTACAGATATGAATGGTGATATGCAGGTATATCTGTAAGTATGATTGTGTGTGTGTGTACTTGCGTGCATTCATAAATGCACAGTGTAGGGTCATGTGTGTGCAACTACGCAGGCGCGTATGTACGCATGCAAGTATACGCGCAAGCAAGCAGGCAAACATACATACATACATACATACATACATACATACATACATACATACATACATACATACATACATACACACATACGTACTTACGTACGTGCGTGTGTGCGTGCGTACGTACGTACGTACGAACGTACGCACGCACGCACGCACCCACGCAAGCAAGCACGCACACACAGATAGACAGACAGGCATACATATTGACGGACGGACGACGCAGCAAGTTGGCAAACATAGTCGGTCAGACAGATAGAGAAACACAGTTAAACGGACGGACGGACGGAAAGACAGATATGTAGGCAGACAGACCTACATACATACGTGCATGTCACCTCATACCCATAATTATACACGCACGCACATACACAGACAGTATGACAGGCATAAAGATTAGCGGACGGACCAATGCAGCAAGTTGGCCAACGCGCACGCACGCACATACACAGACAGACAGAAAGACAGACAGGCAAACAGATTGGCGGACGGACCCATGTAGCAAATTGGCAAACATATAGACAGACGGACATGTAGACAGACAGACATACATGCATGTCACCGTTTATACCTATAATTATACAACTCAGAAATTGCAACTCGGAAATAAGAACTTGGAACTAAGAAGTAAGAAGTAGGAACTAAGAACTAAGAAGTAGGAACTAAGAAGTAGGAACTAAGAAGTAGGAACTAAGAAGTAAGAACTAAGAAGTAGGAACTAAGAAGTAAGAACTAAGAAGTAGGAACTAGGAAGTTAGACATGTGCATACATGCATGTACAGTGTAAGGGCGTGTGTGCAACAACACAGGCATTTACGCAAGCACGCGCGATAGTACACGCGCACACAAGTAGACATACATACATACATACATATACATACAAACATGCATACATACATACGCACATACGCAAGCACTCACGCACAGTAACACAGCCAGGCATATAGATTGACGGACGGACACACGCAGCAAGTTGGCACAATACAGACAGACAGACAGACACACATACAGTTAGAGACTTCTTATTTCTTAGTTCTTAGTTCCTACTTCTTAGTTCCTACTTCTTAGTTCTTATTTCTTAGTTCTTACTTCTTAGTTCTTACTTCTAAGTTCCAAGTTCTTATTTCCGAGTTGCAATTTCCGAGATGTTTAATTAGAGATATGAATGATGATATGCAGGTATATCTGTAAGTATGATTGTCTGTGTGTGTACTTGCGTGCATTCATATATGCACAGTGTAGGGTCATGTGTGTGCAACTACGCAGGCGCGTACGTACGCACTCAAGTATACGCGCATGCAAGTAGGCAAACATACATACATACATACATACGTACGTACGTATGTACGTGCGTGCGTACGTGTGTACGTGTTTGCGTACGTACGTACGTACGCACGCACGCACGCACACATACACAGATAGAAAGACAGACAGGCAAACAGATTGGCGGACGGACCCATGCAGCAAGTTGGCAAACATACAGACAGACGGACATGTAGACAGACAGACATACATGCATGTCACCGTTTATACCTATAACTATACAACTCAGAAATTGCAACTCGGAAATAAGAACTTGGAACTAAGAAGTAAGAAGTAGGAACTAAGAACTAAGAAGTAGGAACTAAGAAGTAAGAACTAAGAAGTAGGAACTAAGAAGTAAGAACTAAGAAGTAGGAACTAAGAAGTAAGAACTAAGAAGTAGGAACTAGGAAGTAAGACGTGCGCATGCATGCATGTACAGTGTAACTACACAGGCATGTAAGGACAGACATATAGACAGACAGACAGACAGACAGTTATACATGCATGTCAGTGTTTATACCTATAATTGTACAACTCGGGTGTTAACTCGGAAATAAGAACAGACAGACAGAGACTTAAACGGACGGACAGACAGACGAATATATAGACAGCCATACATGCATGTTACCGTTTATCCCTGTTATTATACAACTCCGCCCCCGCCCATAGGAGCTTGAAGAAATATATGGGCTGCATGATGCTTCCACGCAGAGCTGAATCTGGCCCGCACACTAGTACTGGTAAACCGCTTAGAGGATCTAAGCCTGTCCAGGAACCGCGGTGAGAGGCGGACCGTCCATGCTAATAAACCCTATTGGTTCCATTGGGCGACAGGGCTTGAGATGTCATTTCATCTCAATGTCGGGTAAAAGTCCCACAAAATTGGAAGCAACGTCTCCAAAATGACCTTTACAGTGTTGACGGGGACGTTATACCGCAATTCAGACAAAACAAATAAACAAAACAACTCAGAAATTGCAACTCGGAAATAAGAACTCGGAAATAAGAACTAGGAACTAAGAAGTAAGAACTAAGAAGTAAGAAGTTGGAACTAAGAAGTAGGAACTAAGAAGTAAGAAGTAGGAACTAAGAAGTAAGAACTAAGAAGTAGGAACTAGGAAGTAAGACATGTGCATACATGCATGTACAGTGTACGTGCATGTGTGCAACTACACAGGCGTGTACGCATGCACGCGCGAAAGTACACGCGCACACAAGTAGACATACATACATACATACATACATACATACATACATACATACATACATATACATACATACATACATGCATACATACATACATACGCACGTACGCAGCACTCACGCACAGTAACACAGACAGGCATATAGATTGACCGACGGACACACGCAGCAGGTTGGCAAATTAAAGTCAGAATGACAGACAGACGCACATACAGTTAGAGACTTCTTATTTGTTAGTTCTTAGTTCCTACTTCTTAGTTCCTACTTCTTAGTTCCTACTTCTTAGTTCCTATTTCTTAGTTCTTACATCTTAGTTCTTACTTCTTAGTTCCAAGTTCTTATTTCCGAGTTGCAATTTCCGAGATGTTTAATTAGAGATATGAATGGTGATATGCAGGTATATATGTAAGTATGATTGTCTGTGTGTGTATTTGCGTGCATTCATATATGCACAGTGTAGGGTCATGTGTGTGCAACTACGCAGGCGCGTACGTACGCACGCAAGTATACGCGCATGCAAGTAGGCAAACATACATACATACAAACGTACGTACGTACGTACGTGCGTGTGTGTTTGCGTGCGTGCGTACGTACGTACGTACGTTCGCACGCAAGCACGCACACACACACACACAGATAGAAAGACAGACAGGCAAACAGATTGGCGGACGGACCCATGCAGCAAGTTGGCAAACATACAGACAGACGGACATGTAGACAGACAGACATACATGCATGTCACCGTTTATACCTATAATTATGCAACTCAGAAATTGCCACTCGGAAATAAGAACTTGGAACTAAGAAGTAAGAAGTAGGAACTAAGAAGTAAGAACTAAGAAGTAAGAACTAAGAAGTAAGAACTAAGAAGTAGGAACTAAGAAGTAAGAACTAAGAAGTAGGAACTAGGAAGTAAGACGTGCGCATGCATGCATGTACAGTGTAACTACACAGGCGTGTAAGGACAGACATATAGACAGACAGACAGACATACATGTCAGTGTTTATACCTATAATTGTACAACTCAGGTGTTTACTCGGAAATAAGAACAGACAGACAGAGACTTAAACGGACGGACAGACAGACAGACGAATATATAGACAGACATACATGCATGTTACCGTTTATACCTATAATTATACAACTCAGAAATTGCAACTCGGAAATAAGAACTCGGAAATAAGAACTTGGAACAAAGAAGTAAGAACTAAGAAGTAAGAAGTTGGAACTAAGAAGTAGGAACTAAGAAGTAAGAAGTAGGAACTAAGAAGTAAGAACTAAGAAGTAGGAACTAGGAAGTAAGACATGTGCATACATGCATGTACAGTGTAAGGGCATGTGTGCAACAACACAGGCGTGTACGCATGCACGCGCGAAAGTACACGCGCACACAAGTAGACATACATACATACATATACATACATACATGCATACATACATACGCACGTACGCAAGCACTCACGCACAGTAACACAGCCAGGCATATAGATTGACGGACGGACACACGCAGCAAGTTGGCAAAATACAGACAGACAGACACACATACAGTTAGAGACTTCTTATTTCTTAGTTCTTAGTTCCTACTTCTTAGTTCCTACTTCTTAGTTCTTATTTCTTAGTTCTTACTTCTTAGTTCTTACTTCTAAGTTCCAAGTTCTTATTTCCGAGTTGCAATTTCCGAGATGTTTAATTACAGATATGAATGGTGATATACAGGTATATCTGTAAGTATGATTGTGTGTGTGTGTGTACTTGCGTGCATTCATAAATGCACAGTGTAGGGTCATGTGTGTGCAACTACGCAGGCGCGTACGTACGCATGCAAGTATACGCGCAAGCAAGCAGGCAAACATACATACATACATACATACATACATACATACATACATACATACATACATACATACATACATACACACATACGTACTTACGTACGTGCGTGGGTGCGTGCGTCCGTATGTACGTACGAACGTACGCACGCACGCACCCACGCAAGCAAGCACGCACACACAGATAGACAGACAGGCATACATATTGACGGACGGACGACGCAGCAAGTTGGCAAACATAGTCGGTCAGACAGATAGAGAAACACAGTTAAACGGACGGACTGAGGGAAAGACAGATACGTAGGCAGACAGACCTACATACATACGTGCATGTCACCTCATACCCATAATTATACACGCACGAACATACACAGACAGTATGACAGGCATAAAGATTAGCGGACGGACCAATGCAGCAAGTTGGCCAACGCGCACGCACGCACATACACAGACAGACAGAAAGACAGACAGGCAAACAGATTGGCGGACGGACCCATGTAGCAAATTGGCAAACATATAGACAGACGGACATGTAGACAGACAGACATACATGCATGTCACCGTTTATACCTATAATTATACAACTCAGAAATTGCAACTCGGAAATAAGAACTTGGAACTAAGAAGTAAGAAGTAGGAACTAAGAACTAAGAAGTAGGAACTAAGAAGTAGGAACTAAGAAGTAGGAACTAAGAAGTAAGAACTAAGAAGTAGGAACTAAGAAGTAAGAACTAAGAAGTAGGAACTAGGAAGTAAGACGTGCGCATGCATGCATGTACAGTTTAACTACACAGGCATGTAAGGACAGACATACATACAGACAGACAGACAGACAGACAGACATACATGCATGTCAGTGTTTATACCTATAATTGTACAACTCAGGTGTTAACTCGGAAATAAGAACAGACAGACAGAGACTTAAACGGACGGACAGACAGACGAATATATAGACATACATACATGCATGTTACCGTTTATACCTATTATTATACAACTCCGCCCCCGCCCATAGGAGCTTGAAGAAATATATGGGCTGCATGATGCTTCCACGCAGAGCTGAATCTGGCCCGCACACTAGTACTGGTAAACCGCTTAGAGGATCTAAGCCTGTCCAGGAACCGCGGTGCGAGGCGGACCGTCCATGCTAATAAACCCTATTGGTTCCATTGGGCGACAGGGCTTGAGATGTCATTTCATCTCAATGTCGGGTAAAAGTCCCACAAAATTGGAAGCAACGTCTCCAAAATGACCTTTACAGTGTTGACGGGGACGTTAATCCTCAAATCAGACAAAACAAACAAACAAAACAACTCAGAAATTGCCACTCGGAAATAAGAACACGGAAATAAGAACTTGGAACTAAGAAGTAAGAACTAAGAAGTTGGAACTAAGAAGTAGGAACTAAGAAGTAAGAAGTAGGAACTAAGAAGTAAGAACTAAGAAGTAGGAACTAGGCAGTAAGACATGTGCATACATGCATGTACAGTGTAAGGGCATGTGTGCAACTACACAGGCGTGTACGCATACACGCGCGAAAGTACACGCGCACACAAGTAGACATAAATACATACATACATACATACATACATACATACATACATACATACATACATACATACATACATACATACATATACATACATACATGCATACATACATACGCACGTACGCAAGCACTCACGCACAGTAACACAGACAGGCATATAGATTGACGGACGGACACACGCAGCAAGTTGGCAAAATACAGTCAGAACGACAGACAGACGCACATACAGATAGAGACTTATTATTTCTTAGTTCTTAGTTCCTACTTCTTAGTTCCTACTTCTTAGTTCTTATTTCTTAGTTCTTACTTCTTAGTTCTTACTTCTTAGTTCCAAGTTCTTATTTCCGAGTTGCGATTTCCGAGATGTTTAATTAGAGATATGAATGGTGATATGCAGGTATATCTGTAAGTATGATTGTCTGTGTGTGTACTTGCGTGCATTCATATATGCACAGTGTAGGGTCATGTGTGTGCAACTACGCAGGCGCGTACGTACGCACGCAAGTATACGCGCATGTAAGTAGGCAAACATACATACATACATACATACGTACGTACGTGCATGAGTGCGTACGTTTTTGCGTGCGTACGTACGTACGTACGCACGCAAGCACGCACACACAGATAGACAGACAGGCATACATATTGACGGACGGACGATGCAGCAAGTTGGCAAACATAGTCGGTCAGACAGATAGAGAACCACAGTTAAACGGACGGACGGACGGGCGGACAGACAGATACATAGGCAGACAGACAGACCTACATACGTGCTTGTCACCTCATACCTATAATTATACACGCACGCACATACACAGACAAATAGACAAGCATACAGATTAGCGGACGGACCAATGCAGCAAGTTGGTCAACGCGCACGCACGCACATACACAAACAGACAAAAAGACAGACAGGCAAACAGATTATCGGACGGACCCATGCAGCAAATTGGCAAACATACAGACAGACGGACATGTAGACAGACAGACATACATGCATGTCACCGTTTATACCTATAATTATACAACTCAGAAATTGCAACTCGGAAATAAGAACTTGGAAGTAAGAACTAAGAAGTAGATACTAAGAAGTAAGAACTAAGAAGTAGGACAAGGAAGTAAGACGTGCGCATGCATGCATGTACAGTGTAACTACACAGGCGTGTAAGGACAGACATATAGACAGACAGACAGACATACATGGATGTCAGTGTTTATACCTATAATTGTACAACTCAGGTATTAACTCGGAAATAAGAACAGACAGACAGAGAAAAACGGACGGACAGACAGACAGACAAATACTTAGACAGACATACATGCATGTTACCGTTTATACCTATAATTATACAACTAAGAAATTGCAAATCGGAAATAAGAACTCGGAAATAAGAACTTGGAACTAAGAAGTAAGAACTAAGAAGTAAGAAGTTGGAACTAAGAAGTAGGAACTAAGAAGTAAGAAGTAGGAACTAAGAAGTAGGAACTAAGAAGTAGGAACTAGAAAGTAAGACATGTGCATACATGCATGTACAGTGTACGTGCATGTGTGCAACTACACAGGCGTGTACGCATGCACGCGCGAAAGTACACGCGCACACAAGTAGTCATATATATATGCATATACATACATACATGCATACATACATACGCACGTACGCAAGCACTCACGCACAATAACATAGACAGGCATACATATTGACGGACGGACGCACGCAGCAAGTTAGCAAACATAGTCAGTCAGACAGACAGAGTAACACAGTTAAACGGACGGACGGACAGACAGATACATAGGCAGACAGACAGACAGACCTACATACATACATGCATGTCACCTCCTACCCATAATTATACACGCACGCACATACAAAGGTAGACAGGCACACAGATTAGCGGACGGACCAATGCAGCAAGTTGGCAAACGCGCACGCACGCACATACACAGACAAACAAACAGACAGACAGGCATACAGATTGGCGGACGGACCCATGCAGCAAGTTAGCAAACATACAGACAGACAGACATGTAGACAGACAGACATACATGCATGTCACCGTTTATACCTATAATTATACAACTCAGAAATTGCAACTCGGAAATAAGAACTTGGAACTAAGAAGTAAGAAGTAGGAAATAAGAAGTAAGAAGTAGGAATTAAGAAGTAAGAACTAAGAAGTAAGAACAAAGAAGTAGGAACTAAGAAGTAACAACTAAGAAGTAGGAACTAGGAAGTAAGACGTGCGCATGCATGCGTGTACAGTGTAACTACACCGGCGTGTAAGGACAAACATATAGACAGACAGACAGACAGACATATATGCATGTCAGTGTTTATACCTATAATTGTACAACTCAGGTGTTAACTCGGAAATAAGAACAGACAGACAGAGACAAATGGACGGACAGACAGACAGACGAATATATAGACAGACATACATGCATGTTACCGTTTATACCTATAATTATACAACTCAGAAATTGCAACTTGGAAATAAGAACTTGGAACTAAGAAGTAAGAAATAAGAAGTAAGTAGTTGGAACTAAGAAGTAGGAACTAAGAAGTAAGAAGTAGGAACTAAGAAGTAAGAACTTAGAAGTAGGAACTAGGAAGAAAGACATGTGCATACATGCATGTACAGTGTACGTGCATGTGAGCAACTACACAGGCGTGTACGCATGCACGCGCGCAAGTATACGCGCACACAAGTAGACATACATACATATACATACATACATGCATACATACTACGCACGTACGCAAGCACTCACGCACAGTAACATATCAAACATACATGCGCACATACATACATACATACATACATACATACATACATGCATACATACATACATACATACATACATACATACATACATACATACATACATACATACATACATACAAACATACATACATACATACATACATACATACATACATACATACATACATATATACAAGTTCCAAGTTCTTATTTCCGAGTTGCAAGATCTGAGTTGTACAATTATAGGTATGAACGCTGTCATGCCTGTATGTCCGTGTGCCTATATGTCTGTCCCTCTGTCCGTTTAACTGTATGTCCGTCTGTCGGTCTTTCTGACTGTATGTATGTATGTATGTACGTACGTACGTACGCACGCACGTACGTACGTACGTACGTACGTACGTACGTATGTATGTATGTATGTATGTATGTATGTATGTATGTATGTATGTATGTATGCCTACTTGTGAGCGCGTGTACTTGTGCGCGTGCATGTGTACACGCCTGTGTAGTTACACACATGCACGTACAATGTACATGCATGCATGCGCCTGTCTTAGTTCCTAGTTCCTACTTCTTAGATCTTACTTCTTAGTTCCTACTTCTTACTTCTTGGTTCCTACTTCTTAGTTCCAACTTCTTACTTCTTACTTCTAAGTTCCAAGTTCTTATTTCCGAGTTCTTATTTCCGAGTTGCAATTTCTGAGTTGTATAATTATAGGTATAAACAGTAACATGCATGTATGTCTGTCTATATATATTTGTCTGTCTGTCTGTCTGTCCGTCCGTTTAAGTCTCTGTCTGTCTGTTCTTATTTCCGAGTTAACACCTGAGTTGTACAATTATAGGTATAAACACTGACATGCATGTATGTCTGTCTGTCTGTCTGTCTATATGTCTGTCCTTACATGCCTGTGTAGTAAAACTGTACATGCATGCATGCGCACGTCTTACTTCCTAGTTCCTACTTCTTAGTTCTTACTTCTTAGTTCTTACTTCTTAGTTCCTACTTCTTACTTCTTAGTTCCTACTTCTTACTTCTTAGTTCAAAGTTCTTATTTCCGAGTTGCAATTTCTGATTTGTTTAATTATAGGTATAAACGGTGACATGCATGTATGTCAGTCTGTCTACATGTCTGTCTGTCGGTTTTTTGCCAACTTGCTGCATGGGTCCGTCCGCCAGTCTGTATGCCTGTCTGTCTGTCTGTCTGTCTGTGTATGTGCGTGCGTGCGCGTTTGCCAACTTGCTGCATTGGTCCGTCCGCTAATCTGTATGCCTGTCTGTCTTTGTATGTGCGTGCGTGTATAATTATGGGTAGGAGGTGACATGCACGTATGTATATAGGTCTGTCTGTCTGTCTGCCTATGTATCTGTCTGTCCGTCCGTCCGTTTAACTGTGTTTCTCTATCTGTCTGACCGACTATGTTTGCCAAGTTGCTGCGTGCGTCCGTCCGTCAATATGTATGCCTGTCTGTCTGTCTATCTGTGTGTGGGTGCTTGCGTGCGTGCGTACGTACGTACGTACGTACGTACGCACGCACGCACGCACGCACGCACGCATGTATGTATGCATTTATGTATGCATGTATGTTTACCTACTTGCGTGCGCGTGTGCTTGCGTGCGTGCGTACGCGCCTGCGTAGTTGCACACACATGCACCTACAATGTGCATATATGAATGCATGTGTTAGTACGCGTAAACGCTAGCAGGTACACGCACAGACATTCATACTTACATATGTACCTGCATATCACCATTCATATCTCTAATTAAACATCTCGGAAATTGCAACTCGGAAATAAGAACTTGGAACTAAGAATTAAGAACTAAGAAGTAAGAACTAAGAAGTAAGAACTAAGAAATAGGAACTAAGAAGTAGGAACTAAGAAGTAAGAACTAAGAAGTCCCTACCAGGCTTTCGTATTTCAGAGACCATTTCATTCATAATAATTAATGGATTTTACCTGAAATCGAATTTGACCTGTATTTTTTTTATTATACACCTGTGTATGAAATTTGAATCCAATCTACCCACCTTTTCTAAAGATATCGTGTGTGTGTGTGTGTGAATTCAGGTTTAACGTCACTTTCAACAATTTTTCAGTCATATCACGACGGTGTCTGGTTGCGACAGGGAGCTCAATGCTCACTTTTATATTGCTGCCTCACTGAAGTATCATGTCCCAGACACATTACATGATACCAAACCCAGTCATATTATCCTGACACTGGGTCGACCAGTCCTAGCTCTACCCCGTAAATCTGAGTGCCAAGCGAGGAGCAGCTAGTACCATTCTTAATGACTTTGGTATGTCGCGGCCCGGGATCGAACCCGTGACCTCCCGTTCCCCGGAGCGGACACTCTACCAACTGAGCTATCGGGGCCGGTATCTAAAGATATCGTACCAATCTTTTCTAAAGATATCACAAGGAAACCATTCCGTCAGGGACTTATGGACTGACAGAGGTTATACAATATCCCCACCCGGGCCGGCCCCCATTTGAAAATGTTAGGGGCATAAAAATAATCAAAAGGGAATAACTCGGGAACTAAGGATGGATATAGAATCACACCATAATATGACCTATTTTTCAAAATGAGCATATAAAAATGCAGATGGAATATCAAAAAGAGAAGACCCTGATCAGGAGCATTCTGATCTTGGTCTACACTGTTTGCATTAGCCTATATGACCCAATACTTAGGATCATTATGGTATATGCATTATTTCATAACTTACCTGATAAGACTAATTTCATAATGTTGCTCAAGTGTCCATTCTAGAAAACATCTGTTGACATATTGGCCATGCAGCAAGTCTAAAAGAGAAAAAGTATGCAACAACTAAAAATGTGTCAATACAACACAGATGCCCCCGCACAGGGGCCCACCTCACCCCCCCTCACCCCCCCCCCCAAAAAAATAAAAAAAAATAAAAAAAAAATCATATAACAATAACACTTTTTCATTGGACAGCATAACTCACCTGGAAAAGTGTCCCTGAGGTCACTGGCATAGGTTGGTGTTGGTGAATTGCTAATTAAACCTTTGAAAAATAACCAAATATAAACTCAATCCATTAAATGGTTTGGAAAATATGAGCTCTTAAAAATGTTAATATCAAAAAATGTTAATATTAAAAACTACAAAGTCTGCAACCTTGACCTTGAGGTTATGGCTAAATGAAACTTTTGACCTGTACCTATCATCATTTCAAATATGAAGCAAATCCATCAATTGGTTCAGGAAATATGAGCTCTCAAAAGACGTAACATAAAAAAAATCTGTGTCTGTGACCTTGACCTTGAGGTCAGGGGTGTGGGGTATGGATGAATAAAACTTTGGACCTGTGAAAGACATGTATCTTCATGCGAAATATGAAGCAAATCCATTACATAGTTTGGAAAATATAAGCTATTAACATACTTAAATGTGAAAATTTCTATGTCTGTGACCTTTACCTTGAGGTCATGTTCATTGGTAACCATAATGTTTTGGAAAATATGAACTCTCGAAAAATCAACATTAAAAATTTCTATGTGTGTGACCTTGGCCTTGAGATCTTAGGCATGAATGTTTTGGAAAAAACTAACTCTTTGAAAACTTTAACATTAAACATTTCTAAGTCTGTGACCTTTACCTGGGGTGGATGGGCGGGGGTATTGCTGAATGAATATTATGACCTACATCTATCATCATACCAAATAGAAACCAAAATCAATTGTAAAAGTTCAGGTTCTATCTGGTACAAATATCTTAACCCGTATCTTTAACATTAACAATTTCTAAGTCTGTGACCTTGACCTTGAGGTCATAGGCATGAGTGGGGGTTTTGCGGAATAAAACTTTGCACCTATATATATCATCATACCAAATATGATTCCAATCCAACATATGCTTTGGAAGATATAAGTTCTTAAAGAACTAGAAATTGTGTTTGTGAAACACTATGCTCCCAACCATATGCTTGTCTCTAAATGGGACAGTAAACAGTACCTCATGATCATTTGCATTAAAAATAAACCTGTCAAATATTAACAGATTTTAAACAAAAGTTATTCAGGTCATCTATGCTATAGTAGCAAACAGACTGCCAAATATCATGAGCCTCTAAGCTCAAGTGGTTCTCCAGTTATTTTGTTCACAAGGTTTCCCTATAGCCACAATGCATAAGTCCAAAAAGAAGCATAACTCCATTAAATATTTTCGGAATTTCATCAGAAGTTAATCAGGTCATCTACACATTAGACCCAAACTGTATGCCAAATATCATGAGCCTAGCTCAAGGGGTTCTCTAGATATTTTTGTTCACAAGGTTTCCCATAAGCCACTATGCATAAGTCCAAAAGGGGCATAACTCCATTAAATATTTTCAGAATTTCATTAAAAGTTATTCAGGTCATCTACACATTAGACCCAAACTGTATGCCAAATATCATGAGCCTAGCTCAAGCGGTTCTCTAGATATTTTGTTCACAAGGTTTCCCCATAGCCACAATGCTTAAGTCGAAAAAGTCGCATAAGTTAACTCCTTTCAAATTGTTTGGAATTTGGTCAAAAGTTAATCATGTCATCTACACATTAGACCCAAAATGTAAGCTAAATATCATGAGCCTAGCTCTAGTGGTTCTCCAGATATTTTGTTCACAAGGTTTCCCAATAGCCATGCATAAGTCCAAAAAGGGCATAACTCCATTTAATTCTTTTGGAATTTCGTCATAAGTTAATCAGGTCATCTACACATTAGACCCAAACTGTATGCCAAATATCATGAGCCTATCTCAAGTGGTTCTTCAGATATTTTGTTCACAAGCTTTCCAAATAGCCACAATGCTTAAATCGAAAAAGGCGCAAAACTCCTTTCAAAGTTTTTGGAATTTTGTCAAAAGTAAATCAGGCCATCTACACATTAGACCACAACTGTATGCCAAATATCATGAGCCTAGCTCAAGCGGTTATCCAGGTATTTTGTTCACAAGGTTTGCCTATAGCCACAATGCATAAGTTCAAAAAGGGGCATAACTCTGTTAAATATTTCCGGAATTCTGCAAAAGTTAATCAGGTCATCTACACATTAGACCAAAACTGTATGCCAAATATCATGAGCCTAGCTCAAGCGGTTCTGCAGATATTTTGTTCACAAGGTTTTCCTATAGCCACAATGCATAAGTTGAAAAGGGGCATAACTTTGTTATATATAGAGGGAATTTTGTCAAAAGTTAATCAAGTTATCTACAACTTAAACTCAAGCTGTATACCAAATTTCATGAGCCAAGCTCGAGTGGTTCTCCAGATATTTTGTTCCCAAGGTTTCCCCATAGCCACAATGCATCATGCTAACAAGTCCCTGAAATAAACACACCCTTACATCCCATTTTATATAGAGAAAACTGGGGTTTATGGGGGTATACATTATTTTCCTTATTTCTGCTCCTAGACATAGGTTGTAGATACTTGTTAGAACCGCCTCATTGAGTACCCACAACTTATGTTTTGAGTATAAATAAGAATAATATCAAAAATTTTCTTCAGAAAATTGACCATTTTGGAGATGTGAAAAATGCACCATGATGCACGGATGTGTTATCGTAATGCAGTACAAAATTGGTTAACCCTTCTCCTCCTGAACAAGATAACCCCTACCTTACAAAAAGTGTAGAGCCAAGAAGCCATCTGATTAATGCAGGAAAGAAAGTCACAGGAAAAAACATCACTGAAAAAAACTCATAGGTTGGGTATTAACCCATTCCATGCCGGTATCTTGGCAAACAGTGCAGGCCCAGATCAGATGCCGGTCTGCACTATAATTTGCTTACAGGACTTTCAGTCAAAAATAGAATAAAAACAAAAAATAGGCCTGACACCCATTATGACAAATTGACTTGTCCAACATATAGCAATAGAAGAGTCCACTGGTTGAAAACAGAGTCACAGAAAAAGTCACAGAATTGGTTTCAATCATGTTCAATATTTTCTTAGTTCGAGTCAAAACAGATTGTTGGTGCTCATGTTAAATCAGGTTAAAAGAACATCCCTCTACCCCCACTTTGTACAGAAAATTAAGGTCTTCAGGGGTATACACTGTTTATCTTATTTCTGCGCTGTGGCAGGTTGTGGGTACTCATTAGAACCACCTCAAGGAGGCAGTTGCCCATGGTCTATATTTGGCCTAGAAATATGAAAAAAATTTGCTGCAGAAAATTACTAGATCAAGAGATATTGAAGACAAATATATTAATTTAATGAGAAGGGTCTAACAAGTATCCACCATCTTGAAAAAAAAATAAGAAAATTAATCAATACCCCCATAAAACCACACTTTTCTCTGTATAAAGTGAGGTTAAGAGGGATATTCATTGCACAGACTTGTTGACCTAATTTTTTTCTAGTAAAAGCATTTATAATTTGTCTGTGAATGAATGTCTATGCTCTATATACATGTATGCATCACAAATTGACAAATTAAAAATGAAGGCAATGATCTGTGGAATCAACATCCTTTTAAATCCACTAAAAGTTATATATAGGCAAAAGTCAGATGAACAGGACCTGGTTTTGTCAATAATTTCATTTATGGACAACATCCTTTTAGTTGAAAATTTCTATACTTTCTTATTTGTGACTTTTCTCTGTAACTTTATTTTTATGACTCTTTTTTCCTGTGACTTTCCTTCTGATCACCTTAAAACAGTGTAGAACCAAAAAGTCATCTGATCTGGATCTGCAAGCTTTGTCATGCAGTTTGTCAAGTAATTTAATCAGGATCTACACTATTTGTCATGCTGTTTGTGAAATGCATACATAATATCAATTAATTTGACTGGGGGATAGTCAGAAATGGGTGTGGCTAATTAATTTATTCAGCAGGATAAAGGTTAAACTCTGATCAGCCAGTCCTATTTATCTAAGTTAGTGTCACAAGGTCCCTTTTCAAGTAACATGTGTGACTACCTAGAAGGCTTATCTATTTCATGCACTGGACACACATTGTAATTCTTATCTTTCACCAATAAACACAGGTGACTGACTTGGACTCCCCACAGGGATTTGCAAGAAGTTTGAGAACTGGTTAACAAAGAGACTTAAATAAAGTCTGATGAGATGTGACTTTTTTTTTTTTTACAAAGTAATCCTTAAATGAAAATATATACCCCTTCCTCAAATCTCTCTTGAGATCAGAGTGTTGTTTTTGAGTCAATCTGGGCTGGATTTGGCAAGCAGTGTAGACCCAGATCAAACTAGAGCCAGTGTTTATGAAACACAATGCCCCCAACTGCTTGACCCTAACACTGCTTGTCCCTAACAGTAATTGAGATATCTTGTTTTTATGTGGCTGTAATGCTGAAATTACACAAGAAAAGCTGTAGTTAATCATCTACTCATCATCCCTGACCAGTCTGTGAAGTTTCGGGGAAAAACCTAAAATAGTTTTTTAGATATCTTGCTTACAAACTTAAAACGCGAAAAATTTCAAAGGGCCATAACTCAAGAAAAAAATTTCGGGTTTTTTTCAAAAGTTAATCAGTTCATCTACTCATCATCCCCAACCAGCCTGTAAAGTTTCAGGGCAATAGCTCAAACAATTTTTGAGATATCTTGCTTACAAGCTGAAAACACGAAAAAAATCAAAGGGCCATAACTCAAGAAAAAAAAATTGGATTTTTTTCAAAAGTTAATCAGTTCATCTACTCATCATACCCAACCAGTCTGTGAAGTTTTGGGGAAAAACCTCATATAGTTTTTGAGATATCTTGCTTACAAACTTAAAACGCGAAAAATTTCAAAGGGCCATAACTCAAGAAAAAAATATAGGATTTTTTTTCAACAGTTAATCAGTTCATCTACACATCATCCCAAACCAGCTTGTAAAGTTGCAGGGCAATCGCTCAAACAATTATTGAGATATCTTGCTTACAAGCTGAAAACACGAAAAAAATCTAAGGGCCATAACTCAAGAAAAAAAATCGGATTTTTTTCAAAAGTTGATCAGTTCATCTACTCATCATCCCCGACAAGTCTGTGAAGTTTCGGGGAAAAACCTCAAATAGTTTTTTAGATATCTTGCTTACAAACTTAAAACGCGAAAAATTTCAAAGGGCCATAACGCAAGAAAAAAATTTCGGATTTTTTTCAAAAGTTAATCAGTTCATCTACTCATCATCCCCAACCAGCATGTAAAGTTTCAGGGCAATAGCTCAAACAGTTTTTGAGATATCTTGCTTACAAGATTTCATAGTATTTTTTGCAAAGGGGCATAACTCAAAAAAGGGGCATAATCCTGACGAGAAAAAAACACGGGTCAATTATTTTTTCATGAGGAATCCATATATGAAATTTCAAAAACCTAGCACCCATGGTTCTAAAGTTATGCTATGCAGTAAAAAGTGGGACGGACGTAAGGACGGAAGGACGGAAGGACGGACGGACGAACAGGGCAAAACCAATATGTCAAATAGTTTTTTAGATATCTTGCTTACAAACTTAAAACGCGAAAAATTTCAAAGGGCCATAACTCAAGAAAAAAATTTCGGATTTTTTTCAAAAGTTAATCAGTTCATCTACTCATCATCCCCAACCAGCCTGTAAAGTTTCAGGGCAATAGCTCAAACAATTTTTGAGTTATCTTGCTTACAAGCTGAAAACACGAAAAAAATCAAAGGGCCATAACTCAAGAAAAAAAAATTGGATTTTTTTCAAAAGTTAATCAGTTCATCTACTCATCATATCCAACCAGTCTGTGAAGTTTTGGGGAAAAACCTCATATAGTTTTTGAGATATCTTGCTTACAAACTTAAAACGCGAAAAATTTCAAAGGGCCATAACTCAAGAAAAAAATATAGGATTTTTTTTCAACAGTTAATCAGTTCATCTACACATCATCCCAAACCAGCTTGTAAAGTTGCAGGGCAATCGCTCAAACAATTATTGAGATATCTTGCTTACAAGCTGAAAACACGAAAAAAATCTAAGGGCCATAACTCAAGAAAAAAAAATCGGATTTTTTTTCAAAAGTTGATCAGTTCATCTACTCATCATCCCCGACAAGTCTGTGAAGTTTCGGGGAAAAACCTCAAATAGTTTTTTTAGATATCTTGCTTACAAACTTAAAACGCGAAAACTTTCAAAGGGCCATAACTCAAGAAAAAAATTTCGGATTTTTTTCAAAAGTTAATCAGTTCATCTACTCATCATCCCCAACCAGCATGTAAAGTTTCAGGGCAATAGCTCAAACAGTTTTTGAGATATCTTGCTTACAAGATTTCATAGTATTTTTTGCAAAGGGGCATAACTCAAAAAAGGGGCATAATCCTGACGAGAAAAAAAACACGGGTCAATTATTTTTTCATGAGGAATCCATATATGAAATTTCAAAAACCTAGCACCCATGGTTCTAAAGTTATGCTATGCAGTAAAAAGTGGGACGGACGTAAGGACGGAAGGACGGACGGACGAACAGGGCAAAACCAATATGCCCCCACAACTTCTTCGAAGTTGAGTTAATCAGTTCATCTACTCATCATACCCAAGCAGTCTGTGAAGTTTTGGGGAAAAACCTCATATAGTTTTTGAGATATCTTGCTTACAAACTTAAAACGCGAAAAATTTCAAAGGGCCATAACTCAAGAAAAAAATATAGGATTTTTTTTCAACAGTTAATCAGTTCATCTACACATCATCCCAAACCAGCTTGTAAAGTTGCAGGGCAATCGCTCAAACAATTATTGAGATATCTTGCTTACAAGCTGAAAACACGAAAAAATCTAAGGGCCATAACTCAAGAAAAAAAAATCGGATTTTTTTCAAAAGTTGATCAGTTCATCTACTCATCATCCCCGACAAGTCTGTGAAGTTTCGGGGAAAAACCTCAAATAGTTTTTTTAGATATCTTGCTTACAAACTTAAAACGCGAAAAATTTCAAAGGGCCATAACTCAAGAAAAAAATTTCGGATTTTTTTCAAAAGTTAATCAGTTCATCTACTCATCATCCCCAACCAGCATGTAAAGTTTCAGGGCAATAGCTCAAACAGTTTTTGAGATATCTTGCTTACAAGATTTCATAGTATTTTTTGCAAAGGGGCATAACTCAAAAAAGGGGCATAATCCTGACGAGAAAAAAAACACGGGTCAATTATTTTTTCATGAGGAATCCATATATGAAATTTCAAAAACCTAGCACCCATGGTTCTAAAGTTATGCTATGCAGTAAAAAGTGGGACGGACGTAAGGACGGAAGGACGGACGGACGAACAGGGCAAAACCAATATGCCCCCACAACTTCTTCGAAGTTGGGGGCATAATGATACAGAGGGTGGCATCTGATCAGGATCTACATTATTTGCATAAAGTATAGGAATTTAACTGTTTCCAAATGGGGTTAAAATGTTAAGAGCCTGAGCATTCCTGATATTCCATCACGAAAACACGCCTATATAATTACGACCCCCTTGAACCATACTTTTATATATAGTAAAACTGGGGTTTACAGGTGTAAACCTTATTTTTTTATTTCTGCTCCAAAAGATAGATTGTGGATACTCATTAGAACCACCTCATGGAGGCCTAAAGTTTACCCACAATCTATATTTTGAGTAGAAATAAGGAAAATATCACAATTTTGCATCTAAAACTTTTGTATTTCTGGCAGTAAATCTTACAATGTATTTGTATAGGGGTGTTTTCATACAATGTAGGAAAGAAAGTATCAGGAAAAAAAGTATCAGAAAAAAAAGAATCCGGAAAAAAGTATCAGGAAAAAAAATGTCAGGAAGAAAGTATCAGTTTAATGTGAATAATTTGTGGGAATTTTACCAACCAGACATTGAGCTGAAATGACACCTCAAGCCCTGCCGCCCATTGCACACAGGTCCGACTTGCACACTTGTTTAATTGGAGATTTAACATCCCCATCTACACTATATATGTCATTTTGGAGGCGTTGCTTCCAACTTGTGGGACTTTTACCCAACAGCGAGATGAAATGACATCTCAAGCCCTGTCGCCCAATGAAACCAAATAGGGTTCATGAGCATGGAGATCTGACTTGCACACTTTAGTTTCTTTAATTGGAGGTTTAACATCCCCGTCAACACTATATATGTCATTTTGGACTTTTACCAGACATTGAGATGAAGTGACCTCTCATCCCTTTTATAAGGTAAGGATTACAGAGAATTGCAAAATTGATTATTACACTGAAAAACAAATCAAAACATACAAAAGTATCTTAATCATCATATCATTGTAACATCAGAAGCAAATCTGATTAAAACTGAAACTTTGTTTCCTGATACTTTTTTCCTACCCCAAACTGATACTTTTATTCCTGATACTTTCTTTCTGATTACCGTTTTCATAATGCAACCTAAATGAGTACCCACAATCCACACCATTACACACATCTGCGTTGGCATATTTTGGGCTCAATATATTGATGGGCCCCAAAATGGACCATTGGCCCATCTCCTATTCATTTACATGAAAGAAAATCAAGATTTTGATGGGCCTTTTTGAATTTTTGTGGGCCTTTTGGAAATATTTATGGGCCTACACATTACAGCATTGAGCAAAATAAATCAGATTCAGTCCATAGATCTCTAATATAATTTTCTCATACAATGGCTCAAGTGGAATTATGAAATACATCCCCACCATCAAGCAAACAGGCCTATATAGTTTTGATCCCATTAAACCACACGTTTATACAGTAAAACTGGGGTTTACAGGGGTATACATTATTTTTCTTATTTCTACTTCAAAACATAGATTGTGGGTACTCGTTAGAACCGCCTTGCCTGAGGCAGTTCTAATGCATACCCACAATACATGTATATGCTTTGAGCAAAAATCATCAGGATTGTCAAATAAAATAATTTCTTTTAGGCGTTTTTTTTTTCCAATATATTAGAATAGGCGTGTTTTTGTTATGTATTTTAATAACTCTGCTTTTGAGTGTAGGACAAACACCCACTGGACAAAAGCTCACTAGGCCAAAACCCAACTTGGACAATAGCCCACTGGGACAAAAGCCCATGCTGATGTTTACCAGATGTTACTTTGTATGTGTATTTTAGTTAAAATTATGTCCCACCAATGACTAAGGTCATACGTATATGTGAATTGAGGAAAACAAGTTACAGTTTTGGGTAGGAAAACTAGTTGGCCACTGCCTGCTTGTCGAACCGCCATGCTTAATGAAAAAGGTTAACATTTGTTAAGGAAAAAGGTTAACATAGGCCTACGTACGTCTGGACGGACGCCATTGTGGCGACTATGTCTCGCATTCGCTAAAGCGGCTCGACAAAAAGTCATGTGAAAAAGCCGGGAGCCGGACAAAATGTCCCATGGACAAAACGTCCCATGCCATTTTTGACCAGGTGGACAAAACGTCCCACAACATTTTTTCAGGGTGGACAAAATTTCCCGCATCATTTTTTCAGGGTGGACAAAACATCCCACATCATTTTTTCAGGGCGGACAAAATGTCCCACACGATTTTGACAGGGTGGACAAAACGTCCCATATTCAATTAGAAGGTAGAGTTAACTTCTCTTAAAGGGTATCATTATACTTAATAAAAAGGAATTGTCCAATCTATCAAATGAATAACTAATTGTTGTTTGTTGAAATGATATAAGAAAAGTCCGTTTCAGATACTATTGTTTTATTGTTTCAAATGCTAACAGAGTAAGTTAAGTTGTACATATTTTCTTACATTTGCTATCATAAAATTTCTTTTATGTAAAACATGTGCTCCTAACCATGTGCTCTTTAATGATTGTCTTTGCATATTGATGTTTTGTAAATAAAAGCATCTAACTATATTTCCACATTCCTTTTTGTGTGTTCATGGGAGTATATTGTCACATACCCTTCCAAATTCCTTCCTCCTCCCTTTGTTTGATTTGAAGTTTAACGTCCCCTCAACACTGTAAAGGAAATTTTGGAGACGTTGCTTCCAATTTTGTGGGACTTTTACTCGACATTGAGATGACATGACTTCTCAAGCCCTGCTGCCCAATGAATTCAATAGGGTTTATAAGCATGGACGGGCCTACTCGCACCGCATTGCCTGGGCAGGCTTAGACCTTCCAAGCGGTTTACCAGTACTCATGTGTGGGTCGGTTTCAGCTCTGCATGGAAGCATCATGCAGCCTATCTATTTTTCAAGCCCCGATGGGTGGGCGCTGTCTTCCTCCTCCCTAACACCACCTCAAGAATATGGGACATTTTGTCCACCCTGTCAAAACAGCATGGGACGTTTTGTCCACCCTGTCAAAATCGTGTGGGACGTTTTGTCCACCCTGAAAAAATGATGTGGGACGTTTTGTTCACCCTGAAAAAATGACATGGGAAGTTTTGTCCACCTGGTCAAAAATGGCATGGGATGTTTTGTCCATGGGACGTTTTGTCCTACATTCGAAAAAGCCACATAATTGAACTTAACCTTTACCCTGCTGTAGGCGACAAGCCCTATCTTTGCAAACAGTGTAGATCCAGATCAGATGGCTTCTGAAGAAGCCATCTGATCAGGATCTACACTGTTTGACATTCAGTTTAAGAACTTGTAGGAATAAATTACATCAAGTAATCTGATTGGTTCAAAGTCAGAAATGGGTGTGGCTAAATTGAATATTCAGCAGGTTAAAGGTTAAATCATTGTTTTCAGTATATATTTGTGAGTAACTGATTCAAATGGTGACAATTGACTCATAATTTGCTTTAGAGTATTTTAGTATACAATTTTTTAAATGGTATAAATAATTTTACTGTACCCATATTTTGTTGCAGTATGTGTTTTTATCTGTTGTTGATATACTAAAGAGATAATAAAAATAGTTTCAGCGCCTTGTGTTATTTTATATCCTTACACTGTACCATCTATATACAGAAAATACTATTTTTCTGCCTGGGTTAAGAGTACAAACTAAGCTGCGGTAATTTAACACAAGTTTTCTAGCATTGTGAAATGTTTGCTAAAACTGTCAGATATGCACAAGGATAAAGCAAGTTTCAACTTTTATTTTCAGTGGGAAAAAATTCTCTACGCCACTTCCTCTTCACTCAATAAATGTTTAATTTTGACAACCCTTATTCACGTAACGTCTGTCAACTGCAGAACGAAATATTAATTTGGAAATTTTAGACTGCTTATGATTGATAAAGTTTTTTTTTTTATTCTTAATGCAACAACAGCTTAATATCTTTAGATAAATCGAGCCTAACTCAAATAAGTGCAACAACTTTGGAAATAATCACGATTCAGTTTGCATACCTGGATGTCTGTCAATATTTCAATGTTACGTGCATTGGTGAACTTTTAACCCTATTTCCTCATGCTGGCTAGCAAACTCAACAAATCGATGTAACATTAATTTACACGTATACCGGCAATATCTGAGTGAAAACAAATATCCCGCTGTCGATTCATTGATCCGTAATTTTAAATAACATACTGTCTGTCCGAAAATTACGTGAAATGGTAAGTTACGTGAACTTACTGTATTTTCTATCAATCTGATAGTATTTGGTTTCGTTGCAACAAATTAATGTACTAATAAACCGGAAATATGTTGCAAAATAATTGCTTTAAAACCCGGTGAAGTTTGTGAGAGTTTTGACCAGTTTCTTTTGCGAACTTCGGAAATCGGACAGACGTTTGTCCAAATGTGCACATAACAAGACAGATGGGTTATTTTGCATCAAGGATTAATATTACTCAAATAAAACAAGGTGGCTATCTTTTTAGCTCATTGCCGTTACAGCCAAACCGTTTGTTAAATTTACTCAACACGTTTTTTAAAAGTAGATTCATGCTCACGACTTTATCGGACTTTTCTTGTAGCACGTAACATGACAGACACATCGTCTGTCCGTGTTACGTGAATTTAAGTTCATTGTCTGTCCTGGTTACGTGAGAGTTTCAATCGTCCGTCCTAGTTACTTGATTTATCTACATGATAGATGCATGAATGTATGTGACGACAGACAGGGGCTGATAATTCCATTGCCCGGCCGCCCGGGACAAGTCCTAAATCGCGGCGGGCAGGTGCACTTTGACATTACGATGCCCGGTCGGGCAAGTGCAAAAAGATCATCTACAACTGCCAGTCGTTTGATTCCTTAAATACGGTAAAATTGGGCCAGTAAGTAAATGACAATAATTGCAACACTGGTCCGCTTTATCGGCGATAAAGAGACAAACCATCCATATATTTATAACGGTTCAATTATGACACCATTGTTAATCCATGTCATATAATTGCCAATTAAAACAGAATTATCCGGCGTTGCGTGTCTTTCATTTCTGGTGTAGTGTGTACCTCCGGCGCTATCAGTAAGCTTTCAATGTTCCGCATGACAAGGTGTGAAAATAAGGTAACGTTATGCCTATTCAATCATAAAACTTTATCCAAAATCAATGGGAAAATGATTTAATCGCTTCTAAGACGATTAGCTACATCTAACGGTGGATGTATGCCTAATAAAACGGATTATTCTACTATCTTGTTAATGGTTATGTTTGGGCGCAAAATAGCAGACGCTTGCCGGAAAAAGTCGAACGCTTTGTGTAAAGACATCTGTTTGTTGTTGTTGGTGATTAACAAGCCACTTCCATCCACGTTCGTTTTGCAATAGAGAAAATATGTTTACCGGTTCCAAACATTTTAATGAAAGAAATACGCCGCCTGATCAGGGCCTGAAATGTTTGCTAACATGATTTTCCGTCAAACATAGAATTAATTGGCCTAATTAGCCGAAACTAGCTAGTCTGTCCCAGAAAACATGTACACTCCATATTTTTCAGCTCTGTGGTGTATTCCTTGCTTCCAAAGGATAACCCTTTTATAGAACATATTAAACTAAATAATACACTCCTTAATGACAAATGGACCCAGTGGAAGAGTCCAAAAATGTCAGATGATTATTTAATCTTTTTAAACATATGTTGAAGTGGAGATAAGTTAGCATTACGTTAACAAGCCCCTACAAAATGTTGCCACCTTTCATGACTTGAGACATGTCCTTTTTCGAAGTAAAAATTGAACTAGCTTTTCTTTTTTATGCTCCGAACATAGGCTTTTGCATGGACTCGTTAAACTTCTCCAACCAAGCAATTTAATCTATCATCTCAGAAAAATAAAGCAAAAGATAACCAGGACAAGCCACAGTCCGATAGACTTAAGACCCTTACCTGAGACCGGGAGAAAAACAAGCCGGGACAAGCCACAATCAAACAGCCATCTGCCCTGCACCCCCCCCCCCCCCCCACCTTTGTTGTTGTTTCTATTCACATCTTCAGATCATGAAAATCCCTGTGTTTTTTAATACATCAAACACAGATAATTGGCACCCGCCCATCGGGGCTTGAAAAAATAGATGGCTAAATGATGCTTCCATGCAGAGCTGAACACCCAGTATGTTGACAATTGGAGGCAGGTTGTTCTGAAATGTATCCTTTATTTAAAACATAAGCAAAACGGAAGTATAGTGGGCAGCTAATATCCAGGTGGCAATATTGCTGAATACAATATGCACATGGAGATAGCAAATGTAACATTGAGGAAACACAACATAAGTACCGCCTTGAAACGGTCAGTAATAGATAACTGTTTTCCCTTTTTAAATACTGGCCGACCTAACGCGGTGGTTCTGATGTTTTTTGTTTTTTTTAGGATTTTTGTTTTGTTTGTTTTGCGGTTTACCATCCCCGTCAACACTCTTCTAGGTCATTTTGGAGCCGCTGCTTCCCAATGAAACCAAAAGACTTATATATATTGAACAGTTTGAGTCCTAACACTTTGCCTGGGCAGAGTGTCATTCTAAGCAGTTTACCAGTACTTATGCGTGGTTAGTTTTAGCTCTGCGTGGATGCATCTATGCCGCCCATTCTATATCCCCAAGCCCCAATGGTCGGGAAATAAAGTGGGACTTTCCTTGTATATGCTAATAAATGATATAAACTACCTACCTGCTTCTTTCTGTGTGTGTGAGTGTGTGTGTGTGTGTGAGTGTGTGTGTGATGAACAACCACAGGCACCACTGGCTGCAGAGGCACAAGAGGTACTACCAACAGCAGAGGTCCTTGAGGTACTACCAGCAGCAGAGTTTCACGCCACTGATATAGACCAGCCCATGGTTAACATTCGAAATTTTTGAAGACCAGTCTCTGTATGGTGATCTGAGCTCTGTAGATACAGGTAAACTACCTTGTTTTTAAGATGCCCATTTTGAAGAATATTCATAACCTGAGTCTCATTTACAGACCTGGACCACACTGTCGGATGTTTTCTGGACTGTAGATCAAAGGACATTGGACCGGTCCCTCAATCCGGTCGTATTCTTACATGGAGACTGACATTAATTTTCAAGAAGGGTAAATATCAGTCCCTCACGAAAACAAATTAGTCTGTCAGGGGAAGTGTAATTAGGTTAACGCACCAATTTGACCTAACCAAAGCTGTTTACTGGAATGGTAAAGAACAAAATGAACAAAGAAAGAACAGTGTTCTGACTTTTTATTTTTTTATTTTTCAAGTATTTGAACATCAAAACATTTAAACATTTGTAACCATTGTTGGTCATGAGCACAAAATACAGGTTGTCCAGAATCTATATTGTAATGCACCAGTGGTTAGGCGGAACACGAGACACTTCTATGTTTTTTTTTCCTAGCCATTTCCTGTGTTTTGGTATATGTTTAACAGACTTTCAATTATACTGCTTCGTACCCATAGCACATTATTTCCCCCTTTTCAGGTATAAGCTTTGGGATGTAAAATTTTACAAGAAAGACCAAATCACAAGACGCAGCCCACTCTCGACACCAAGAGGAAGAGGAAACATACACAAGACAAGAACAATTATGAGTGTCTATGAAATGGAACAATCAGCCCTCTCTTCTCCACATGGGGTGATCAGACCTTTAGAAAACACTAAACAACAACTAGACATACAACAAAATAACAGCAAAAGACCAACACCAAAACTGCCGCCTTAGAACGGTCAGCAGCACATGCCACTGGGGGGCTTAAACATATGTTACCGGCCGAAAGGTTAGATGCTTGTTCCCAACAGTAAACATGCATAATGATTTCTTAACTCAAAGCCTTGGAAATGGAGATCTATGTCAGTCTCACAATCCTTCTTGAAAGCCTGGATACAGAGTAAGTAACTCACCTTACTCAAACTATTTGGGAATTTACTTCGCATGGAAACAGTATAACTTACCATCTGATTTGAGATGACAACCATTCATTTGTTGTAGTTGTGTACTAGAACACACACACACACACACACACACACACACACACACAGATGTGTTTTTAAATCGTGGTGCAGCAGATGAATTTAGACTTTATGTTGCAGAGGTAGTCTAATATGTTCAAATTTGAATATACCTTTAACAACGCTGTGGAAGTACTATAACCGACTTGACATACTTGTCAATTATGACTGCAGACAAGTAGAAAAATTCAATTTACTTGCCCTGGAACAAGTATATGAAGAGTCATAAGCAAAACATATAGGGTAAGAGCTGGAGGATGATTCTGGGATTTTTAAATGTATAGTTTTAAAGAAAACAAATGTTGTGAGTGTTTGTTAGAGTCATCTTATTAAGGCGACTCTAACAGATGCCCACACGTTTTGATACAAAAAAGTTATCGTCAGTAAACTCTTTGATTCTTATTCGTTTGTTCTCTACTATTCTTTCACTATTTCATGTCTGTCTTTTTTCTGGTCTAGTAGATATTTGGTTGGATAAGTTAGTTTTGTCTGTTAACATGTGTGTCCCAAGATGAGTTAAGAGATTTTCACAGCCTTGCTTTAAACAAAGTTCTTTCGTCATGTTTCAATTGTACATTGAAATGTTACTTTTTTATTTTTGACAGTTTGTAATATCAAAGGTGCCAGCTGCGTAGATGGGTCGTCCCGTATATTCTGTATTAGAATTTATCATCTACCTTCTATATTAATTGCATTGTTACACCTCGACTTGATAAAAATATGCTATGTCAGGACAAGTCAGTTTTATCAGGTCAACATGACATTGCCTTTCTTGAACTGAACTACTGAAAAATTCGCAAAATTGTAAGAGTATTAACTGATAAGAGATATTAACTGATAAGAGAATACCAGATTCGTATCCTTTGGTATCAATTTTAATAGACTCGACTTTGAGAACGCATGTAGAATCGCTTGGCGAGCCTCGCGTCCTCAAAGTCGAGTCTTTTGAAATAGGTTCTTCTGTCGTGGTTTATTTTTGTTATGTTTGGTCTTTGTGTGTTTGCGTCCCTTATATTATATTAGTTTGGATAGCCTATTGACCATTTGTAGGAAAGTAACTGTCCTTTTGGCTTTTCGCTATTGATGTTTCCATTTAGGTCTGTTGTTTCATGTTTGTGTTTCTTTCCCTTTGGTGTCTCTGATGGGAGCTAGGGGTTGTTTGTATCGATTCCTGATTATTGCCTCCACTTCTATCTTGTCTTGTAAACTTGATATCAAAAGAAATGAACCTGGCATTCTCTATATATGGCATCTCATATGAAATACCCAACTACGCGACAGGGACCTTTGGTTACAATATAAACAGAGAACGATATGTTAACTGACAGACATGGGGATTAAATTAATCAACTTTTGTTCTCTTGCAGGTCAAAAGGATCTTTCCAAACAATGAAGTTATTCTTAAATAAATGGAGAAGACGGTTATGCAAGGAGAGATATTTTAATGTTGGCCACTTTTTTATGACATTTCACAGGAACGTGTAGACTCCTTTTTTTAAAAAAAAAAAGTCAGTGATCCAGTTCTGGTGGAAGAAAATAGCTCTACCAGAATTTAAATTTACAGCTTTGTCTCATATTAGAAGTCTGAAACTGTTACAGCCTTGTGTTATGAACGTTCTGTAACTTCATGAGTGGTAAAATGGTACATGTCTGTCCTGTTACGTGATAAGCATTAGGTGAAGATGCTTTTAAATGTTGAAGCAGTGACACATTAGGTTCATTTTACTGCTTTCTGTGCACACAGATATACTGCTGAAGGGTTCTTATTTGGTTCTTTGTTTAAGTTTTGATGGTGCAGTGAAGTTAAACTGTTCAGAAAAAAAAAGTTTAAAAAAAATCAGGTTGAAGAAATGCTGTTAAGAAGTTTAAAATTTCCCTTTTGAAGTTTTCTTGATCTCAATGCTATGGGCGATGTATTTCCTTGTTTTGAGAAGTAGAGGAGTTAATAATTGTAACACAAACAATTACATGTGATCCTGATATATACACCACTGATTTTCTCGTGAATGAATTTGTTTGATTAAACATGTCTGTCCTGTTACGTGAGTTTGGACAGGTGTATTCAAGACTGAAAAAAATATAACTCAATGCTGTTGTTTTATCTCCAGTATGTATTTTATTGATCATATAGATGTGTTCCTTTGGGATAGAAACAATAAACATCATCTATTTCCATTTTAATTTTTTTTTCCACATTGTCCACCATTTTTACACATAAAGCAGATTATGAGTCAATTACGAATGACGATACACAACGGAAGTTTCCATCCTAAAGCTTGTTCATGTAACATGCCCATGTGATAAAGTGGCATCTTTTCTGTCTCGAGGCCTAGCATAAATCAGATGGAAACTTATAGACTGTGGGTCATTGTTAGGACAGCCTCTATGAGATTGTTTTAAATATTACTCGCAATCTATGTTGTTGAGCCTAAAATAAGGAAAAAAATGGCTGTTAAGTGTTTTGTGAGTTACTGATTGATAAGTTCCATTTCAAAGTATTGATGATGACTAGCAGAGTTAAATCCATATTTTAACCCTTATCCTGCTGTTCATGACAACCTCTGTCTTTGCAAACAGTGTAGATCCAGATCAGATGGTTTCTGAAGAAGCCATCTGATCAGGATCTACACTGTTTGACAGTCAGATTAAGAATTTGTAGGAATAAATTACATCGAGTAATTTGATTGGTTCAAAGTCAGTGGCTAAATTGAATATTCAGTAAGAGAAGGGTTAAGATCCGTAAGAGTCTTCACATTACCATGACAAATTGCAACTACGCTAGAAGTAGCATTTTTCAGATATTATTTTTTTCTAATTTTTAGCCCAAACAGAAATTGTGGGAGCTAAATAGAACCGCCTCACTTGGATGCTTCTTACACGTACCCACAATCTTTATTTTTGAGCAAAAATAAGGAATGTAATGAATAATACTTAAACCCCATTTTTCTATATATATAATGTGGGGTTTACATGGGTATTCACAACAAAAACTCCTTAACAGGATGAATAGTATCTCTTTGCCAAAAGACTAAGTGTATGTGCTTTCATTGTAATTTTGAAAATAAATTCCACAAGCAAATAACCTCATCAGCAAATGACCTAAATGACAATTACCCCAGCATCTTTTAGTGATATCAGAAAATTTATTTATGTTTAACAACCTTTTTTAAGCAGATTTTTTTTCCAATTTTTATTATTTGTGACTTTTTTCCTGTGACATTTTTACACAAACCAAAACTTGACCCTGGTTGAAAGCCGCATCCGAATGTCTGGATCAGAAGCATACTCAAAAAATTATCTTGCTACAGATACAGTCTGATCTGGGTCTACATTGATTGATTAGGCCTATCTGTCCCAATACACAGGATCAATACGGTATATGAACACATTGGTGTATATAAGTACATGTACAGTAGAGTTAGGGGAGGAACTAATGTTTGTAGAACTTGTGGCCTGACCCTGCTGCTTGATTTATGATGCAATAAAATATGTTTATACTAATTCTGCTTACAGAACCACCCCTATTTTTGATCCTTTATGCTGTTTAGAATATTTTTTGCTAGACTCAAACTGTTTCCTATATATAACTAACTGTCATTTATTAAGATTAAAACCACCAAGCTATTCAGTATTAAACTCCGTTCAGAAAATCTGAATCATCGATTTTTTCGTTTCTTCCTTTCAATACTCATTTTATCCCATACATCACTATGGGAAAGTTTTATACCTGACTCTCCGCCGATTTCTCCAGCAAGTCATATGCCTCTGCGACAGCCAGGAAAGGCTGTGATTATTTGGAGAAAATTGCAAAACAAAGAAATGAGACCACAGACTAAGTCCATTTGATGATGATTGTCAGGTAAAATAATAAATATTCAAATCTGTAGTGTATTAAGTATTATATCTATATCCTTAAGGAGCCTCTAGCAGAAGATACATACCTGCAGTAAATATAATAAGATTTGCCTCTCTAATACCAGTTGCTTTGTTTTAGTTCTTATGTCAGTCTCCATATTATGAGTATTAAAGTATATAATCTTAAATGTGTTACTTAACTGTGGTTCAATCCTGTTAACAGTTATTTACGGCCTATCACTCGGACACTACATATTTTGGCGACGAGTAAAAGAATGGAACTGGCATTTTGTTTAAATACGGAAAAAGAACTTTAACTTTTGATTAAATTCGGAAATAAAAAGTGAACTCTCTTGGATTTAAATATGGCAGTAGCTCTACATGATGTACGACAGTTACAGACATTTGATAGTGCAAACACAAGTGGAATAGGCCCAAGGTGGAGAAGATGGATAAGGGCGTTTGAACTCTATGTTGATGGAAAAGGAGTAATTGATCCTGATCAGAAGAAAGCGTTGTTATTACATTGTGGAGGAATGGATGTCCAGGATATTTATTTTACACTTCCGGAAGGACAAGGAGAGGATACTTATGGGAAAGCAAAAGACGCTTTAAATACATATTTAAACCCTTTATCAAATGTTCCATTTGAAAGGCATCAATTTAGAACAACGGCACAAAATGAGGGCGAGTCTATAGAACAGTACATTGTGCGACTCAGACAAAAAGCTGAAACATGCGAATTCGGGACTCAAAATGACGTCAACATGCAGATAAGAGACCAAATTGTTGAAAAATGTCGAAAACATGAACTCAGAAGGAAACTGTTAGAAAAAGGCCGTACATTAACTTTGCAACAAGTAAGGGACATTTCCAGAGCATTTGAAGACTCAGAAAAACAAGCATCTACAATAGAGGGTGCAGTTCAGGAAATCAACAAATTGTCATTTAACAATAAGGATAGAGGAGTCAAACCTAAAGAAAAATGGATTAACAAGAAAAAGATAATTTGTTACAGCTGTGGGCTTGAAGGTCACATGAGGAAGGATCCAAAATGCCCTGCAAAGGGTAAACAATGCAGGAAATGCAAGCAGTATAATCATTTCCAAAAGATGTGTAAAACCAAAACATTTAAAGACAGGAAAAATGAAAGGAAAAATGAAACAAGCCACAAGAAAGTAC
Source organism: Lucinisca nassula (assembly GCA_963580285.1). Taxonomy (NCBI): domain Eukaryota; kingdom Metazoa; phylum Mollusca; class Bivalvia; order Lucinida; family Lucinidae; genus Lucinisca; species Lucinisca nassula. Next base: position 2,673,634 of record OY757016.1, on the reverse strand, counting down.
GACAAATAGAGGAAAACGAGAGTGATAACAGTGACTATACGTTTGTTGTGACAAATGATAAAGATCGTGACAATGCCAAAATTATGGTGAAAGTTGGAGGTATAAGCTTAAATATGATGATTGATTCAGGAGCCAGTTGTAATATTATCGACAGAGAGACATGGGAGAAGCTTAAGGAAATGAAAATTAAATGTTCTACCAGCAGAGAGACTAGGAAAATTTATGCTTATGGAAGTAAAGAACCGCTTCAGGTGGCTGGGACATTTTGGACTAACGTTTCTCTAGGTGATAAAATGCTTGAAAATGTTGAATTTATTGTGTTGGAAGGACAGGGGAAACCGTTACTGGGTCGTGACACTGCTTTAACATTGGATGTTTTAAAATTGGGACCGTTTGATGTAAATTCTATCAGTTCTTCACAAATGACAAAAGAACAAATTATTCAGAAATACTCCAAATGTTTTGAGGGATTTGGAAAACTTAAACATTTTCAACTTGAAATTCCAATTGATTCAAATATTGATCCTGTGATCCAGAATGTGAGACGAGTTCCTTTCAATCTGCGAGAAAAGCTTGGAAATAAACTTGATGAGCTTGAGAAAATGGATATAATTGAAAAAGTAAACGAACCAAGCAAATGGGTGTCTCCAGTAGTAGTCGTTCCAAAGCCTGGAGGGGATATTCGTTTATGCGTGGACATGCGCCAGGCTAACCAAGCTGTTAAACGGGTGCGTCACTTTATTCCGACGATTGACGAATTACTTCAGGACATGAATGAATCAAAGGTATTCAGTAAAATTGATATACACATGGCGTATCACCAGATCGAGTTAAAACCGGAGTCAAGGGAGATAACTACATTCATAACGCACAAAGGGTTATACCGGTACAAACGATTAAATTTCGGGATCAGCTGTGCGGTAGAAATGTTCCAAAAGGTTGTTCAACAGCTCCTACAAGGATGTGAAGGCGTGAACAATATCTTGGATGATATAATAGTGCATGCCCCGAATCAGCAAGAGCATGATAAAAGGCTAGAAAAAGTGCTAAGTGTGCTACAAGAAAAAGGAATCACTTTAAATCGTAAAAAGTGTGAATTCAATATGCCAAAATTAGAGTTTATGGGCCATGTGTTGTCAGAAAGCGGAGTCGGACCGTCCGAGGCTAAGGTTTCAGCAGTTTTAAATGCGCGAGAACCGAGAAGCATATCTGAGGTACGTAGCTGGTTGGGTTTAGTTCAGTATAATGCAAGATTTATACCTGATCTCGCAACCATTTCTGCGCCGCTGCGTGAACTTACACATAAGAATGCAATTTTTAAATGGGGGCAAGCTGAGCAATATTCATTTGATAGGCTAAAGAAATGTTTAGCATCAGCAGGAACACTTGCTTACTATGATAAGAATGCTCAAACCCAGGTAATTGCAGATGCGAGTCCAGTAGGACTTGGTGCAGTGCTTACACAAAAGCAAGGGGATGACTATAGAGTCATAAGTTATGCAAGTCGTAGTTTAACTGATACAGAAAAACGTTACTCACAGACTGAAAAAGAAGCTTTAAGTCTTGTTTGGGCCTGTGAGCGGTTTCATGTATATCTGTATGGTACAAATTTTGAACTTCTGACAGATCATAAACCCTTAGAGACTATTTTTGGTCCAAGGTCAAGGTCAAAATCCTGTGCAAGGATTGAACGATGGGTTTTACGATTACAATCGTATAAATTCACTGTCCGATATATTAAGGGTCACAAGAATATCGCAGATACCCTAAGTAGATTATTAAGTAAGTCAGAACAGCAAGAACCGGACTTGTCGAAAAGTGTCGAGTCTGACGACTATATAAAATTTGTTGCACGTGAATCGACACCAGTAGCAATGACTACGCGTGAAATCGAACGAGCTTCAGATCGAGATCCGGAGTTAGTCGCTGTGCGAGAATGCCTGTTAAATGGCAAATGGTATCAATTACCATATAAGGAATACCTGCCTGTACGAAGCGAGCTGTCTGCTATAGGTAAACTTATTTTAAGAGGGACTAGAATTGTTATTCCTATATCATTAAGAGAACAAGTTTTGACTTTAGGTCATGATGGTCACCCTGGAATTGTAAGTATGAAAAGAAGATTGAGAACTGTGGTATATTGGCCTGGAATTGACAAAGATATAGAGAAATTTTGCAAATCTTGTTATGGTTGTCAATTAGTCAGTCAGCCATCAAAACCTGAACCCATGATAAGAACAGATTTACCTTCAGGGCCATGGGAACAGCTCTCAGCAGATTTGTTGGGACCTCTTCCTGATGGAAATTATGTCTTTGTATTAGTAGATCTTTACAGTAGATTCTTTGAAATAGCAATTTTGAAAAACACTTCAGCTGAGAAAATAACACAAGTAATGTGGAAAATGTTTGTTACTCATGGTCTACCCCTTTTGATTCAGACTGATAATGGAAGTCAGTTCCAAAGCCAACATTTCAGTAGCTTCATGGCTGAATTTGGAATTTACCACAGGAGGGTAAGTCCATATTGGAGTCCAGCTCAAGGACAGGTCGAGCGTGAAAATAGATCGATCCTAAAGCGTATCAAAATTGCACAAACTGAAAAACGCGACTGGAAATCAGAACTTGATCATTATTTACTGATGTATCGCAGTACACCACATTCAATAACAGGGGTTAGCCCTGCCGAGGCGCTTTATAGACGAAAATTACGAACAAAGCTACCACTTTTACTTGATCACACATCATATGACCAAGAAATGCGCGATCGCGATAGCGAGCAAAAGGAGAAAGGCAAGGTGTATGGTGATAAACGTAGAAACGCTTGCGAGAGCGAATTAAAGCCTGGTGACACAGTTTTGATGAAACAAAACATGGAGAATAAATTTCAAAGCCAGTTTAAACCGCAATTCTACAAAGTCTTGCATAAGACAGGGAATAGTGTTTTAGTAGAGTCAGATCAGGGCGTGAAGTATAGGAGAAATGTTACGCATCTAAAAAGGTTTTATGAACGGACCTCAGATAAGCCTACATGTATATCGCGAGAAAATTTGAATATGCCGCGATCAGAAGCTGATTTATCTGTTGAAATACCGCGTGAGCCTGATACGAATCCGCATTCGCTTTTGACATCACCTGCCCTAAACAGCAGAAAAAATGTTAATGAGCCAGAAATGGAAAACAATTCTTCGAGTTCAACACCAGTGAAGAGATACAATTTGCGTTCGGAGAGAGAAAGGAGGGTACCAGAAAAATTCAAAGACTATGTTATGGAGTAAACATTATATGTTATATAACCAATTTGCCAATATTGCATGTGTTTTACATTTAATTTCATTATATATATTAGTAGTTTACACTTTTCCTTACTTTTAGTGAAAAATCTGTTAAAAAGCAGTATGTGCTAGACTGTGCCTATATACCTTAATATTACACATGTATTCAAGGACATAAAGAAGAAACCGCTGGGAAAATTCCATTTACTGTGGGAACTTAATTGCTGATGATATTCCATTCATTAATTCATTCAGAAACTGGACATAATGAAGTCTGTTTATTGACTTATCAGAGGCTCAAAGATACTGTTCATCATTATTTTCCTGTTATCAAGTGAAAACCAGACACAGACTATTAGGATTAATTATAAAGCCGTTATTACTCTGAAATCCTAGAAAGGCGTTTCCTAACAATGACTTTTCATGATAATCTTGTCAGTATTATTTCATTTACAGTAAAATAAGAACATTACTAATTAGAATGGCTATGATATGATAAATCAGGACAATCCAAATTTGTACTTGGTTAACTTCAGCATACCGTAGTTTTCATAAATTTTATAAGTATTTGTTTTGAAAAAAAAAATAAGAAGGAAAGGGATGTAGTGTATTAAGTATTATATCTATATCCTTAAGGAGCCTCTAGCAGAAGATACATACCTGCAGTATATATAATAAGATTTGCCTCTCTAATACCAGTTGCTTTGTTTTAGTTCTTATGTCAGTCTCCATATTATGAGTATTAAAGTATATAATCTTAAATGTGTTACTTAACTGTGGTTCAAAGTAGAAGTAAAACAAAGATCAGGAATTGATACAATTAACTTACTCCACCCATAAAAGACACCAAAGGGAAAGAAATACAAACATTAAGCGACCAGACCATAATGGAAACCTAAACAAAGGAAGGCCATAAGAACAGTTACTTTCCCACAAAATGGCCATATGGCCATCCAAAACCAAAAGACACAAGTGATACACACAGAAAGTAACAAACAACAACATAAATAAATCGCCACAGAAGAGCCGCCTTGGAACGGTCAGTGGAAGATTTCCACTGGGGGGCTTAAATCGATTTTACGTGGCCACAATCCTCGCCCTTACTTCCGTCGCGATTTAGACAAATAATTTGTTCAGTCCGCATGAAGGCCTCCTAACTCATCAGTGCAACATCTCCGTGAACACAAAAATCAAAGAACCACAGAGGTGAGACAACGGTGAGGACTCGACAGCAAGAAACCACTGAAATGCTGGAGCAAAAGAAAACCAACAGTTAGACTCCGATGAGCCCGACCAGAGACAGAGCATCAGGCACCAACCGACATTATCTCTCTAATTTTCAATAAGCCTTTACGTTGGAGCCGTCATAGAATCTGAGGCCTGACCCACCGGCGTGCAATTAAAGAGGGAAGCAAAGTTGCCAACCGTGATTGGGTTAACTACCATGCATGCAGTCTGTCGTATAATATCCATGTTGTACCCAATCTTTTTATATCGAAGAATGATTTTACGAAATTGGGTGCTGAAGTCATTGCGGTTATATATTTTTCTGAATTTATATGCTAAGTCACCATAAAATTCGGGTTCCGATAGACCTTGTTGCAGAAGAGATTTAAGTCCAATATTGAATTTTGAAATTAAATCAGAATGGCGTCTATAAAATTTTGAAAATGCTTTGCGTAGTTTATGGTACCGATAACCCTGATTAAGGAGTTTAGCCGTTAATAATTTATTACGAGTGTTGAAGTCAGTAACATGACTACACACTCTAGCAAATCGAATTAATTGCGAAATATAAACGCCATAGGATGGCGCACGAGGAACATCACCATCCAAAAAAGGAAAATTTACAATCCTGTTAACAGTTATTTACGGCCTATCACTCGGACACTACAAAATCCATGTGATACTCTTTATAAATAGATATGCAATTACGACATACCTTACATTCGAATGGCTAGATAGAAGCTCACTAGGAACGGGGAGCCACTAGTGGGATGTGCTGTCAACAGTGGTCAAAATGAATTATACCGATATCAGATGTGGTGTCACAGCTAATGATTTTCCATGAAGTGATCATGCAAATAAAACATAGACGCCCTTGTAATTTACAAGAGCAGTAACCACTTCTATATATATATATGGCTTAAAAGGGTGTATCGAACCTGTCAGAATGTCTTAGTCTGTGAACGAAAATTTAGATTTTGCAATTTCCTCCACATAATCACAGCCTTTCCTGGCTATCGCAGAGGCATAAGACTTGTTGGAGAAATCAGCGGAGGGTGAGATCTACAACTTTCTTATAGTGATGTATGGGCTAAAATGAGTATTAAAAGGAAGAAACGAAAAAATTGATGATTCAGATTTTCTGAACGGAGTTTAACCCTTTTTGTACCAACTAGAATCTTCCTCTTTATATATAGCAAGAGTCCATTTTAAAATTTAGGTGTGTCAGGTTGTGTTTTCTTCAAAATTTATTTAGAAAATGACTGAACTTTTAGCAAACAGTGGAGGCCCTGATCAGACACTGCATTCTGCGGCGTCTAACCAAGGCCTGCACTATTTGTCAGGGTACCCATTTAGGGATTTCTGGTACAAAATGGGTTAAGACCACTTTTAAAAGACCAAATCTGTCATTGTTTTTTTTGTTTTGGAGTTTTACGGCCCAGTCAACACTATTTAGGTCATTTTTGAGCCGGTCAGTTTACCTATCAACACTTTCCTGGGCAGGCTTATACGTAAGCGGTTAACCAGTACAGTGCACATTCTTTCGCCAGAAACTGACAACTGCCCTTCTTGAATCAGCGGAAGGGAGAGAATGACCGTAGAAAAGATTTCATGATCAATCTCCACGAAAGAATGTTGCCGACCCCGAGTATCGTTACTCGGTAGTGATCCACGTGTAGTGATCTCATTTCTAAGATCCTGTAAGCAGTTTACCAGTACTTGTGTGCGAGTCGGACTTAGCTCTGCGTGGAAGCATCGTACAGCCCATCGGGGCTTTCTTTCTTAATAAAAATTTCTTTCTATATATACTGCCATACGCCCTCGCGGACATTCTAGGCAGGTGTATATTACATACACTCCAGTTTTGCAGGATGAAAGCCTACACAGTAATCATGTAATTATGGTAGGGTTCTTTAACCTGCACAGGGGATGGTTCTCCCTGCACAGGGGGCCTCCAGTTAACGTCCCGATCCGAAGGACGGTGCACTTAATGACATACATCCCTGCAAATGATGCCAATGGAGCGTGTTCGGACACCGAAATTTTATCGCCGCTGCCGGGGATCGAACCCGGGACCTCTAGCATCAGAGGCAAGTGCACTAACCACAGATGCTTGGGGTCAGGACCAATGAGCTTTCTGGCCCAACAAAGCAGGCCTACTATCGATAAAACTTGTTTGAACACTTTAAAACAATGTTTAAAAAAAGGTCCCCATCACTGATAGGCTCTAATATACCTATCAGTGATGGGGACCTTTTTTTAAACATTGTTTTAAAGTGTTCAAACAAGTTTTATCGATAGCAGGCCTGGTTTGTTGGGCCAGAAAGCTCATTGGTCCTGACCCCAAGCATCTGTGGCACTAACCACTGAGCTATCACGCTGTTTTTTTTTTTTTTATTTTTGAATAGAAGTTTTTTTTGTTTTTTTTTGTTTTTGTTCTATAAATAACGGCATAACTAATGCTGAGGCGCGGGAAACTGCGATCCTTACCTGGATTTTTGACTTACAATGACTTAATGAAATGTCCAAACCACATTTGAGGTTGCTTCCACCAAATTAATTCTAGCTTGAAGACAAATAAGAAAATGTTGTTTGTCTATATAGCGAGCTGATTATAAACAACAATTTTCTTGTTGTTGTTGTATATCTATAAGGCATTTTATCAATTTTCAAACAAGACATTTTCAGAGATTCACATTTTGGGGTTTCTCGATTAGTCAAGTTTAGTGTACGCCGAGTTCTACAAGAGAACTAAAATCCTAAAATCTAATACTTTTTCTTCTATCACACTTTTCTTTTTCTGACGCGCGCAGCTGCACATAATCCTCGCGAGAGGGTGCTGCAGGATATATAGATAGATAGATAGAACAGAATAGAATATTGTTTATTCTCCAATAAGGACAATAAACATCTCATCACCAATAAATCACGGTCTGACAAATTTCAGACCATGGGGTAACAGACAGGTATGCCTTCTGTTCGGTCTCCCTATTTGGTGACAAGAAGTGACAAGAGGTGACAAGAAGTAACAAGAGGTGACAAGAAGTGACAAGAGCTATTTTATGGTGACAAGAAGGGCAAAAACGCATTTTCGACCCTTTTCGAAAGTAAAATATGATATATTAAACATTTATGCAAGCGTTTGAATTCCTTTTAAGACTCCTATGATGCGCTGCAGCCGAGTCCTCGAGCCGGAGAAACGCAAACGCTCGCATGCGTAATTAAGCCTGTAAATTACAACACCCCTATCATAAACCAAATTATTTATTGTAACATGACTAGGCAAATGATTTGTTCATGCCTGAAAATGAATTTCATACAATATAGGACACTAGAACCCCAAATGATCCACTAGAATCATATCAGGGCAGCTGTCTTCAGATTTTCTTGTCGGGAATAAATTCAAGCTGGTGACAAGAGAATGTACACGATGTATCTCACTGTCAAACAAAATTCTGATCCAAGTATTTTCAAAGGCACACATGCTCGATGACGCTTCAGTGCCTCTTCAGATTTTCTTGTCTGGAATAAAGTCAAGCTGGTGACAAGAAAATTTTACTTGTATCAAATGATCTTTTATATTTCTCCGTCACATAAAAGTATACCCTCAGCAGAAAAAATTAACCAGACTGCGCATATGCACAGGCTGATCCAAGTCTTGCTTGACGACGCTTCAGTGCCTCTTCAGATTTTTTTTGGTCGGGAATAAATTCAAGTTAATTTGGTGACAAGAAAATTTTACACGTATTAGATGCTATATTATATATCTCCGTCACATAAAATATTCCCTCAGCAGAGAAAACATACCAGACTGCGCATATGCTCAGGCTGATCCTTTCTAGGCACACTTGCTCGACGACGCTTCAGTACCTCTTCAGATTTTTTTGGTCGGGAATAAAGTCTAAGTTAATTTGGTGACAAGAAAATTTTACATGTAATTATACCCTCAGTGGAGAAAACATACCAGACTGCGCATATACGCAGGATGATCCAAGTCTTTTCTAGGCACACTTGCTGGATGACGCTTCCCTGCGTCTTGTCGGGAATAAAGTCTAAATACATGTATGTGATAATCTACTCTGTCACATAAAAATTCTAGAAAATGTATAAAGCCACCCCCCCCCCCCACACACACACACACTCCACACCTTAAAGCTACACAGCAGAGATCAGCGATTCTGATATATCAGACTGTGCAGGCTGGTATGAGTCTTCTCTGGGAGCACATGCAGAGAGAGAGAGAGAGTTATATAGACAGAATATAATCATAAGAATAAGATTTAATTTGAAACAAATTAAAAATTACTGTTTTTTTTTTATTTATTCTTATTCTCATGTCAAAGCTATGCATATTTTGAATAGACAGAATATATTTATTTAAACTCTTGTCAACGCTATGAATTTATGATTAGCAAGCGGAGTCAAAGTAATATGTCGACCAAATGCTCATAACACAAGCTTATGATTAATCAACCGAGATGACTCAATACTGAGTGACAGCAATTATCTTAATGAGTGGCACACGCACGATTAAGGAAGGCAGGAAGACTTCTATCCCAACTGCTTGTTTGTTTGTATTGCGGTTTAACGGCCCAGTCAACACTATTTAGGTCAGTTCAGTATTTTCTTATTTCTGCTCAAAGACATAGATTGCAGGTACTCGTTAAAACTATCTCATCCTGATCTGATCCTTCCCAGGCAAAGCGATGCGAGTCGGACCGTCCATGCTTAGAAACCCTATATATTGGCATCATTGGGCAAAAGGGCTTGAGATGTCAATTCATCTCATTGTCAGGTACAAGTCCCACAAAATTTGAAGCAACGGTTTCATTGGGCAACGGGGCTTGAGAAGTCAATTCATCATAATGGGTTCACCCCCGCCCATGATGCTTGCACGCAGAGCTGAAACTGACCACACGAGTGCTGGTAAACCGCTTAGAAGGACTAAGCCTACCCAGGCAAAGCAGTGTGAGACAGATCGTCCGATGCATACAAGCCTTCTGGTTGGGCTTGAGATGTCATTTCATCTCAATGTCGGGTAAAAGCCCAAAGGTCTCCCAAATGACCTAAATAATCCTGGTTAAACCCGCCTTTATATTTGTAAAATGAGACGACATTGTTTTTGAGCCTGAGATACCCACGTAAAATTCACTTTTTTTGCTTATAAAATGAAGTGACTTTGTATATAAAGAAAGGAGAACTTTCTTGTCGGTAAATGCGGTAAAACGTCTGAATAAAGCATGTTGCTTTTTCCTCCAAGCGCCTTTAAATTTGGCCAAAAGTAATTTCTAACTCAAGAATAACATTAAATTTATCAATTTAAGCAATAATATAGTTTGATTTTGTGTTAGAAACTTTTTTGTCACCATAAAAAAAGCTCTTGTCACCTCTTGTCACTTCTTGTCACCTCTTGTCACTTCTTGTCACCAAATAGGGAGACCCCTTCTGTTAATATAACTGGAATAGGCCAGGTAGCTCCTCTGTTGATCTGCCCTTAGGCTATATATCTAGGTAACTGAATGATTCGTGGAGTGTTGGGGACATATGAAATATTTTGTGAAAAATATACAAAATTTGATAAAATCCTTAGCTTAAAACACATTAACTCCAATGGCTATATATTAAAATGCCGACTAACTAATATTCAGGTATGAAATATCGAAAGATATTGAAAATGTTATTTTTCATTTTTATTTATTTTTCATTTTTATTTATTTATTTTATTTTTCACATTCATTCTTTCTTCCAATTTCTCTCTTTCTTTCTTCCAATTGCGCCTTAACCCCAGTATGGGACACAAATTGTGTATATTATATACACTCAAGTTTTGCAGGATGAAAGCCTACACAGTAATCATGTAATTATGGTAGCGTTCTTTAACATGCACAGGGGATTGCTGTCCCCGCACATGGGGCCCCCAGTTAAAGTCCCGGTCCGAAGGACGGCACACTTTATGACAATCATCCCTGCAGATGATGCAAATGGAGCTTGTTCAGACACCGAAATTATCACCACAGCCGAGGATCAAACCCGGGGCCTCCAGCATCAGAGGCAAGTGCACTATATTATATACAACTGAGCCATCTTTCTAACATACTGCTGAAGGGATGGGGTTGGGCTCTAGTGAACGTTCTGATCCGAAGCGCGTCGTACTTTAGGGCAGTCGTCCATACAAATTATGTCGACTGGAAGATGTCTGGACACCGAAAATTTTATATACTTGCTGCCAGGGATGGAACCCTCTGCAGGACCCGTAGTACCAGTAGCAAGAGCACTAATCACTCAGTTTCCACGTTTCTGTTGGTGTTAGCTCCAAAGGCTATATTAGACTACTGACTAACAAATATTCAGGTATGGAAATATCGAAAATGAGCATTTTATTATTATTTTCTTTTTATTTTATTTATTTTAATCCGCTCATCTGGACTTGCAGAAATAGATGCTGCGATGTGCTGTACCCGGGCCGACCACGCACGAGTAATGATAAACTGCTTAGAGGGTCTAAACCTCCCCGAGACGGAACACCCTAACATATAAACTCATTTTGGTTTCATCGGTCATTTCATCTCAATGTCGGGTAAAAAGTCCCACATTTTTAATTGGAAGCAACGTATAGCAAAGTCACAAATCAGGAAACAGTGTATGCAACGAAGCGTTTTGGATAACAAATCACCCCCCCCCCCCCCGCAAAAAAAAAAATAATAATAACAATAATAATAATAAGGACTAGACAATTATACAAAAATAAGGTTCTGTAATATATGTAAATAATAAATTGTTTGTTAAAAAAAAGTGTCTTATAAAGCATGTTTTTACACCATCCACTTTAAAATACTACCCTGCTGAAATCTTTTTAACATTGAAATGCAAACATAAAAAAAAAAAAAAAAAAAAAAAAATGTCAGTATTTGCAATGCACCACCTCCACATTACGCAAACACGCCTATACATTGCCACCTTTATCGCTGAAAAAAAATGAAAATTTTATGATGAAAAATTGTGATATTTTTCTTATTTCTGCTCCAAATATAGATTGTGGGCACTCGATAGAACCGCCTCATCGAGGCTGATAATTCTAACGTGTACCCACAATCTATATTTTAGAGCAGAAATAAGAAAAATAAGGAATACCCCCGGAAACCCCAGTTTTTTCTATATAAAAGTGGGGTTCAAGGGGGTAAAAATTATATAGGCATGCTTTCGTGATGATTTTGAATAGAAATATAAACTCCATATTTTTTATTCATGAATTCCTCCATTTTTTCTGTCAATGAATTCGGGGTTCATTACAGTGGCAAATATGGTGTATTATCACAGATGTATATATCACATGTATATGTCACCTGGTTTATTGACAGGAAGGATCAATAGTTAATCATAGGATCAATAGAGAGCAGTAGACACTCAAACTAATAAAGCCTTACAATTAGGAATGGGTTGTCAGTCTGGGTCTCAGATATTTAATAAATTTTCATAATCATGTCTACCTCTATTATAATTGCTGGGCTAGAGCTGTATTAAGGAGGTCTCTCCTTTTTAAGCCCAGCATTGTTCAGGAATCTTTCAGTCCCTTTCATTTTAGTCACAATCTATATAATCAAGCGAAACGTCCATGGATATTCATGTACAACCACGAATTGTTTAGAGCAAACATTTAGATTGAAACGTAAAAGAAAAAGAAAGGAAAAAGAATCCACAGGTTATACATTTTTTTTTTTTTTTTTTTTTGTCTCTGTTGGGAGGTGAGGGTTAATTAATTGTATCGATTCTTGATCATTGCCTTCACTTCTATTTTTCACAGTCTTTAATAAAATCGTAAAGTAAGATTTTATAGACAAACAAGAAAAAACTTCAAGCTTCTATGAAGAATGAAAGAACCAAGACAACGCGTAGATATATATATAGTTTGCCACCCTCAACCCAACTAATCGGAAGCTGTCCGGAAAGTACCGAAATATTCCGAGGTAGAATTATCTGAAGAAAAACAAAAAAAAAAAAAAAAAAAATGGGTAACTGTAAAATGCCTCATAAAACATAACAAAGGAGGCCCACAAAGGAGATGTGCAGATCCTGACACAGGTGAATAACATCGATTTATTGTCATTTCTAGAAATCCACATTGACATGGATTTCTAGTCATAAGGCGCGGTGGTTTCGGCCCGGGTAGTTTCGGCCTAAATTTGGACTTTGGTCATTTAGGCATATTTCGTTGGGTCATTTCCGCCCGGGTCATTTCGGCAAGAATTAATCAGATAGAATTTTATCAATTATATATATATATATATTATCAGATTATTTGAATATATTGAATTATGTAATCACAGGGACACAGTTCATACTGATTTTGCTCTTCTAGAATGAAATATAAGCATACTAGTATATACAGTGTAGAATGAAATATAAGCCTACTAGTATATACAGTGTATATATACACTGTATATACTAGTACGCTTATATTTCATTCTAGAAGAGCAAAATCAGTATGGACCGTGTCCCTGTGATGTAAATTGCATGATGCCGCTCCGGCCCATCAGGGCTTGAAGAAATAGCTAGATGGGCTGCACAATGCTTCCAGGCAGAGCTGAAACCGACAGCACTTAATACTGGTAAACTGCTTAGAGGACCCGCCTAAAGTGGTATGAGTAGGACCTTCCATGCATATAAACCAAAGTCCCTATATCTTGGTTTCATTTGGCGACAGGGCTGAGATGTCAGTTCATCTCAATGTCTGGTAAAAGCCCCACCAAATTGGAAGTAACGTCTCCAATATGACCTAGTGTTGACATGGGGTTAATTTTTGTTTGTTTGAATTGGAGTTTAATGGCCCAGACAACCCTATTTAGGTAATTTTTGAGCCGGTCAGTTTACCTATCCACACTGTTCCTGGGCAGGCTTATATGGAAGTGATTAACCAGTACAGTGCAAATTCTTTTGCCAGAAACTGACAACTGCCCTTCTTGAATCAGCGGAAAGGAGAGAATGACCGTAGAAAAGATTTCATGATCAATCTCCACGAAAGAATGTTGCCGACCCCAGCAGGAATCAAACATGCATCCTTCTGATCACCAGTCAGACGCGCATCTGACTGAGCTACCGAGGCCAGGGACGTGGAGGTAAAACCTCAAATCAAACAAACAAAAGCTTCACGCAGAGCTGAAACCAACCACACATGAGTACTCCATGGTAAACTGCTTAGAACATCTAGCTAAAGCCTGGAAAAGCCAGTGCTCTGGTAAAGTGGTGCAAGTTGGACCATCCATGCAAATAAACCAGGGTATTCATATCATTGGACAGCGATTGAGATGCCATTTCATCTCGATATCAGCTTAAAGGGCAACAAAATAGGAAGCAGCATCTCCAGAATAACATAAAAAGTGTTGATGTTAAACCGCAATCAAACAAACAAACAAACATTACCTTGTCACGTTAGCCAAGGTCATGTAACGGCCCCCGCATATCGGGGCTTGAAGAAAAAGATGGGCTGCATGATGCTTCCAAGCAGAGCTGAAACTGACTGCCCATGAGTACTGGTAAACTGCTTAGAGGGGCTAAGCCTGCCCAGGAAAAGCGGTGCAAGTGCATGCTTATAAACCCTATTGGTTTCATTGGGCAACAGGGCTTGAGATGTCTTTTCATCTCATTGTTAGGTATAAGACCCACAAAATTGGAAGCAACGTCCCCAAAATGACCTATATAAAGTGTTGATGGGGACGTTAAAAAGATGGTAATGTAAGTAAATTAACAAATTTTAAATGTGCTGAGGCCAAAAAAAAATAGTCGTGTTTCCGGTTCCCCGACCGACCCTGCATTTTTGGCGCCGACTGGGGACTTTTTTTTTTCAAGCCAAAAAAAAAAAAAAAAAAAAAACAAATGTGAGGTGCGCCCGATTCAGGCAGAAATTCTAAGTCCGATTCGGTCCGTAATCGGCCATTCGGTTTCATTACGTTTCCAACCAGGCGGCGCCCGTCTTCTGGTCTTCGGTAAGCGTGATCATCATCATGGTAACGAAACAGACGCTCGCCAGCTCGCCAATGCGAGTATGAAAATCTGATGGCGAGTAGAATTCGCGGCACGCTTGTCTGACCTGGCGAGTGTGAAATTTGAAAGCAGTTTGTCACCTTCACTTAGTTGATTGCAGCTCATGTTTATTGCATGTTTACTGTTATACAATAAGGGTGTTACGCTGATTTGATTGATTGGATAATTGCCAAGTGATTAAGGTGACATTAGGATTTACCACTAATTACCGTGTTAACACTCCTGGATTTTGTTCTTAGTACCGTGTTAACTCGCAGCAAAAAAATCTAGAAGTTTGGAGAAAATATCGTGTCCAAACAACAACCGTGTTAAATCCCAATTCGTGTTATAACCCATTAACCTAAAACATGGTACGTTTCCGATTTCCCGACCGACCCATCAAATTTCCGCCGTAATTTATATTTTCGCAAAATCGAAAAAAGAAAAGAAAAATCGGCGACCAACCCGGAAAAAAAAAATCCCGATTTTCATGCGTATTTTTTCTGTTGGAAATAAGCAATTGCCTGATTGCCCGACACGAGTTAAAATCGCGTCCGGCAAGTTCAATTTCGCGGTCGGGTGTCCGCCAGGCAACCCGAAAATTTTGATTGCAATTTGTCCCAAGGTTTTCGGAAGCGCAAGATGCATTTTATAAAACACTGTCTCGGACGCATTAAAAAGGACAATGCTGCACAATATTTCTTGCGATATGACCCCTCTCTATAATCAGATTACTTTTCTTTGAAGTCTATTGTGACAATAAAAATTATACGAAACATGTTTGACAACCTGCAGCGATAGGCTAATCAGCCACGTGTCCACGCTTCAACAATCATAAATAATGCAGGCAGTTTTTAATATGCACTGTTGTGTAATCTCGCAAGTATTTTCGCTAAGGATATCCAAGAACAGACAGATGCACAGGATGATCGGAGTCTTCGCTGGTCGCACGTTTAGATTTTGTCGTGCCGCGCTGAATTTTCTGCCGTTATTTTTGAAGGTGCATTTGTTGCAGTCTGAAATTTTCCCGCGTTTTTCAATAACAACATAGTTTGCACACACGGTTTTTGCATGCAACTTTTGGAAAACATAACAGTAAAACCTGTGCGATAGGTGAAGACACAGATCAGCGCAATCTTATCAGTCTTTTGCTGTTGGTACGAGCCTCTCGTAGTATGGCCTCTGGGATAGTCAGAGAGCAGCAAATGAAGAGCTAGATGAACAGGCTGATCTTTCGTTAAAAGAAAAGTTGTTTTTGCTGAGTGCTGGGTCATTTACATGTACAATGTATACGGAACGACGGTGGGATGCAGTTTAACGTGTTGTAATATATGCGGCCCTTTCTGCGTCTGACAAAAACACGATAGCTAATGGGTGCTAGGAAGTCCTAGTGTGTGTCATTAGAAATGCTTACCGAGAAATGCACTGAATGCGTATGCGCACATAGAAAAGACGCAGATCACCTGGAAATTCTGCCGTCTGATCTGAGTTTACTGTTCACAATGTTTCTTTTCTCGGAAAGCTTAGACACTGGCGCTGATCAGACTGCCCGCATATGCCATAGTCTTCGCTACACGCACATGATAACACTGGTCAGGCAACCTTTCACACTCAATTGTTTAATTGGTGTCACTTGCATTTGTTATCAAAACACTGTTATTTCTTAAAGTGAGATAATTAAGTACAATAATTAGAGGGATTAGCAGTCAACTAGCTAGGCATAATGTTGCTCAATATTTCAATTTTAATTGCGTATGATAAAATCTTTCCTACTGACCCTAACTTGGTTTGGAAAAAAAAATCCGTCAAATATCTGATGAAATCCGAAACAGAACATTTTTAAGACGGGGCTGTATTTTGTTCTAGCGAGTGTAAAATTAGTCTTGGCGAGTATATTTTAATATTCACTCGCCAAGTTCGGCGAGTGTAAAAAAGTAGCTTCTTTCCCCGCAGAAAGAATCAACATTTGCAGCTAAAAACTACCGTAGGAAGCATTAGTAAATAAATTTAAAATGCAGACTCCACATTAGACTGGAAACAGTCCATTCATTTAATCATTTCACTTATAAGAATATGCTTATTCTTTTTAACCAAGCTCAAAAGCAATGAATTCCATCCCATAGCACCAAAAGTTTTGGAGATCAGAAAGTATTAGAGAGGAGAATAATATAAATCAATGCTAATACAAATGAGAAGATATTGGTTAAACTTTTGGACTGATTCCAGTCTAACTCCACATGTGATCGCCAATAAAATGCATGTGGTCCTTTGAAACTGATTAAGGATCAGCAACAAAACAGACAGGCCTGAGTCGGCCATACTTGGTCATTACCTCTCATGGCTAATGGACGATCCTACCCTGATCCGAAAACTTACAAGTAGGTATCCTTTTTTGTTATCCTGTTATAAATGGAAAAGGGTGGTTGTTACATGTGGGTTTACGGCGTCCCGCAAACCCCCATGCTGACAAGACAACCGAGCGTGATCTCTGACAGGTGTACGGCAGCTGTGGGGTAAGGCACAAGTAAGATGTTAGATGAATGACATGAATTATTTACAGTATCTACATACAACACTTACTAACACAAAACATCACAATTTGTTGCTTCTGTAGCCAACTCACGACGTCCGCTCCGAAGGCAAAACACTGTTCTGTGCTCGGAACGGGTGACGTGAATACCTACAGAAGCAAACAACAAAAACAACAAGAAAAACAAAAAAAGAAACAACACAAGACGCGACTGGCCAGTTTATAACTTGGGGTGAATCCCCCACTCGCGTGAAACTTCCTCTCGCGAACTAGCAGAACTAGTCTATCAACATAGTTGATAATCCTAGGTTTAGCGATCACGTTTGCCGATCAGGGGTTTCGCGATCGTCCAAATAACCTGCAGATAAGTTGACCTCTTCCATGGTCTCACATTTGTTTACAACGAACAATGATTTATATTCTGCTTCTACCCTGGTAGGCGCTGATTACGGCGGTCTGTCCGCCCTTGCTGGACCCTAACGCCTAGCGTCGTACCAGTACCTGCTGCTATGAAGCAGGGAGCAGCAGGTCACACATTGTTGTGCCTTTCAATATACTTTCTATTTCCCCGTCACAATGTTGTGTTCACTCTTACAACTTGACCTGCTGCTCAAGTGTCCGCTTTTTTTCAGGGTTTATATATCTATGAATACTACCGGAAAATCATGCCTACTCATATTATCTTGCTCAATTCGTGGCGAGGTGGAGATACCGGCCACAAACAAAGCCAGATAGCAAAAATCGAGTAGATAATGGATTTGCGTTCAAATAGTATATTTCCCATAGGAAAAATTGATGAAACGACCCTATAATCAATGACATGACTCCTGTCAAAACGAACACCCACACAACACGTGACGGGAATAAAAATCATATATGGCACAATTTGGCGGTTGGCGATTTTTAGGCAAATTCTATAGGACTCGGCCTTTTAGCGGCCCCCTGTATTGTAAAAACAGCTCTCTATAAACCACGCATGCATACATCGTATGATATGTGCATGACTTGTTCATGGAGCCGCACAGTTTGCGTACCATATTTCACCTAAAATATTTCACTCGCACCGCCCTACCATATATCTACTAAAATAATTTAGATGTGCATAAGCACCAGAGAGGTTTCCTATTCCATCTCGTAATAAAGGTTTCCCCTTTTGGAGGAAAAACAATCAGAAATGTTTTTTCTTTGTGTATAGAGATGGAATAGGATGAACCTATCTAAACAAGACAGCTATTTACACAACAACCGTGCGAAGAATTACCTACTAAGGTAGTTTGCCCCCAAATTTTCTTGGCCCCGAATTACAACAATCCGAAATCTATACGGCTGTAGTTTCATTGCCCAACGCATAATTCGAGGATTGAGAACTTTTGCTGTTTGCATATAAGACAAGGGCTTGTGGTCTGTCTCAAGCAGGAATTCTACTCCGTAAAGATACTTGCGAAATTTCTCAAAACCCCAGATAATAGCCAAACATTCCTTCTCTATTACAGAATAGTTTTTCTCAGGAGGCAAAAGTTTCTTGCTGGCATAAGCAATGGGAAGTCGTCCTTCCCCTTCAAATTCTTGGAGCAAAACGGCTCCTATACCAACATCAGAAGCGTCCGTCCGGAGTATGAACGGATTCCCATCATGAAAGATAGAAAGACGAAGAATAGGACTAGACGTGAGTCTATTCTTCAGGGTCTGAAAAGCCTTTTCATGATGGTCCTGCCAGTCTGTGATCTTGTTTGGTCTACTTTTCTTAGTTAAATCTGTCAAAGGGGAAGCGATAGATGAGAAATTTGGAATGAAACGGCGGTAGAAACCAGCCAACCCAAGAAATGACTTTATTTGTCTCTTAGTAGAAGGTCGAGGAGCATCCTTTATAGCTTGTATCTTGTCTTCTTGCGGTCTAACTGACTGAGCAGCTACACTGTGACCAAGACATTCGATACTGCTATACCCAATCATACACTTGGAAGGTTTTGCCGTCAACTTGGCTGTCCTAAGTCTATCCAAAACTTCACGTAATGACGTCAAGTGGTCTTTCCAAGTTTCGGTAAAGATCCACATATCATCGACGAAGCTATCAACGTTAGAAAGTTCGGACAGAATCTTTCTCATCAACCTGCAAAATGTTGCTCCTGAGTTTACCAAACCGAAGGGCATAGTTTTGAATTGAAACAAGCCTTTGGGGGTTTCGAACGCAGTTAGGGGTTTTGCCTTAGACGTCATTTTTACCTGCCAATAACCTTTTGACAAATCTAATTTGCTAAAGTATTTGTGCCCCGACATTCTATTTATAACCTCCTCCATATTTGGCATTGGTTCTGCATCGAACTCCGTCACCTTATTAAGTTTACGGAAGTCAATGCAGAACCGCACCGAACCATCTTTTTTAGGGACAAGTACTACAGGGGATGAGTATGGAGATATTGATGGCTCAATAACTCCTAAATCTAACATATCTTGAATTTCCTTTTCCATTACATCCCGTACTTTATATGGTATGGCATAACCTTTTGACCTCACTGGTTCCGTCGTCAGCAACTTTATGTCGTGTTCTATTTGGTCAGTTCGTCCTGGTACACTGGACAGTACGTCCGGGTATTCTTTTATCAACGTCTCTATTTCTTTACGCTGATCCTGCGTTAACATTTCTGAAATATTGACGTCCTTAAACGTCTCTGGTTGCTTTGCAGTAGGAAAAGCGCAATCTTCCAATGAGAATTCGTCAACGTCATCATTTTCAGTTGACGGAGTGGACTCTACAGAAAGCAAGCAATGTGACGTCACATTTTGACGTTCCACATATTGCTTCAGTATGTTAGCGTAATATGTGTTAACATTTCCATTGACGTCAATCTTATAATCCATTCTGTTCACTACCTCAACCACTTCATAAGGACCTTTCCATTGAAGCAATAATTTATTACTGTCTGTCGGTAGTAACAACAGTACTTTGTCGCCGACGTCAAATTTACGCGACCTCGCGCCTTTATCATAATAAGCTTTCTGCTTAATCTGAACCTTCTTTAAATTATCACGCGCTAATTTGCATGTCTGCTCTAACCGTTCCCTAAGCTCAATAACGTATTGATACGTCGAAAGAACTTGCTCATCGCGTACCTCCTCAGCCCATAATTCTCTTAATATTGCCATTGGACCTCTGACGTTACGTCCATATAACAACTCAAAAGGGGAGTATCCTAAAGACTCTTGTGGGACTTCCCTTACCGCAAATAATAAAGCTGGAAGATATTTATCCCAATCTTTTGGACGTTCAGCACACATGCGACGTAACATCTGCTTTAACGTAGCGTGGAAACGCTCTACCAGTCCGTTGCAAATTGGGTGTCTCGGACTACACGTTAACTGTTGAAGAGAAAGAAGTCTGCTGACTTCCTTCATTACCTCAGCAGTAAACTGTGATCCACAATCAGTCAACATTTCATCAGGAATGCCAACCCTACTAAACATTTCAATAAGCGCTTCCGCGACACGTTCCGTCTCAATACTCGGTAAAGCTATCGCCTCTGGATACCTTGTCGCATAATCTATCATGGTTAAAATATACCGAGATTTCCTATCAGATCGAGGCTCAATTGGACCAACTATGTCCACTGCCACCCTCTTAAATGGCGTATCGATCAATGGCATTTTTCCTAGAGGTACTTTAGTGACCCGACCTTTCTGAATAGTTCTCTGACAAATATCACAAGATATACAAAATCTAGCGACATCACCGCAAATACCGGGCCAGTAAAACTCAGTTACAACTCTATCCAATGTCTTCCTAATACCCATATGTCCAGACATAAGCGTTTCATGAGCCAGTTTCAACACCTTTCCTCGGAAACTTTGAGGGACCACAAGTTGGAAAGAGACTTTGTTACCCTTGGTGAACTCCCTATATGCCAAACCTTTTTTCTCAATAAACCTAGTTTCACCTCGGTTTAAACCACAACTCACAGTCTTGTTCCCAGATACAACCCTTTTCCTGATGTTTTCCAAAGTTGGATCATCAACCTGAGCTTGCTTGAAAGTCTCCTTGTCATCGTTAATGATCTGATCGGGAACCTTAATGTTTTCTGTAAGGCTTCTCATCCTGCCTAGTTTGAGACCTAGTTACAGCCGCAGCTGAGAAATGAGACATATCAGGAAGTTTTGATCCATCAATGTTACCGATAACCAAATCGTACAACGTATCATCCATACACAAAGCTTCAGTTTTCCCAGTGAAAAAAGGACAATCAATGTCAATCATTGCCAAAGGATACCTTTGTGTGGATTCATCAATCAACGTAACATTTGATTCCTTCCCTATTAACTGACTATCCGAAACCAAACTTCTCCGAACGACACAGCCTGTACACCCAGTATCTCTTAATACAACCACCTTTTTATTATTAACCAATCCTTGTGCCGTCGGTAACCTTGCCTTTAAGAAGTAACAGACACCTTCCCTAGTTTCCTTACTACACTACTCCCTATCCGAAATCAATGACTCACCAACCTTATTTTCAAAAATACTTCCAATCTCATC
Organism: Lucinisca nassula; assembly: GCA_963580285.1. Taxonomy (NCBI): domain Eukaryota; kingdom Metazoa; phylum Mollusca; class Bivalvia; order Lucinida; family Lucinidae; genus Lucinisca; species Lucinisca nassula. The sequence continues at coordinate 2,652,060 of OY757016.1, read as the reverse complement.
ACCTTTCCTAGTTACTTCCGTTTGACAAAAACTAACTTGGTGTGCTGCGCCACGTGGTGTGCTATTATTTTTACCGCGTCCGCGAAAAGACCCTCTAAAATTACCACGACCACGTGTATAACCACGACCTACATTCTGCGTATTCTCATTCTTAACCTGAGAACCTTGAGCCTCTACGCGCGTGTTAAAATTTTCCTTAACACCGCTATCCCCAACTCCAGTTGCTCCTACCTCTGCGCTATACAATTGTTTCCTGTCGGGGTTCTTAAAACATTTAATTGTTAAATGCCCCTTACCGCATATGCTACACTTGATATCCGGTCTACCACTCGGTTTGTTCGAGTCAACTTTGTCCTGTTTACCCTGCGCTGCGCCTCTATTATCGCGTTGCCCCTTATTAATGCAACTATATACGCCCCGCGCGCTTCTGCAAACAAATCTGCCTCCCTAGCCATTTCATCTAAATTACCAAACTGTTTTGGCTTCAGATGTACAAACAGTTCTCTATTACATGACTCCAGGAACTGATCCCTTGCCATGAAATCACAGACAGCCGGAAAAGATTTTTCTATCTTTGCCATATTAAGCCATTTTTCTAAATAACTTCTCAGTCTACTACTGAACTGTATGAAAGTTTCTGATTTCTCGGGCCTACTATAACGAAACTGCTTCCTAAATCCGCGCTCTGTCATGTCAAAATTCTTTAATAAAGCGTCCTTTAACTTTTCATAATCCGCCGCATCCTCATTCGACAACCGGTCATATACATCAAGTGCGCGCCCTTTGAGCAATGCACTTAAATACGCGGCCCAAACACTCTTATCCCATTTATTAGCCGTAGCATATTTCTCAAACCTAGATAAATAACTATCCATTTTATCTTTACCCTCTTCAAAATAAGGTAACTTAGGATCCCGGGCATGAGCCACCTTCTCAGCTTTTTGCTTTTCCAATTCTAGCTCGAGCTTCGCTCTCTGCATTTCTAACTGATTCCTTAATTCTTGGTGCTGTAGCTCAAACCCATGTTTTATTTGTTCTAAATGGGCCTCACTAATCTCCTTTGCCTCCCTTTCAGTCTTAATGCGTGCCATATCAAGTTCCTTATTAACCTTCAACATAGCTAGTTCAAGTGCCCTTTCCTTTTCCTTTTCCTCCCTTTCCTTTTCCTTTTCTTCTACTTCTAACTTAGCTAGTTCATGTGCCCTTTCCTTTTCTTTTTCTGCCCTTTCCTTTTCCTTTTCTTCAGACCTTAACCTTTCTAAATCCCTTTGCTCTTGCCTTTCTGCCCGCTCAATATCTTGCTGCTCTTTAACAAAACCTTGTAACTCCTTCCCCTCATAACCTAAGTCCTTTCCCATTTGCATTAAACGCTCCATTATTGATAACGTAAATCTCACGTTACTATCAAAACCACTATAAACTGATCAGTTATGATCAGTGATGATTGAATGGGCTTAACTAAAACGTTAAGATATGTGTTATACGCGTTAATCTAACTAAAACGTTAGTTATTAAAGCACACGCGATTTGAAATGTCAAATGCTTTCAGCACAGTATGACGTTGCGTACTGGTATTCTAATATGACGTCATAAACCGACGACGTTTACAGTAAAATGCTACAATCCGAAGTTTTATCACATTACAAAACTCCGATCATAACAAGTCACCATTAATGTTTCTATTACGTCATACCTAACCTCAAGCCACAGCGTAAATATTAACGCTACCGTTATGTCAACGTCAGTAAATTGTTAACGTCACTACGTCAGAACCAAGTGTGGGTAAGATCAATTAGTAACTCCAATTTAACTTAGTAGAATGTCAGGTAACACAATTAAGTGGGGTCTACTTAAATTTTTCGTTACCAAGAAAAAGTGGGGTTTGCCTTGCCTTCCTGCTCAGAAATTATCGACTTGTCAGTATCCATTCAGTTGAATACATGGGTTTCGCACTTCATCAACGCAGGAAGGAAGATTAAAGTTAATTTCTAAATGTGGCTGTCAATGCATTTTTTTTTTTTAAAGTTGATGATTCAGAGTATCAATGTGCTGTTCCACAGCCGGGAACACCAGCCAGAGATCAAATCCCACTTCTGACACCAAATGTTACATGTGGGTTTACGGCGTCCCGCAAACCCCCATGCTGACAAGACAACCGAGCGTGATCTCTGACAGGTGTACGGCAGCTGTGGGGTAAGGCACAAGTAAGATGTTAGATGAATGACATGAATTATTTACAGTATCTACATACAACACTTACTAACACAAAACATCACAATTTGTTGCTTCTGTAGCCAACTCACGACGTCCGCTCCGAAGGCAAAACACTGTTCTGTGCTCGGAACGGGTGACGTGAATACCTACAGAAGCAAACAACAAAAACAACAAGAAAAACAAAAAAAGAAACAACACAAGACGCGACTGGCCAGTTTATAACTTGGGGTGAATCCCCCACTCGCGTGAAACTTCCTCTCGCGAACTAGCAGAACTAGTCTATCAACATAGTTGATAATCCTAGGTTTAGCGATCACGTTTGCCGATCAGGGGTTTCGCGATCGTCCAAATAACCTGCAGGTAAGATGACCTCTTCCATGGTCTCACATTTGTTTACAACGAACAATGATTTATATTCTGCTTCTACCCTGGTAGGCGCTGATTACGGCGGTCTGTCCGCCCTTGCTGGACCCTAACGCCTAGCGTCGTACCAGTACCTGCTGCTATGAAGCAGGGAGCAGCAGGTCACACATTGTTGTGCCTTTCAATATACTTTCTATTTCCCCGTCACAATGTTGTGTTCACTCTTACAACTTGACCTGCTCCTCAAGTGTCCGCTTTTTTCAGGGTTTATATATCTATGAATACTACCGGAAAATCATGCCTACTCATATTATCTTGCTCAATTCGTGGCGAGGTGGAGATACCGGCCACAAACAAAGCCAGATAGCAAAAATCGAGTAGATAATGGATTTGCGTTCAAATAGTATATTTCCCATAGGAAAAATTGATGAAACGACCCTATAATCAATGACATGACTCCTGTCAAAACGAACACCCACACAACACGTGACGGGAATAAAAATCATATATGGCACAATTTGGCGGTTGGCGATTTTTAGGCAAATTCTATAGGACTCGGCCTTTTAGCGGCCCCCTGTATTGTAAAAACAGCTCTCTATAAACCACGCATGCATACATCGTATGATATGTGCATGACTTGTTCATGGAGCCGCACAGTTTGCGTACCATATTTCACCTAAAATATTTCACTCGCACCGCCCTACCATATATCTACTAAAATAATTTAGATGTGCATAAGCACCAGAGAGGTTTCCTATTCCATCTCGTAACAGTGGTTTCTATGAACGCAGGCACTTGCTAAATATGAGTCATAGTTACCAACCCCAGCCCTTTTCTAAAGTCTTTATTACCCACGCTATCTGCAAGTAGTAACATTTCCAGGGTTACTTCATAGTTAGCCAGTCTGAATCAATGAAAAGTAGAAACCCACCCTGAGTTGATAAAGATAAAAGCACTGTATTGCCTCTGGAAAATGACCCTGAATGATGATTTACTGTTGACATATCCTTTAACCCTTTCTTTTCTTTCTGCATATAATGCAACACCCCCTCACGAGGATTACGTGCAGGTATACATTACATACACTCCAAATCTTTTACTTGCACAGGGGACAGGGGATGGTACTTCCTGCACAGTTTGCCTCCAGTTAACCTGCCGATCCGAAGGATGGTGCACTTTGTGGCATTCATCCCTGCAATTGATGCCAGTGGAGCATATTGGGACACTGTCATTTTATTTCCACTACCGGTTATTGAACCGGGGTGGGGGGGGGGGCTCTAGCATGATAGCCAAGTGCTCTTACCACTGAGCTACCACACTCCACATACCGTAAGCAAACATGTTCAGCTGAATTGGCCACAGACATTTGTTTTTCATTAGAGCCTTGGACTCGTGTCTCTTTTGTCATCAGCTGTCGTGTAACACCCCTGCAGTAGACGTACACGCATAGGTTCAGATGTATACAAGCCTTTGATGTGTGTTATAAGGCATAATTTCAGCTACTTCAGGTGTTGACGATGTTTAGGAGAGAATATATATTCTCTTGCATGTCTATTACATTGGCAATTCTCGGAAAGGAGGCTTTCAAATTATTAAAAAGAAAAAAAAAAAAAAAAAAAAGTAAAATCGACCTACCGACCCTGTTTTTTTCTGGCCAGGAACCTGAAACACAACTATTTTTTTTTTGGCCTGATCATAGCCATGTTTTGAGCTAGCACCAACATGATTGACTAGAAACAATAAAAAAATTATATGGGACATCAGTCATCTGCTTACCATTTGTTTACGTGACAGGTGAGCTTTTGTGATCACTTGTTGTCCCTCGTCCGTGCGTGCGTCAGTGCGTACATGCCCCAGATACATATTAATGGGGTTTATGTTCCGTACTTTTCATACTTAATGAGGTTTATTCCGTAAATTTTTGTGTTATGGGGTTAAAATTTGTGTCATTATGGGGTTAGTGGCTGTACACATCTACATTATAGGGTTAAAGTAGAAGTAAAACAAAGATCAGGAATTGATACAATTAACTTACTCCATCCATAAAAGACACCTAAGGGAAAGAAATACAAACATTAAGCGACCAGACCATAATGGAAACCTAAACAAAGGAAGGCCATATGGACAGTTACTTTCCCACAAAATGGCCACACGGCCATCCAAAACCAAAAGACACAAGTGATACACACAGTAAGTAACAAACAACAACATAAATAAATCGCCACAGAAGAGCCGCCTTGGAACGGTCAGTGGAAGATTTCCACTGGGGGGCTTAAATCGATTTTACGTGGCCACAATCCTCGCCCTTACTTCCGTCGCGATTTAGACAAATAATTTGTTCAGTCCGCATGAAGGCCTCCTAACTCATCAGTGCAACATCTCCGTGAACACAGAAATCAAAGAACCACAGAGGTGAGACAACGGTGAGGACTCGACAGCAAGAAACCACTGAAATGCTGGAGCAAAAGAAAACCAACAGTTAGACTCCGATGAGCCCGACCAGAGACAGAGCATCAGGCACCAACCAACATTATCTCTTTAATTTTCAATAAGCCTTTACGTTGGAGCCGTCATAGAATCTGAGGCCTGACCCACCGGCGTGCAATTAAAGAGGGAAGCAAAGTTGCCAACCGTGATTGGGTTAACTACCATGCATGCAGTCTGTCGTATAATATCCATGTTGTACCCAATCTTTTTATATCGAAGAATGATTTTACGAAATTGGGTGCTGAAGTCATTGCGGTTATATATTTTTCTGAATTTATATACTAAGTCACCATAAAATTCGGGTTCCGATAGACCTTGTTGCAGAAGAGATTTAAGTCCAATATTGAATTTTGAAATTAAATCAGAATGGCGTCTATAAAATTTAGAAAAGGCTTTGCGTAGTTTATGGTACCGATAACCCTGATTAAGGAGTTTAGCCGTTAATAATTTATTACGAGTGTTGAAGTCAGTTACATGACTACACACTCTAGCAAATCGAATTAATTGCGAAATATAAACGCCATAGGATGGCGCACGAGGAACATCACCATCCAAAAAAGGAAAATTTACAATCTCTCAAAAAGTCTCCATAGAGTTAACATGGGGAACCCCAGAATGTACGTCTCATAAGAACGTCCGTGCGTCCGTCCGTAAACATTTTTTTCAAATGACATCTCCTAAACCACTGATCGGATTTTGACCAAACTTCACAGGAATGATCCTTAGGTGGTCCCCTTTCAAAGTTGTTCAAATGGTTCCGGTCAGCTTTGCACATCTAGGTCATATGAGCCAAAAATAGATTTTTTTCACCAAAAACTTAAAAAATCTTCTTCTCTGAAACCACAAGACCCAGGTCTTTGATATTTGGTATGAAGCTTCATCTAGTGGATCCCTTCCAAGATTGTTCAAATTATAGTGCTGGGGCCAAAAATGCCCCCGCCACGGGGCCCTTTGGTTTTACATGGGCTTATATAGGGAAATGCTTTAAAAATCTTCTTCTCTGAAACCGTAAGGCCCAGTTCTTTGATATTTGGTATGAAGCTTCATCTAGTGGACCCCTACCAAGGTTGTTCAAATTATAGTGCTAGGGCCAAAAATGCCCCCGCCCCAGGGCCCTTTGGTTTTACATGGGCTTATATCTATAGGGAAACTCTTTAAAAATCTTCTTCTCTGAAACCACAAGGCCCAGGTCCTTGATATTTGGTATGAAGCTTCATCTAGTGGACCCCTACCAAGATTGTTCAAATTATAGTGCTGGGGCCAAAAATGCGCCCCTCCCCCCTCCGGGGCCCTTTGGTTTTATGTGGTCTTATATTTAGGGAAAATCTTTAAAATTCTTCTTCTCTGAAACCGCAAGGCCCAGGTCTTTGATATTTGGTATGACACTTCATTTAGTGGACCTCTACCAAGATTGCTCAAATTATGCCTCTGAGACCAAAAATGGCCCACCTCGGGGCCCTTCGGTTTTACATTTGTTTATATAGGGAAAACCTTTAAAAATCTTCTTTTCTGAAACCGCAAGGCCCAGGTCTTTGATATTTGGTATGACACTTCATTTAGTGGACCTCTTCAAAGTTTGTTCAAATTATAGCCCTGGGGCAAAAAATGCCCCCGCCCCGGGGCCCTTTGGTTTTACATTGGTTTACATAGGGAAAACCTTTAAAAATCTTCTTCTCTGAAACCACAAGACCAAGGTCTTTGATATTTGGTATGACGCTGCATCTAGTGGACCCCTCCTTATGTGTACCAGGAGTCCATTTCAAAATTAAGGGGTGTCAGGTTGTTTTTTTACCTTCAAAATTTATTTGGAAAATGGCTTTACTTTCCTCAAACAGTGTAGGCCCTGATCAGAAGCCGCATTCTGGGCTTGCACTGTTTGCCCTGGTACCCGTTTTGTGGTTTCCGGTACTAAATGGGTTAATTGTCTGGAATTTTGGGAAAAGTGTAGGCCCAGATCGTATGCCGCTTTCTGGGGCGTCTGATCTGGGCTTGCACTGTTTGCGAACTATCCGTTTTGGGATTTCCGGTACAAAATGGGTTAACAACTTGACAGAGGCTTGAAAGGATCTTGTAGTGTTTTGTGCTTAAACAGTTGTGTATTGTGAAAGAAGTTGAGAGAATTCCCGCCTTGGTAATATTGAAGAACAAACTGTTCTGAATTCAAAGATTCATATGCAAGTTTGTTTGTTTAATTTGATGTTTAACATCCTTGCCAACACTGTATAGGTCCTTTTGGAGACAATGCTTCCAATTTTGTGGGACTATTACCCGACAATGAGATGAAATGTCATCTCAAGCCCTGTTGACCAATGAAATCAATAGGGTTTATAAGCATGGACGGTCCGACTCCCACCGCCTGGGCATGCTTAGATCCACTAAGCGGTTTACCAGTACTCGTGTGCGGTCAGATTCAGCTCTGCGTGGAACATGTAGCCCATCTATTTCTTCAAGCCCCCATGGGTGGGGATGGCAATATGCAAGTATATGTCAGTATGAATTGGGTATTTTGGATTTTTATTTGGGTTTGTTACCCTTCAATTTATGTTTTGCTCACCGTCACGTAGTGACGAGGTGAGCTTTTGGGATCACTTTTTGTCGGTTGTGTGTGCGTGCATTCGTCCGTGCGTCAACTTTTTCTTCAAACAACATCTCCTCCCAATCCACTGATCGGATTTTGACCAAACTTCAGTAATGATCCTTAGGTGGCTCCCTTTCAAAGTTGTTCAAACGGTTCCGGTCTGTTGCACATCTAGGTCACAGGAGCCAAAAATAGATTTGTACACAGAAAACTTTTAAAAAAAATCTGAAACCACAAGGCCCAGGTCTTTGATATTTGGTATGAAGCTTCATCTAGTGGACCCCTACCAAGAGTGTTCAAATTATGGTGCTGGGGCCAAAAATGCCCCTGCCCCGGGTCCCTTTGGTTTTACATAGAATTATATAGGGAAAAATCTTTAAAAATCTTCTTCCCTGAAACCGCAAGGCCCAGGTCTTTGTTATTTGGTATGAAGCTTCATCTGGTGGACCTCTACCAAGATTGTTCAAATTATGGTGCTGGGGCCAAAAAATGCCCCCGCCCAGGGTCCCTTTGATTTTACATGGGCTTTTATAGGGAAAACCTTTAAAAATCTTCTTCTCTGAACCAGCAAGGCCCAGGTCTTTGATATTTGGTATGAAGCTTCATCTAGTGGACCACTACCAAGACTGTTCAAATTATAGTGCTGGGGCCAAAAATGCCCCCGCCCCCTGGCCCTTTGGTTTTACATGGGCTTATATAGGGAAAACCTTTAAAAATCTTCTACTCTGAAACCGCAAGGCCCAGGTCTTTGATCTGTGGTATGAAGCTGCATCTAGTGGACCCCTACCAAGATTGTTAAAATAATAGTGCTGGGACCAAAAATGCCCCGGCCCCATGGCCCTTTGGTTTTACATTGGCTTATATAAGGACAATCTTTAAAAATCTTCTTCTGTGAAACCACAAGGCCTAAGCTAGTCTTTGATATTTGGTGTGAAATTTCCATTCTAGTGGACCTCTATCAAGACTGTTCAAATCATAATAGCCCTGGGGCCCCAAAAATGCCCCCACCCAGAGACCCTTTGGTTTTACATAGACTTATATTGGGAAATCTTTAAAAAATCTTCTCTGAAACTGGTCAAACTGCAAGGTCCATGTCTTCGATATTTGGTATGGAGCTTCATCTAGTGGATCTCTACCAAGATTGTTGAAATTATAGCCCTCGGGCCACAAATGCCCCCGCCCTGGGGCCCTTTGATTTTACATAGACATATATGGAGATAAGCTTCACCTAGTGGACCCCTACCAAGATTGTTCAAATTATAGTCCTGGGGCCAAAAATGCCCCGGCCCAGGGGCCCTTTGGTTTTACATGGGCTTTTATAGGGAAAACCTTTAAAAATCTTCTTCTCTGAAACAACTAGCCCAGGTCTTTGATATTTGGTGTGAAGCTTCATCTAGTGGACCTCTATCAAGATTGTTTAAAGTATAGCTCTGAGGCCAAAAATGCCCCCGTCCCAGGGCCTTTTGGTTTTACATAGGCTTATGTAGGGAATATCTATAAAAAAAAACACCTTCTCTGAAACTGCAAGGCTCAGGTCTTTGATATTTGGCGTGTAGCTTCATCTAGTGGACCTTTGCCAAGATTGTTCAAATTATAGCGTTTGTTGATATTTGGTATGAAGCTTCACCTTTTTAGACCTCCCTCAACATTTTGCACATTATAGCCCTGGGGTCAATAATGGCCCTACCCGGGGCCCACTTGTTACTCTATGGATCAGGCGAGCGATCCAGGGCCATCAAGGCCCTCTTGTTCTAGTGGGTATTCTTTTAAACTAATTGAATATTTACACAAATAACCTGCTTGCCTATTCTGCTGCACTGAGATGAAATATGACATCTCAAGTCCTGTTGCCCAATGAAACCGATAGGCTTATATGCAATGGACTGTCCAACTCACATCACTTTCTCTGGGCAGGTTTAGTGCTTCCACGGGGTTTACCAGTACTCAGGTGTGGTCACTTTCCGCTTTGCGTGGAAACACCATGCAGCCAAATCTACTTCTCCAAGCGCGGATGGGCAGGGGCCTAGGCAGATGATAGCTTAATATTAACTGAATACTCTTCTTTTCCCTTTCAGGCTTTCATTCATCTGTGATGAAAGTACAACTTCCAGTTTTACATCTACACATGAAGGATCCTTACTTCATTAAAGGCAATAATGCCACACATGATAAAGCTGAATTACATTAAACATATGTGTTCAGTGTGGCTTGATCAAAATGTACTGAGCCTAGTCTGACCTAGTCCATCAATCAGTGAAGATTCTGGCCATCGTTTTGTGGTTCACACGATTTAACAATAATTTCGTGCTTGACCAGGAGAGCGGGAAAGAATAACAGAAAGTGGATATATCTTCAGAAAGCTTGAAATGAACAACACATGATGGATATATATATCATAAATGAAGAATCAAGAAAGATTTGACTGAGGAAACACAAAAGATAAGAATGCGGAATCATGTAATGTCAGATATTAATAACTGTTGATGAAAATTATGGGGACATAGACACATGAATACATTTAATATTGTAAGCCAGAGAGAATGGATGGCTTTCTGATCATACTCGAGTTACTGCCCTTGATAAACTAGGCCAAGGGCAAATTAATAGATTCCTATGAATATTTTACAGATTTCGTCCATGGATTTCGTTATAGTACAAGTTTAATGATTTCTGAAACCAAGATGCCAGCAAAAACATGTTGAGGAAGATAGCAGTGCTGCCTGTTGCAGTGACAGGTGACAAGTGCAAAGGAGCACTTCAATAATGAAATGATTGGAAGCACTGACGAAAAGAAATAAATTGCATATTTTGCAAAGGGCACAGACTCCACCAAAAATGTTTGCCTCCTATTTAGGTCCAACTTTTAAAGGAAAGAATTTGCTCCTTTGAATTAAGAATTTGCTCCTTTTGAGCAAATTCTTTCCTTTGAAAAAAGAGCCCATTGTCAAAGAAGCTTAGTGAATAGGAGTAGTGAACATGAAAGCATGCAGAAAGTCACTGATAGTAGTGTTTCCCTCCTAGAAGAATGTGTATCTGGTGTATCCTTAACCCATTTAGTACCAGAAACCCCAATACGGGTACTCTGGCAAACAGGGCCTACACTGTTTGCGAAAATTTGGAAGCCATTTTCCAAATAAATTTTGAATAAAAAAACAACCTGACACCCCTAAATTTTGGAATGAACTCCTGCTTAATATAATGAGGAAGATTCCATTTGGTACAAAAAAGATTAAATATGAATAGAAAATCTTACAAAAGTATTCAGTTACTCAAATTAAAGTGTTTTTTTTTTTTTATTATTTGTAAGTAAATGTGATCAGTAAGTCGCCTTGCAGACATTAACTTGTAAAGAGGATTGTTTCATTAGAAAAAAAAATGGACAGTGAGATCTCAAGATTACTCAAGTCATCTGAGTGGTATCTAAAAGCTTGCAAAGCATGTGGTTACGGTAATTGTTGGAATCTTGAGGCTAATCCTGCCCAGAGTAACTGCACCAGCATATTATGGAAAAAATGTTTGGCAGAATTTCTCCAAATTTTGGAATGTAAATTGATATGTGAATGAGCAACCAGTGAAGATCCAGATACATTTAACCATAACATGGTTTTATAATCAGCAATCCAAATCGATACGAGTTCTTTTCACAATCAAAGCACTGACAGTACTTGTGGGTTGATTGTAGATTGGGAAGCCGGGCCTGCATTGGGGACTTAGTGTGTTTCGTTTAATCTTTAAATTTCTGTACTTGAAGCAAACAGTAGACCCTGATCATATGCTGCATTCTGCTGTGTCTGATCTGGGTCTACACCATTTGATAAATTAAATATAAACCCAATACAGGAGCTCAGATTTTTCTTTTTTACACATCACTCTGATGTCACAATAAGACAAGCACTGCTATAAATAATCAGTACCTGGATTTTTTTTACATGGTCAACAAAAGTTACATGGAAAGTTAGTAACTTTGGGTCGAATGACCCAAAACTAGATTGTTTCAATATTTTTTGGAAATATGTTTTCAGACAGTCATATTTTACAGTAATGACTAGTGGTTAGACTTTTATGAACATTGGTTTATAAAAGTTTGTTAGTTTTGTTATAAATTTAAAAAGGTGACAATCTTCTTGCAAAATATTTATGTCCCCCCATCAGAGGGGAGGGGGACATTGTTTTTTTGTGCGGATCCCATTTGCATTGGCGTAGCCTGTTTGAAGCACTATAACTCCTGAACCTATGGGTGGATTATGACCAAACTTGCGTAGTAACATCAGTAGGATGGGGGAAAACAGTCATTAGGTTATGATGACCTTGACCTAGCTTTTTTCAAGGTCACAGGCCCCCAAAACAGTCATTTGGGGCCAAAATGGCTTGTCTGAACTCTATCATTAACAAATTGATTAATTTTAGACAAACTTGGTACAATATATATCATTACAACATACCCCAGATTTGACGTTGACCTTTTTCTCAAGGCCACAGACCCCTCAAAAAGTCAGTTTGGGGCCAAAAATGGCTCAATCCCATTAACAAAATGGATTAATTTTTGTCAAACTTTTTACAATATATCATTGCAACATACCTTTTTTTCAAGGTCACAGCCCCCCCCCCCCACCCCCCCAAAAAAAATGTCAATTGTTTGCCAAAAATGGTTTGTATACACTCTATCACATTAACGAGTTGAATAATTTTATTCAAACTTGGTACAATGCATCATTCCAACATAATGCAGATTTAATTAGATATTGGATGACCTTGACCTTTTTTCAAGGTCACAGCCCCCCCCCCCCCAAAAAAAAAAAAAAAACTGTCAATTTTTTGCCAAAAATGGTTTGTATACACTATCACATTAATGAGTTGATTAATTTTATTCAAACTTGGTACAATGCATCATTACAACATAATGCAGATTTAATTAGATATTGGATGACTTTGATCTTTTTTTTAAGATCACAGGCCACCCCCACCCCCCACCCCCACCCCCCCCCCCCCCCAAAAAAAAAAAACACAAAAAAAAAACAGACTATTTTGATTTTGGGCGAAAAATGGCTTGTCTGCACTCTTATCCTGTTAACGAATTGATTAATTTTATTGTCGCGCCTGCTATTATTGTGTCCTCAGAGGTGTCTATAACAAGCATGGATACTGGTCATAAGTATTGGGACAGGCAGGCTTGGCAAACAGTGTGGACCCAGATCAGACTGCTCCTTCAGTTTGATCATGGTCTACCCTGTTTGCCATTTGAGCTGCACTTCTTCGACTCCTTGCTGTTTTCAAACTGTTTGCCATTCGAGCGGCACTTCTTTGACTCCTTGCTGGATTGTTAAACATTTTTTTTTTTAAATTTTGGGAGAATTACAGCAAGTCCTCAAGGTGTCCTAATTCTTAGATTTTTTATGGTAAACTCTGACTTTCTTTGTCCGCATCAGATCAACAAGCCTGTGTAATGGACACCCCTCTAAACCCTACCTCGTAAAGAAAACCAGGGTTCTGTAAATTAGAGTTTAATTTGTTCTCCTTCTTTTTGCTCAAAAACATAGATTGGGGGTACTCATTAGAACTAAATTGATGCGGCAGTACTACAGAGCACCCACAACATATGTTTTTACTATAGAGACCAGAAAAATACAAAATGAAATTCATTTGAGTGTGATATAAAATGAAGTTTTAGGACATGGATATATATATTATTGTAATGTGATGAAGCTGCTTTGTATCAAGGCTGTCCATAAAGCACATTGCTAAGACTGATCATAAAGCAATATGCAATAAAATCTATCTCATTATTTAGCAACTCTGAAAGAAAACCTGGTACCATAATAATCCTAAGTATTGGTACAGATATGTGCAGACCCAGATCAGACTGCTCCTGAAGCAGTCTGATCAGTGTCAACACTATTTGCCATTCTATCTGTTCCTTTTGGACACCCCCCACCCCTGCTGGATCATGAAACAAATTTGTTAAAATTTTAGGAGAATATTACAACAATTCCTGGCTGTGTTTGAATGTTTAGGATTTTTACAGTAATGGCAAAAAAAAAAACAAACTTTAATCAGCCATTTTAGCTCACTCAGTCTGTTCAAAGCATTTGATGGCTACAGGAGTTTCTGCATCTTATAGGCTTCTATTATTAAAGAAGTGTTTTGATGGGGTGTTGACCTGATGCCGACAAAGAAAGTCAGAGTTTACCCTAAAAGCTGAGAAAGGCCAATCCACTAACTGGAAAGAAGGGCCTGAAGTCTGATTTTCTTACATTGTTCTTAAATTTTAACCCTTTTTGTACCAAATGGAATCTTCCTCCTTATATATACCAGGAGTCCATTCCAAAATTAAGGGGTGTCAGACTGTGTTTTCTTTAATTCTTTAAAACTTACTTTGAAAATATCTTAAATTTTCACAAACCATGTAGGCCCTGATCAGACGCCACTTTTTGCGGCGTCTGATCTGGGCCTGCACTGTTTGCCAGGGTGCCCGTTTTGGGGTTTCTGGTACAAAATGGGCTATCGGCCAAAAAAGAAAACGAAAGAAATAAAATAATCCCACAGGATTTAAATCCTGTGCTCTGAAATGGGATAAAAATCCCGCTGGAGTTAATTTCAATGGAGCCAATATTAGTTACTTTAAACCAATAAATTATGCATGTTTTATACATAAATGGACAAAATTATTATAGCTTTGTCCAAACAAAGCAGATTTATTGGAAATTGGAAATTAGTGCTATCCCACGGGAGAAAAATCCCATTTTCGATTATGGGATAAAAATCCCATGGGATTAAAATCCTGTGGGATTTTTCTAAAATAGTTATATTCATGCTTTACCCATTGTAAGCTTCTCTAATTGACCTTATTAATAGAAAAGAGATATTACACCTTCATTCCAGAGCATTTTAAAAAATAAAAAAATCCCGCGGGATTTTTCTCCGTAAAAAATCCCATGGGAGAAAAATCCCGCGGGAGAAATTGAAATTAGAGCAGGAGCAGCCATATTTTTTTGTGCATGTATTTTAATGTTAAGTAGGTCCATTTTGATAGTTAAAAGCAAGATTTAAAATTTTGAAATTCTCCCGTGGGAGAAAAATCCCTGATATTTTTATGGGATTTTAATCCCGCGGGAGTGGGGAAAAAATCCCGCGGGATTATTTTAATCCCGCGGGATTTTCAAAAATCCTGCGGGATTTTCACCCTTTCACCCCGGTTTGCCAAGAAACTGTTATGTATATCTTCACCAAATCATATAGAAATAATATGTATAGATCTAAGCTATTACCTAAATGCATTGAAAGCCACCAAAAAGTGTTAGAAAGACTAGGTGCCTAATTTCTGGTGAGGCAAAAAAAAAAAAAACTGGTGGCTGTTTACAATTAACTTACTCCACCCATCAAAGACACCAAAGGGAAAGAAACATAAAGATTAAGCGACCAAACCATAATGGAAACCTAAACAAAGGAAGGCCATAAGGACAGTTACTTTCCCACCAAATGGCCATATGGCCATCCAAAATAAAAAGACACAAGTGATACATACAGTAAGTAAAAAACAACAACATAAATAAACCGCCACAGAAGAACCGCCTTGGAACGGTCAGTGGAAAGATTTCCACTGGGGGGCTTAAATCGATTTTACGTGGCCACAATCCTCATCCAATCAATCAAACGTCTCTTTCATAACATTACAAGAACAGATCAGCCACAAGAGGTGCGCAATTCGTACCCATAGGAATACCCACAATTTGTCTAAATAACTTAGTTCCGAATCTAATATAAATATTGTCAAGTAGAAAGGTGAGGGCGTCACACACTTTCTGAAATGACCAAAGTGTATAATTATTATGCTCTTTAGAAAGGAAAAATGCATTTCTGACATTACATGCAAGATAGAGAGAATCTTCTCTGTGAAAAGCCCATTCGATTAAATCATTAAGCTTTTCTTTTATAAGATTATGAGGAGGTGTAGTGTAAAGAGTGGAAAAATCGTAAGTAGACAGACCTGAAGCACGAACACGTCTGGATTTCAATTTATTTAAAACCTCATTCGAATTTTATATAGACCAAAACAGATTTCTTCCTGATCTTTCAAAGACTTTATCACAATATTTAATCACATGCGTTTAATAGCAGTAAGACTGGAAGTTAATAATTTAGAAAGTTCAGTGGTAGTGCAAGAGCTAGCATTTTGCAATAAACCGTGCTTTGTAAGGTCTTTGATGAAGTTGTGGTAACCAGTAAAGCGTAGGAAGCTTGTCTTGGCCTTCTGTAACACACACAGCAAACTTGGCTGTTGAATGACAATTATGTTCATCTACTATAGCTCTCTCTTCGGGTAAAGCCTGAAGTTCATAGGCCTTAGTACCACCAAGCTCCTGCTTAAGCGTGTTAACATACTGGATCCGTCACACAACGACGACATTGTTAGCGGCCTTGTCTGCAGGGGCCAAAACAAACTTCTTATGAAAGAGACTTCATGTTGTCGCTTTCCATTGATAACCAATCTGAAATTATTGAAGCTTTTAGCTCCACTTCTAGATATTTAGATGATTTATTATATATTGATAATAACTATTTCGATGGTTTGATCAGTCAGATTTACCCCCCCCCCCACCGAACTTCAGTTAAATAAAGCAAATTCTTCTGATACCGAGGCCCCGTTTTTGGATTTACATCTATCTATTGGAGATCGATTGTTTCGTGCAAAATTTATGATAAACGCGATGACTTTGATTTTGAGATTGTAAATTTTCCTTTTTTGGATGGTGATGTTCCTCGTGCGCCATCCTATGGCATTTATATTTCGCAATTAATTCGGTTTGCTAGAGTGTGTAGTCATGAAACTGACTTCAACACTCGTAATAAATTATCAACGGCTAAACTTCTTAATCAGGGTTATCGGTTCCATAAACTACGCAAAGCCTTTTCAAAATTTTAAAGACGCCATTCTGATTTAATTTCAAAATTCAATATTTGACTTAAATCTCTTCTGCAACAAGGTCTATCGGAACCCGAATTTTATGGTGACTTAGTATATAAATTCAGAAAAATATATATACGCAATGACTTCAGCACCCAATTTCGTAAAATCATTCTTCGATATAAAAAGATTGGGTACAACATGGATGTTATACGAAAGACTGCATGCATGGTAGTTAACCCAATCACAGTTGGCAACTTTGCTTCCCTCTTTAATTGCACGCCGGTGGGTCAGGCCTCAGATTCTATGACGGTTCCAACGTAAAGGCTTATTGGGAATTAGAGAGATCTAATTCAAGGTAATGTTGGTTGGTGCCTGATGCTCTGTCTCTGGTCGGGCCCATCGGAGTCTAACTGTTGGTTTTGTTTTGCTCCAGCATTTCAGTGGTTTCTTGCTGTCGAGTCCTCACCGTTGTCTCACCTCTGTGGTTCTTTGATTATTTTGGTGTTCACGGAGATGTTGCACTGATGAGTTAGGAGGCCTTCATGCGGACTGAACAAATTATTTGTCTAAATCGCGACGGAAGTAAGGGTGAGGATTGTGGCCACGTAAAATCGCTTTAAGCAGGAATGGATGAAAGCACCGAGCTCTCACGAAAAGTACTGGGCAAATCTATTAGATCCATACCCTTATTAATGAAGGATATTTTGAAGAAATGGCGTTAATGATTAATTTTAGAATCAATGTAAGGACGGAGAGTATACTGTGTATTCCCTCTAGTTAAGAGTGCCGCATCATATAAATGATTAGAACGATCGTAGACTTTATTCGCCTCGGTGTCCAGAAGACGTAAAACAGAAACGGGTAATGAAATTAAGTTATAAATAACTCTGGTGGCAGTTGTAAAGCAGATAAAATCACGAGTGTGTGGCGCGAGTGATTTACCTAGTAACAGCTGACCAACAAACTATTCAATAATTCACTGCTAGAACTGACCTTTTTTTCGATTCTAACATATTGAAAATCGACAAAATGTTTAGTTTCCCTCAAATTCTCCTAACCTTTTTTCATTGTTAGAAGAAATCCTGCTAAACTTTTTGACTGAAACACATGTCCTTTTGTAATGTTTTTGATGCGAGTAAATGGAGTTTCGTCGTCTAACGTCAGAGAATCTACATGTGCATCATAAAACGGTGCCATTTCGCATCACTCTCTTCCACCCTTTAATTTATTGCAAAATAGCTCGCATTTTCTTTCGTTTGCTTATTTAGACCCGCTGTTTTAGAACTTGCATAAGAAAAATAAAATAGAAAAGACGGCAATGATCAGTAATAGATACAACAAGCCCACACCTCCCATCAGAGACATCATAGGAAAAGAAACACGAACATGAAATAACTAGACCCTTATGGAAACAGCCAAAGGTACCACAACTCTGACAAATAATTTGTTCACTCCGCATGAAGCTTCCTAACTCATCAGTGCTGCATCTCCGAGAACATAATAATAAACCAATTACATTACAGAGATGAAACAACCGTGAGAACTTGACAACATGAAATAACTGAAATGCTCGAGCAAAACACACACACACACACACACACACACACACACAAAACAGTTTGCTCCGAGTGGTGCGACCATAGACAAATATTCTTAAAGTTAATAAACCAGTGACCGATGTCATTTCTGCATTGCGTTCAGGTTTAAACCATTTTTTCCAGCGTCATATGTAAGTACATTTGCAACGTGTAGACAATAACTAAATGCCCTAGAACGCGATATTTAGAATGGGCCTACACTCTTTGGAAAGAAAAGATTCGAAATCAGACAAATGTTTGATTAGCCCAGCAGTATGAGGGATACAGAATGTGTGTAAACGATTTATTTTTACTTTTACTGGCGATAAGAATATAAAAGGAAGTTTCGGATTCTTTAAAATTTGAAATATCTTATAGGCAGCTGTTATAACAAGGCATAATTTAATTCGCCTTTGTGGCTAGGATAAAATGTATTTTTTGCCAATAGTAACAAGTAAACCCTTTTTAAACATTACAACAGCCTAACAAAATACATGTACATATGCTGGTTAACCAGTTTTGTACCAAATGGAATCTTCCTCCTTATATTTAGCAGGAGTCCATTTCAATATTTAGTGGTGACAGGTAGTGTTTTCATCAAAATTTATTTTGAAAATTACTGAATTTTAGCAAAGAGTGAAGGCCCTGATCAGACGCGGCGTTTTGTGGCGTCTGATCTGGGCCTGCACTGTTTGCCAGGGTACTCGTTTTGGGGTTTCTGGTAATAAATGGGTTAATGCAATATTATATTCCACGTGAATGAACCATTCTAATGTTATATAAAAAGTAGAAGTCAAAACAATAATCAGGAAACAATGCCATTACATTACAACTCCCATCCATGGCACTAATGGGAAAAGAAACGCCAAAATAGAACAACTTAGCAAGCGAACATAAACAATGACAATAATAGACAACAACAGAAGCACTGTACTCGAAGGGAAGTAAACTATCACTTGGATGGGGCTTTAGTCAATATTTCGAGGCCAAAATCCTCGCCCTTGGTTCTATCTTAGTTCGGACAATTAATTTCCTAAGTCGACGTGAAGGATATCAATCCAGCATCCCTTAGAACATAAATATAACGAATGCAGAGATAAAACAACGGTTCGGACTCCACAGTATGAAATAAGTGAAATGCTGAAGCAAAGGAAAATAGAAGTGAAGGCAAGGTTCAGGAATCGATACAAGTATCCCACACCTCCCCTCGGAGACAACAAAGGGAAAGAAACATATACATGAAACAACCAGACCCCAATGGAAACACCAACAGTGGAAAGCATTAAAGGACAGTCACAGTCCCACAAAATGGCCAATTGGCTATCCAAAAGAAAACAAAACATATATATAAGCGACAAATCATAACAAAATAGAAGTAGAGGCATTTATCAGGAATCGATACAATTAACCCACAGCTCCCATCAGCGACACCACGACAAAACTAAACCACGACAGAAGAACCATCTTGGCACGGTCAGTGAAACAAATTGACATGGGGTCGGGCTGCTTAGTTGTAATCCGGCGGGCCATACCAGAGTCATTGCATAAGGCACCAAACGATTGTTTCGTTTTCTTAATATGTTTTGTTTCCAAAGGCAACCTTTTAGCTTGTTATTCTCTTACATATGCTCAAAATTCAGACATTGGTGCTTTTGATAGTTCATATGCCTAACATTGCTTGTGCGTATTACGCAAATGTAAT
This sequence comes from Lucinisca nassula, assembly GCA_963580285.1. NCBI lineage: Eukaryota > Metazoa > Mollusca > Bivalvia > Lucinida > Lucinidae > Lucinisca > Lucinisca nassula. The sequence goes on along the minus strand of OY757016.1, from coordinate 2,632,234 downwards.
GAACAATGTTCCTACGATATCTAATGGTTTGCGCTTATAGCAAAAAAATAAATAAATAAATAAATAAAAAGCCCCGCCCTTTCCTTCATCGATCTACTTCTTCAAAAACATCCTGTAAAATTCTAAATCTAGATATACCTCCTTCATGCGAGTTTCTTTCTGATCTATTTGTTCGATCAGGAACGCTATTGCATTCTTCCTTTGAACAGTTTCACTCTGTATTAGCCCGCGTATACTTTTCATCTTTTCATCTTGTGATGACTCCAATATTTCATGTTCATTCTTCAGATCGTCTATTTCTTGCCTAAGATGTTCACTCTGTGCTTCTATTTCTGTTGTTTTGTTTCTTAGAACTTCAAATTCGGCTGTTTTGGAGATATGAAAGGGGGCTCGCTGTACCTAAAATGATTATATTGATATACTTTGACATCATCACGCATACATATCTAGCGCCCCATTTTGGGCCATGAAAAACATCGTACACCAAATCAGACAACGCAAAATGCGACTTCAATGTTTGAAACAGGTAGAGGATTTTTTCAAATAGCAATACATTAAACAAACCTGACATTTGTTTAATCGGAAATGGAACATTCAAACCCATTATACATTTATTATACGAGTTAATTCTGCAGTTGATGACACTATACAAGCATGCCGATCGAGTAAGGAAGTTGCCATTTTCGCGCATTTAAGCAACGGATATCGCGATACCTGGATGGATGACTGCGTTGTTTCACTTCATGATCGAGAACGGTCGACAGCAAACGCCATCGGGATGCGTATGATCGCGTGTTGTGGGGACTTGAAGAGCTTCGCCGCGACAGAAGAACCGCCTGGGAAAGGCCAGATTTAACTGGGGGCTGGGGCCCTTAAAGCGATTAACGCGGTCGTAATACTCGCCTTTAATTATGTCGTCGTTTGGACAAATAATTTGTGCAGTCCGCATGAAGGATTCTAGTCTCATCAGCGCAAAACTCAGAGAACATAAAAATCAAACAATAACAGAGATGAAACAACGTTGAAGAATCGTCAGCATGAAATGCTTGAGGAAAATAAAACCAACAATTATACTCCGTTAGCCTTCATGCTGATTGAACAAATTATTTGTCTAAACTACGTCAGAGGAAAAAGTGAGTATTGCGCCGCTTCGAATCGATTGGACCCAGCCCCTCTCCCCACGACTCAAAGGAATAATTTTCACTGACAGTTCCAAGGCGGTTCTTCTGTCGCGGTTTTTTTGTTATTATTCGTATTTTTTACAAATGTGTGTATCGCTTAAATCTTTTTGTTTTGATAGTCAATTGGCAATTTTGTGGGAAAGTAACTGCCCATTTGGCTTTCCGTTAGTATTATTTCCATCAAGAACAAGTTATTTCATGTTCGTGTTTCTTCTTTGTTGTCTCTGATTGGTTGGTTAATTGTATCGATTCTTGATCATTGCCTTCACTTCTATTTTGCGAAACTGAACTATTCAGAGCTTCGCCCGAATCAAAGAACTATTAAAGAAGCATATGCCCTTGGAATGGATGTTTCCATGTTCAGCCAGCTGGCAGTGGGAAAGCTTGAACATTTGAATTTGCCCCTTGTGTGTGTGTGTGTGTGTGTGTTTGTGTGTGTGTGCGTGTGCGAGTGTGTGTGTGTGTGGTGTGTGTGTGTGTGTTTCGTTTTGCTTTTTTTTAATAAAACACCATTGCCAAGTTTTGTGTTTCATTGTTGTGTCCCCGTTTGTATCGTCAGTGAGACCTCAAGAGACAAATGAGCCAGCGCATGACAAAATCTGCAAGAAGTCTTGAGCGACCAGCGAAAATCTGATTAGAGTCTTCGCTGATCGCATGTACCTACTATAGGCTAATACTTATGTAAAATACATGGGCAAAAGGTCTTGACATAGTGGATGGGTGCGCAGGTTGATTAGAGTAGAAGTAAAACAAAGATCAGGAATCGATACAATTAACTTACTCCACCCATCAAAGACACCAAAGGGAAAGAAATACAAACATTAAGCGACCAGACCATAATGGAAACCTAAACAAAGGAAGGCCATAAGGACAGTTACTTTCCCACAAAATGGCCATATGGTCATCCAAAACCAAAAGACACAAGCGACACACAAAGCAAGCAACAAACAACAACATAAATAAATCGCCACAGAAGAACCGCCTTGGAACGGTCAGTGGAAAGATTTCCACTGGGGGGCTTAAATCGATTTTACGTGGCCACAATCCTCGCCCTTACTTCCGCCGCGACTTAGACAAATAGTTTGTTCAGTCCGCGTGAAGGCCTCCTAACCCACCAGCGCAACATCCCCGCGAACACAAATAATCAAAGAACCACAGAGGTGAGACAACGGTGAGGACTCGACAGCAAGAAACCACTGAAATGCTGGAGCAAAAGAAAACCAACAGTTAGACTCCGATGGGCCCGACTAGAGACAGAGCATCAGACACCAACGAACATAACCTTGAATTAGATCTCTCTAACTCCCAAAAGGCCTTTACGTTGGTACCGTCATAGAATCTGAGGCCTGACCCACCGGCGTGCAATGTAAGAGGGCAGCAAAGTTGCCAACCGTGATTGAGCCTCTGCTGGTCGTTCCGGACTTATTGTAGGGTTTGTCATGCGCCGGCTCAAATGTGACTTTATTAGACACAAGGAGCCTATATATTTGTCAGAGAAAGATCTAAGTATTGGTGAAGTAGTAAAGAGGCATTATGGTACTTTGCTCACAATGTCAAGATTCAATTCTGGGCACTGGCAGAACAAAGACTACTTGGAGCAATACTCATTGATGGCGCCCATGGTAATTGGAAGTTGCAAGCATCCATTATTATCTTAAAAGTTTATACCAGAGAGAATTACTTAATGCACGGGTCATTATATTAAATTCCACCATGCTCAATCTCAATTAGATAATGAACACCTCGCCAAACTCCACTTTGCTGACATAGAGAAAACTCCGTATTTTTGCTCAAAACATAGATTGTGGGTATTTTTTCGAACGGATAGATTCATATACAGGCTATAGAAAGTGGCATAAATGAGCCAAGGCCTATGCGAACAACAAAGTCACAGATCAGCCTGCACATGACCCCCGACGGTTTTTCCCTTTTTTCTGACTACTGTTTAGATGACAAAATACCTAAAGATATATGGCCATTATTTCATGCTCTAGCTAGCCTCTGTAGCAGAGTAAAGAATATACGACCATTATGTCATGTTCCAGCTAGTCTCTGTTGCGACACAAAGCCAAATAACAGTTAAGACACTACAAAATAACGACCGCCTTGGGACGGTCAGTAGTAAAACTACTGGGGGGGTGGGGGGTGGGGGCTTCAACTCCGGAGTTTATGAAGTTTCAACCGTCGCCCTCAGTTCCAGTACAGTATCAAACAAAATAACAATAACAAATTGATTCCACTGAATATGAGAAAAATAAGTAAATATTTAATTCGACCAATGAAACTCTATTAGACTTGTTGTTCAATTATAGCCATTTCAATTAAATTCCACTGAATATGAGAAAAATAAGTGAATATTTAATTCGACCAAAGAAACTCCATTAGACTTGTAGTTCATTTATAGCCATTTCAATTAAATGGCCCCTCTTTATAAGCGAAGCATCATTCCTGCAGAGATAAAATGACCTTCGATGTAAAAGGATATGGTCCGACATAAATGTTATACATCAAACGGCATGCCTGGTAAATAACCCCAATCACGGTTGACATCTTAGCTTCCCTCTTTAATTGCACGCCGGTGAGTCAGGCCTCAAATTCTATGACGGTTCCAGTGTAAAAGCTTACTGAGAATTAGAGAGTATCTAGTTTTATGTAATGTTGGTTAGTGTCTGATGCTCTGTCTCTGGTCGGGCCCATCGGAGTCTAACTGTCGGTCTTCTTTTGCTTCAGCATTTCAGTGGTTTCTTCAGTGGTTTATTGCTGTCGAGTCATCACTGTTATTTTGTCTCGGTGGTTGTTTGATTTTTGCGTTCATGGAGATGTTGCACTGATGAGATAGGAGAAGTTCATGCGGACTGAACAAAGTACTTGTCTAATTCGCGACGGAAAAAAGGGCGAGAATGTGGCCACGTAAAATGTATTTAAGCGCCCCCCCCCCCACACACCCCGAGTGGAACTCGTGTCACTGACCGTTCCAAGGCGGTTGTTTTGTCGCGGTTTATTTTGTTATGGTTTGTCCTGAGTGTGTGTATCGCTTATATTATTTTGTTTTGGATAGCTAATTGGCCATTTAGTGGGAAAGTACTGTCCTTTTGGCTTTCCGCATTTGATGTTTTCATTAGTTGTTTCATGTTTGTGCTTCTTTCCCTTTGGTGTCTCTGATGGAAGCTGTGGATGCACAACAACAAAAAACTATATGCAGACTGTAATTAGAGACGATTTATGACCTGAGAAATAGTGTACTGGGAAGAACCTTTATCGACAGAAACTTTTATGGCCATAGAACAGTATGTTAAAATTGATAGCAAACTATATACCACAACTGACAGTTAAAATTATATGATTCTTCAAATATCGCCCTTTCAACTGCCAAAGCGTCTGTGTAACACTTGGATGGTTAAATTGACAACGAAAATACACGTTTCAAACAATTCATAAAAATGGACAAATCATGGCGTAATCTATCCTCAAAAGTGCATGTCCTATATCACAACAATTATGATTGCAATTAACTCACGCGAGGTAAGTGAACTGTTCAGTCTATATACCTGACAAGTTCCTTTCCCTTTTTAGGGGTGTGTTGTATTTTTTATCCTTGATTTTATTGTATTTTTATAGAAGCTGACATGAGTAAAGAGCGACGACCCTGGTAAGACAACATATTTTGCGGTATCTGAGCTGTTTGTCTATGGTCTAAAATAAAGATGCTATGATCACGTTCTTAACAGCGTCATCTTGGAGACATTAAGCGTCTTTAAAATGAAGTTTTAGCGAGAGTACTCATTAATAACGCCTCATTGAGGTATTTCTAACGAAAACCGCAACACATCTCTTCATGACAAATATCTTTTTAACCTCCCTATTTCTTCTCACAGAGGACTCAAATAATCTCTTAGAAATTCAAAGACGCTTGCGAATAAGCCATAACATACGAGAAATTAACGCTCTGGTTATTAAAGTTTCAATGTAGTATTGTGGCGGAACTTTTTTACATAGGCCCTTAGTTATAACAACAGAATTGTTACCCAAACATTTTACCGTTCTAAAGAATTTGACGCTACAAAGAATCACGATCAGAAGTAATATAAAAGGTAATAAAAAAGTAGAAGTAAAACAAAGATCAGGAATCGATACAATTCACATACTCCACCCATCAAAGACACAAAAGGGTAAGAAACACAAACATGAAGCGACCAGACCATAATGGAAACCTAAACAAAGGAAGGCCATAAGTACAGTTACTTTCCCACAAAATGGCCAAATGGCCACCCATCCAAAATAAAAAGACACAAGTGATACACACAATAACTAACAAACAACAACATAAATAAACCGCCACAGAAGAACCGCCTTGGAACGGGCAGTGGAAAGAATTCCACTGGGGGACTTAAATCGATTTTACATGGCCATAATTCTCGCCCTTACCTCTGTCGGGGTATACACTAATTTTTTTTAGTCCGCATGAAGGCTTCCTAACTCATCAGTGTAACATCCCCGAGAACATACACATAAAAAAACTACAGGGATGAAACAAGGTTGAGGACTCGACAGAATACAACAACAGAATTGCTGGAGCAAAAAAAAAAACCAACAGTTAGACTACGAGGGGCCCGACCAAAGACGGAGCATCAGGCGCCAACCAACATAAAAGGCTTTATCCTTTGGTTTACTCCAAGAAACAAATACTGTGGATATTTGTTAGAATCGTCTCGGGTGAGGCGATTCTTACAATACCCACACCATTTGTTCCTCGGAATAAGGCGAGTCTAAAAATGCCCACAGCATTTGTTTCTTGAAGTATCGGATACAATACTCTTTCATATCACCACGAAAACACGCCTTTTTTAAACTGACCCCCTTGTACCCCACTTTTATATAGTAAAACTGGGGTCCGCAGGGTATACATTATTTTTCTTATTTCTGCTCCAAAACATAGATTGTGGGTACTCGTTAGAGCCGCCTCGTATTTGGGGTATCCGTTAGAACCGCCTCGTCGAGTATATTCTAACGAGTGCCCACAATCTATGTTTTGGGCAGAAATAAGAAGAAAAAAAAACTGGAAATTTTTCATCCCAAAATTTTCATTCTTCTGTGGTAACATTTACAAAATATTTGTATAGGCGTGTTTTCGTAATATCAATTAGTCCCCCTCATCTTGATATGGGCCCCGTCAAGCGATTTTGGTACTTATCGCCTATGCGAGCAGCGAAGGTTCAGGCGAGCCTGCGCATCCGCGCAGTCTTGCCAGAACCTTTGCTGATCGCTCATACAAACAGTGAATCAAGAGGAACCTTCAGACAGAAAGCTATATTCCTGGCCCCTCTGAATGGCTGGGCATGCGCAGTTAAAATTTGCCATGACGGAATGCTCGAATACACAAATTCGCTTGGCGGGGCTCAATAAGAATTGTTTCCACGGAAAATGCCGGTAGATCGATTGATATTGAAGGTCGGGTTAACTGTATTTACCTCTCGTATTGCTTTTGTAGCATTCTGCGCGTCCTTCATGTTCTTCAAAAACAGGGGGTCCTCGAGAAGATCTATCATTGCGCCCGTGTGTTGATCGAACTCATCTTGAGTTAACTTCATGGAAGCGGAATGCATCATTTTGTTTCTTCCATCTCTTACCTGCCAGTAAAGCATCATAAAGTTGTGAGTATAAGTTGCCTTTGCTTTTGTGTTGTTGTTGTTATTACTTGTATGGGACACCTCTGTTGTTTTTCGTAACATATACCTGATTGCAATTTATCTACTCATTGGTAACAAAATAGCGGTGTAGATAGAATGCGGGTATATGGAGTTAACGTTTATTCTCTGTCAACTTTCAAACTTTATTCTTCATCCTAAAGAACATTCGCGTATAAAAATTGTCATATTTAGCATATTTAGGCATATACTCGTATCATGGTTTCGTGTTGGAAATATAGTACCGTTCATTTGGTGAATTTGGCTATCTAGTCGGAGCGATTCCCGAAAGCACTGATTTTCCAAATACAAGACATGTCGAGCCAAAGTAAACCATCGGACATTGATATTAGGTATTGGTTTCTGTAGTTAACATGTATGATTTAAGTCTACGGATTTGATATATGTGATAACCTGACATACTGCAAATTTTAAAATGCAGTATGTCGGGCAACTTAATCGCATGTTAAAAACAGGATTTAATGAGAACTATCGTAGAATGAGTAATACAGAAGTGGAGCAATGAGCATTAAAGAACTGACACTTTCTTGTACCGTCATTTCAGACGTACTAGTCATTCCATAAAAGATATTTCTATACAGCCAGTGGAAAAAAAATATTATGATGTAAATTCTACAGCTAGATTTAAAATTATTAAACGGCACGAAACTGAATTAACATGGATTCAATTATTACAGCACCTTTTCCATTGGGCTTTAATGATAACATTTATCATGAGGGTAATATATCTAAAATGCCCGATTTTGATATTTTCTCGCTCCTGGGCTGTCGAAAGCGTAAAACTAGATCGCTCGGCACCAGAAAAAATAGTTATCATCACAAAAACACACCTATATTATTTTGACCCCCTTGAACCCCACATTATAAAGTAAAACTGGGGTTTACAGGGGTAAAGTAGTAGTAAAACAAAGATCAGGAATTGATACAATTAACTTACTCAATCAATAAAAGACACCAAAGGGAAAGAAATACAAACATTAAGCGACACGACCATAATGGAAACCAAAACAAAGGAAGGCCATAAGGACAATTACTTTCCCACAAAATGGCCATATGGCCATCCAAAATAAAAAGACAAAAGTGATACACACAGTAAGTAACAAACAACAACAAAAATAAATCACCACAGAAGAGCCGCCTTGGAACGGTCAGTGGAAGATTTCCACTGGGGGGCTTAAATCGATTTTACGTGGCCACAATCCTCGCCCTTACTTCCGTCGCGATTTAGACAAATAATTTGTTCAGTCCGCATGAAGGCCTCCTAACTCATCAGTGCAACATCTCCGTGAACACAAAAATCAAAGAACCACAGAGGTGAGACAACGGTGAGGACTCGACAGCAAGAAACCACTGAAATGCTGGAGCAAAAGAAAACCAACAGTTAGACTCCGATGGGCCCGACCAGAGACAGAGCATCAGGCACCAACCAACATTACCTTGACTTAGATCTCTCTAATTCTCAGTAAGCCTTCACGTTGTAGCCGTCATAGAATCTGAGGCCTGACCCACCGGCGTGCAATTAAAGAGGGAAGCAAAGTTGTCAACCGTGATTGGGTTAACTACCATGCATGTAAACCTTATTTTATTTATGTCTCCTCTAAAATATAGATTGTGGGTACTCTTTATAACCGCCTCGATGGTGCGGTTCTAACGAGTATCCACAATCTATATTTTGAGTAGAAATAAGAAAAGCATCACAATTTTTCATCTTGAAATATTCATTATTTGGATGATTAAGGTTACAATGTATTTGTATAGGCGTGTTTATCGTAATGTTATAAACGTAAATTAAGTGCTTTAAAAAGAAACAATACCAGACTGAAGTGACTGTCCATAATATTATTGAATCATGGGTTTGGATTTTAAATATTTACCTAGTATCTTCAGGGACAGATCGGTTATTTCATCCAGTCCTACTAATTTTCAAAATTCTGAAACACCCATAATTAACCTGTTAGATCTATCATTTTATAATTCCAATGGTTTCTGATCTTGATATTGACACTTACACTCCTGATACATGTGATTGTAAAAATTCAGTGTATTAATCCTGCTGCTGGTCATATTATTACTGATTCTAGGATACATAATATATTTTCATATCGATTTCCTTCTAAAATTGATTTCAATAATTGTAGAGATGAAAAGGCTGCTGCCTTACCGATGGTGTAAACGAGAGTATGTTGAGCATAAAGCTCTTAAAGAATGGAAACTTAGCATTCTGAAATTAGTGAACAAACGCATTTATTTTTATTCGCAAAATACGAACTTATTACCTCCTAAACATAAGAAGTCTTTACGTCACCTTAAACAAGGTATTCAAGAATTTCATAACAAGTTTGTTTTGTCTCCAGCTGATAAGGCCGCTAACAATGTGGTCGTTGTTTGGCAGCTTCACTATGTTAACACTCTTCAGCAAGAACTTGGTGGTGTTAAGGCCTATGAACGTCAGCCTTTAGGTGTAGACAGGGCTTTAGTTGATGACAACATTTGTCATTCAGCCACCCAGTTTGCTGTCTGTGTAACAGAAGGTCAAGACAAGCTTCCTAGGTTATAGTGGTTACCTAAACTTCATAAAATACCATACAAAGCACGGTTTATTGCAAACATTAGCTCTTGTACCACCACTGAACTCTCCAAATTATTAACTTCATGTTTTACTGCCATCAAAAACTTGTGATAAAATATTGTGACAAAGTCTTCGAAACGTCAGGTAGAAATCTGTTTTGGTCTATAAAAATTCTAATGAAGTTTTAAATAAATTGAAATCCAGGCGTTTGATGCTTCAAGTCTGTCTACTTATGATTTTCCACCCTTTACAATACACTTCCTCATAATCTTATAAAAGAAAAACTTAATGATTTAATTGAATGGACGTTTCATAGGGAAGACTCCCTCTATCTTGCATGTAATGTAAGAAATGCTTTTTTCACTTCTGACGAGCATAAAAATTATACTTTATGTAAGTGTGTGAAGCCCTCACCTTTCTACTTGACAATATTTACATAAGATTTGATACTTAGTTATTTAGACAAGTTGTGGGTACTAATTGCGCACCACTTGTGACTGATCTGTTTTTGTTTTGTTATGAGAGAGACTTCATGATGTCCCTTTCTGCTGAAAATCAGTCTGAAATCATTGAAGCTTTTAGTTCCACTTCTAGATATTTGGATGATTTATTTAATATTGATAATATCTATTTCGATGGTTTGATCAGTCAAATTTACAACCCCCCCCCCCCCCCCATAGAACTTAAGTTAAATAAAGCAAATTCTTCTGATACCGAGGCCCCGTTTTACATCCATCTATTTTAGATTGGTTTGTTTCTTGCAAAATTTATCATAAACACGATGATTTTGATGTTGAGATTGTAAATTTTCCTTTTTTGGATGGTGATGTTCCTCGTGCGCTATCCTATGGCATTTATATTTCGCAATTAATTCGATTTCCCAGAGGATGTAGTCTATAACTGACTTCAACAATCGTAATAAATTGTTAACGGCTCAACTCCGTAATAATGGTTATCAGTACCATAAACTACGCAAAGGCTTTTCAAACTTTTATGGACGTCATTCTGATTTAATTTCAAAATTCAAAATTGGACTTAAACCGTTCTTAGATCTAAAAAGATTGTGTACAACACAAATGTTGTACGACAGACTGCATGCATGGTAGTTAACCCAAACACGGTTGACATTTTTGCTTCTTTCGTTAACTGCACGCGGGTCACACCTCAGATTCTATGACGGTTCCAGGGTAAGTGGAAATCTTCCACTGACCGTTCCAAGGCGGCTCTTCTGTTGCGATTTATTTATGTTGTTGTTTGTTACTAACTGTGTGTATCACTTGTGTCTTTTAATTTTGGATGGCCATATGGCCATTTTGTGGGAAAGTAACTGTCCATATGGCCTTCCTTTGTTTAGGTTTCCATTATGGTCTGGTCGCTTAATGTTTGTATTTCTTTCCCTTTGGTGTCTTTTATGGATGGAGTAAGTTAATTGTATCAATTCCTGATCTTTGTTTTACTTCTACTTTTTAAATCTCTGCTGCAACAAGGTCTATCGGAACCCGAATTTTATGGTGACTTAGTATATAAATTTAGAAAGGTATATAACCGCAGACTTCAGCACCCAATTTCGAAAAACCGTTCTTAGATCTAAAAAGATTGTGTACAACACAAATGTTGTACGACAGACTGCATGCATGGTAGTTAACCCAAACACGGTTGACATTTTTGCTTCTTTCGTTAACTGCACGCGGGTCACACCTCAGATTCTATGACGGTTCCAGGGTAAATGCTTATGTTGGTTACCTGACGCTCTGTCTCTGGTCGGGCCCATCGGCGTCTAACTGTTGGTGTTCTTTTGCTCCAGCATTTCAGTTTTTTTTTTTTTTTTGCTGTGGAGTCCTCACCGTTGTTTCATCTCTGTGGTGGTTTGATTTTTGTGTTCACGGAGATGTTGCACTGATGAGTTAGGTCGCCTTCATGCGGACTGAACATAGTATTTGTCTTAATCGCGACGGAAGTAAGGGCGTGGATTGTGATGAAAAGAACCTAAATTTCTGTATTAGAAACCATCGTCAAAGTAAATGAGAAAATATCAATGACATCGTGTCAGATTTACCGATTGACGGTCTGCATCTCCATAATATTAGGTTAAGAAGACAGTGCGGATTAACAGAGACGATTGAAAACCTTGTCTAATAATAGTAACATGTGAGAATATAGAGGAGAAATCGGAGATAATGAAAAGAAAGAAAATGCTTAAGAACAGCCGAAAGTACGAGAGAGTATATATTGATTCAGACCAGTCACTAGATACACATGTTAATCACAACAATTTGAAAACCTTAATTTCGGCACTTGGTGTTACTGGCTTAACAGTTAAAGGCTCAAAACTAGTTTCAGCAAATAATACAGATTACAAAGAAAGAACTGATACTCGTGCAGACAGAGAAGAACGAAATTTCAATAATAGTGACAGGTCATCAAGAGATGACTCTCATGGGCATGGTAAAAGGGGGAATTCTTGATTTAATCTAGATCAGGGTATAACAGAAACTTTCGTATTAGGAGAGACATGAAGATAGTGATTTGCAAAGGCGGAACTACAGAGAGCATAATAGAAGTGGAGGCAATGATCAGGAATCGATAAATTAACCCACAGCCCCCACCAGATACACCAAAGGAAAAGAAACACAACATGCAACAACAGACCCCAATGAAAATACCAGCAGCGGAAAGCCGAAAGGACAGTCACCTTCCCACAAAATGGCCAACAGGCTATCCAAAATAAAATAATATAAGCGACGCACACACCCAAAGACAAACCATAACAAAAATAAACCTCGACAGAAGAACCGCCTTGGAAGTCAGATCAGGGGCCAGATCGCGATTGATGCCAAGAAAATAGACACTATAGAAATAGAAACTTTAAACGAAAATATTCAAACAACAATGACAGCTATAACTCTTTGTATTCCAGATAGGTGACACTAGAGTTTTGGAATGTAAATGGTTGGTCTGCTAATAACATGTCTGATGATTATGCATTTCGAGAGTCCTGCTTGAATAATCATAATATAGACATTACATGCATTGCAGAAACGCATCTTTTACCTGGTCAAACCATTGATATGGAAGAATTCTCTTTTTTTTTCATAACAGAACCCGTTTACATGTCAATGCTAGCTATGGCTCCGGAGGGGTTTGTTTGTTTGTAAGAATAATCTCTTAACAGAAGTGGGGGCAATGATCAGGAATCGATACAATTAACCTACAGCTCCCATCAGAGACTCCAAAGGGAAAGAAACACAAACACGAAACAACAGACCCCAATGGAAACACCGACAGCGGAAAGCCAAAAAGGACAGTCCCTTCCCACAAAATGGCCATTTGGCTATCCAAAATAAAACAACACAAGCGACACAAACACCCAAAGACAAACCACAACAAAATAAACCGCGACAGAAGAACCGCCTTGGAAGGTCAGCGGAAACGAATTCCACTGGGGGGCTTAAATCGATTTTACGTGGCCACAATCCTCGCCTTTACTTCCGCCGCGATTTAGACAACCCCTGTTTGATGTTAATGTTTTAGATAACACATAAGAAGGCATTTTATGGGTGACCTTTAAACATAAGGTATCAATGAAATATTTTAATGTTTGTGTATTTTATTTACCGCCGCATGGCTCATCACGTTATGTCAGTGCAGAAGAATTTTATGATCAGCTGCTTTCGAATATCTATGGATATCAGCGTTTAGGGCAGTTCATTATCTGTGGCGATTTTAACTGTAAGTTTGGGGACATGTCAGATTTAATTCCAGTCGTTGATGTTTTGTCTGAAAGGGGTGTGATAGATTGCAAGACCCGCAGAAAAAGCAACCGACTGAAGTCGGTTTTTTCTAAGAGTGCCCTAAAATCACCGTGTCATTCTGTCATTCTGTCATTCTGTCAGTCTGTCATTCTGTCAGTCTGTCAGTCTGTCATTCTGTCTGTCCGTCCGTAACCCGTTTGTGAAAATTGGTGATAGTGACTTAACCGCTTGGAATATTTAAACAATTTTTGGCATACTGATAGATATCAATGAGATCTAACCAATGAACTTACGAAATATTACACTCCATTTAGTATAGCCTCGCCGAGGCGAAAAATGTGAAAATTTTCGAACATTTTTGAACTGCTTCTCCTCGGAAACCGTTGGGCCGATTGAAGTCAAATTTCATATGGAGCCTCTATGAGATGGGGGAAACCAAAATTTGCTCATGGGGTCAAGGTCACATGACCAAAATGGCCGCCAAGCCATATATGGTTTGTCTGTCTGTCCGTCCGTAACCCGTAAGTGAAAATTGGTGATAGTGACTTAACCGCTTGGAATATTTAAACCATTTTTGGCATACTGATAGATATCAATGAGATCTAACCAATGAACTTGCGAAATATTACATTCCATTTAGTATAGCCTCGCCGAGGCGAAAAATGTGAAACTTTTCGAACTGCTTCTCCTCGGAAACCGTTGGGCCGATTGAAGTCAAATTTCATATGGAGCCTCTGTGGGATAGGGAAACCAAAATTTGCTCATGGGGTCCAGGTCACATGACCAAAATGGCCGCCAAGCCATATATGGTAAAAACCCTTCAAAAATAGTCTTCTCCAGAACCACTGGGCAGATTTCCACGAAACTTGATAAATAGCATCTGGGATGTAGGCCTATCATAAATTGCTAAAATGGTGACCCTGGGTTGACCTTGACCTTCTTTGGGTCCGTCCGTAACCCGTTGGTGAAAACTGGTGATAGTGACTTAACCACTTGGAATATTTAAACAATTTTTGGCATACTGATAGATATCAATGAGATCTAACCAATGAACTTACGAAATATTACATTCCATTTAGTATAGCCTCGCCGAGGCGAAAAATGTGAAAATTTTCGAACATTTTTTAACTGCTTCTCCTCGGAAACCGTTGGGCCGATTGAAGTCAAATTTCATATGGAGCCTCTATGCGATGAGGAAAACTAAAATTTGCTCATGGGGTCAAGGTCACATGACCAAAATGGCCGCCAAGCCATATATGGTTTGTCTGTCTGTCCGTCCGTAACCCGTTTGTGAAAATTGGTGATAGTGACTTAACCGCTTAAAATATTTAAACAATTTTTGGCATACTGATAGATATCAATGAGATCTAACCAATGAACTTGGAAATATTACATTCCATTTAGTATAGCTTCGCCGAGGCGAAAAATGTGAAAATTTTCGAACTGCTTCTCCTCGGAAACAGTTGGGCCGATTGAAATCAAATTTCATATGGAGCCTCTATGGGATGGGAAAACCAAAAATTGCTCATGGGGTCCAGGACACATGACCAAAATGGCTGCCAAGCCATATATGGTCTGTCTATCTGTCCGTCCGTAACCCGTTTGTGAAAATTGGTGATAGTGACTTAACCGCTTGGAATATTTAAACAATTTTGGCATACTGATAAATATCAATGAGATCTTATCAATGAACTTGCGAAATATTACATTCCATTTAGTACAGCCTCGCAGAGGCGAATAATGTGAAAATTTTCGAACCGCTTCTCCTCGGAATCGTTGGGCCGATTGAAGTCAAATTTCAAATGGAGCCTCTACGGGATGGGGGAAACCAAAATTTCCTCATGGGGTCCAGGTCACATGACCAAAATGGCCGCCAAGCAATATTTGGTAAAAACCCTTCAAAAATAGTCTTCTCCAGAATCACTGTGCAGATTTCCACGAAACTTGATAAATAGCATCTGGAACGTAGGCCCATCATAAATTGCTAAAATGGTGACCCTGGGTTGACCTTGACCTTCTTTGTGCCTAGGTCAAACTTTGACACATATGCTTTTGTGTTGGATTTTATCCTGCAAACGATTCAGAATACAGTACTAAAGTATAAGATATATTTTTGCTCCTTACGATAAGGCGCATTTATTGGGGGAACCGTTTTATATCCAGGTCACATGACCAAAATGGCCGCCATACCCATATATGGTAACACTCATAAAGCTAAAAGCATCCGGCGGGTCGTGCACTTCAGCTGAAGCACTGGTTTTACCAAGAATTCCTATGGTAAATATTTATGTTAATTTCTTATCGATAGTAACTGTTGTATTTTAAATGGTAGGCAACATATCAATAATAACTCTACTTTTGTGTCGACCCGTGGCAGTTCCGTGGTTGGTTATATCAGCGTGCCTTATAAACAACTTGATAATTTTGATAATTTTCAAGCTTTTCGACCTGCAGATGTCTTAACGCGTGGCTCATATGGAACCGAGTCAAAAGTTATACCCGACCAATCATTGTTTGTAATTGTACCCTTAATTGTCTTGAGCCCGACCCACAAACAACTTTTCAAAATCACACGTTGGAATAAACGATATACTAAATTTTATCTTAGGACTATACCAGTGATTTTTTGTGACAGCGACCAAGCACGTCAGATTTTTACGTCATTGATAAGTAAAGTAGAAGTGGAGGCAATGATCAGGAATAACCTTGGAAACAAGCGTAAACGATCAAAGTCAAAATAATAAAATATACGAGGAATTTTGCTCTGTCGTTACATTACGATAACACATCCGTGTGGCAGATGTGTGGCATAGTGCATTTTTCATATCTCCAAAATGGCTACTTTTCCGATGAAAACTTGTGATTTTTTTTTCTTATTAATACTCCAAACATAGGTTGTGGGTGCTCGTGAGAACCGCCACAACATATGTCTTGGAGCATGCATAAGAAAAATAATACATACCCCCGTAAACCCCAGTTTTCTCTTTAAAAAAGTGGAGTTGTTCATTTCACGGACTTGTTCACGTGATGAAGCGGAAATGGTATCAAAATTACCAAATACATCTATAGTAATCCAATTAGTACACAGACATTATATGGTATTTGTTTGATTTAAGGTTTAACGTCCCCGTCATCACCAATAAGGTCATTCTGCAGATGCTGTTTCAATTTGGCGGGAATTCTACCCGACATAAAGTTGAAATGACCGCACCGAGTACTGGCAAACCGCTTTGAAGGTCTAAAATATAAGTGAAGGCAATGATCAAGAATCGATACAATTAACCCACAGCTCCCATCAGAGAAACCAAAGGGAAAGAAACACAAACATGAAACAACTAGACCCTAATGGAAACATCAATAGCGGAAAGCCAAAAGGACAGTTACTGTCCCACAAAATGGCAAATTGGCTATCCAAAACAAAATAATATAACCGATACACACACTCAAAGACAAACCATAACAAAAAAAAAAAAAAAATAATAATAAAAAAAAACGCGACAGAAGAACTGCCTTGGAACGGTCAGTGAAACGAATTCCACTGGGGGCTTAAATCGATTTTACGTGGCCACAACGCTCGCCCTTATGCATCCCAATCTAATTCTCCAAGTCCCGATGGGACAGGGCGCCATCATAAAGTAGATGCATTGCGTGAGGTTAATTAATGCTTCTATATTTTCATATCTCATTTCGTCGCCATTACTTAGTTCATAACGCCATCCAATAGAAATATTACAACACATGTAAATACACAGATACTGGTACCAACCTGATTTAAATCCGATCTTGGCGCATACTTCAGCTTAGATCGGGTTTTAATCAGATTGTCCATGGCGCGTAACGACAATCTTATGTTTTCAATTGAATTGATAAGAAAATGTGCGAAACCCGCATGAAATGTAGGCTCCTCAATATCCAATGTCAAGAGATGTAATCTCAAACTTGAGATAGCTCCGTTCTTATGAATCATTGATTCCATTGTGAAATTTTGAAAGTATTTGATGGTCACTGATGAGGCCTAATTGGCCGAAACTAGCTAGTCTGGCCCAGAAAACATGCACACTCCATATTTTTTCCGTTCTGTGGCGTATTCCTTGCTTCCGAAGGATAACCTTTATAGAACATATTTAGATTGAGGCCTTTCCTGAGTGACCTTTCCTTACTAGTTTCCTACTATTAGCGACAAAGCAGGAACATAAACGTCAATTTACCCATAGGACGCTCCTAGACAGCCATATTTGAATTGTTTCTGAAATGTCATCTCCAATCTTTTTCAATCTATACAAAACATTACCCGACATTGACGTAAAATGACATCTCGAAGATACATCTAGGCTTTAAGCAATGGTTCGACTCGTATTAAGTTTCATCGGTAGGCTAAGACATTCTAAGTTGTTTACTGCCTTCATTTCGAGTTAGCAGTACTAATGTGCGGTCAGTTTCGGTTCTGTGTGAAAGTAGCATGCAGCCCAATATATTTATCCAAGCCGCAATGGGAAGGGGCACGATTTCTTTCTTGATATCTGGTTTACGATACATGAGCTCTGGTTAACCATTTAGAAGGTCTAAACCTGCCCAGGCAGAGTGGTGTAAATCTGACCTTCCCTGCAATAAACATTTGGTTTGCTTGGGTGGTTGGGCTTTAGATGTCATTTCATCTTTACGCCGGGTAAAAATCCACAACATTGGAAGTTGTAGGATCTCCAAAATGACCTAAATATTATTGATGGGGACGTAAAACATCAATTCAAATAAACAAATCAGCAATAACATATGCCGTGGTTATTTTGTCACCCGACTCACACGGTCATGGAAGTACATAATGAAAAAAAGCCTATATAATTTTGACCCCCCTTAAAATAGAAGTGGAGGCAATGATCAGGAATACAACCAACCCACAGCTCCCATCAGAGACACCAGAGGGAAAGAAACACAAACATGAAAAAACAGACCCGAAGGAAACATCAACAGCGGAAAGCCAATAGGACAGCCACCCACCAACAAAATGGCCAATAGGCTATCAAAAAATAAAATAATATAAGCGACACAAACACCCAAAGACAAACCATTACAAAATTAAACCGCGACAGAAGAACCGCCCTGGAACGGTCAGCGGAAACGAATTCCACTGGGGGTCTTAAATCGATTTCACGTGGCCACGATCCCCGCCACCGACTCCGTCGCGACCTAGACAATAATTTGTTCAGTCCGCATGAAGGCCTCAAAACCCACCAGTGCAAAACCCCCGTGAACACAAATAATAAAAAACACACAGATGAAACAACGGTGAGAACTCAACAGCAAGAGACAACTTAAATGCTGGAGCAAAAGAAAACCAATAGTCAGACTCCGATGGGCCCAGCCAGAGATAGAGCATCAGGCACCAACCAACATTACCTTGAATTAGATCTCTCCAATTCTCAATAAGCCTTTACGTTGGAACCGTCATAGAATCTGAGGCCTGACCCACCGACGTGCAATTAAAGAGGGCAGCAACCGTGATTGGGTTAACTACCATGCACGCAGTCTGTCATATAACATTTATGTTGTACCCAATCTCTTTATATCGAAGAATGATTTTACGAAAGCGGGTGTTGAAGTCATTGCGGTTATATTTTTTTCTGAATTTATATACTGAGTCACCATAAAATTCGGGTTCCGATAGACCTTGTTGCAGTAGAGATTTAAGTCAAATATTGAATTTTGAAATTAAATCAGAATGACGTCTATAAAATTTTGAAAAGGTTTGCGTAGTTTATGGTACCGATAATCCTGATTAAGAAGTTTAGCCGTTAACAATTTATTACGAGTGTTGAAGTCAGTTACATGACTACACACTCTGACAAATCTAATTAATTGCGAAATATAAACGCCATAGGATGGCGCACGAGGAAAATCACCATCCAAAAAAGGAAAATTTACAATCTCAAAATCAAAATCATCGCGTTTATCATAATTTTTGCAAGAAACAAACCCATCTAAAATAGATAGATGTAAATCCAAAAACGGGACCTCGGTAGCAGAAGAATTTGCTTTATTTAACTGAAGTTCTAGGGGGGGGGGGGGGGGGGGTAAATTTGACTGTTCAAACCATCGAAATAGGTATTATCAATATTTAATAAATCATCCAAATATCTAGAAGTTAGAATATATCTAGAGCTAAAAGCTTCAATGATTTCAGACTGATTTTCAGCAAAAAGGGACATCATGAAGTTTTTATCATAACAAAACAAAAACAGATTAGCCACAAGTGGTGCACAATTAGTAGAAAGATGAGAGCTTCACGCACTTTCTGGCATGACTATAAAGTATAATTTTTATGCTCGTCAGAAGTGAAAAAAGCATTTTCTTACATTACATGCAAGATAAGAGGGAGTCTTCATTCCAATGTCCATTCAATTAAATCATTAAGTTTTTCTTTAATAAGATTATGAGGAAGTGTAGTGTAAAGGGTGGAAAATCGTAAGTAGAAAGACTTGAAGCATGAAAACGCCTGGATTTCAATTTATTTATAACTTCATTAGAATTTTTTATAGACCAAAACAGATTTCTACCTGAGCTTTCGAAGACTCTATCGTAATATTTTACCGCATTACGAAAACACGCCTATACAAAGACCTTGTCACCTTTATCGCCGAAAAAAGAAATTTTTAAGATAAAATATTGTGATATTTTTCTTATTTCTGTCAAAATATGGATTGTGTGTACTCGTTAGAACCGCCTCATCGAGGCGGTTCTAACGAGTACCCACAATCTATATTTTGGATATGGATTGTGTGTACTCGTTAGAACCGCCTCATCGAGGCGGTGCTAACGAGTACCCACAATCTATATTTTGGAGCAGAAATAAGAAAAATAAGGTTTACCCCTGTAAGCCCCAGATTTACTATATAAAAGTGGGATTCAAGGGGGTCAATATTATATAGGTTTGTTTTCGTGATGACATGTTTTTGATGGCAATAAAACATGAAGTTAGTAATTTGGAGAGTTCAGTGGTGGTACAAGAGCTTGAATTTGCAATGAATCGTGCTTTATATGGTCTTTTATGAAGTTTAGGTAACCACTATAACCTAGGAAGCTTGTCTTGGCCTTCTGTAACACAAACAGCAAACTTGGTGGCTGAATGACAAATGTGGTCATCAACTATAGCCGTCTCTACAAGCTATATGATGAATTTCATAGGCCTTAATACCATCAAGTTCTTGCTGAATAGTGTTAACATAGTGAAGCTGTCAAACAACGACCACATTGTTAGCGGCCTTATCAGCTGGCGCCAAAACAAACTTCCTAATAATTCTTGAATGCCTAGTTTAAGGTGACGTAAAGACGTCTTTTGTTTAGGAGGTAATAAGTTCGTATTTTGCGAATAAAAAGAAACGCGTTTGTTTACTAATTTCAGAATGCTAAGTTTTCATTCCTTAAGAGCTTTATGCTCAACATACTCTCGTTTACACCATTGATTACCAAATTCATTCATGGAGCAGCGATTTCATCTCTACATTTATTGAAATCAATTATAGAAGGAAATCGATATTTCGGTCCTTTAGATATTATATTTCGTATCCTAGAATCAGGAATAACTGGTGGTACTAAGGCCTATGAACTTCAGCCTTTAGCTGAAGAGAGAGTTATAGTAGATAAACATATTTGTCTTTCAGCCACCAAGTTTGCTGTGTGGGTTACCGAAGACCAAAACAAGCTTCCTACGCTATACTGGTTACCAAAACTTTATAAAAGACCTCACAAAGCACGGTTTATTGCAAATTCTAGTTCTTGCACTACCACTGAACTTTCTAAATTATTTACTTCCTGTCTTAATGCTACTAAAACGCATGTGATTAAATATTGTGATAAAGTCTTTGAAAGATCAGGAAGAAATCTGTTTTGGTCTATAAAAAAATTCGAATGAGGTTTTAAATAAATTGAAATCCAGATATTTTCGTGCTTCAAGTCTGTCTACTTACGATTTTTCCACTCTTTACACTACACTTCCACATAATCTTATAAAAGAAAAGCTTAATGATTTAATTGAATGGGCTTTTCACAGAGAAGATTCTCTCTATCTTGCATGTGATGTCAAAAATGCGTTTATCACTTCTAAAGAGCATACGAATTATACACTTTGGTCATGTCAGAAAGTGTGTGATGCCCTCGCCTTTCTACTTGACAATATTTATATTAGATTCGGTACTAAGTTATTTAGACAAATTATGGGCATTCCGATGGGTACGAATTGCGCACCTCTTGTGGCTGATCTATTCTTGTATTGTTATGAAAGAGACTTCATGTTGTCGCTTTCCATTGATAACCGATCTGACATTATTGAAGCTTTTAGCTCCACTTCTAGATATTTAGAAGATTTATTTAATATTGATAATACCTATTTCGATGGTTTGATCAGTCAGATTTACCCCCCCCCCCCAGAACTTCAGATAAATAAAGCAAATTCTTCTGATACCGAGGCCCCGTTTTTGGAATTACATCTATCTATTGTAGATGGGTTTGTTTCGTGCAAAATTTATGATAAACGCGATGACTTTGATTTTGAGATTGTAAATATTCCTTTTTTGGATGGTGATGTTCCTCTTGCGCCATCCTATGGCGTTTATATTTCGCAATTAATTCGATTTGCTAGAGTGTGTAGTCATGTAACTGACTTCAACACTCGTAATAAATTATTAACGGCTAAACTTCTTAATCAGGGTTATCGGAACAATAAACTACGCAAAGCCTTTTCAAAATTTTATAGACGCCATTCTGATTTAATTTTAAAATTCAATATTGGACTTAAATCTCTTCTGCAACAAGGTCTATTGGGACCCAAATTTTATGATGACTTAGTATATAAATTCAGAAAAAAATATAACCGCAATGACTTTAGCACCCAATTTCGTAAAATCATTCTTCGATATAAAAAGATTGGGTGCAGCATGGATATTATACGACAGACTGCATGCATGGTAGTTAACCCAATCACGGTTGGCAATTTTGCTTCCCTCTTTAATTGCACGCCGAGGGGTCAGGCCTCAGATTTCCAACGTAAAGGCTTATTGAGAATTAGAGATATCTAATTCAAGATAATGTTGGTTGGTGCCTGATGCTCTGTCTCTGGTCGGACCCATCGGAGTCTAACTGTTGGTTTTCTTTTGCTCCAGCATTTCAGTGGTTTCTTGCTGTCGAGTCCTCACCGTTGTCTCACCTCTGTGGTTCTTTGATTATTTGTGTTCATGGAGATGTTGCACTGATGAGTTAGGAGGCCTTCATGCGGACTGAACAAATTATTTGTCTAAATCGCGACGGAAGTAAAGGCGATGATTGTGGCCACGTCAAATCGATTTAAGCCCCCCAGTGGAAATCTTTCAACTGTCCGTTCCAAGGCGGTTCTTCTGTGGCGATATATTTATGTTGTTGTTTGTTACTTACTGTGTGTATCACTTGTGTTTTTTTTATTTTTTTGGATGGCCATATGGCCATTTTGTGGGAAAGTAACTGTCCTTATGGCCTTCCTTTGTTTAGGTTTCTATTATGGTCTGGTCGCTTGGTGTTTGTGTTTCTTTCCCTTTGGTGTCTTTGATGGGTGTAGTTAGTTAATTGTATCGATTCCAGATCTTTGTTTTACTTCTACTTTTAAATTGTCAGTAATAATATGACCAGCAGCAGGATAGCAATACACCGATTATTTACAATCACGTGTATCAGGAGTGTTAGTGTTAATATCAAGATCAGCAACAAGTTTATTGAAATTAAAAATGATGGACCTAACAGGTTTATTGTATTTATAGCAAATTATTGGTGTTTCAGTATTTTGAAAATAAGCAGGAATGGGTGAAATAACCGAACTGTCCCGGAAGATACTAGGTCAATCTATAAAATCCAAACCCTTATTAATGAAGGATATTTTGATGTAATGACGTTTCTGATTAATTTCAGAATCGATGAAAGGACGAAGAGCATGCTGAGTATAACCTCTAGTTAAAAGAGCAGCGTCGTATAATTGATTGGAACTATCGTAGAATATATTCGCCTCAGTATCCAGAATCCGTTATACAGAAATGGGTAATGAACTTAGAAAAGCAAGCATTGAGTGGCGTCCATATTTCAATAATATTATGGACAGTCACTTCAGTCTGGTATTGTTTCTTTTAAAAGCACGTAATTTACGTTCATAATTACCATTTTTTTGGTGCCGTACGATATAGTTTTACGCTTTCGACAGTCCAGAAGCGAGAAAATATCAAAGTCGAGCATTTTAGATATATTACCCTCATGATAAATGTTGTCATTAAAGCCCAATTTGAAAAGGTGCCTGTAATAATTTAATCAATTTTAATTCAGTATCATGCCGTTTAATAATTTTAAATCTAGCTGTAGAATTTACATCATAATAAATTTTTTCCACTGGCTGTATAGAAATATCTTTAATAGAATGATCTGTACGTCTGAAATGACGGTACAAGAAATTGTCAGTTTTTTAGGCTTACTCATTCTACGATAGTGTTCGTTAAATCCTGCGATTAGTTTGCCCGACATACTGCATTTTACAATTTGCAGTATGTCAGGTTATCACATATATCAAATCCGTAGACTCACATGTCAAATCGGCCATGTTAACTACAGAAAAACGTCTACCGTTTACAGACGAAGAAACGGTAGACGCAGTGCATAAATGTGAACAGCACCTGCACCTCTTAGCATTGCACTTGGAAATACTAGGATACATTCCACTTCTCCTGAAAGGATTGTTGTATTTCCGAAGAATGGGCGATTTGATAGGAGATAATCTAACTCTCAGATTGTTTTTAAATAAATTTGTACTACCCGCTCCACTTACATTAACGGAAGCGACAGAAAACAAATTTATGGGCCTCACCAATACCGACGGCAACATAGCACTAAACTTATTAATAGAATGGGGAATCCGTACAGAAGAAGCAGAACTTTTATTTAGTAAAACTGGGGTGTATATGGGTAAACCTTATTTTTCTGATTTCTTCTATGAAATATAGATTGTGGTAATCGTTATAACCGCCTTGATCAAGCGGTTAGAACCGCCTTGATGAGGCGGTTCTAACGAGTGTCCACAGACTTTATTTTGACTTTATTTTGAGCAGAAATAAGAAAAAATATCACAAGTTTTCTTCTTAAAGTTTTCGTTTTTCGGCGGTAAATATGTTCTATTAAAGGGTTATCCTTTGGAACAAGGAATACACCACAGAACTGAAAAAATATGGAGTGTATATGTTTTCTGGGCCAGACTAGCTAGTTTCGGCCAATTAGGCCTCATCAGTGACCCTCAGATAAAGTTAAAGTTGCGGTAAAGTTTACAATGTATTTGTATAGGCCAATACAGAGGACCGATTACCTGTAACTTTGCCAATATGAAATTACTCGATAATTAACAATTTTATTAATTTACTCAATTTAACAACAAAAAAAATAATAACATGATTTATGATTTTTGACCTTCGGTTAAATCTGGTTGATTTGTGTAATACAGGATTGTATAAAAAATATTATAAAAAAGTAGAAGTAAAACAAAGATCAGGAATCGATACAATTAGCTTACTCCACCCATCAAAGACACCAAAGAGAATGAAACACAAACATGAAGCGACCAGACCATAATGGAAACCTAAACAAAGGAAGGTCATAAGGACAGCGAGAAAATAAGAAATAACCGGAATTAAATTCATTTGTAACAGAGTCGTGGGAACAAATTACACAGGACAGAGCAAAGTGGCGAGGCCTCGTCAAAAGGGGTGATAGTGAATATGGGGCAAAAATAATCAACGAAGCTGATCAGAAACGGGCACAGCGCAAAGCCAGAGCTGAGGTATCACCAACAAAGCTGTCTCCCTACCCCTGGAATTCTATCAGCAACAGGCAATTCAGATTTAGAATTGGTCTCATCAGCAACATTAGAACTCACAAACAATAACATTTCACAAATGTGATAGACTTGCCCAAGTCTGTTAATTAGGTGCAGAAATAATTGTTTACAAAAAAAAAGTAAAATAAAAAAATGAAAAAATAAATACATTGTAAATGAAATAGCAATACAGTCTTTTATGAAAATTGTGAAATTAACAGACTTGTAACAATTGAAAGATCTCATTCACCTTTCCTGTAGATGATTGTCAGATATGGGTGAAAAGTTTGTTTTTATAACGTTTAACTGACAGGCTCCAGAGCTTGTTATCATGATTAAGTTACATTTGCGGGGGTAAACCACATGAAGGCGAAGGGTTTTAAAAAAGGAAGTTTAAATTTTAATCTTTTATTCTTAAACCATTACGATAACATGCCTATGCTATATTAGAAGGCTCCAACAATGGCTTTAATCGGAATTTTTTCTTATTTCTGCCCAAAATATAGATTGTGAGTACTCGTTACAACCGATTCAATGAGGCGGTTCTAATGAGTACCCACAATCTATGTGTAACCGCCACAATGAGGCGATTCTTATCGGTATCCAGATTTAAAAAAAAAGTCAACGACTTTCTTCTGGATCCCATTTGTATGTATTGATGTATTGAGACATGTTTTTGTCTATTTGTTTGTTTGATTTGAGGTTTTACGTCCCGGTCAACATTGTAAAGGTCATTTTGGAGACGTTGCTTCCAATTTTGTGGGACTTTTACTCGACATTGAGATGAAATGACATCTCAAGGCCTGTCGCCCAATGAAACCAATAGGGTTTATAAGTACGGACGGTCCGCCTCGCACCGCGGTTCCTGGACAGGCTTAGATCCTCTAAGCGGTTTACCAGTACTAGTGTATGGGCCGGATTCAGCTCTGCGTGGAAGCATCATGCAGCCCATACTTTTCTTCAAGCCCCTATGGGCAGGGGCGCATAATATTTTTGTCTGTTGTAATGTTATATGTGTACAAATGAAATAAAGTTTAAACTAATCGGTACCCAAAATCTATGTTTTAGAGCGGAAATTACAAAATGACTAGCCTGGTAAACACCGCTTTACTCTATATTAAGTTGGGTTAACAAGGGTTTTCATTGCATGGACATGTTTAGGGTATGATCATGGTAATTGTGAAAACTAGTGTCGCTGATGAAGAGATAAGGTTCAGAAGTTAGTAGCCCGCGCATCGTTTTTCTTTATTTTTTGCTTCAAACATAGATTGTGGGTGCTTGTTAGAGGCGGTTCTAAAGAGTGCCCACAATCTGCATGTATACTACTGAGCAGAAATAAGACCATTATGAAACCCCTTGTTGAGGGCCACAAGGGAGATTAGTTGTTGTACTAATTGTGTTACCCTCGTAAAATAAAGTCTATTATTATTAATATTATTATTGTAAACACCACTTTTCTCTATGGTTTCTCCTGTTGAGAATGTTGAAAAGATTCTGCAATTACACATCTTATGAATTAAGTAATTATGCCAGGATAATGATATTATGCTGCCTGCTTGCCTTTTTCTATAAAAACCAGTGCAAAAACAATTACAGTCCAACCTGTGTTAAGCAAGCACCTCAGGGGTGATCAAAATGTGCTTGCTTAATACAGGTTATTATTAATGCATTCGCGTTTTTTAGGATTTGAATGATTTCGTGCTTAAGACAGGTTGCTTGCTTAAAAGAGGTGGCCACTATGACCGGTTTGACTGTATAATGATACCTCAATGTCTCGAACACCGATAGCTCGTTTTCTATGACTGTTTTCGAACTCGCTCTTAAGTACCTGAGAAATTCTTCACACATATCCATATGACAAATATTTAGGGATAGTTATATAGGGATTTGCGTATTTTATCTGGAAAAAGTATATTGTGTGTACTCACCAGTTGGTTCTAATGAGCGCACACAAAATATATTAAATGCCGAAAGTATCCTCATTAAATCCAACCCTCGATGGCAGGAACTACCACTGTCTCGAACAAGTTTTAGGTCCCAACACAAAGAAAACAACATCCCCAAAATGACATATACAGTGTTGACAGGGGCATTAAACCTCAAATCAAACAAAACAAAACAAAAATCTCCAAAATACTAGAACTTTCCTTCCTTTCACTGACAGACGCAGGTGGGTGTTATTTATACAGTAAACATTAACTGCAGAGGCTAATGCTCTTATCACCAAGTGGGAGATCTTGTTACATCAAGTTGGAAGCTGGTCGGATAATTTGCAGAGTATACAAGTCCCTACATTCAGGCATGAAGACTAAAGAAACATTTACATATTTTTTTTTTGTTGTTTAAAGGGACTTTCATTTAAAAATAAAAAATGTAAATGTATGGACTTGGGCAAGTCTACAAATGTGATTAAGGCTGGTCGTTGTCAGTAATGACAGACGAACTATTTATTGTATTAGCATCCACTGTACATTTTACAGAAAAACATCCTACAGTTAACTATTGGTACGTAAAATGATCTTAGTAGTGTTGACGGCGAATTAAACCTTATTTCAAACAAACAAAGATAATGTTGTTCAATGAATGCATTTTCTCAGTCAATGTCAATTACGCCAAAATAAACAATGGTTCTTTCCAGTATAATAATAAAAATCAAAAATGAGTAAGACGACATTATGGTGTCAACGACACAGTTAGACCGAAACCAGGAAAATATGTGTAGTTGCTCTTTTATTTTAATTTCAGTACACTCAACTTTTGTTTGCATTATCTGCTGGTTCCTAGTCTGAAGGTTATCAGTGTTAGGAAAACAGGTAACCAGACCCCCACTCATGACCTTTCAAGGTCAGGGGATCTGGTTATCTGTTTGTTCAATATTGATAACGTGTAAGCTGGGAGCCTGCGAATAATGCAAAATGATGAATATACCAGAACTTTTCAAAGAATAATGGATCCTCATACAATTCTGAAACGGGATTTGAAAATGAGAAAGATCTGTGCTAGATGGATTCCCCATCTGTTGACATATGAGCAGAAAAAGTCACACGTTCAGTGCGCAAAGAAGTTGCTTAAAAAGTTTCCAAATTACAATGCACGGTCTTTCGCTAATGTCGTCACAGGTGACGAGACATGGGTTCACTTTTTTGAGCCAACACGAAAGACTCAGAACAAAATATGGGTAACAAAGTATTGCAAAAGACCATGCATTGCATAGCGGACCATGAGCGTCAAGAAGGTAATGTATGCCATATTCTTTTCAAATCAGGGCCCTGCTATTCAGGTTGCTGTGCCTAAAAGCAAATCTGTAAATGCGAAGTTTTACAAGAATAAAGTTCTTCGAAAATTGAAGAAATATTTCAAAGAACGAAGACCCGCAACTGGTTTGGCTAATGTCAGATTGCTACATGACAATGCGTCATCGCACAAGGCGTTCATTGTGCAAGACTATCTGAAGCAGGAAAAGGTTGTTGAACTCCCTCAACCCCCCCCCCCCCCCGTATTCCCCTGACCTTACCCCGTGTGACTTTTTTTTTGTTACCGCGGCTGAAAAAATACCTTTCTGGTCGAAAATTTGTACAGCGCAAACACCTCGGTTCTGCAATATTCCAGTGCCTTCATAGTACAGCTCGAAAAGACTACCAAAATGCATTCAATGATTGGATCAGAAGACTGAAAGTTTGTATATGTGTTAAAGGGGAATACTTTGAGGGGACAAAATAAATTTTTCATCGAAATCTATCACGGAATCATTTTATGTGCTTAGTTGCATTCATATTTGAACAGTCCTCGTATAACCACAGAAATGTTAATAACTTGCAGACTGTTCATGCAAACACGCAACTTTACTATAACTCCTTCCTACACTCTGTCATACGTGAATGGAACGAGCTTCCTCAAGTTATATACGTGAATTACCTACGTTTGTCGTCTTTTAAATATAGACTCAATACTGGATTGAGTAAGCCTCCGTTGTTTTAATATGAAGGTCAACGTCAAGGACAGATTTACCATTCTCGATTAAGAACACATTGCAGCTCCTTGAACCAACATCTATTTTCTAGAAATATTGTAGACAGCTTCCTTTGTGATTGTGAGTCAGTTGAAGACACTAGGCATTATTTCCTTGACTGCGCTAAGTATGTAGGTATCAGACAACAGCTTCTCGATAGTATCTCTGAGTTTTGTGACCCAACATTGAATACTCTACTATTCGGCGACTCAAACTTGGCATACGAACAAAACAAAACCATTATGTTGTCAGTGCAAGAATTTATCATTCAAAGCCGCAGATTCAAAATTCAATAGTTAGTATGACATTTAATATAGAAATTTTCACCTGTAAACAAACTTTGGAATAAGGACGATCACCCTACTTGATGTAAATCGAGATGTCGAGTGAGCGTTATTCCAGTGCCATCACCGTTGCTCCCAACGCCCCATTCCACGGTCCCCAGCCAAGCAGCAGCATAGCATATCATTTGTTATACATGTATTGTTTTTCACTCTAGTAATATTCTCTAAATCCATGTTAGTAACAACTGCTTAATCATGTGTGTACACATATATAGTGATGCTTCAGTCAGAGTACCCAATGGGAAACAGATTACAAAAGTCTAAGGACTTTCTTCTGAATCCCATTTTGTATATATTGACATGTTTGTGCTTTGTGTATTGTATCAGTCATATTACATGTAATATTTATATACAAAAAGAAATAAAATTTAAACGAATACTATGACAGACAGACCGACATCATCAGTTGTCGAACCCATCCGTGTTTTTATCCCTGACTTACTTATATGTAAGTTTTATGAAGATGCCATCAAAACTGAAGAGAATACTGTGATGACAAGGTCAAAAAAAGGCATTTTCATCAATCAAGGGGACGTAACTCTACAAAAATAGGGCCGACCATATCAGTTTTCGAACTCATCCGAGTTTTTAACCCCCGCCAGTATGGATGTATGAACGAGTGGTGAATGGTAAACGTATCGTATTGTCGGCCATCTTTTCTGAGGTTATAGGACGAACAACAGAATCTTCTGTTTGTATGATGAAGTTGCAAATTTGACATTGTGGTTCGATACACTCTGGTGCATTGCGGCTGGCAAAATCTGAGGGGACATTGGCAGAACCCTTCAAGTGACGTACGCTTACTTGATATCTACTTACAGTAGATAAAAAAGATGTGACACGTGGACTTGATGAAAACTCACCACGTGCTAACTTATCAATAGCCTGGACGCAAGGTTTGCTATCAGTTAAAACACAAGTACTGAGCTTTGACCGGATGATGACGGGACTTAAGTGTTTCAAAGCAGCAGCAATGCATAAAGCCTCGGTTTCACATGGCAAACACGTGATCTGGTGTTTCCTTAACTTTGCACTGAAAAATCCAGCCAGCAATAATTTGTTGTTGCGTGAAATATAAAGCGTAGCACCTAATCCGCGCTTTGAAACCGAACCGTCAGTAACGATCCATAACTGTTCCTCAGGGTGAGGCAAGGTAATGCTGCTGCGCTTTGATAGGGACTTTTGGGCATTTTGAAAACAGTGAGATAACTCGTCTGTCCAGGAAATACGATCTTGTGATTTTTTACCTGCGACAGCATTGTCAAGATAAGATATGATTTGGGAGCAATTAGGCAAAACTCTGCTAAGAACTTTGTATGCCCCAATAAACGAACGGAGTCCGCGCACGGTATCAGGTGGAGGGCAACTAGAAAGGACAGCAATGCGATGAGGACTTGCTGATAACGTGCCTTGGTCCCAAACCAAACCTAGAATTGTTGTGGAACGAGGACTTATTATGGTTTTTGAAGCAGCTAGGCGCAAGTTTGCCCTAAGGAGAACCTGAAGAACCCTTTCCCAATTATGAAGGAGATCTTCAGGGGTCTTTCCACCACAATACAAGTCATCTGCTAGTTTGGCAACGATGCCATCCAGCAAAAGATCACCTAATACGCGGCACATCAATTCCTCAAGGGCAGTTTCCGAACCGGGCAAGCCCATAGTGCAACGTGTGTATACACGGACACCGCGAAAAGGAGTAGCGACCCCACAATACTTCATTAACTGCCTGGCAAGGGGAATATGATAAAACGTACTAGTCAGATCACTTTGTATAATATATCTCCATTTTGCAATCGTACGTAGTGTTGAATCGACGTCGGACATTAACGAGGGCTGGGGCTTACTGTAACGGCCAACATCGGTGAATGCAGTTACAAGACGGTAACCACCTGACGGCTTTTTGACTAAGAATGATGGATTGAGGTACTCAGCTGTAACTACAACGTCTTCCGGACCCTTAAAAACGCATTGAGCCTCTAAATCATCACATCTCTGTTGTAACTCAACTAACTTATCTCGTGCATATTGGAGAACCTTTCTTTTGCGCTGTGGGGGTTGAGTAGGACCGATATTAATGATAGCTTCAAAATGACCGAATAAGCCATTATATGTAGTAAATTGGGGATCAAACACCTCATCAAACTCATGTAGTAAGGTTCTGAACTTAGATCGGATGCTATCAGATAAAATATTGTCAGGATCAAGCCGAACTATATCTGACTGATATGACGATAAAGGCTTGACCTGTAGAGTAACTACAGGAGGGCAACAATTGTCGGACAGACTTGACAAAAGTGTTCATTCTTGTGAACGACTTGGGGCTCTTCCATGTCATTTAAAATACAGATCTTGCCACCTATAACTTCTACCAACTGATGATGGGGCCAACTTTTAGGATACTTAGTAATGTCTGGACGGGACTCAAGGGAAATGGTACAATCTCTTTCAAGTCCAAACTCTTGAGGAATGTTGAATCCATAATAATCCTCGGGTCAGACAACAGACGTGCTTGGAGATCTCAGGACAACAGCCTGGGTATGACGGATACGATTCAAGGATGAGTCGGTTAGGGTTGAGCCGTAGTAGACCACAGCAGAATCACCGACTACAATCTGTTGCTTTGAAGGGCGTTATGTAATGTCATTGATAGTCATGAATGGAATACCAGCTAAAATGTCAATGTCAAGGTCATTAACCACCAGAGCTTCGAGTTTGAGCTCAATATTGTCATGAGACAAAAGTAAACATGGTTCACCAGCGATTGATAAAGGGGTTACCCCGTCTGCTTGTAAAGCTTTCTGACTACTTTTGGTTATAGTAGCACCAATGTGTTTGGCTATAGAAGCCTTTATCATTGAAACCTCTGCACCTGTGTCAAAGATTAATTGGAGTGGATAATGTTTATAGAATACTTTTATCTGCGGGGACTGTTTTGTAATAACACGACGTGAGGTAGATATAACTCGAAGATTATGGATTGGAGGTTTGGAATCGTCGGAAGTCTCAATCTGAAATGACTCACTGCTATCACGACTGTCATCGGCGAACTCCATTGTTTGTGGAATCTTATTTAAGTACTTTTTGTCAGTTTCAGGCAAGTACTTGCACTTACTTAAGAAATGCTGAAAAGCGGAACGACCAGCCTGTTTGCACAAAGGACACACAGCGCGACTCATCGTTTTTGCGTTGATCAGTTTATATTTTACTTTTGGTCCTTTGAGATCAGCGTGAATATTCTGAGAAATCAGAAATAAATTATTGGTTTAGACTTATATTCTAGACATGGTTTTAATTATTTGGACCCCATTTTGATTTATATCAGTCTTTGAATCGACTGCCTATTCGAAATTCGCAAAATTGCAGTATGTTTCCTCTGGCTTTCTTTGCCGGATCATTACAGGGTCACTGATGAGGCTTTATTAGCCGAAACTACGTATTATGACCCATTTTCTTTCTTATAAATGTTTTCATTGCTCTTAAAGGAACTCATTTTTGATTTTTATTTGCCTTCACTGCAGCTGGTGTTGTGCCGTGTGGCGGCCGTAAAACGTCTCCCCGTACATCAACCATAGTGCAGTTTATATTTTACTTTTGGTCCTTTGAGATCAGCGTGAATATTCTGAGAAATAAGAAATAAATTATTTGTTTAGACTCATATTCTAGACAGGCTTTTAATTATTTGGACCCCATTTTGGTTTATATCAGTCTTTGAATCGACTGCCTATTCGAAATTCGCAAAATTGCAGTATGTTTCCTCTGGCTTTCCTTGCCGGATCATTACAGGGTCACTGATGAGGCTTTATTAGCCGAAACTACGTTGTATGACCCATTTTCTTTCTTATGAATGTTTTCATTGCTCTTAAAGGAACTCATTTTTTATTTTTATTTGAATGCACCAATAGCAGATCTTAAAACTTTTGACTCTGCTGAGGCATGAATTTCCTCAAGTAGACTATCCAAAGCCTGTGAAATTTCAGGTTTAATTGATGACAATGTCTGAGACCTTAGTTCTGTACCGTACCGTTGTTTTACTTATGTAGGTAAATATGGGTGAATACGTCTTAACCACGTGAGGACAATGAAATTTTCCAGAGTTGGAGATAAGTCCTCATCAGTATCCGGAACCTCGCCATGATGGCGGATCGAGCCATCAGATTTCAATAAGCTGTCTTCCACGAAACTTATAAGTCCCTGGTAGAGATCTTCAGGACGTTCTCCTGGTTCCAAGTGAATGCTATTAAAGTCCAGAAAGTGTGATCCTGGGGACTGAAAACCGAAGTGTAGACGTATGGACTGCCAGATTTGCGTTACAGATGTTGAGTTCTTTACAATGGTGTTTC
This sequence comes from Lucinisca nassula, assembly GCA_963580285.1. Lineage (NCBI taxonomy): Eukaryota > Metazoa > Mollusca > Bivalvia > Lucinida > Lucinidae > Lucinisca > Lucinisca nassula. Next base: position 2,598,468 of record OY757016.1, on the reverse strand, counting down.
GAGATATAATGGGACAACAATTTGTTACTTGTCCAAGCATTAGCTCTAAGTGTGTGAATTTCTGGGCTGCAGTCTGTCGTGAAGCTTCTGGGACGGCCTCTGTATCATCAGTTAAGCCCCGAAGAGGATTCGTAGATGTTTTCTTTAGCCATGTTGAGTTATCCATAAGAAATGTGGCGAAATTTGGATCTAGAGACAATGTGTACTGTAAGTTCTGTCTCCATGCCTCAAATGGTGTTATGGTTTCATTTTTGGTCAGAGCCCATTGTTTGGGTGCACGAACAGCCATTCTGTGAGTGTTGATTTAGTAGCTTTGTTAACTACTGAAATGTTACCACATGTATATAAACAGTTCTGTTTTTGAACCGCTCGCCAAACCAAGACCGGTAAACTGTCGAAGTTCTGGAGTGAAATTAACACAAGAACTGCATCTCTTGTAATGAAGGAGTAGGTTGATACCCGCTGCCACCACGCCAGTATGGATGTAGGACGGAATTGACAAATATATGTGGTTTTCAATTTTATCAACACAGAAAAATGTTCGTGGTCACAAAACCGCCAAATCAATAATAATCCAACGTAACTCCCACACAAACATCTATAACAGTAACAGCAAGTATGACATACACAGACAATGGTATGGCGCCTAGTCTACTTATGCACTAGTCATTTGTAACCACTGCCCCCGCCACTTACGGGGATAGGCTGGGGACAGCGGGGCTAATGTGCGGGGTAATTACCCTCCGTGTTCCCCCGCAGTGCCGGGTTAATGCAGGGGTTTTGATATTAGGCAAATATACCCCCAGTGGAATGAACTATTATAAACAGCGGGGCTTTGACCTTCTGGAGGTCCCCCGCAGTGCGGGGCTTCTAGCAGGGCTGTGAAAAGTGAAAAGTCAATGTCCCCGCTATCCCCGTAGGTGGGGGCAGTGGTTACAAATGACTGGTGCATTATATATATGTATCAGAAAGATCCGATCAAAACTGAAGGTGTAATGGTGATGCCAAGCATTTCCCATTGTAAGCCAGTCTATGCTACCTTGTGGTCGCCATAGCAGCGAAAGTTTTAATTCGATTTCAATAATAAGCTTATGTCACCAATGCCCCGCCAGACGCATGCTACAGATGAGAAATGGTTCAGATCAGTCTGCAGGCTGCAGAGATGTAACTGGTCAAAAGGGTGGACGGACGATGGACGGACGGACGACGAACGGACTAACATCCTATAAGCTCCCCAGGAGCCTTCGGCGCAGGTAAGCTAAACTATGTGAAAATTATCAGCTAAACATTTCTGATATGTTTAGCTCACCAGAGCCGAAGGCTCCGGGGGAGCTTATAGGATAGGCAGTTGTCCGTCGTCTGCGTCGTCGTCTGCGTCGTATGTCCGTCGTCAACACTTTCAAACGACTTCTCCTCTGAAGCCACTAGGCCGATTGGGCCCAAATTTTATCTGTAGCATTCTTGAGCGTGGGGATTGAAAGTTTGTGTTTTTTTATGAAAATCGGCTCATTAGTTTGGTTGCTATGGCAACTTAGATTTCCCATAGACTTATAATGGGGAAAATTGAAAAAAAAGCATTTACTGCCAAGCCTCTGCAGATATTTTGAAAAAACTTCCACAGAAATGTTACTTAGACAATCTACTCTCTGTCATATGAATTTAGGGCTGCTGCTCATTTGTATTGGTTACCATGGAAACCAAAATGAAAAAAATAGGAAAAAAAAAATACTTAAAAAATCATCTCCTCAGAAACCGTATGCTCTATGAGGCTGAGAGTTTATGGAAATATTCACCATATTTGCCTTTACAGGTTTTGTTTTTTTTTTTTTTTTATGAAATTTGGCTCTTTAGTTTGGTTGCTATGGCAACTTAGATTTTCCATAGACTAATAATGGGGAAAATTGAAAAAATGGCGTTAACTACCAAGCCTTTGCAGATATTTTGACAAAATTTTCATAGAAACGTTCCTTGAGTAAACTTATCTCAGCCATATGCTTTTATGTCAACACGTGGGTCCAGTAGGTTGTGCCAGGGCCATGCCCCGCCTCCACTTCATAAAATGCCTTATATCTCAGAAACCTTACAGATCCCCACCCCTAAACCAAATATATTCTTGTTCCTTATGATAAGACACATTAAGTGACACCAACCTGGGGGTTCCCCCGGATGTGCCGGGGACATGCCCCACCCCCTCCACTTCATTAAATGTCATTTATCTCAGAAACCATTCAGATCCCCACCCCTAAACCGTATATATTCGTGTTTCTTATGATGACGCACTCAATGACAGCAACCTGGGGGTCCCTCGGGATGTGCCTGGGCCATGCCCAATCTCATCCATTTCATAAACGGCCCAATATCCCAGATACCCTACAGATCCCCACCCCTAAACCATATATATTCTCGTTCCAAATGATAATTCGCATTCAGTGAAACCAACCTGGGGGACGCCCAGGATGTGCCGGGGCCATGCCCAACCCCCTCCTCTTCATAAAAGGCCAAATATTCCAGAAACCTTACAAATCCCCACCCCTAAACCATATATATTCTTGTTCCTTATGATAAGATGCATTTAGTGACACCAACTTTGGGGATCCCCCAGATGTGCCGGGGACATGCCCAACCCCCTCCACTTCATAAAATGCCATTTATCACAGAAACCATGTAGATCCCCACTATTTAACCAAATATATTCTTGTTCCTTATGATAAGACACACTCAGTGATACCAACCTGGGGGGGGGGGGGGGGGGGTGCCCCGGGATGTGCCGGGGCTGTGCCCCATCCCCTCCACTTCATAAAAGGCCAAATATTCCAGAAACATTTCAGATCCCCACCCCTAAACCATATATATTCTTGTTCCTTATATAAGACACATTCAGTGACACCAACCTAGGAGTAGCCCAGGGCTTGCGCGGGCCATGCTCCACCCCTCAACTTCACAAAAGACCATATATCTGAGAAACTGTTCAGAGCCCTACCCCTAAACCATAATTTATTCTTGTTCCTTATGATAAGACGCAATCAGTGACACCAGCATAGGGGACTCCCCGGGTGCCGCCGGCCTTGTCCCACCCCTTTACTTCATTTAAAGCCATATATCTCAGAACGGCCCCCGCCCATTGGGGCTTGAAGAAATATATTGGCTGCATGATGCTTCCACGCAGAGCTGAATCCGGCCCGCACACTAGTACTGGTAAACCGCTTAGAGGATCTAAGCCTGTCCAGGAACTGCGGTGCGAGGCGGACCGCCCATGCTAATAAACCCTATTGTTTCATTGGGCGACAGGGCTTGAGATGTCATTTCATCTCAGTGTCGGGTAAAAGTCCCACAAAACTGGAAGCAACGTCTCCAAAATGACCTTTACAGTGTTGACGGGGTCGTTAAACCTCAAATCAACCAAATATATCTCAGAAACTGTTCAGATCCTTCACCCCTTAACCATATAAATTATATTCTTCTTCTTTATGATAAGTCCCCACTTCATGATAGGCCAGATATCTCAGAAACCGTTCAAATCCCCACCCCATAATCACATATATTCATGTTCATTGTTATTAGACACATTCAGTCACCCCCATCTTGGGGGTCGGCAGTGGCCATTTCTCTCCAATCCACTTCATAAAAGGGCCTCATATCTCAGAAACCGTTCAGCATTCAGTGACAGCAATCTTGGGCTTTTCTGGGATCCATCATGCCCGAATCCCTCCACTGCTTAAAAAGCCTTACATCTCAGGAGCCATACATATTCCCACTGCTAAACCATAATGTCTCTGTTCCTTTTGATAAGATGCATTTAGTGACACCAACCAGGGTTCCATTGGGTTCATGCCCCACCCTCTCTACTTTATAAAACACCTAATATTTCAGATACAGTCCACATGAGTGCTCATTTGGGTATGGGGTTTGTTTGGGAGACTTTATAATTGGCAGATTAAAATCATATCCTGTTAAAATACAATGTCATGGACAGTGCCCACCTGAGCTCTGGTTTATGAAATTTGGCTCTTTGGTTTATTTGCTATGGCAAGTTAAGAACTTCCATTGACTTATAAATGGGGAAAATTGAACAATGACATTTATGCCTTTCAAGATATTTTGTCAAACTTACATAGAAATGTTCCTTTAAAAATGTTCTTTTAGGCCTATTAGTTGCCACAGATTGGAAATTGTCAATTGTCATCTGTTGTCCTGCAACAACACATTCAACCAACATCAGACCTCTGAAGCCACTAGGCTGATTTGGTCCAAATTCTATCTGTAGTATCCTTGGGCGCAGGGCTTCCATGGTTAATTAAAATACATTGCTGCCAGTGGGCAGTGCCCCCTGAGCTATGGTGAGCAAAGTGGCCCATGGACCTCTTGTTCATATTTCTCCTCAAAATTGTGGTAACTCGTTAGAACCGCCCCGACAAGACGTTACAGTCTATGTTCTGAGCAGAAATAAGAATAATAATGTTTATCTCATGACGTCGCGTCTGAGAGTGTAATAACGCCATGTATTATTTTCGATAATCCACTAGTGGATTAAATATGCAAATTAGCTAGATAGGTCCCGTAAAGTTACATGTTCGACGTTCTTAACTAATAGCGGAATATATATATTTTTGTAAACAATCTGGTGAATAAAATGCGTTTTAAATGTCATATGATAATAGAATCTTGCATTCGTGCTCATGTATTATTGAATTTATTAAACTCGTTGACGAAAAGGGATAAAATGCTCGGCAAAGCCTCGCATTTTATCCCCTTTCCTCAACTCGTTTAATAAATTCAATAATACATGATTACTCATTAAAGATCCTCTATATATCCCTGTAAACCCGAGTTTTATTGCATAAAAGTGGGATTAACGGGGAGTAAAATGTACACGGGCGTGTTTACGTGATTTCGTGAAAATATGCTGCCATTGAGCCATGAAAGATAACATTTTTGTTTTCAAGTGAATGCATTTTCGTGATTTCTTACCTGAGTTAAATTGTTTATATTCTGGATATCTGCTCTTGGCAACACACAGTGGTCAATGAAGTTAATCAATCCGCTGAGATCTGTTTCTCGTGGGCTGGGTTGTTCCTTAAATGGTTTCTGTCCTGGGTTCATATATACCTTCGCCATTTCCCATGGTTCACCAGGCCACCTGCTAACATCACTGTTATTCCAATTGGACTGCTTGAACTCAAATGGCGCGTGTTTAAAGCCTACAAGTTCGTCTGCATATATCTGGCAGTTACGACAACAGCCTGTCTTCCACTTACCCCGCTTTTTAGTGATATTTGCTGTCGGACATATCTTACTACAGGATGTGACCTGTTTCACTTTATCTGTCACATAACCATGAATCTTTTTACTGCGCTTTCCTGCAAACTTCTCAAGACCAGTTTTGACCATTCCCAGGCATATCCCTGCTTTCACCCAAAGTTTATATTCATTGTCTTTAAGCCGATCTTCGAGGGAAGCCATTTTTGCTTCTGACTTTAAATAAAACATTCCATGTCTGGGAAAACAATTTAAAAACTAATTTATTATCTGCTTGATATGATATAGCTGTGTAAGCCATGTCACGAGAAGACGTGTCTGCTGGATTTGCAAACAGGTATTTTAGTGATAATTAACTGATAATTTTCCTTATTTATCCATAAGAAAACTATGTAGTGGGTATTTTTTATGGAGAATTGACAAAAAATATCCTTCAGTTATTACCAAATACCCACCTTCACCACGGAAACACGGCTATATCACTTTGAACCCCTCGTACCCCACTTTTATATAGTAAAACTGGGGTTCGCAGGGGTAAACCTTATTTTTCTTATTTCTGCTCTAATAGATTGTGGGTACTCGTTAGAACCGCCTCGATGAGGCAGTTCTAACGAGTACCCACAATCTATATTTTGAGCAAAAATAAGAAAAATATCACAATTTTTCATCTGAAAATTTTCATTTTTTCGGCGATAAATGTGTCAATGTATTTGTATAGGCGTGTTTTCGTAATGATGTGGAACTATGTAAGACACGAACTGGTCTACTCAGCTGCGTAGACTAAGTCTTGCAATTTTAGTAAGTAGTTTAGGTCGTAGTACCAAAGAGTTAATCCAAAATCATTAATCCATTATAACTAGAGATATTGTTCTATCGAAGCAGCAAAAGCACCGTGGTATAGCGCTTAAACTTAGCGCCTCATAAACCAGAGGTCGAGGGTTCGGTCCCGAGCTGCTTCAGACTTTCAGATGAGTCCCGTATCCGTATGACCTTAGCTGTTGGTGGGACGTAAAATTGAAACACTCCATCCAAGCAACAAAAAACAATGTGCTAATTAGACTGCATGTGGTTGCGCAGGCTGGTCTGTATCTTTGTTGTTTGCAAATGGCTGCACAGACTAACAAAGCACTTTAAAACAAAAGGAAACAAAAGGTTTTTATACTAAACCGACAGCGAATTCTGAAGTACTGATCAGATTTACCGCGCAGATACACCGTTCTGATCTGCACCGTTGCTATTCGAAAATGTCCCAGACAGTAGGGGTTTTCTCTTATGTGTCGCACACTGCAGTGGTTATTGATTTTTGTTGAAATGTATTCGCATTGTAGTCGCCGACAGGATTGACAGGGCGGAACTATCGTCTGCACCTGCGTTTGGAAAATTCTATTATCAAAAATGTAAATAATGTCACCCGATTGTCTGAATTCAACTGTGACACAAACGAAGCGACAATTACTACGTCCAGTAAAAGTCCTAAAAAAAAAACCCAAAATCAATTCAGAAAATCTGATTCAACGATTTTTTTCGTTTCTTCCTTTTAATAGTCATTTTAGCCCATGTATCTCTAAGGGAAAGTTTTAGTCCTGACCCTCCGCCGACATCTCCAGCAAGTCGTATGCCTCTGCGACAGTCAGGAAAGGCTGTGATTATTTAGAGAAATTGCAAAACAAAGAAATGTGACCACAGACTAGGTCCATTTGACGATGATTGTCATGTAAAATAACAAATATTCAAATCCATGTGATGCACTTTATAAATAGATATGCAATTACGACATATCTTACATTCGAATGGCTGATAGAGGCTCACTAGGAACGGGGATCCACTAGCGCGATGTGCTCTAAACAGTGGTCAAAAAGAATTATACCGATATCAGTTGGGTGTCACAGCTTTTATTTTCCATGAAGTGATCGTGCAAATTAAACATAGATGCCCTTGTAATTTACAAGAGCAATAAACACTTCTATATATGCTACCCAAAGTTTGATAGGGATCACATTTTATATACCAAAATTTGCACTGAATATTTAAAATTTCATGACATGACCTTATATTGATAAATATCTTATCATGTGGAATTCAGTTCTCATGAAAGTGCACACTCCTCACACTTAGCAAATGAATTAATGCACTCCAAAAAGCTTGCGTAACACTGCATTCCATCAGAAAAATCAAACTTGTCAGTGTTCCTTTATACTTGTAAAAAGGACTAATTGCGCACCTCTTGTGGCTGTTCTGTTCTTGTATTGTTATGAAAGAGACTTCATTTTGTCGCTTTCCATTGATAACCAGTCTGAAATTATTGAAGCTTTTAGCTCTACTTCTAGATATTTAGATGATTTATTAAATATTGATAATACCTATTTTGATGGTTTGATCAGTCAGATTTACCCCCTAGAACTTCAGTTAAATAAAGCAAATTCTTTTGATACCGAGGCCCCGTTTTTGGATTTACATCTATCTATTGTAGATGGATTTGTTTCGTGCAAAATTTATGATAAACGCGATGACTTTGATTTTGAGATTGTAAATTTTCCTTTTTTGGATGGTGATGTTCCTCGTGCGCCATCCCATGGCGTTTATATTTCGCAATTAATTCGATTTGCTAGAGTGTGTAGTCATGTAACTGACTTCAACACTCGTAATAAATTATTAACGGCTAAACTCCTTAATCAGGGTTATCGGTACCATAAACTACGCAAAGCCTTTTCAAAATTTTATAGACGCCATTCAGATTTAATTTCAAAATTTAATATTGGACTTAAATCTCTTCTGCAACAAGGTATATCGGAACCCGAATTTTATGGTGACTTAGTATATAAATTCAGAAAAATATATAACCGCAATGATTTCAGCACCCAATTTCGTAAAATCATTCTTCGATATAAAAAGATTGGATACAACATGGATATTATACGACAGACTGCATGCATGGTAGTTAACCCAATCACGGTTGGCAACTTTCCTTCCCTCTTTAATTGCACGCCGGTGGGTCAGGCCTCAGATTCTATGACGGCTCCAACGTAAAGGCTTATTGAAAATTAATGAGATAATGTTGGTTGGTGACTGATGCTCTGTCTCTGGTCGGGCTCATCGGAGTCTAACTGTTGGTTTTCTTTTGCTCCAGCATTTCAGTGGTTTCTTGCTGTCGAGTCCTCACCGTTGTCTCACCTCTGTGGTTCTTTGATTTTTGTGTTCACGGAGATGTTGCACTGATGAGTTAGGAGGCCTTCATGCGGACTGAACAAATTATTTGTCTAAATCGCGACGGAAGTAAGGGCGAGGATTGTGGCCACGTAAAATCGATTTAAGCCCCCCAGTGGAAATCTTCCACTGACCGTTCCAAGGCGGCTCTTCTGTGGCGATTTATTTATGTTGTTGTTTGTTACTTACTGTGTGTATCACTTGTGTCTTTTGGTTTTGGATGGCCATATGGCCATTTTGTGGGAAAGTTACTGTCCTTATGGCCTTCCTTTGTTTAGGTTTCCATTATGGTCTGGTCGCTTAATGTTTGTATTTCTTTCCCTCTGGTGTCTTTTATGGGTGGTGTAAGTTAATTGTATCAATTCCTGATCTTTGTTTTACTTCTACTTTTCATGTGATTTGTGAAGCTCTAAAATGCCTAGGGGACAGTTAAGAAACCGTCTGAGCTCCGAACAAATGAACCGTGGCGTCGGAATGTTGGAATCTGGCGACTCTCGACGTCGTGTCGCTGGGAGTATGAATGTGTTTCAGAGCATGGTTTCCCGAATGTGGAGTTGGCAACTTACCCACGGAAATCCTTCACTCAGACCCGGCGGGGTCGAGAAAAGGCTACAACTCAACATCAGGAACGCTTTTTGTTGCTTCAGTCTCGACGTCAATGGTTCCTGAACGCTACGCGTTTGAATAACGACTGGAGTACGAATTTCTACACAAACTGTCAGAAACAGCCTCCACGAGCTCGTTCCGTTGAGGAGACAGCACGTACAAGACTGGTTGGAATTTGCCAGAACTCACGTCAGGTGCCCGATTCGTGACTGGACACCAGTACTGTTTACTGATGAGTCCAGATTCTGTCTAGACTTCAGGTCATGGTTTTGGCTGGGATAAGCGTGAACGGTTAAATTGACTTGTTCGTCGCTGAAAACGGAACGTTAACGTCAGTGAGGTGCTGTAATGATATTCTTGATCAGTTTTGAGACCATATGCCGGTACTATCGTCCCGGACTTTATTCTGATGGACGATAATGCCAGTCCCCACCGTGTCTACGTCACTGATGCCTACCTGGAATGTGAGACAATCGTTCGTAAGGACTGGCTTGCTCGATCACCTGACTTAAAACCGATTGAGCAGGCGTGGGACATGCTACAGCGTGCTGTTTTAGTCCGACCTGTGCAGCCGAGGACTTTACAGGAGTTGGTTGCTGAATGGAGGCTGATTCCACAAAACAGGATACAGACTCTGATTACGAGCATGCGCAGGCGATGTCGTGCTGTAATCGATGCCCATGGACGCCATACACCTTATTACTCCTTATTAGGCACGTTTGTCCAAACAAATTTGGAAATTTGTGAAAAAAACATTTGTCCAAATCCCTTCGTGTGACGGCAAATTTTGTGGGTGCCAAGACGGTTGTTGTTGTCACGACTGAATGCAGTGCCAGTTGACAAAATTAATCACTAGTCTTTGTTAAGGATATGTTTTCTATCATTATGTATCAAATTTGGATTCAGCTGATTAAGTTATCCAAAACTTATTTTGCAGTCAAAAAGTGATCCCTATCAAACTTTGAGTAGTATGTGGTTTAAAAGAAGGCTTCTAGTTTAAATAGTTCCTGAGAAATCTTTGACAATAAATTTAACATTGACCTATTTGTAGAGATAGAAGAATGGAAGAGCAAATGGACAACACGGTGGATATTTCTTTTACACGACATACGGCATTATCATTACATAATATACCATGTTTGGGGCCTCTAGCTTTTTCTCTTCATGAGAAATCTTTTGTTGGACCATATGGAGAGAAAGAATCATAAAAGAACAGCAAAAACATTGTCTCGTACATGATAATATTTATAATTATGACATAGTTTACCAATCTCGAAGCATCTAGCTTTTAAAGTTCCTATCAAATCGTTGACGTGCATTTTAGCACCAGCATGTATAAAGAGAAAGAATAATGAACGAACAGATGAACAATAACTGTCTTGAAAAATGTTGTTGTTTTTTTTCACTTTTCAAAGTTTACTAAGTACGAGGCTTCCCCGAAGAATCATTGGCGAAACATTCAATATTTACCTATATCGAGAGTTTGTTTGTTTGTTTGATTTGAGGTTTAACGTCCCCCTCAACACTGATAGGTCATTTTGGAGATGTTGCTTCCAATTGTGTGGGACTTTTACCCGACACTGAGATGAAATGAAATCTCAAGCCCTGTCGCCCAATGAAACCAATAGGGTTTATAAGTATGTATGGTCTGACTCGCACCGCTTTGCCTGGGCAGGCTTAGATCCTCTAAGTGGTTTACCAGTACGCGTGTGCAGTCAGTTTCAGCTCTGCGTGGAAGCATCATGCAGCCCATCTATTTCTTCAAGCCCCGATCGGCGGGGGCGTCCAATATGGAGAGAAGGAAAAATGAATGAACAAAGGAACAAATAAGCCCAGAAAGTGCACTGTATCATTCACGATGTAATCCATCAGCATAACAAGGTATGCTAAGTTTGATGCTCTTAGCTGTTGTAATAAATAAATAAATATTGGTCTGCATAGACAGAGATAAAAAAAAAGATAAGAGAGAAAGAGAATGTAAATAAGAGGTGAACTAATAATTCGAGAAAGTCCACTGTCTCTTATACAACATTAGTCGCCACTATTACATAGCAAGTGTTTTGTATGTATATAATTATTACTTTTATATCATATACCTACAAATGCCACTGCTGTCTCTACCAGTTTTCATACTCAAATACAGAATAACGTATCAATGTAATTGCGTTTTCCGATTCCGTATCACAATCCTTGCTAGCTCTGAGTTCCGGTATTTGTTGCGACGTTACAAAGCGGCCATATGTAACACGGAACCAGTCCTGTGAAATGTTGGCCTTATTTACAAGCAAAGTGTCAAATTTTTCATTTTTATCAGCGTCAGATTTACGATTGAATAATAATAATAATAATAATAATAATAATAATAATAATAATAATATGAAGCAAACATATATGTTCATGTAATAAACATAATTTTCTAGAGTAACTTCTTGATCTGCCGTACAGTATCACGTCTCTTGTATGTTTCGTGATCATACGCATCACACCTGACGCTAACGTCAAATTTCAAATTTCCCAATTATTAACATTTAAAATATGATTTTATTTGAACACAATAATTCCGCTGAAGGCTGTATCGGGCCTGTGGGGGCGCAAAGTCACCAAACAATGAAATGTAGGTCAAGATCAAACATGGATGCCTGCATAATACAAGTTGTTACTCCAAGATGCAAGCTTGTACCAAGTAACATTAATGAAACTCTTCTTGTTCTCGAAAAATGGACTCTTACGCAGGGTGGAAGTTAAGGTGGTCGCACTATATTACAAAGTCAGTGAACCATGAAATGTAGGTCGAGATGAGATATAGATCCTTGCATTGAAGTTGCCATTCCTAGATGCAAGTTTGTACTAAGTACTATGAATAAAGCTCCGTGTGTGTCATACTGTGTGTGTCACTTGTGTCTTTTAATTTTGGATGGCCATATGGCCATTTTGTGGGAAAGTAACTGTCCTTATGGCCTTCCTTTGTTTAGGTTTCCATTATGGTCTGGTCGCTTGGTGTTTGTATTTCTTTCCCTTTGGTGTCTTTTATGGGTGGAGTAAGTTAATTGTATCAATTCCTGATCTTTGTTTTACTTCTACTTATAGTTCTCTAGAAATGGACTCTTAAATTAGGGTGAAAGTCGGGATGGTCGCAATAATTCTCAAAGTCAGTGAACCATGAAATATAGGTAAAGGCCAGATATGGATGCTTGAATTGAAGTTGCAATTCCAAAATGCAAGCTTGTACCCAGTTTTATTAATGATGCTCTTATAGTGCTCTAGAAATTGAGTCTTACATTAGGGTGAAATTTAGGGTGGTCGCAAAAATTCACAAAGTCAGTGAACCATGCAATATAGGTCAAGGTCAGATATGGATTGCATTGAAGTTGCAATTCGTAGATGCAAGCTGTACCAATGATCATTAATTAAGGTCTTATAAGTTCTCTAGAAATGGACCCTTACATTAGGGTGAAAGTTAGGGTGGTCGCAAATGTTGACGGCTTGACGAACGGACGGACGGACACACGGACGAACGGATGGAAAACCGGACTCCTATATCGCGCCATGCTAAAAGCAGGCACGACAAAACTGTATATCTAAAGAAACTTTATCTGCCGCACAGTTTCACGTCTCTTGGATGTTTCCAGATCTTACACATCAACCTCGACGCTAACGTCAAATTTCTCAGTTATTAACGTTTGAAATATATGATTTTATTGGAAGCAAAAAATGAATAGCTCAAGTAACCTGACCTGCCGCAATATCACATCGCTTTTCGAGACCATGCGCATCACCCTCGACGCTCCTCGACTGTCGTGATCATGGCCCCCGACAGCATGTTTATGGGTGTGTGGGTGTGTGTGGGAGGGGTGTTCGGCGGAGTGTGGTGTGAAAAGTTTAGGCATACAATGGGGTTGCCCTGTCAGTTGTCTCAGTCGGTACTCTGACTATTCATGTTGGTTATTTTAAACATTGATTGCATGGTTTTAGAACACTTGCCTATGTAAAAATTTCAAGACGATAAAAGGGACATAAGTCAAAATTTATTAAAGTAGAAGTAAAACAAAGATCAGGAATCGATACAATTAACTTACTCCACCCATCAAAGACACCAAAGGGGAAGAAACACAAACATGAAGCGACCAGACCATAATGGAAACCTAAACAAAGGAAGGCCATAAGGGCAGTTACTTTCCCACAAAATGGCCATATGACCATTCAAAATAAAAAGACTCAAAGCTTGAGTTGTTGCCCTTTGCTTTACATGTGCATTGTCACTGTCAATAACTAAAGCAAGTTTCTTTAATATATCTTTAACAGTTTTGAATTAATGATGAAATGTAGAAGAAAAAGGCTGAAAATGAGTTTAACAAAAGGTCATAACTCTAACAATTTTGTAGATAAAGTAACTAGCCTGATACAGAACTGCGTATTGTTGCTGTGACTTAACGTATGTGTTTCAGGGTTTGCAAGGTTTTAAGAAAAAATGTGGACATACAGACGGTTGGATAAAAGGGCATAAGTTAAAATTTATAAAAGCTAAAGTTGTTACTCTATGCTACACATGTGTATTGTCACTGTTAATAACTACAGGAAGTTTCATTGGAATATCTACAACGGATTTGAAATTATGACGAACAAAAAAAAAAACAAAAAAAAAAACGGAAAATGCTTAACTTTTTTATTTGTTAAAGGATCATAACTCTTACAATTTTGTAGCTAGAGTTACATAACTTGCCATAAAATTGTGTACTATTTTGGTGACTTCAAGTTCAAAGTTTGACTGTTTATAAGTTAGTAAGAAACACATAAACAACGTGGACGAACATACGGACGGACGGGTGATTATTATAGGGCACACGCAAAAAATTTGCGGGACACTAAATAGTAAGAAGAATGACAAGTGCAAGGAATAGAAATGGAGGCAATGATCAGGAATCGATACAATCAACCCACAGCTCCTATCAGAGACCCCAAAGGGAAAGAAACACAAACATGAAACAACAGACCTAATGGAAACATCAATAGCGGAAAGCCAAAAGGACAGTTACTTTCCCACAAAATTGCCAATAGGCTATCCAAAATAAAATAATATAATCCACACAAACACCCAAAGACAAACCATACCAAAAATAAACCGCGACAGAAGAACCGCCTTGGAACGGTCAGCGGAAACGAATTCCACTGGGGGGCTTAAATCGATTATTCGTGGCCACAATCCTCGCCCATACTTCCGTCGAGATTTAGACAAATAATTTGTTCAATCCGCATGAAGGCCTCCTACTCATCAGTGCACAACCCCGAGAACACACACACAAAAAAAAAAAAACAAAAAAAAAAACAAAAAAAAAACACAGAGATGAAACAACGGCGAGGACCCGACAGCAAGAAACCACTGAAACGCCGGAGCAAAAGAAAACCAACAGCCAGACCCCGACAGGCACCAACCAACGTTACAATGAATTAGATCGCTCTAAATCGCAGTATGCCCCGTCGCCGAGACCGCCACAGAACCCGAGGCCCGACCCACCTGCATGCAACCAAAGAGGGAATCAAAGTAGAAGTATAACAAAGATCAGGAATCGATACAATTAACTTACTCCACCCATCAAAGACACAAAAGGGAATGAAACACAAACATTAAGCGACCAGACCATAATGGAAACCTAAACAAAGGAAGGCCATAAGGACAGTTACTTTCCCACAAAATTGGCCATATGGCCATCCAAAATAAAAAGACACAAGTGATACACATAGTAAGTAACAAACAACAACATAAATAAACCGCCACAGAAGAACCGCCTTGGAACGGTCAGTGGAAAGATTTCCACTGGGGGGGCTTAAATCGATTATACGTGGCCACAATCCTCGCCCTACTTCCATCGCGATTTAGACTAATAATTTGTTCAGTCCACATGAAGGCCTCCTAACTCATCAGTGCAACATCTCCGTGAACACAAAAAATCAAAGAACTACAGAGGTGAGACAACGGTGAGGACTCGACAGCAAGAAACCACTGAAATGCTGGAGCAAAACAAAACCAACAGTTAGACTCCGATGGACCCGACCAGAGACAGAGCATAGGGCACCAACCAACATTACCAAAAATTAGATCTCTCTAATTCTCAATAAACCTTTACGTTGGAGCCGTCATAGAATCTGAGGCCTGACCCACCGGCGTGCAAATAAAGAGGGAAGCAAAGTTGCCAACCGTGATTGGGTTAACTACCATGCATGCAGTCTGTCTTATAACATCCATGTTGTACCCAATCATTTTATATCGAAGAAGGATTTTACGAAATAGGGTGCTGAAGTCATTGCGGTTATATATTTTTCTGAATTTATATACTAAGTCACCATAAAATTCGGGTTCCGATAGACCTTGTTGCAGAAGAGATATAAGTCCAATATTGAATTTTGAAATTAAATCAGAATGGCGTCTATAAAATTTTGAAAAGGCTTTGCGTAGTTTATGGTACCGATAACCCTGATTAAGGAGTTTAGCCGTTAATAATTTATTACGTGTGTTGAAGTCAGTTACATGACAACATACTCTAGCAAATCGAATTAATTGCGAAATATAAACGCATTAGGATGGCGCACGAGGAACATCACCATCCAAAAAAAGGAAAATTTACAATCTCAAAATCAAAGTCATCGCGTTTATCATAAATTTTGCACGAAAAAAAAAAACAATCTACAATAGATAGATGTAAATCCAAAAACGGGGCCTGGGTATCAGAAGAATTTGCTTTATTTAACTGAAGTTCTGGGGGTTAAATCTGACTGATCAAACCATCGAAATAGGTATTATCAATATTTAATAAATCATCTAAATATCTAGAAGTGGAGCTAAAAGCTTCAATAATTTCAGATTGGTTATCAATGGAAAGCGACAACATGAAGTCTCTTTCATAACAATACAAGAACAGATCAGCCACAAGAGGTGCGCAATTCGTACGCATCGGGATACCCACAATTTGTCTAAATAACTTAGTACCGAATCTAATATAAATATTGTCAAGTAGAAAGGTGAGGGCATCACACACTTTCTGACATGACCAAAATGGATAATTCTAATGCTCTTTAGAAGTGAAAAATGCATTTCTGACATTACATGCAAGATATAGAGAATCTTCTCTGTGAAAAGCCCATTCAATTAAATCATTAAGCTTTTCTTTTATAAGATTATGAGGAAGTGCAGTGTAAAGAGTGGAAAAATCGTAAGTAGACAGACTTAAAGCACAAAAATGTCTGGATTTCAATTTATTTAAAACCTCATTCGAATTTTTTATAGACCAAAACAGATTTCTTCCTGGTCTTTCAAAGACTTTATCACAATATTTAATCACATGCGTTTTAATAGCAGTAAGACAGGAAGTTAATAATTTAGAAAGTTCAGTGGTAGTGCAAGAGCTAGAATTTGCAATAAACCGTGCTTTGTAAGGTCTTTTATGAAGTTTTGGTAACCAGTATAGCGTAGGAAAGTAGAAGTAAAACAAAGATCAGGAATTGATACAATTAACTTACACCACCCATAAAAGACACCAAAGGGAAAGAAATACAAACATTAAGCGACCAGACCATAATGGAAACCCAAACAAAGGAAGGCCATAAAGACAGTTACTTTCCCACAAAATGGCCATATGGCAATCCAAAACCAAAAGACACAAGTGATACACACAGTTAGTAACAAACAACAACATAAATAAATAAGCTTGTCTTGGCCTTCGGTAACACACACAGCAAACTTGGTGGCTGAATGACAAACATGTTTATCTACTATAGCTCTCTCTTCAGTTGAAGGCTGAAGTTCATAGGCCTTAGTACCACCAAGTTCCTGCTTAAGCGTGTTAACACAGTGGAGCCGTCACACAACGACGACGTTGTTAGCGGCCTTGTCTGCAGGGGCCAAAACAAACTTCTTATGAAATTCTGGAATACCTAGTTTAAGATGACGTAAAGGCGTCTTGGGCTTAGGAGGTAATAAGTTAGTATTTTGAGAATAGAAAGAAATGCGTTCATTCACTAGTTTTAAAATGCTAAGTTTCCAGTCCTTAAGGACTTTATGCTCAACATACTCTCGCTTACACAATCGATTACCGAATTCATTCAAGGAAGCAGCGATTTCATCTCTACATTTACTGAAATCAATTTTAGAAGGAAACCGATATTTCGGTCCTTTAGAAATTATATTCCTTATCCTAGAATCAGGAATAATTTTCAAATTGCCAGTAATTACATGACCAGCAGCAGGATAGCAATACACTGAGTTTTTACAATCACATGAATCAGGAGTATTAGTATCAATATCAAGATCTGAAACAAGTTTATTGAAATTAAAAATGCTAGATCTAACAGGTTTGTTATATCTATAGCAACTTATAGGTGTTTCAGTTTTTTGAAAATAAGCAGGAATGGAAGAAAGCACAGATCTCTCACGGAAGATACTGGGCAAATCTATTAAATCCATAGCCTTATTAATGAAGGATATTTTGAAGAAATGGCGTTTATGATTAATTTCAGAAACAATGTAAGGACGGAGAGTATGCTGAGTATAGCCTCTAGTTAAGAGAGCCGCATCATATAACTGATTAGAACTATCGTAGAATTTATTCGCCTCGGTGTCCAGAAGACGTAAAACAGAAACGGGTAATGAACTTAAAAATGAAAGCATAGAGTGGCGTCCATGATTTAATAATATAATTGACAGTCACTTCAGTCTAGTATTGTTACGTTTAAACGCACGTGATTTACGTTTAAAGTTACCATTTTTCCTGGTGCCGTGAGATCTAGTTCTGCGTTTTCGACATTCCAGGAGCGAGAAAATATCAAAGTCCGGCATTCTGGAAATATTACCCTCATGATAAATTTTGTCATTAAATCCCAGTGGAAAAGGGGTCTGTAAAAATTTTATCCATTTCAGTTCAGCCTCATGTCTTTTGATGATTTTGAATCTAGATGTAGAATTTGCATCGTAATATGTTTTTCCACTGGTTGTATAATAATGTTATTTACAGAATGACCTGTACTTCGAAAGTGACGGTACAAGAAAGTGTCAGTTTTCTTAGGCTTACTCATTCTACGATAATGCTCGTTCAATCTAGTTTTAAGCATGCGGTTAGTTTGACCGACGTACTGCACATTACAGTTTGCAGCACGTCATGTAATAAGATAAATTAAATCTGTAGACTGTCATGTCAAATCAGACATGTTAACTACAGAAAAGCGTCTGCCGTTTACAGACGAAGTAACGGTAGACGCGGTGCTTAAATGCGAACAACATCTGCACCTCTTGGCATTGCACTTAGAAATACTAGGATACATTCCACTTCTTTTCCACGGATTTATATTTTCGAAGGATGGGCGATTTGAGAGGACCGGGCACCACCACACACGCAGCCCGTCGTATAACTGTAAAACAGAAGTGGAGGCAACGATCAGGAATCGATACAATTAACCCACAACCCCCATCAGAGACACCAAAGGGAAAGAAATACAAACATGAAGCAGCAGACCCCAACGGAAACACCAAAAGTGGAAAGCCAAAAGGACAGCCACTTTCCTACAAAATGGCCAAAAGGCTATCCAAAATAAAATAATGTAAGCAACACAAACACCCAAAGACAAACCATAACGAAAACAAACCGCTACAGAAGAACCGCCTTGGAAAGGTCAGCGGAAAGGTATTCCACTGGGCGCTTAAATCGATTTTACGTGGCCACAATCCTCGCCCCTTACTTCCGTCGCGATTTAGACAAATAATTTGTTCAGTTCGCTTGAAGGTCTCCTAACTCATCAGTGCAAAATCTCCGTGAACAGAAATAATCAAACAACCACAGAGATGAAACAACGGCGAGGACTCGACACCAAGAAACCACTGAAATGCTGGAGCAAAAGAAAACCAACAGTTAGACTCCGATGGGCCCGACCAGAGATAGAGCATCAGACACCAACCTACATTACCTTTAATTAGATCTCTCTAACTCTCAATAAACCTTTACGCTGGAACCGGCATAGAATATGAGGCCTGACTCATCGGCGTGCAATAAAAGAGGGAAGCAAAGCTGTCACCCTTGAATGGGTTAACTACCATGCATGCAGTCTGTCTTTTAACATTTATGTTGCACCCAAGCTTTTTATATCGAAGAATGATTTTACGAAATTGGGTGCTGAAGTCTGAATTTATATACTAAATCATCATAAAATTCGGGTTCCGATAGACCTTGTTGCAGAAGAGCTTTAAGTCCAATATTAAATTTTGAAATTAAATCATAATGACGTCTATTAAATTTTGAATAGACTTTGCGTAGTTTATGGTACCGATAACCCTGATTAAGAAGTTTAGCCGTTAACAATTTATTACTAGTGTTGAAGTCAGTTACATGACTAAACACTCTTGCAAAACAAATAAATTGCGAAATATAAACGCCATAGGATGGCGCACGAGGAATATCACCATCCAAAAAAGGAAAATTTACAATCTTAAAAATCAAAATCATCACGTTTTTCATAAATTGTGCACGAAACAAACTTATCTACATTAGATAGATGTAAATCCAAAATTGGGGCCTCGGTATCAGAAGAATTTGCTTTATTTATCTTAAGTTATGGGGGTTAAATTTGACTGATCAAACCATCGAAATAGGTATTATCAATATTTAATAAATCATCCAAATATCTAGAAGTGGAGCTAAAAGCTTCAATAATTTCAGCCTGGTTTTCAGCAGAAAGGGACATAATGAAGTCTCCCTCTCATAACAAAACAAAAACAAATCAGCCACAAATCGTGCGCAATTTGTACCCATCGGAATACCCACAACTTGTCTAAATAACTTGGTACCAAATCTTATGTGAATATTGTCAAGTAGAAAGGTGAGAGCTTCACACACTTTCTGACATGACCATAAGGTATAATTTTTATGCTCTTCAGAAGTGAAAAAAGCATTTGTTACATTACATGCAAGATAGAGGGAGTCTCCCCTATGAAATGTTCATTCAATTTAATCATTAAGTTTTTCTTTTATAAGATTATGAGGAAGTGCAGTGTAAAGGGTGCAACAATCATATGTAGACAGACTTGACATGGATATTATACGACAGACTGCATGCATGGTAGTTAACCCAATCACGGTTGGCAACTTTGCTTCCCTCTTTAATAGCACGCCGGTGGGTCAGGCCTCAGATTCTATAACGTCTCCAACGTAAAGGCTTATTGAGAATTAGAGAGTTAATGTTGGTTGGTGCCTGATGCTCTGTCTCTGGTCGGGCTCATCGGAGTCTAACTGCTGGTTTTCTTTTGCTCCAGCATTTCAGTGGTTTCTTGCTGTCGAGTCCTCACCGTTGTCTCACCTCTGTGGTTCTTTGATTTTTGTGTTCACGGAGATGTTGCACTGATGAGTTAGGAGGCCTTCATGCGGACTGAACAAATTATTTGTCTAAATCGCGACGGAAGTAAGGGCGAGGATTGTGGCCACGTAAAATCGATTTAAGCCCCCCAGTGGAAATCTTCCACTGACCGTTCCAAGGCGGCTCTTCTGTGGCGAATTATTTATGTTGTTGTTTGTTTCTTACTGTGTGTATCACTTGTGTCTTTTAATTTTGGATGGCCATATGGCCATTTTGTGGGAAAGTAAGTGTCCTTATGGCCTTCCTTTGTTTAGGTTTCCATTATGGTCAGGTCGCTTAATGTTTGTATTTCTTTCCCTTTGGTGTCTTTTATGGGTGGAGTAAGTTAATTGTATCAATTCCTGATCTTTGTTTTACTTCTACTTTGAAGCACGAAAACGCCTGGATTTCAATTTATTTAAAACTTCATTAGAACGTTTTATAGACCTAAACGGATTTCTACCTGATCTTTCGAAAACTTTGTCGCAATATTTTATCACATGTTTTTTATGGCAGTCAAACATGAAGTTAATAATTTGGAGAGGTTTTTTTTTTTCTCCCGAACAATTATTTCCAAGGTGCTATACTTACTGACCATGTTTAAGGAATTGGGAACATATAACTTTCATGATAAACATGTATATAACAATAAGTTTGACGAATTTTCATATCGGGAGAATGGAAGGCCAGTCGAACGGAAGAATGGACAGGTGAATACCAGTATATCCACCTTTTTTTCCAAAAACGGGGTAATAACCAATCTGCAAAATTAGAGACTATATTTTTGTCTGCTCTATATCTTTATGTACAGTCTGACATAATTGGTTCAAACAATATTTTATTTGAAACAAATGTCAAGTTAGGCCTTAAATGTCAAATTTGGTGTCTTTTATGGGTGGAGTAAGTTAATTGTATCAATTCCTGATCTTTGTTTTACTTCTACTTAAAATAGCTGTATTTCCGCAAACCCGAGCGACCCTGATTTTTTGCCGACCCTGCAGTTTTAAACCCCCCAGTTTTTAGCTTAATCAATTTAAGCCGCACAGTGGAATTAGTTTCCGCTGACCGTTTCAAGGCGGTTCTTCTGTCGTGGTTTATTTTTGTTATGGTTTGTCTTTGGGTGTTTGGATCGCTTATGTTATTTTATTTTGGATAGCCTGTTGGCCATTTTGTGGGAAAGTAACTTTCCTTTTGGCTTTCCGCTGTTGGTGTTTCCATTAGGGTCTGTTGTTTCATGTTTGTGTTTATTTCCCTTAGTTGTCTCTGATGGGAGCTGTGGGTTGATTGTACCGATTCCTGATCATTGCCTCCACTTCTACTTTATTGCCATCCAGAAAAAAATAAATATATTTTCTTACCTACCGATCTCAATATTTTCTAGCACTTTTGATAAAAAATAATAATAAAAATCAAAACTGAAATCCTTTAAGAGCAATGAAAACATTCATAAGAAAGAAGAAAAACTGTAAAAATAGCTAAACTAATACTTGAAACCATGTTCTTTTGCTTCCTTGCTGCTTTTAATCTCGTTATTTGAATGTTTTCAGGTACATAGTTACACTTTTGACGTTTTAATATTGTTTGTTTTCCTTTTTTCTTTCGAATAAAATGTTGACAAAAACTAAAATGTTTTTGAGACCTACCAACCCATACCCGTTTCCGGTATGTTATCTGTTTGAGACTATCGTGGCAGTTCTTCTGTGGCGGTTTATTTATGTTGTTGTTTGTTACTTACTGTGTGTATCACTTGTGTCTTTTTATTTTGGATGGCCATATGGCCATTTTTTTGGAAA
The DNA here is from genome assembly GCA_963580285.1 of Lucinisca nassula. Classification (NCBI taxonomy): domain Eukaryota; kingdom Metazoa; phylum Mollusca; class Bivalvia; order Lucinida; family Lucinidae; genus Lucinisca; species Lucinisca nassula. The sequence continues at coordinate 2,576,239 of OY757016.1, read as the reverse complement.
GTAACTGTCCTTATGGCCTTCCTTTGTTTAGGTTTCCATTATGGTCTGGTCGCTTCATATTTGTGTTTCTTTCCCTTTGGTGTCTTTGATGGGTGGAGTAAGTTAATTGTATCGATTCCTGATCTTGTTTTACTTCTACTTTACACAATTATAAAAGTTTTGGGACTGTTTATCAGCCAGGATCTATAAGCTTTAAACAAATCTTCCAGACTTTACAATAACTTAATAGTGCTTCGGTTTGGTGGGATGATAAGGTTTTCTTGACATATAAACGATCATTGACAGTGTAACGCTGTAGGTCGGTGGTACGTACCTTTCCCTTGCAATGGTGTAGTTGGTACAAATACGAGTAAACCAGAAGTACTTTGTGTTTTCGAATTCTCCAAACCAACAAGAAGAAAAGACTAAATTATTAGCTCACCAGAGCCGAAGGCTCCGGGGGAGCTTATAGGATAGGCAGTTGTCCGTCGTCGTCTGCGGCGTCTGCGTCTGCGTCGTCTGCGTCAACACTTTCAAACGACATCTCCTCTGAAGCCACTGGGCCGATTGGGCCCAAATTTTATCTGTAGCATCCTTTGGCTGGGGGATTGAAAGTTTGTGTTTTTTTATCAAAATCGGCTCATTAGTTTGGTTGCTATGGCAACTTGTAGTTTCCATAGACTTATAATGGGGAAAAATGAAAAATGGCATTTACTGCCAAGCCTCTGCAGATATTTTGAGAAAACTTTCATAGATAGGCAATCTACTATCTGCTGTATGATTTTAAGCTTTCTGCTCATTTTTTTTGGTTGCCATGGAAACCAAAATGCAAAAAATAGACAAAAAATAATTAAAAAAGGATCTCCTCAGAAACCATATGCTCTAGGAGGCTGAGACTTTATGAAAATATTCACCATATTTTCCTTTACAGGTTTTGTGTTTTTTATGAAATTTGGCCTTTTAGTTTTGTTGCTATGGCAACTTAGAGTTTCCATTGACTTATAATGGGGAAAACTGAAAAATGGCATTTACTGCCAAGTCATTGCAGATATTTTTACAAAACTTACATAAACATGTTCCTTGAGTAAACTTCTCTCAGCCATATGCTTTTATGTCAACCTGGGGGTCCCCTAGGTTGTGCCGGGGCTATGCCCCGCCCCCTCCACTTCATGAAATGCCTTATATCTCAGAAACCTTACAGATCCCAACCCCTAAACCATATATATTCTTGTTCCTTATGATAAGATGCATTAAGTGACACCAACCTGGGGGTCCCCCGGGATGTGCCGGGGACATGCCCTGCCCCTTCTATTTCATAAAATGCCATTTATCTCAGAAACAATTCAGATCCCCACCCCCAAACTATATATATTCTTGTTCCTTATGCTAAGATGCATTAAGTGACACCAACCTTGGGGCCCCCCCCCCCGGGATGTGCCGGGGACATGCCCCACCCCCTCCACTTCATAAAATGTCATTTATCTCAGAAACCATTGAGATCCCCACCCCTAAACCATATATATTCTTGTTCCTTATGATAAGACACATTCAGTGATACCAACATTGGGGTCTCTCTGGGGTGCGCTGGGGCCATGCCCCACCCTTCCACTTCATAAATGTCATATATCTCAGAAACCATTCAGATCCCCACCCCTAAACTATATATATTCTTGTTTCTTATGATAAGACGCATTCAGTGACACCAATCTGAGGGTTCCCTAGGATGTGGCGGGGCTTATGCCCCACCCCCTCCACTTCGTAAAAGGCTGAATATCTCAGAAACCGTTCAGATCCCCACCCCTAAACCATTTAAATTCTTGTTCCTTATGATAATACGCATTCAGTGATACCAACCTTAGGGTCTCCCTTGCCGCACGGGGGCTATGCCCGACCCCTCCACTTCATAAAAGGCCCAATACCTCAGAAACCGTTCATATCCCCACCCCTAAACCATATAAATTCTTGTTCCTTATGTTAAGATGCATTCAGTGATATCAACCTAAGGATCTCCCAGGCCGCACCAGGGCTATGCCCCAACCTTCCACTTCATAACAGGTGATATATCTCGGAAACCCTTCAGATCCCCACCCCAAAACCATGTATATTCTTGTTTCTTATGAAAAGACGCATTCAGTGACACCAATCTGGGGGTCCCCTAGGATGTGCCAGGGCTATGCCCCACCCCCTGCACTTAGTAAAAGCCCAATATCTCAGAAACCGTTCAGATCCCCACCCCTAAAGCATATAAATACTTGTTACTTATGATAAGACGCATTCAGTGATACCAATCTAAGGGTCTCCCGGGCCGCACGGGGGCTTTGCCCCACAACTCCACTTCATAAAAGATGATACGTCTCGGAAACCATTCAGATCCCCATCCCAAAACTATATATATTCTTGTTTCATATGATAAGACGCATTCATTAAAACCAACCTGGGGGTCCTCTGGGATGTGCCCGGGCCATGCCCAACCCCCTCCACTTCGTAAAAGGCTCAATATCTCAGAAACCATTCAGAACCCCCACCCCTAAACCATATATATTCTTGTTCCTTATGATGAGACACATTCATTGATACCAACCTAGGGGTCTCTGGGGGTGTGCTGGGGCTATGCCGCACCCTTCCACTTCATAAAATGCAATATATCTCAGAAACTGTTCAGATCCCCACCCCTAAAATATGTATATTTGTGTTCCCTATAATAAGACTCATTCACTCACACCAATGCGTCTATGTGCTAGGGCAACATGCTGATGCCATGGCCCACGCCTCTACTTCATAAAAGGCCATATATCTCAGACACCATTAAGATCCCCACCTCATAATCATATATAGTATTGTTTCTTATGATTAGACACATTCAGTCACACAAACTTGGTGGTCCACAGGGGCCATTCCTCTCCTCATCATTTCATAAGAGGGCCTCATATCTTGGAAACTGTTCATATCCCCACCCCTTATTATAAGACACATTCAGCGACAACAATCTTGACTTTCCTGGGGTCTGCCAGGGCTATGTTCCAACCCCTTCGCAGCTTAAAAGGCCTTATATCTCAGGAACAGTACACATCCCAACCCCTAAACCATATATATTCATGTGCCTTATGATAAGATGGATTCAGTGATACCATTCAGGGCTCTGTTGGGTCCATGTCTCATCCTTCCTCCTCATAAAAGGCCTAATATTTCAGATACAGAGTCCACATGGGTGCTCATTTTGAAATGGGAGTTTGTTTGGGAGACTTTATAATCAATAAATTAAAACCTGAAACCATACATGGCTGCCAGTGGGCAGTGTCCACCTGAGTTCTGGTGAGCATTTTTTATTTATAAAATATAGTATAATTATATAATATTATTAATTAGTGCTAAGTATTGGCTCCAATCTATAAAGAATGTTTCTTCCTCTTGTGCAATCTATCTAAGTACTTTGTACATAACTTGGAATTTCATCTGAAATTCTCTAATATACAACTGTCGTTTTTTACTTTTACACCTAGCCAGATAAATATAGTAAGAAAATACTACTTGGTAAGATCACAATGTATTTTTGCAGCATAAAATTCTAATTGTTCTAAAACTAAGACTGACTTGTCAGGTGAGACATGTATCTTAGCGGTTTGGTTTACACTTTTTGTTATATTTTAAATTTTGCATTTCTCGCTAATTTGGACATCTCCTTCCTGATGCCCGGGACTTCCGTGGAGTGTGGATGATTCGTTCGTCCGCGAGGGTATCATCAGCTCAGTATCAGTTTCTTAGTGCTGAGGTTGATACTGCGGTGTTGACGTCAGTGCTCAAGTACTGATTTAAATAACTATATTATATCTTTAATTTTTGCAGCAGAAAATTATAATTGTTCTCAAACTAAGACTGACTTGTCAGGTGAGACATGTATCTTAGCGGATTGGGTTTACACGTTTTGTTATATTTTAAATTTTGTAAGTCTCGCTACTTTTGACATCTCCTTACTGATGCCCGGGACTTCCTTGGAGTGTGGGTCATGTTTCCTGATGTTGGCTCGGTGGGGGACGCCTATAAGTCCGCGGGTAGGCTCTCTTGCCTGATGCCTCCAGCTGACCTGTCTCATAGGCTACGTCGGTCGGTGTGTGCTCGGAGGGGGATGTGCTATGTTTGTCAGGTCTTGTCCATCATCCGTTTCGGTTTCAAAACTTTGGGGTTGAGACACACTGATGAAGATTAAATATCAGAAAGGCCTCTGTGTCACTAAATTTAATATAGTTACGCCTTAATTGCAACCAGTGGGTCGATATCTCTGCTAGTGGATGATTCGTTCGTCCGCGAGGGTATCATCAGCTCAGTATCAGTTTCTCAGTGCTGAGGTTGATACTGCGGTGTTGACGTCAGTGCTCAAGTACTGATTTAAATAACTATATTATATCTTTAATTTTTGCAGCAGAAAATTATAATTGTTCTAAAACTAAGACTGACTTGTCAGGTGAGACATGTATCTTAGCGGATTGGGTTTACACGTTTTGTTATATTTTAAATTTTGTAAGTCTCGCTACTTTTGACATCTCCTTACTGATGCCCGGGACTTCCTTGGAGTGTGGGTCATGTTTGCTGATGTTTGCTCGGTGGGGGACGCCTATAAGTCCGCGTGTAGGCTCTCTTGCCTGATGCCTCCAGCTGACCTGTCTCATAGACTATGTCGGTCGGTGTGTGCTCGGAGGGGGATGTGCTGTGTTTGTCGGGTCTTGTCCATCATCCGTTTCGGTTTCAAATCTTTGGGGTTGAGACACACTGATGAAGATTAAATATCAGAAAGGCTCTGTGTCACTAAATTTGGTATAGTTACGCCTTAATTAATATTATACGAATTTAACCACTGGGTTATGTCATTAATAAAGTGTTGTGTTTTACAACAGTTCCATAGTAAATGTACAATTGTTTCATTATCTGTCTTGCAAAGAGTGCAGAGTGCATCATTTCTTATTTGCATTTGGTTTAACAATTTATTAGTGACTAAAATGTTATGGTTAATACTAACCTGATACCACTGAAGTGCCGAACATGAAATGGAAACATGTATATCCATCTCCATTATTCTTTTATTATATTATTTTTTTTCCAAGTACATTGTCCTGTAGGTGTATCATCACTTTTATTTAGGGTATTGTACATATCTTTACTTCCTTTCTGATGTTTGATGTTGTAACAGAGTAGAAATGTGGGATTTGATAAAAGGGCATTGTTCCTTATGGGTAATTTCAATTTTCATGTGGTTAAATATGTTTTTATTGCTCTTATCAAGCCACTGTATTGTAAAATGTTTGTTTTTATTCCTGTTTTTGCTGAAATTTCTGTTGCAGTTAAAAATTCACCCTTCTCATTTATTAAATCGTTAATGTATTTAATACATTTCTTATACCACAAAGTGAAAAAAATACATGTTCCTCCTATCTTTATGATATAAATATAAAGTATTGCGCTTTTTATTATGTCTGTTTCCCTATCTGCCGATTTCTTGTTAATGTTTATCAGTGATTGCATAACATCTTTCCATAACATATTTTCTAAGTAGAAGTAAAACACGGATCAGGAATCGATACAATTAACTTACTCCACCCATCAAAGACACCAAAGGAAAAGAAACACAAACATGAAGCGACCAGACCATAATGGAAACCCAAACAAAGGAAGGCCATAAGGACAGTTACTTTCCCACAAAATGGCCATATGGCCATCCAAAATAAAAAGATATAAGTGATACACACAGTAAGTAACAAACAACTACAAAAATAAACCGCCACAGAAGAACCGCCTTGGAACGGTCAATGGAAAGATTTCCACTGGGAAGCTTAAATCGATTTTACGTGGCCACAATCCTCGCCCTTACTTCCGTCGCGATTTAGACAAGTAATTTGTTCAGTCCGCATGAAGGCCTCCTAACTCATCAGTGCAACATCTCCGTGAACACAAATAATCAAATAACCACAGAGGTGAGACAACGGTGAGGACTCGACAGCAAGAAACCACTTTAATTCTGGAGCAAAAGAAAACCAACAGTTAGACTCCGATGGGCCCGGCCAGAGACAGAGCATCAGGCACCAACCAACATTACCTTGAATTAGATCTCTCTAATTCTCAATAAGCCTTTACGTTGGAACCGTCATAGAATCTGAGGCCTGACCCACCGGCGTGCAATTAAAGAGGGAAGCAAAGTTGCTAACCGTAATTGGGTTAACTACCATGCATGCAGTCTGTCGTATAACATCCATGTTGTACGCAATCTTTTTATATTCGAAGAATAATTTTACGAAATTGGGTGCTGAATATGTTCTGAAGTTCGAACCTTTGGAAGCAAGGAATACACCAAATAAACGAAAATAGCAGACTCGGTTTTATTGAGTCATTGCGGTTATATATTTTTCTGAATTATATACTAAGTCACCATAAAATTTGGGTTCCGATAGACCTTGTTGCAGAAGAGATTTAAGTCCAATATTGAATTTTGAAATTAAATCAGAATGGCATCTATAAAATTTTGAAAAGGCTTTGCGTAGTTTATGGTACCGATAACCCTGATTAAGAAGTTTAGCCGTTAATAATTAATTACGAGTGTTGAAGTCAGTTACATGACTACACACTCTAGCAAATCGAATTAATTACGAAATATAAACGCCATAGGATGGCGCACGAGGAACATCACCATCCAAAAAAGGAAAATTTACAATCTCAAAATCAAATTCATCGCGTTTATCATAAATTTTGCACGAAACAAACCCATCTACAATAGATAGATGTAAATCCAAAAAACGGGGCCTCGGTATCAGAAGAATTTGCTTTATTTAACTGAAGTTCTGGGGGGTAAATCTGACTGATCAAACCATCGAAATAGGTATTATCAATATTTAATAAATCATCTAACTATCTAGACATCTAAAGTCTTAATTGTTTTTTCTATAAACTTCATATTACAGTTTGTTAATTTTTCAACATCTACTTGTGCTTTTATGAAGACCTGCCATTTGTTACGTGTACTTAATAGCCTTCGTATCCATGTGGATTTTAAAGTTCTGGGGGGTAAATCTGACTGATCAAACCATCGAAATAGGTATTTTCAATATTTAATAAATCATCTAAATATTTAGACATCTAAGGTCTTAATTGTTTTTTTCTATAAATATCATAATACAGTTTGTTAATTTTTCAACATCTACTTGTGCTTTTATGAAGACCTGCCATTTGTTACGTGTACTTAATAGCCTTCGTATCCATGTGGATTTTAAAGCTTGAATAAAAGCGTCTAAATTTTCAGTCCACCATCATAGTATTCGTTTTGCACAGTATACGCTTTAACCTGTCTTATTATTCCACGAGAAACTGTACATTATTTTTTTTTTTTTTATAATACTTTGATTTGTATTTGGCAGCATTAAAAATAAGTTGTTAAAGGCAGAAATCATAACTGTCTCTATTATTGTTATTTTCCCAAGTGGTGTAAGCGACCGTTTGTCCCATTGTTTTACGATGTTCTCAAATTGTTGTAGTTTTGCCTTATATTTATCCATCTTCATTTTATCTAGGTCTACGGTGAAGTTTATACCCAGTATTTTGAATCTTTTACATCCCCATGGCAGTTTCCATTTTGTTTTAATTGTTTCTGTACAGTATTTTTGGAGCCAATCCAAATTGCGTTTTTTTTTCTTTTTTTTTGCTTTCTGAAGAGCAGTTGTCCCATGCGATGTCACTATATTCCAGTAGTGGACGAACAAAGGCATAGTACAGTTTTCAAGGGGTTTCTGCTAACTCTAAATTGCAAAGACCTCAGAAGATTTAAGAGTATGGATGCTTTCTTACAAATATGATTTACATTATCTGTCCAGTTGCAAGTATTTGAGACGGTGGGGCCTAGATGCTTGTGATTGGAGGTTTTTTGTACCAGTGTATTGTTCATAGAAAGGGGAGGATGAGGAACAGGATTTCATTTTCTAGAAATTGTCATTGCCATTGTTTTCTTAGCATTGAATTCGGCAAGCCAGTCAACGGCCCAATTGGATATGGGATGAAGGTCGGCATTAAGAAGTCGTGCAACTTGATCGGAACGTTCGACAATGATATACAGACTGGTGACGTCGGCAAAGAATAGCAGCCATTACATTTTTACAATCATTTATGTAGAGAAGAAATAAAATGGGCCGCCAATATTGACCCTTGGGGTGACCCGGCTTCAACTTCTACCCAGTCTCATGATGCACCATTAAGAACACACGCTGTCTACGTCCAGACTAATAATTCGTGAACCATTTCAAAACGTGTTCTGAACATCCTATTTCTCGCAGTTTGTAGAGCAACCCTTTGTACCAGACCCTGTCGAAGGCACTTCTGGTTGGTGTACTTGCATATACTTCCTTTACTACAAACGCTTATGTACTTTATTAATCATGTCCTTCCGTGAGCTGGTACGGAAGCTCTCCTGCGCTTTCAGGCGTCAATAACACTGATACTTGTCACTACCTAATAATCTTGTAAACTAGTGTGTTTGTACTGGAGTTTAACGGCCCAGTCAACACTACTTTAGGTCATTTTTAAGCCGGTCAGATTACCTAACCACACTTTTCCTGGGTAAGCTTATACGTAGGCGGTTAATCAGTACAGTGCACATTCTTTCGCCGGAAACTGACAACTGCCATTCTTAAATCAGCGGCAGGGAGAATGACCGTAGAAAAGATTTCATGATCAATCTCCACGAAAGAATGTTGCCGACCCCGGCAGGTATCGAACTCGCGTCCTCCTGATCACCAGTCAGACGCGCATCAGACCGAGCTACCGAGGCCGGCTGTAAAATCGTTGGGAATTTGGAAACGAAAGTCGCTAGTTTTCCACTCTAATGACGAAAGCTATTCTTTTCGTCAGCAAAATTGGAGATGTTAGCCAGTTGTCTGTGGAACATATTGGAGGAACTGGCTTCTCACAGACACACAAACAGAGCTAGTTTTAAGGTAACCGTGCACTAGACGTTCATAGGAACTAGTTCGTTTTCACTTTTCACTAGGCTTTCGCATAGAGAAGCACATCTGAGCCGATGTGTCCCTTACCTCGGGCACAGTGCAATAAAGACAAAGACGAAGGTGGTCTGTAAGTCAAATAAATAGAGGATATATGATTTTTTTCAGTGTAAAATCGAATTTTATTTCACCGAATGAACACCAACACCAGTATGGTCACGAGTTGCGTAGCCACGAGTGAAAATATCATTTTTGGTGTTGATGAGTGAAAATATCATTTTTGGTGTTGATGAGTGAAATAAAATTTGATCTTACACTAAAAAAAAACAACACATTTTCTGTTTCTTACATGCTTCAAAACAGCAGTATTTAGCTTCATAAATCGCGTCACTCACACTCAGAGAAAACTAACTTTGTTCCTGGTTGTTTCGCGTCAATTTAGTGGTGTCCAACGTATTTACTGGGTATAATATTGGGTGTAAACCCCTGAGACATAGCCTTGCATGTCATTTCTATGAATGGTTGCTGAAATAATTGAGAGCTTAGTTTCCCAAAGAAGGCGCGGACAGACCTAACGTCGCGCGACAAAAAACGAGACGTCAGAGTCCAAAATGACGTCATCAACGTCCTCGTAACGTGTGAACGGGCTTAGCGTCAATTCTAGTATGGTCCATTAATTTTCAATCAACTGGCAATGGAAAAACTGACCACAGAATTAGATTTCGAGTAAAAAGTAGTTGCAAACAGTGAAAAATAAAATTGATATCAGTCACAGTTTGAAACAGTGACAATATCGTTTTCGATTTCATTGAGAAATTTCTATATTTCATTGAAAAGCATGTAAGATGTTCGAATGACTCCCCAAAATGGCGTGCTAAACATCGCGGCTACGGAACATCGGTCAATCTCGACCTGCAAATAGAGTTCCATAGACAGTGACCGTCTGGCCTGGAGCCTTTATCAGGCTCATATTTCCGGTAAAGGACAAGTAAGCGTCGGCTGGTCGTTTGCTTCATCTATGCGACTGATGTCGTTACTGGTACTCTGTCCTTTTCAACGGTCCAGTTTAAGGTCTCGGGGTTACATATCTTGACTTGCACAATGCAGCATAGCCTCGGCACGAACGATACAATCAATACAATGACCCCACATCTCAAATCAGAGATACCACAGAGTAAGAAACACAAACATGAAACACCCAAACCCTACTGGGAATATCACTAGTGGCAAGCCAAAAAGACAGTCACTTTCCCACATAATGGCCAAATGGTTATTCAAATGAAAAGGTAACACACACATTCAAAGACGAACTATAACAAAACTACAATTTCTTAAGAATGACATACAGAAGTGCGTTTGTGTTTTACGTCGGAGCAACAGCTAGGGTCATACGGAGACAGACAGGACCTCGGCTCAAAATAGAAATGGAGGCAATGATCAGGAATCGATACAATTAACCCACAGCTCCTATTCGAGATACCGAAGGGAAAGAAACACAAACATGAAACAACAGACCCTAATAGAAACATCAATAGCGGAAAGCCAAAAGGACACTTACTTTCCCACAAAATGGGCAATAGGCTTTCAAAACTAAAAAAGCATAAGCGACACAAACACCCAAAGACAAACCATACCAAAAATAAACCGCGACAGAAGAACCGCCTTGGAACGGTCAGCGGAAACGAATTCCACTTGGGGGCTTAAATCGATTTTAAGTGGCCACAATCCTCGTCCTTACTTCCGTCTCGATTAAGACAAATATTTTTTTTTCAGACCGCAAGAAGGCCTCCTAACTCATCAGTGCAACATCTCCGTGAACAGTAAAATCAAACAACCACAGAGATGAAACAACGGTGAGGACTCGACAGCAAGAGACCACTGAAATGCTGGAGCAAAACAAAACCAACAGTTAGACTCCGATGGGCCCGACCAGAGACAGAGCATCAGGTACCAACCAAAATAAGCCTTTACGCTGGAACCGTCATAGAATCTGAGGCCTGACCCACCGGCGTGCAATTAAAGAGGGAAGCAAAGTTTGTCAACCGTGATTGTGTTAACTACCAAGCATGCAGTCTGTCGTATAACATTTATGTTGTACCCAAACTTTTTATATCGAAGAATGATTTTACGAAATTGAGTGCTGAAGTCATTGCGGTTATATATTTTCTGAATTTATATACTAAGTCACCATAAAATTCGGGTTCTGATAGACCTTGTTGCAGGAGTGTTTTAAGTCCAATATTGAATTTTGAAATTAAATCAGAATTACGTCTATAACATTTTGAAAAGGCTTTGCGTAGTTTATGGTACCGATTACCCTGATTAAGAAGTTTAGCCGTTACCAATTTATTACGAGTGTTGAAGTCAATTACATGACTAAAGACCAATCCGAAAGTCTGGAGATGTCCGGGATTGAACCCACGACTCCTGCTTCATTGGGCGAGTACCACTAAGGCTTTTTAACATCGAGAAGTATCTTATAATAATAGTCTTAAATCGTATTGATCTGAAGAGAACAAATAAAAAAGGTGCCCCTGTCAATCGGGACTTGGAGAAATAGATTGGGCTTTATGGTACTTCCACGTAGAGCTGAAACCGACAGCACATGAGGACTGATAAACCGCTTAGATAAGCCTGCCCAGTCCATGCATATAAACCCTATTGGTTTAATTGGGCGGGAGGACTTGAGATGTCAGTTTTATCTAAATGTCGGAAAACTGTCCCACGAAATTGGAAGTAACGTCTCCAAAATGACCTAAATAGTGTTGACGGGGACGTTAGATATCAGTTCAAAAAATGCATATTTTGGTTTTATTTTGACATCACGGAAACTGCATTATACACGGAGTCCCTGTGGTTGCATTCTGCAGATGCTTAGTTTCAAGACCAGTCTAGTATAAGATACAAATATAGTGGATTGTCGACATGTCAGAGAGAAACGCTCGAAATAACTACTTTCGATCTTCGCTATTGTATTTGAAGCCTCCGTGGTGTAGTGGTTACGCTACTCGCCTTGTATACCAGTATCGATCCCGGGCTTCTCCAGACTTTCGGATGAGTCTTTAAACCGAGGTCTAGTCTCCGTATGACCTTAGCTGTTAGTGGGACGTAATAATCAAACACTCAATTACTCACTCACTTTTGTATTATACAAGATATTAGATATGTAACTGAGTGAAGTATATATCAAAATTGCTGAATTAGGTACGTTATTTACCTTCAACATTTGACAAAGCAGATACAATCGCGACGGAAGTAAGGGCGATGATTGTGGCCACGTAAAATCGATTTAAGCCCCCTAGTGGGATTCTTTTCACTGACCGTTCCAAGGCGGTTCTTCTCTCGCGGTTTATTTTTGTTATGGTTTGTCTTTGGGTGTTTGTGTCGCTTATATTAGTTTGTTTTGGATAGCCAATTGGCCATTTTGTGGGAAAGTAACTGTCCTTTTGGCTTTCCGCTATTGATGTTTCCATTAGGGTTTGTTGTTTCATGTTTTAGTTTCTTTCCCTTTGGTGTTTCTGATGGGAGCTGTGGGTTAATTGTATTGATTCCTGATCATTGCCTTCACTTCTATTTTATATGATTTCAAGTGAAAATGAAAACATATTTAAGCGAATACAAAATAAAAAGGGAATTTACACGAAATTCCCTTTTTCGTAAGGAAATTCACGTTTTTGGATGTCAAAATATTAGGTCAAAACAATGGTAGAATTTAGCAATGTGTTTTATACCCTCTAAAACTGCGAAATATTTAAGGGTACAACATCCTGTCTTCAAATCCTCCCTTCAAATTAAACAATAAAATTCTGGGAATATTCCAGCAATTTGCACCATAACATCTTAATTTCTATTCATCAGACCAGACATTTTATCCTTTTTTTTTACAAAATGGTCACACTTAAATTGCTGGAATATTCAACTGATTTATATATAGAGAAAGTGGTGTGGATATTCTAATGATATATATGAACAAAGACAATCTATATTTATCTTCATATTCAGATTATCGGTATCTATTTCTGCTGCATTTAATTCATAAACCATTGAAATTGTTAGAATATTCCAATGATTTCAAACTTTGGAGCCTTTTCTTGACCTAACACCAATCAGCTATCAAACAAGAGAGTAGACAAGAAGACAAGTTATGAGTTGATTTTTTTCAAATTCTCATTTTGTGTATGCAAAACAAAAACAACAACAAACAAAACCACTATACATGTATTTCACAACTAAAATCATTGGAAGATTCCAGCAATCCAGTTCAAAAATGCGACTAGAAGTCTAAAATTGCTGGAATATTCCATCAATTTCCAAAAGCTACATAAGCTGTCACCAACAATTGTTTAATTGTTGAAATTACAGGAATATTCCAACAATTTACAATACAAACACAATTTGTCAGAATAAGGCATTTCCCATTTATAATACCATTGGAATATTCCAGCAATGTGAATAAACATACCTTTCTCATACCTTTCTTAAATGATGTGAAAGTCAATTCTTGACATTTTAAGAACGTACAACAATGCGAAAAGGTGACATTGCAGGAATATTCCAAGGATTTCAAACTTTGCATAATCATGAAAACTACCGACATCTAAAATTGCTGGAATATACCAACAATTTCCAAAAGATTCACAAGCTTTCATTACAACTATTTAAGTTCGAAATTACAGAAATATTCCAACAATTTACAAAATATACAGTTTTTCAGAATATGACTTTTCCCATCTCATGATCATGTAAAGTACTGAATTAAAAAAGCTGGAATATTCCAGTAAGTTCAAATGGATACAAAAGATGTCAGTAAAATTGTTTAAAGGTTGAAATTACAGGAATGTTCCAACAATTTACAAAAATTCTTGACAATCTTGAATGGGCAAGAGTGAGAAAGCTAAAATTGCAGGAAATTCCATGGATTTTGACATTTTGGACCATTAAAATCATAAAAATCTACTGCAGTTTAAAATTGATGGAATATTCCATCAATTTCAGTAAAATTATTTAAACTTTAGAATTACAGAATTCCGGTCATTCTTAAATATTTAAAAATGAAAAAGCTAAAATTGCAGGAATTTTCCAAGGATTTCAAACTTTGGAACCTTTCACATTTCATAATCATGACATCTACTGAAGTAAAAAAATGCTGGAATATTCCATCAATATCCATAAGATACATAACCCGTCATTAAAATTGTTAAAAAACTTTGAAATTACATGACTATTTCCAAATTACAAAATAGATCCAATTTTTCAGAATTTGTCATCAGTTTTCATTTAAAATCACTGGAATATATTTCAGCAATGCAAATATACATACCCTCTTTTTGAAACTTTTTAACATGATTCAACAGGACAATTTTTCACATTATTGAATTTATAACAATGAAAAAGCTAAAATTGCAGGAAATATTCCAAGGAGTTCAAACTTTGGAGCCCTTCAACTTTCATAATCATGAAAACTACTGAAATCTAAAATTACTGGAATATTCCAACAATTTCCAAAAAATCTCACTTAAACTGTTTTAGTTTGAATTTACCGGAATGTTTCAGCAACTTTGCCTATTGGCCATTTTGTGAAAAAGTAACTGTCATTTTGGCGTTCCGCTATTGATGTTTCCATTTGGTCTGTTGTTTCATGTTTGTGCTTCTTTCCCTTTGGTGTCTCTGATGGGAGCTGTGGGTTGATTGTATCGATTCCTGGTCATTGCTTTCACTTCTATTTTACAAAATTAATACAATTTGTCAGAATATGACACTGCACATTTCATAAGCATGAAAACTATTGAAGTAAAAAAATTGCTAAAGTATTCCAACAAATTCCAGTAGATGCACATGCTGTCCCTTATATTGCTTGAAATAACAGGAAAATTCCATCAATTTACAGAAATTTTGGAATTCTTTAATATATAATAACAAAGCTAAAATTGCAGTAATATTCCAAGGATTTCAAGCTTTGGAACCTTTCACATTTCATAATCGTGAAATCTACTGAGGTCTAAAATTGCTGGAATATTCCAACGATTTCCAAAAGATACATAAGCTGCCACTAAAATCCTTTAAACGTTGAAATTACAGAAATATTCCAATGATTAACAAAACATGAAAAAATTATCAGAATATATTTCCCATGCCATAATCATGAAACTGCTTAATTCTTAAATTGCTGGAATTTTGTGTCAGTTTCCAAAAGATATACAAGCGGTCACTAAATCTGTTTAAAATGTTTTAAAAATACAGGAATATTCCAACAATTTACAAAATATGCAACGTCTTTCAGAATATACCATTTCAATAAATGGCAAGAATATTCCGACAAGTTCCATACAATAACAATTTCAGTTTCATTCTGTGATCATAATTCATTGAATATTCCAACAATCAGCCTCTTAATATCCCCTTAATTAGCTTGGATTGCACAATATCTTAATAAATTGGTATCCTTATTCTTTAGCCACAGAAATTGCAGGAATACTCCTACAATTTCAAGTGTTTGCAATTAAAACTACTGATGTCATATTATTTTTTTTTAAATCAAATATTAATTCCAGCGATTCCATGAGCTTACCTCATTTTTTATTCTCTAGACCATTTAATTACCAATACGTGCACCTCTTTACAGCATTGAAATTGCTGGGATTAGAACCATTTTCAAAAAGACAAGCGGTCACTAAAATTGTTTAAAGTTTGAAATTAGAAGATTATTCCTAAAATTTACAAAATATTCACATTTTTTTTTTCAGAATATGACATTTCCATTTTCAATAATCGTGAAAGCATCAGAAGCATAAAACTGTTGGAATATTCCAATGATTTCCAGAAGATACACAAGCTGTCACTTAAATTGTTAACAGTTTGAATTTACCATAAAAATCCTAAAAAGCCGGACACCTTAAGGACTTATTCTAATTCTCCTAAATATTTTGACAAGTTCACGATCTAGCAAGAAGTCCAAAAGGTACAGACGGAATGGCAAACAGTGCATACCCTGATTAGAATGTTTCTGAAGGAGCAGTCTGATCTGGGTTCGAAAACACACACAGTGTAGACCCTGATCAGACTGCTCATGATCTGGGTCTGTACTTTTGCTTAGGCTTATCTCTCCCAATACTAAGGATCATCATTACCGCACACGAATATGTAAACAATTTACAAAATATCATATAACATTTCAACTTGTTTAAAAAAAGAAAGTAAAGGCAATGATCAGGGAAAGTTTATAAGAGCTCCAAACCATATGAAGGATTTGGTTTATGGTTCATGTTTGATATGCTGATAGATATAGATCCAAGGTTTTATTCAGCAATACCCACTCTCGCGCGCATGCATCACGAAAACATGCCTATTTAATTCTTACCAACTTGAACCCCTCTTTTATATGGTAAAACTTGGATTTACAGGGGTAAACCTTATTTTCTTATTTCTGCTCTATCGTATAGATTGTAGGTGCTCGTTAGAACGGCCTCGATGAGACGGTTCAAACGTGTACCCACAATTTTTATTTGGACCAGAAGTAAGAAAAATATCACTTTTTTCATCTAAAAGTTTTCGTTTTCTTGGGGATAGACTTTACAATGTAATTGTATAGGCGTGTTTTCGTAATGGAACTGAAAGATTTTAGTGATCGTATTGTCCAAACCATATGATGGATCTCGTTCATATTGGATATGTTCATAATGTTAATATTCAAACATGACGGGCCAAATGTTTATCAGGAAATATCCATGTCCATGGCTTCAATGAGGCGGTTATAACGTGTACCCAAAATCTATATTTTGAGCAGAAATAAGAAAAAAATCACAATTTTTCATCTTAAAATTTTAGTTGTTTCGCTGGTAAAGTTTACAATGTATTTGTATAGCCGTGTTTTCGTAATGTGCCGAAAATGTCGCTAATATTAATAATAATAATAATAATCAAGAAACACTCATTGTTCTGAAGCCTAATTTATTTCCAATTTTAGAAGGTATTTGCGTGATAAATATATGGACAGCAGCTATTTATTATCAAAGCGCCAAAGGCACTGAAATGACAGATTCTATGAGAAAATCAAAACACCGTGAAAACTTACAGAGAACCTTTCTGAAAAATCTTAAAATTTAGAAAAGTAGTTCTGCAAATTCCATTGTATGATATGTTTGCAGATGTCTATACACCGGTGGTATCATGAAATGCCATTCAATGTTTCAAATTTTGGAAAGAAACTATTTACGTTTTCAAAACCAAACATTAAAATCAAGTTTTAACAATACTACTGGCAATTAGTAACATTTTTGTCTGGTCGGTCGTGGATACCTTCCCCCCAAAAGATACTCTATTTTTCACAAAGAGATCGAAGGAGAAGAGCTGGTCAGTCCAGTACATGAATTCCTTTGGCTTGAAGACATTGTTGAGTAAGAACACCACTATAAACACGCACGTAATCCTGCTGGATTAGATATCCCGGATTCTGAGCGTAAACAAATAAATGGAACCACGAGAGGCCGACGCACTTGATTGATGTAACGTCTTGCTGTTCAGTTAACGTCTCAGTCATGATCTTGAATGTTCTTAATGTCGCTAGCTACAATAGCTCAACATACCATTTCGCTTATTCCATCCGAAATGTCATGCTCTATTACGCACGCGTCGCCTCGGCATACCTTACACCTATGTGTCGAAACATCCCGAAACGACAATCGGCGTAATTCACGCTGAAGTGCGATGTGTCACTGTAACGCATATCACGCGAGTCGTTTAGACGCCAATAAACAGGTACGTATTTCATGCACCAGCTTAAGTGTTCCGTACTGTGTCGACGTCTTAATGTTGGTCACGACAAGGACGTCTAGCTCTCAAAAGTGCATCGCAAAAGTGCGACGCACAGTGCCAGTGCTTATTAGTCGGTAGTTGAAACCCTTTGTTTATCTACAGGTACAGTGTAGCAGATGCCGGCGGAAATCTGCTTCGCATATGCGTCTGTCGGATGAATCGATCTTGACGTACTGACGTCGGCCTTCCGCTACGCCGACGTCCACTAGCGTCTTCTGTTGATAGTAAGATGTCGCTCCAACAGACAAATAGATCACACACATGTGGCACAAAAAATCAGAGTCAACGCCATCCGCTTTCCGACCAGCTTCTAACTGTCCATTAGAAGCCTCCGTGGTGTAATGGTTATGCTACTCGCCTTGTAAACCAGGGATCGCAGGATCGATCCCGGACTTCTCCAGACTTTCGTATGTGTCTTTAAACCGAGGTATCGTCTCCGTATGACCTTAGCTGTTGGTGGGACGTTAAACTCAAACACTCACTCACTCTAACTGTCCAGGGTTTAATGAAAATGTTTTAATACGTTCTCACTTGATGCTTTTTGAGAACAAAATATAATTTCTTCTTTTCTAGGCACGACCTTACATCACACATCAAAAGTTTAATCCTGAACATGTGGTTTCTATCAGTGCTGGTGTGAAGGCGGTACACAGGATCGTTGGCCCCCGCCCATCGGGGCTTAAAGAAATAGATGGGCTGCATGATGTTTCCACGCAGAGCTGAAACCGACCCGCACACGAGTACTGGTAATCTGCTTAGAGGATCTAAGCCTGCCCAGGCAAAGAGGTGCGAGCCGGACCGTCCATGCATATAAACCCTATTGGTTTTGATTGGGTGGCGGGGCTTGAGATGTCATTTCAGCTCAGTGTTGGGTAAAAGTCCCACAAAATTGGAAGCAACGTCTCCAAAATGACCTATACAGTGTTGACGGGGACGTTAAACCTCAAATCAAACAATAAAAAAAAAACAGGATTGTGGCCGGACTGGTAACCATACGTCACGGTTGATTGATTTAACCTTTTTATCTTAAGGGCATGGTGCCTAAGCATTTTGTAATCATGCAATCGTTTGGTTTCAAAATCAAAGCACCGAAAGTGTTGGTGGGATGTAGGTCGGGGTAAAAGTCCTTGGCTGAGATTAAACTGTTTAATTTAACTCTGAAATTCCAAACAAATAGTGAAGATTTTGATAAGAAGCGCGTTCTGCAGCGTCCGAACTTGGTCTACACTGTTTGCCAAGCTCACCCTATGATTCCAGGATGACCCTCTTCAGTCTTATGGAATACCCTGATCTCACTGCGGCTATTTTCTGCAATAAAAAGGTTATTCTGAGAAGTCAGTGATAGTGACGTAGACGTTATCTCTGAATCGCTATTTTATTATTAACTTCGGGTCGAATGCCAAACAATCAACCCGAACATGGCCGGGTCGTTTGTCAGTCTTGGTTACATGTAAGTGTTATCTGTAAAATCTGCACTTGAAAAAATGTTCGATCTGGCAAACAATTTAGACTAAGATCAAACGCCACAGAACACGGTGCTGATCTTGTTCTACATTTTTTGCATCAGTTACTAAACTTCCGTTAAGTTTAAACGGATCAGTCAAAATCCTCGTTCATGAACAGCCTGCATTTAGAGACAATCGGCATGAGTGTTGTCAGTGCTTTGATTTATTCACTGCCTTGAGTTTCTGGAGTGTACTCTTCCATCACTGAAGTTGGGCTCGTCCATTCTGCTAAATATGACACCTAGAATTATATTACAGGACCTAAACTGTTTGCATAGATATCTGTACCATATTCCAGGGTTGAAAGGGACAGCCTTTCTCGCAAAGTCTGATATACACCAAGTTGTAACTGACCTAGACTTGACCTCGAATGTCGGAAAACCCATTAATAATTTGGTCTGCAGCTGACCGGCTGGTCTTTAAGGATTAAATGTTGACAGCACTGTTAGAAAACAGTGTAAAACCTGAGCAGACGTCTAAGCAGATGCCGCATTGATCTAGGTATACAGTCTCGCATGATGCAGCTGATTCATATGAAGTGCTGAATATATTCTCTGAAAGGTAAGATAAAAATCGTCAAGTTGTCTGCTTCAAAAGTTTGTATTGCGATTATAGGATGTACAATTTTGATAACTGCGCCTAAACGGACTACATTTTTGTGCGGACTCATATTTCTTTGGCGGTCAAAGCCGGAAGAAAGTCGTAAGAAAGCCGGAACTACTTTACAACACGAAGGATAGCTAGAGATGACAGATAGAATCTGTCATTAAAAATCAATCATAACCTATAATCTTTTATCAGCTTTATGGCCCCCATAGATAACCAGCCCATCTAGTCAAAGCCACACCTACTTTTGTCTGCTGGTTACCCGTACATTGTAGGCTTAGACACAGACCCCTGGCTTTAAGTGTCAGCGCTTGTACCCAGCCCCCTTCCCACCTACAAAACATTTCGCGGAAAGAGTTTCTATAAAAAATCATGCTTATTTAAAGTGACAACGTCGATGCAGCGTCATAACACTGTATTGAATCGACTTCTTACTTAGACGGCATTTGCCCGCAGAGACATGTTTTATCAGAAGAAAGAAGTGTCTTTATCACAAAGGCGACCAGCACAAACTCTGACGAGCCTGTGCAAACGCGCAATCTCGCCAGAGCCTTTGCTTCTCTCGGACATGTAGTACAAGAGAAGCCGAATCTGTCGTGTGTGTTAATTAGTTGCGCACATGCATGTGAATTTGATGATAAGGACTTGTTCTAGTGCAATGGCCCTTAAATAAATACCACTGACGCATCTGGCCTTTTTTTGTAGACTCAAAAACAATCAAAAACTGGACAAGACGCCTTGTTAAAAGGAAACTTTTTCAAGATAAGATAGCGTGTTTTTTTTAGGTTAAACGTCGCCGTCAACGCTGTATAGGTCATTTTGGAGACGATGCTTCCAATTTTGTGGGACTTTAACGTACCCGACATTGAGATGGAATGGCATCCCAAGCCCTGTCGCTCAATGAAACCAATAGGGTTTATATGCATCACTTTTCCTGGACAGGCTTAGAACCTCTAATGTTCAGTCGGTTATCGTCAAGCCCCGATGGGCGTGGGGCGCAAGATTAGATAGCAATATAGTTTAAAGGAGGCTATACTGCTTATATTGTGAAAATGGTGGCACAAGATCCAGATTAATGCCAGGGTAGTGGTTAGGGGTTATTACTAGGCATATTACTGATCGAATTGCCTTGCTTCCAAAGGATAGCCCTTTTTTTTTTTACTTTCATATATATAGAAGCCTCCGTAGTGTAGTGGTTATGCTACTCGCCTTGTAAACCAGGGGTCGCAGGATCGATCCCGGGCTTCTCCAGACTTTCGGATAAGTCTTTAAACCGAGGTCAATCCCGTATCCATATGACCTTACCTGTTGGTGAGACGTAAAACTCAAACACTCACTCACTTTATTTTCATATAATCCTCTATATGTCGCCAGGATTTTTGGCACTTGGTGTTCAGCTTATCATAATAAGAACTGGCAAGAATTAAAACTGGTTAACAGCTAGAGTATTGTAAACCTTAAATGACCACAGGCATTAAAATGAAATAGGCCTATTATAAAGATACAGTGAAATTCTGCTTCAAAAGGCTTATTTAGTAGGTTGCAATTATTCTTTCTTTGTGTTTTCTGCATACAGTGGCCTTTGGTCAGAGACCACCTTTGGGACTGTTCAAAGTGGTCTTCAAGACCATTTTTGAACAGTCCAAAAGGCGGTCTTAATATAGGAATTTTACTGTATTTAAAATTAACCCTGTAAATTATTGTCCCACATTTTTGCTCTCACAAACAACTTCATATTTTTGACACAAATCCTTGCAATTAATATAAACAGTGAGGACCCTGATCAGATTTCCTCCTGGTGTACTTCCAATAAATACAGAAATGGACACAACAGGAAGCTCAGTTTCAAAACTAGTCTTTTATAAGTGGCTGAGTGTATGTTAAACCCTTATCCAGCTGAACACAACAACCCCTAGTTTTGCAAACAGTGTAGATCCAGATCAGATGGCTTTTGAAAAGGCAGTCTGATTAGGCCTTGAACTGTTTGTCATGAAGTTTGTGACTTATATTAAGAAATTTGAATGCTTGATAGTCAGCAATGGGTGTTGCTAAATTAATTTATTCAGCAAGATAATGTTTAATGGTTAAGTCTTCCAAACGAGACTTATTGGTTTTCTTTTTCTTTCTCCGATGTTTTGTCCAGACAAGTCCTCAGTAACCCCAAGCCGGGCAGTTTTGAAATTTGTGGATATGATCGCTATGAAGATGCAATTGTGCATGAGGGTTTCAAAATTAAAACAGTGGATCCAAAAGGTCCCATGGGGCACGCAAAACTCCGCCAAAACCTTTGACGGGCGAGCTGTCCGTAACCACTCGACGGATTTTTTCCCCGAAATTTGGGGATATGATAGATATCAATATGAGGTTTTTGCAAGAGGGATTCAAGGGGTCCCCCTGGGAACATGGCTCACCCCACCGACTTCATTAAAAGCCCAATATACATAAACTGTTTAGATCCTCTCACGCAAACAAGTAAGAGCTCTGATAAATATTCTTGTTTCTTGTGACTTTGTGTGGGTGGTAAACGGCCCTTTCAATACTTTCTCACTCATATTGAGCCGATCGTTAATTAGAAGTGGGCGAAAACCGAAGCACCTGAAGAAAAACCACCTGACCTTCCGTTGGAGAACTTGGCGAATCGCATGTGACCCGAGCCAGGCTCGTACCACAGCGGCGAGAGACCTGATGATTGAAGACAAGAATGGACTATATAAGGGAGCACAGGAAAACCTGGGTTATTCTTTGTCTGACCTCTGAAGGGTAAATGTCAATTCTGTTTATCTGATTGGCTGTAAATGGAGAGCTATTGTGACATTACAATGATTACCATAAGTGATTGAGAGCCCTGCTGTATTTGAAGCTAACCTTGTTTTCTCAATTATGTAACATAATTGGTTTCAATAGACAAACATACCTGTGTTATAACAATTTAGTCGGGATTAATTTATTAATTGATTATTATTTTTGTGTTTAAATTACAAAGAAACAAAATACAAACATATTTCATAAAAATAAATTAAATAGCACAGTTATCTCTAATATAACCAACAAACAAATTAAAGCTTCAAATTTGAAAAAAAAAATATCAGTAAATAAATATAATGATAAAAAGCCAATTGCTTTTTATTTTGATATAATAGAAAGCTTTTTTCCATTCGTCTTCTTGTTTTTCTTCTTCTTACAGAAGAAGAAATAAATAAAATGTAAAATGAATTATACACAGGCAGTCTTAGGAAAGTAAATATAATAAAATTAGTTCAGCTAAACAAATAATCTCAGTTTATTTATTTTTCTTTGCATAAAATATAGATTTGGTGTGTTCGTTAGAATTGTCTAAGTCTAAGTGAGGCAGTTCTAACGAGCACCCACAATATACTATAAAGTGAGGGTGTACATGTGTATGACCTCAATGAGGCGATTCAAACGCTACTCCCCACAATATACTATATAGAGTGTGGTACTTGCTCTATTTCTAATAAGTACTAGGACTAGCATTTTACATATACAAATGTTCAATGAGGCGGTTCGTACGAGCCCAATAGAATGTTGGTACTTGATTGAATGGCCTCAATGAGGCGGCTCTAACGAGTAGCCACAAGGCATTTAATAGAACCGCTTCAATGAGGCAGATCTATTCTATGCGTTTCTAATGAATACTAGAACTAACATTTTACATATACAAAGGTTGGTTTCGTTGGGCCACAGGCCTTGAGATGTCATTTCATCTCACTGTCGGGTAAAAGTCCCACAAAATTGGAAGGAACGTCTCCAAAATGACCTATACAGTGCTGACGGGACGGTAAACCTCAAACCACGCGGCTCTAACGAGTAGCCACAAGGCATTTATTAGAACCACCTCGATGAGGCAGATCTATTCTAGGCGTTTCTAATGAGTACTAGGACTAACATTTTACGTATACAAATGTTCAATGAGGCGGCTCTAACGAGCACCCACAATATAATAATACAGTGATGGTACTCATTCAAATGGCCTCGATATAATCTATAGGAGCTTTTTTCGTGACGTACTTCCGGTTCTAAAAAATAGAATAAATCCGTCGTATTTCTTCAAAGGCAGTGGGACAGATAAAGTGTTAATTACAGCGTAATACAGTGGAATTCTTTTAAACTTTTGGGGAATTCTAATGTAATGGGCGAAACACCGATATGCTGCCAGATGTGAAATTTCGAATTACGAAAATGATAAATTGTACATCTGACCCAACAAGCTCCTCTCTCTCTCTCTCTCTCTCTCTCTCTCTCTCTCTCTCTCTCTCTCTCTCTCTCTCTCTCTCTCTCTCTCTCTCTCTCTCTCTCTCTCTCTCTCTCTCTCTCTCTCTCTCTCTCTCTCTCTCTCTCTCTCTCTCTCTCTCTCTCTCTCTCTCTCTCTCTCTCTCTGCGCACCAACAATTAGCGAGCGCAGGCAAATGTAAATTACAGTTTGTCGTTAAACGACGCTACGTCAACCGACATGTAGCGTGTCAACAACGTCGTGTCTACATCAAACCAACTTCAAAGCGGTGCATTGAATTTGACATTGCAACGTCGATGAAACGTCACAACGTTTCGTTGGCGATAATACGGCGTTGCTTAATAAAATGTTATTTGCCCAGTGCTCGGACCCATCAAGACTCAGTGGGATTGGAACATTAAATTAAAAAAAAAAAGTAGAACCCCCTTTCAGAGCATAAGAATGTTAAACACTCCTTCGCAAGTGCAAGATTTTACAGTAAAATCTGGTAGATTTTTAGATTGGTTCAACCTGCCCAGCCCTTAGACCTATATTAACCCATTTGGTACCGGAAACCCCAAAAGGGGTAAGAAACAAACAGTGCAGGCCCAGATCAGACGCTGCAGAACGCGGCGTCTGATCAGAGCCTACACTGTTTTCAAAAAGTTCGGCCATTTTCCAAATAAATTTTGTTGTTGTTGTTTTCCAGTTTCCCCGTGTCGCGGGTCGTCAGCTGGTGGGGTCCCAGGGAACGAATCCATGCTGGCACTACACCGTAGCCGTTCGGTGGTACCCCATTCCCCGTTGCCGGTGAACAGGGAGACCATCGCTCGGCTCCAGCCCCGTCCGTCTCATGTTTGTCGTCTCACGTCTCAGGTGTCTCCGAGCCCACGGGCATCCCCTTACCCTGTAGCCAATCGCCGAGCTCCGTCCTGAGAGGTTTGTGAAACGGTGCCGTGACCTTTCCAGGTCTCGGTGGGGCTTATATTTTGTCTTCCCGTTTGCTTCAGGAGTGCATGTGTCCTGTCGCTAAAGGGCATCTTTATTTGTTGGAGTTTCTGGGCTAGGCGTGCTTCATTTTTCAATGGCTGTGGATGTGTTGCACAGTTCCAATGTGAGCCTTTGTTTTGGTGCAACATAGTTTAGTTGTAGTAATTTGGAACTCCATTCTAAAGGTTTGGCTACGTGATTGCCTGCGTTTAAGTTATAGCAGTGCTGTGCCTTGGGTTTTTGCGGTTTGCCGCAAAGGGGTGTGGGTTGTTTTGTGTAACAGGGTAGGCTCCGAGTTTGACCTTATCATAAAGGGGATCGTTTAGCAGTTAATTTTGTTTGAAAGTTTCATTGCGATTTGGAAGACATTTCTAAAGATTGCTATACACGTTTCCATGCTACGTGTTATGCACCTTATATCCAATCAGGGGATTCGAGAAAAAGTTTTTAGCCATTTTGTGGTGCTTATTTGCACCACAAAATTGTAGAGTCCATCCATTTCTTTCTTCTAGCTTGTAGCTTCAGCCGCATCTATACCCTCACGCCAGCACCATGTCTATGGATGTCGACTACGCTTTTTGTATCAATTTTGATATTGGTATTTTTGTTTTTTTATTTTTTTTTTTTTGTTTTATTTTTGCATATTTTTGTAACGTATGTACATTTTTACATTATTTGGTCTGTGCCCCCAGCTTATTGAGTATATATGCGGGCGGATGTGCTCGCCCCGCCACGGACCTGTCATGTTTGTTTTTCTTGTGCTTTAAAGATGGTGTTGTCCGTTTTGGGGCAAGCCCACCCGCTCTCTATTGCTTGGTAGGACATTTTTTGTACCTGCAAGGTTGTGCTTGTAGATTATATTTTGTGATTTTTGTTTATTCTGTACATACAACATATAGTATAGTGTGATGGCCTCCGCCGTCTCGGGCCCAAGTTTGTGTTTATTTTAGTTAGTGGGTGACCTCTATCGCGGAGGATGTGGAAGTAGGTCAATCCCCTTTCTGCATTTTTTGTTAAAGTTAGGAAAATGTGGTGCCCCTAGCTAGGCCTCCTCCACGTAGGATGTCATATTCTGTGGGGCCGTAAGTGGATCATTCTGAGTCGCCATGTTTACATGTCATTATCGCAACCTACGTGAAGGAAGGCACCATAGGAGGAATTGTATTCCTACCTAGTCGTTTGAGGGCCCGAGATATCGTGTGCCGATCTCGTTAGCAATGTAGTTAGTACAAATTCATATAATCATGTAGGTCGCATACAAGCGTCCGCCTGCGCATGTGCGCAGTCGAGCTCTCCTATGCGATCTTGTTTTTATGTGTCATATTTACAGTTAACAATGTTTGAAATCGCTTTTGGGAAAAAACTCTTCTTCTTCTTCTTCTATCTCCAGGTTTTTGATCTCTCTTTTCCTATACTATCCTCTCTACGGGATTCCTACTCTACAACTATTCTACAACTATCGCTATATCTACCTAATTGAGCATTGCGTGGGTGGATGTGTGTTGTTTTAGTTTTGCGTGGGTGGTTGTGTGTTGATGCCCTCCTTCAGGGTCGCGCTTAGTCATGCCCTAGTTAGTTAGTTAATTTCCCTTATCTGTATAAATATTTGGCCGTATTGACCGTCCGTTTTAATTACGGTCATGGCGCGATTTGCTGTCTTTGATGATACTTATGTTGAACGACAAGGGCAGTACCGAGGGCTGTTTGATGTACCAGGCGAGGTTCGGTTTTTCGGCCATGGTGGTATGCGCGTGGCGAGCTATGATGTTGACTTGTGGGACAGCGGTTCATATTTTCCGGGGGCAAAATTGGGACAGCGATGGTCGTCTCCACAGGCACTATTATAGGGACCGTATTCATTTGTCAAGGGAGGGACAGAAGCAATACCATGTGTGCTTAGAAAGGGCCTTCCTGCGATTTTTCTGCTAGTCGGGTGTTTATAAAATGTCCTTTTGTGGGCCCCCAGATCATTCCGTTTGGGTAACCTTATAATGTTCATCCTTTATTCGAAAGCGAAATTTGCGAAAAAAAAAAAAAAAAAAAAAAGAGAAAAACAAAGAGATGTGATAAGGCCTATTGTTTCTTATTTCTGTCCCACTCATCTATGTGCATTCCTGAAGGAGAGCCTTTTTGTTTGCTAGTGTGTTTGTGTGCCGTTCTCCTTTGGGTTGTGTGGTTCTCGATCAGCCAGGATTTTGACGCAACGCTGCTCAGTGCCAAAGTCCTAAGACCGCAAACCCCAGCGTTACATCTCGTCCTGATTTCCCGTTTGCCTCACCCCCTCCGGAGAGGCCGGGCGATGGATTTTCCTTGTGGTGGATCCATGCCCAGTCCCGGCGTGTTCTCGTGTGATCCTCTTTTGGGCAGTGTGGCACCCGATCAGCTAGGATTTTGGTGCAGCGCTCATAAGTGCAAAGCCAGTGGGCCGCAACCACAACGCTACATCTCGTCTTAGCCTCTCGCTTCCATACCCCTTTGGAGGGTGGGTCGGGGCCATGGATTTTCCTTGTGGTAGGTCCATGCCCCGTTCTGTTATGGTCTTCTCACAGTGATCCAGGGATCGCTGTCACCGTTAGGCACTCCTTAGTGCAAAGCCAAGGCCGCAAACCACAGTGCCTACCGTTGACTTTGTTCCCCTTTTCGCCGTGAGACGGCCGCCCTTTGATCACTACGCTCCTTTTTGGTTGGTAGCGTCTCAGGTGCGGTTAAATCATTTATTGTTTCTGAAATCGGGTCTCTATCGGTTTTGGTTTCAGGCATGTTTGTGTGTAACCTCTTACGGGGTGTGTCTCGTAACAGTGCAATAAATTTAGTCTGCGCCCTTAGCTTTCCCCTATATTTTGTCCAGGTAATTTGTTTTCTCAAAGAAATTGAAAACCGCGTCCCTCATTTCCTGTGACATTAGATTGAGCAAAGAAATCGCGTTTATCTCCCCTTGGTATCCTAGTGCTGTCAGTTCTCCCTTTAGTTCCCTTCTAGCGGGGCCGTGTGCGGGGCACTCTGCGAGGTAGTGTTGAACACTCTCAACCCCGCCACAGTGCCCGCATATTGGATCGGCCGCGTTATAGAAGATGTTGTGTGCATTTAGTCAGTTGACCCCAAGTCTTAGTCGTGTATATATGCGATCGAGCTTTCGGCTGTCGCTGTATTGAACTATTTTCGGGGTCAAGGACTGGCAGATCGAGTGTCTGAAGCCGTGTTGTCCCTGCCATATGCGCGCCCATTCCTTTTTGATGCTGGCCTTAATGATTGTGTAGACTTCTTGTGGGGTGGGGAGGTAGTCAAGTTCCTTCCCCCGGGTCAGAGCTTCTTTGGCCAGCGTGTCTGCGCGCTCATTCCCCTGCACGTTGCAGTGGGAGGGGATCCAATCTATGTTCAGGGTGATGCCTTGTTTTATTATTTTGTGTATTAGGATATGAATGTCCTGTAGTATATCCGGTCTTGTAGTGCTGTGTCCAGAGTTTATGCTTTGTACTGAGCTTAATGAGTCCGTTAGTATAACAACACTATCGGGTTTTTCTTCCTGTATCCATTCCAAGGATTTCTGTATGGCTATAAGTTCTGCAGAGTAGACTGTGAGGTGCTGGTTAAGTTTGAATTTTTGGTCGAAATTTAATTCTGGTATTATGAAAGCGCACCCTGTTTCTTTTTTGTCAGCATCTTTGCTTCCATCAGTGAAAATTTTAAGCGCTTGCTTATAGTTTTCACTGATGTGTGATTCTGCGATCTCATTGCATTTTTTCTGTGTTGTTTCAGTTTTCTTTATGACACCCGTTAGTGTTGTTTTTGCGCGTAGGCTTCTTAAATTAAAAACTTCCGGATATGTTTTTTCCGCTGTTTTGACCTGTTCGAGGTCATGTTTTTTAATTAGGTCCTGGACTTTGATAATATAGGGGATCTTTCCTCTTAACCTATCTCTGTTAACATGATTGGGCGTGTCGGCGATCATTTCGTTTATGGGGAGACTTTCCCTAAGACTGCTTGAGCGGGCCCAGTACTTGAGCTGCAGTTCATCCCTCCGCAGGTGCAGGGGCATGACGCTGCATTCAATCTCCAGGTCCAGGTTCCGCGTTCCCCTGTATGCCCCAGTAGCGATTCTGAGGGCTGCGGCCTGTATGCTATCTAGTTTTTTCAGGTGTGATGGCGCCGCAGACGCGTATGCTTGGCAGCCATAATCAATTTTGCTTCTTATGAGTGCTGTGTACATTTTGATCAGGGTTTTCTTGTCTGCTCCAAAGTTTGCCCCAGAGACCGCCCTGAGCACATTTAGGTCCCGCTGGGACCTGGACACCAGATTTTCAATGTGCAGTCTCCATGTTAGATTGCTATCAAAGTACATGCCCAGGAATCTGGCATGACTGGCGTACTTTATTTCCTGCCCGTCATATGCCAGCCTGGGCATGCCCTTTGTGTCTGCGAAATTTCTATTGAAAACCACCACTGTTGTTTTTTCAGTTGATAATTTGAAACCCCAGTTTGTAGCCCAATCATGTATGGCATGTAGCGCTTTTTGTAGTGCAGGAATGGCACTTTTTGGTTTTCTCGCGGTTTTCCATACTAAGCCGTCATCTGCGAACATGGATATTTCCAGCGGTAATGCGTGAAGTGTTTCCTGCAGTGTGTTCATTAGTAGGTTGAAGAGGATAGGAGATAGCACCGACCCCTGGGGGGAACCATTCTCGCATTCATAAAAACCGGATACATCGTTACCTATTTTTACGTTCATTTTTCTATCAGTCAAAAAGTCTCTGATCCAGGTTAACATTTTTCCATGAATTCCGAATTTGTTTAGTTTTAGAAGGACCCCCCCTAGTCCACAGTAGGTCGAAAGCTTTTTCTAAATCCAAGAAAACCGCTACCAGTGAGTGTTTGATTAAATTTGCCTTTCGGATGGCGGATTCTAGTCTGGTGATTTGGTCAATGGTAGATCTATGTTTCCTAAAACCTGATTGTTCGTCTGCTAAGAGTTTATTTTTCTCAATGTGTGCTGTTAGTCTAGATGCTACCATGGTTTCCATGATTTTACATATAGTTGATGTGAGTGAAATCGGCCTATACGATTTCGGCTCATGGGGGTCCTTGTCCGGTTTTAATATTGGAACGATGGTACTCTCCTTCCATTGTGTAGGGAGGGTCCCCTCGTTCCAAGATTTGTTTATTAATGCGAGCAGCTGATTTTTTCCCTTTTCTGGTAGATTTTTTAACATGTCGTAGTGAACGGTGTCGGCCCCGGGGGGCGGTGCTCTTTTTCTTATTTAGCGCGCTTTGCAGCTCCCTGTGGGAGAAGTTCGCATTGTATGCACGGCACTGGCCAGCGCGATCGGCGTCCTGAACGGCCTATTCAATCATTGGGTCCTGCGTTTCCCTAATGCGCCTAAAGTTTGGGTCTAAATTTTCATTACTGCAGACCTTCCGGTAGTGTTGTGCTAAGATTTCTACTTTTTCTTCGTTTTCATGAAATCTGTTGTTTCCTTGTTTTAGAACCTCTACCGGCTTTAGGGGTTTTCCATTAAACCTTTTTATTGTGTCCCAAATTTTCTTAGCATTTGTTTTGTATGTTAGGGTGGATACAAAATCCCTCCAGGCTTGTTGTTTTGTTTGTGTTAAAATATATTTTGTTTCCTCTCTTACACGTCTATATTCCTCCAAAAGGGCGGCTGTTTTGTTTTTCCTATATTTATAATATATTTTGTTTTTCTTTTTTACTGCCTTGCTACAATTTTCATCCCACCAAGGTAAGGTGTTTTTTTGCTTATTTTTTGGTTGTGTTTTTGGTATTGATTTTTCACATGCCGCCATTATTTCCGAAACAAAATCCTCATTGTTTTTATCGATATTCGTGCCTTCGAGGGATATGTTGATGTGTTTAAGTTTCTGCCTAAAGAGGTCCCAGTCTGCTTTGTCTAAATTCCAACGTCGGGCAGGCCGTTGCGTTACGCATTTGTGAGTGAAGTTCAGCGACGTCAGGATGGGGAAGTGGTCGCTTCCCATCGTGTCGTCTCCCATTTGCCACTCACTAGATTGGCATAGTGATGCGCTAACCAGTGTTAAGTCTATGGCGCTCGTGCTACCGCGCTCGACGTTGAGTCGTGTGCCACATCCCGTATTAAGGATTACGTAATCAGTGCTGTTTATGAAATCGACCAGTTCTAGGCCTCGTCGTTTTTCATATGTGGGATTGTGGTTTGTCTCCCATAGTTCGTGTCTGGCATTGAAATCCCCTAGCAAAATTGATTTTTTCCCTAATTTTTTGTAAATTTCATCATAATCGTCAGACGTTACTACTGCTTTAGGTGGTGCATAGAAGTTTATTATGTCTATGTTTTCTTTTTGTCCAAAAATTCTGACGATCACCACCTCTATTTCTTTTTTTGTGTGTCTAAATTTGATTTCTTCCGAATCTAATCCTGTTTTGATAAAGGTGGCTAGCTCTCCCCCGCGCTCCCCCTTTTCCCTACTGAAACTGACCGGAGTTTTGTATCCTGGAATTTTTGTTGGTTTACCATCTTTTTTTGAGAAAGTTTCTTGGATAGCTATTACCTCCGGTGTGTAGCCTAAAGTTTCTAGATAATTCTCTAGAGCCCCGAGTTTTGTTCCATTTTCCCTGCCAGACAGACTACGGGCGTTCCACTGCAACACACGGATTTTCGCAATGGTGCTGGGGTCCATAATTAGGCAGTAAGAGTTTTTTTTTTATGTTTTAGTATCGTGTGTTTTTACGTCCACCCTTGATCCTTCGTCCAGGATCAGTGGAGCTGTAATCCGCGTTTTTCCTAATGAGTTCCTGTGTCTCTCGCTTGTTGTGTTTTCTCCTTGTGATTTTCGCTTTCCGCCTGTTTTGTGCGGGTGTGGGTGCGGGTGCGGCGCTGGTTTGTTTATTTTCCGTTGATTCTGATGGTGATGGGGGGTTCTCATTGTTTGCAGCGGTTTCCCCTGTGGTGCCCGACGTATTCATTTTGTCGGTCTCCACTCTGTGTGTGGTGGCGTTTTCGATGATGAGGTCTATGACCTCATCTGACGCCTTGATGCTTAGCAGTTTTTGTTTGTTGAGCTCATGCAGGATTGAGCTCGTGGCCTTTTTTATTGCTGCGGCGATGAGAGTTTCGACCTCCATTTTTGTGTAGGTCTCTTTATTGTTGTCTTTTTGGTTTTCAGGGGCTTGTGCAGGGGGTGCGGTATAAGCCGCACTGGGTGGTGCGGTGTAAGCCGCACCCGAACTCCTGATTTCTTGCGCGGTGTTAAATGATTGAGATTGGGATTTTGCTTGTTCCCAATCTCTGGCTATTTGACCGTTTATTTGATCGATTTGCGCCTTGTAGTTAAGAAAGAATGTGCACCCGCGCCATGCTGCTCCATGGCCGGCTAATCCGCAATTTGCGCACTTTTTATTATGCTTTGTTTTGCACTCATTATGTTTATGGACCCCAGCACAGTGCGGGCATATGGTTTTTTTGTTTCGGCAATTTTTTTCTGAGTGGCCATATTTCTGACACTTTTGGCAGCGCAGGTATTGCAAATAGCATGGTAGCAGTGGATAAGTGATATCTGCTGTACTGGTAATCTCAAAGGTTGGCGTTTCCTTATTAAAAGTTAGTTTAACTAGATCGAGATCTTTGCCCCTGGGCGCTATTCTATGTGCATCGCAGATTTGATAGCGCCCAAAGTCAAACATCTCCCTGAGTTTTTCCTGCCTTATGTTTGCCCCGATTTTCAGTGTCGCGTATGTCTTTTTTTGATGTGGTTTATTGCGTGTGTTGCTTGAATTTGGTTTTCCCTGTAATTCTGATAAGCTTTTACCTATAGTTATTTTAAGATCAAGGCCCTGGTAGTTGAAACCCTTTGCTTTTGATTCCTTGGCGGCCGATATTTTGAAAATCGGGCCCTTTCCTTTCCCCGGGGCATGGGCTTCAATGACCTCCCCTATGTAGGTCCTGAAGCCCGATGCGAATTGCTCCAATTTCTGAATGGGGAAAGCGCCCCCACCAGCGCGAACATGACGTATACATACGTCATGCCCGTTGCCGCTGTTTGGCGTGCCTCCGGTCTTTCATTGCAAGAGGCGGGAGTGGGAACGGGGTTTGGTGCCCTATCTGAGTGTCCCTCTTTGTGCGTCCTCCCATTTTTTTTGCCCACTTCTGTGAAAGTCCCCTCCTCCATGGCCTCCTCCCCAGCTCCAGAGTCGATGACCAAGACTGGGTCCAGGTCCTCCATCCCCTCCCCTAGTCCAAGGTTCATGGCCTTAGGAAGCGGCCGCCCCTCAAATGTATCCCCCTCCGAGTCGCTGGACATGTATGTCCTGTCCCGCTTTTGGCCCGTGGCCTGGCTCTGATCAGTCTGATCAGGGACCACCTTCCCCTTGAAAGCCCCGGGCTTAGGGTAGAGGTCATTTTTGACCCCATGGATCCCAGCAGGGTGAGAGTTGAGTATCTTATCCCATCGCGCCACTCCCCTTCCTGCGTGGTGTCACCCTTTCCCTGGGTGACAAGCCCCTCAGGGAGGGGCTCAGAGACCTCGGTCTCTGAGCTCTTCCCTGCTGGGCTCGCCACCAGGTCCGCAACCATGTCACAGACATCCCTTGCCCTATCCAGGCCCTCCCCCTCCCCAGCCTGCGCAACAGGTGCTGCGGCGGGTGCCCCATCCCCTACTAAAAGGTCAGTGGAACCGATGGGGGCAGAGTCCGACCCCGGGCCCATATCATGGGCCCCTGAGCCTATCACTCGCTAAATGGGATTAGTTTATGAACTGCTCTTCCCAGGGCCTCCAATGTGCTGGCACTTGCCAATTCGACAGGTGTCAGCTGACCAATGGGAATATACTGAACTCTTAATCGGAGGAAGGCACAAATCGCACCCAAGGAACAGCGTTTGTCCTAAGAAACATAGTTCTGTAGCGATTTTAGAATTTTGAGTGCAGGAATCAGACCAAAGACGGGCTCTAGTATGTGATGACGTGTTGCCAATTTCGACTGCCAAATGTGTCAGAGCACAGCCCTGTTTTCGAATGTCTTGCCGAATCCCGCTAATTTTTATTTTTGAATGGTCTTCTAAAAGGCATTTTTAAGGGACTTCCTATTTCCAAATACCTAGCAAATGGTGGATATTGCCGTTGCCCCGCCTATAAAGATATTTTGCGCGTGACCTGTCCCTCTGTTCTGGCAGTATATATGCCTTCGCTTTGCATACTTCCGGGAACTTCATTCTGTTGGTACCTAGGGGGAGCCCAATACGAGCTTTCTCCCAGGTGCCCTCATGATGTTGTCCTGACGCTCTCCGTCGAGCCTCCTCTCGTTCCTGAAATAGAAAAGTCGGATTAGTGCTTTGGGACCCCATGTGTGCGCTCGGATCAATGTAGTTGTGTCCAGTTTCTTGTCCCCCGGGGTCCCACCTGTACCTGTAATACAAACAAAAGTCATTAGTGCATATTGTGCTTGTGCTTACAAGACCGTGCCATCCGTTACATATTTTGACTTCCCATTCTGTGCACAGGGCAGGTCGGGCTTGTGAGGGGGGAGTCCCCACACAAAGGCACGGTCCGGCTCTTAGGGTAACTTGTTCAAAACCAAGGGATGGCGCGGTTATTGTGAAGAATACCCTTCCCATGGGGGCTGCCTGTCCTGCAGCGGCATGTTACCTCATCGGAACACTCATAAGTGCAAAGCACATGAGCCGCAACCAGTGCCCCGAATCGTCTTGTCGCCGCAGGTTCAAGCATGTCCGTGGGAGTTTTCGGGCTATGGGATTTTCTTATGATGCACCCTTGCCCGTGGTCTGTTATGATGTTGAAGGTATGGGAGGGTCATTGGTTTGTCCTTTGACGGGGGGTAGCCTCGGCGGGGCACCCACAAGTGCAAAGCAAATGAGCCGCAACCACAGTGTCTCGCTTTGACGCCCCCGTCTCAGGTCCAAGTGCAGATTGACGGTAGGTGATGGTTGCCTAAGCGCGGTGTGTGGGTAACGACAGCTGTTTTTCTTATATAATTTCCCAGTAATTTGTGTCTTTAAGGAATTTCTTAACCACCTCGGCTATGGCCGAGCAGTGTTTTACGGGGGGAGCGAGGAGATCTTGTAGGTGTACCGATTCATATCCTAACTTGAACATTTCAGATTTTATCTCTTCTCGTGCATGGGCGTTTGTTACACATTCAAACAAGATGTGTTGTGTTGTTTCTAGTTCATAGTTATCGCATTTTCTGCATAGACCCGTTGTGTTTCCTAGTTGAGTGAGGTTGGCATTTAGGCCGTTATGGTTAAATCTCAAACGGGAGAGCACCACGTCTAGCGTTCTGTTGTTGCTAAATTGGTGGGCAGATTTACCTACTGTGTGCTGGAGGAGTTGGTAATGCCTCCCAGTGTTGGTTGGGTTTCTATCCCATAGAGCTTGCCATTTTCTCGTTATGGCGGTGTCTATGATTGTATAGATCTCCCGTTTTGAAGGGAGAGTATAATCTTTAATACCTATATCTAGTGCTAATCTGGCTGTTTCGTCGGCCGCCTCATTACCGGGGATGCCGACGTGGGATGGGATCCAGTCGATTTCAATGTCTTGCCCTTCTCTTTTTGCCTTATCTAGTTTAGACAGGATTGAGTCAATTTGGTCAGGTCGTGTATTGGATTTTCCTGACTGTAGGGCCTGGATAGCGCTAAGGCTGTCCGTGAGTACTGTGGCTTTGGGTGTCTTAACTGTGATGGCCCATGAGATGGCCCAGTGAATGGCAATCAGTTCAGTTGTGAATACTGAGAGGTGTTGGTTTGTTTTAATCGGTACGTGAAGATTTCTCTCTGGGACAACGAATGCGGCGCCGGTTTTTCCTGTTGAGGGGTCCTTACTGCCATCTGTGTAGATTAGAGTTTTCCCGGCATGGCTGGTGCGAACATAAGAGAGGCTTTTATTTTTCATGTATTCATTTGTATTTTCTTCTTTCCTCCCCAGGACCTGATGGAGGTAACAGGAGGGTGTGTTGTGTTTGAGATCCCACTTGGATCTGTACTTGGGTGCCTGGATCTTATCGGGTATGTTGTGCTCTTTCAGGAGGGCACGGACTTTCGTACAATATGGGTTGTAGTTCTTGGCTCTCCTACATGAATAGCAACCATGATCTGTTAATAGATCATTCACTGGGAGGGATTTGCCAAGTGGGGAGGATCTAGCCCAGTATTTTAGTATGAGTTCTTCCCTTCGTAGATGTAGTGGTTTAAGTCCACATTCTACCTCTAGTGCGTTGATTGGGGTAGATCGGTATGCTCTTGTTGCTATCCTGAGGGCGTGGTTTTGAATGATGTTCAGAGTTTTAAGGATATTCTCTGACGCGCAGTTGTAAGCCTGGGCTCCATAGTCTAGCTTACTAAGAATAAGGGCTTTGTATAGGGTCAGGAGTGTCTTTTTATCAGCTCCAAAGGTGGTACCTGACACTACTCGTAGTAGGTTCAGGTCTTTTTCACATCTTTCTTTGAGATCTTTTATGTGATCTCTCCAAGTCAGATGTTTGTCGAGGATCATGCCCAGAAATTTGATGTTCTGGGCCCATTCTATTTCCCTACCAAAGAGGTATAGTTTGTTTTGAGTGGTCTTCAGATTTCGTCGTTTGCTGAATAAGATTGCTTTAGTCTTTAGGTTTGATACTTTGAATCCCCATCTTAGTGCCCAGGTTTCGATTTCTCTTAGAACTGATTGTAGGTCTTTGACCGCCAGTTCTAGAGTAGAGCGTTTCCCCCACACCGCGCTATTATCGGCAAACTGTGACAGGCCTATATTATTATGTGGTTTCAGGGCCTCGTGAAGGGTGTTAACGATTACGTTAAAGAGTATGGGACTTAGTACTGAGCCTTGGGGGCAGCCGTTTTCCAGGATTAGTTCCTCTGAGGTATTGTCCCCAACTCGGGTTTGAATTTTTCTATCCTTGAGAAAGCTATAGATCCAATTTAGCATGTTTCCGCTTATTCCGTATTCCTTTAGTTTGGTTATGGTGCCGGTTGACCACATGAGGTCAAAGGCCTTTTCAAGATCTAGGGCTACCGCTACTAGGATTTTGTGTTCCATGAAAGCCATGTTTATTTCTGATTCCAGTCGGACAAGTTGATCTGTTGTGGATCTGTGAGGCCTGAAGCCTGATTGGTTGTCTGAGATGATATTATTAGCTTCTAGGTAGTGGGAGAGGCGTTTGGCGATCATGGTTTCCATAGTTTTACATGTGCATGAGGTGAGGGAGATGGGTCGATATGATTGTGGATCCAGCTTATCCTTGAGTGTTTTTTTTTATTGGGATTGTTATGGCTAGTTTCCATTGTGTGGGGACTTCTCCTCTACGCCAGGAAGTGTTTATGAGGTCTAAGAGTTTTTGTTTGCTATCTGGTGGGATCTGTTTCAGCATTTCATAATGAATTTTGTCCGCTCCTGGAGCTGTGCTGCGTTTACTCTGCAGAGCCTCATTAAGTTCAAATAGGGTGAAGTCGCAGTTCAGGTTACTGCTTCTTCGGTCATCGTTGAAGAGGTCAGGGAGAGATTGGTTGAAGGTTCTCTCCTCGGTCTCTTTTATCGTTTGGAAGGCAGGATCTTGGTTGGAAGTTTTCGACATATTATGGTAGTGGTTGGCAAGGGCGTCTGCTTTCTCTCTATCATTAGTTATGGTCTGGCCGTTAATTTTGAGACAGTTTATCTTTTCAGTAGGTTTACCCCTAAATTTATTAAAAGTAGACCACATTTTCTTACTAGTGGTCTTATGGTTAAGTTTGTTGACTATTTCTTGCCATCCTTGTTTTTGTGCTATTTGTAGGGTGGTCCTAGCGTGTGCCTTAGTTTTATTGTAGTTATTCTTAAGCTCGGAAGTTCTATTTTTCAAGTATTTCTTCCTCGCTTGCTCGCGTTGATTTATGGCTTTCCTACAATCTTGATTCCACCAGGGTGGGAGTAGTTTTTTATGTTTAGCTGAGGTCGTTGGAATTGTACTGTCACAGATCTCTTTTAGGGTGGACGTAAACTGGTTGGCAATTTCGTCTATGTTTTGGTTGTCACTAATTTCTAATTTTTGTGAGCAGAGATTTTTAAAGAGATCCCAGTCGGCCTTGTTTAGGTTCCATTTTTTGGGAAACGGCTGCTCCCGTGGTGTTGTATTTGGCATTGTATTTGGACAAAATGGGGAGATGGTCACTACCACAGGAATTGTCAAGGGTATACCATTCTGAGCGGGCTGAGAGGTTAGGGGTGGCTATGGTGATGTCAGGTGAAGATTCAGTTTCTGCCATGGTTGGCGCCCCATCATTGAGGATGGTAGCCCCGTGTTCAAGTAATAACTCTGATAGTGCCTTCCCCCTTGGGTTCTGCTTTGGGCTCCATAGCGTGTCATGGGCGTTAAAGTCACCTACAAGTATGTAGCTTTGGTGCGGGATATGGTCGAAAAGTTTTCTTAGTCTATCTAGTTCTTTTGTTGCGTTTTTATTGCTGGGTGGGTCGTAACAGTTGATCAAGGCTACTTTACAGTTTTTCAGATGGATGGTGACAGCGCACGATTCAAAAGTGGGGTCATTGATATTTAGGTCTAGCTTTTCGAATGGGATGTTATCTTTCATATAAATGGCTACGCCACCTCCTCCTTTTTCCTGTCTGTTGGAGATGGCGGCAAGTTTGAATGTCGGTATCGTAGGGGTTCTTTTATTATCAACAGCCACCAGTTTTTTTTTTGCCTCACCAGAAATTAGGCAAACTCACCTAGTCTTTCTAACACTTTTAGGTGGCTTTCAATGCATTTAGGTAATAGCTTAGATCTATGCAAATTATTTCTATATGATTTGGTGAAGATATACATAACGGTTTCTTGGCAAACCGGGGTGAAAGGGTGAAAATCCCGCGGGATTTTCAAAAATCCCACGGGATAAAAATAATCCCATGGGAGTTTTTCTCCACTCCCGCGGGATTAAAATCCCATAAAAATATCAGGGATTTTTCTCCCACGGGAGAATTTCAAAATTTTAAATCTTGCTTTTAACTATCAAAATGGACCTACTTAACATTAAAATACATGCACAAAAAATATGGCTGTTCCTGCTCTAATTTCAATTTCTCCCGCAGGATTTTTCTCCCATGGGATTTTTTACAGAGAAAAATCCCGCGGGATTTTTTAAAATGCTCTGGAATGAAAGTGCAATATCTCTTTTCTATTAATAAGGTCAATTAGAGAAGCTTACAATGAGTAAAGCATGGATATAACTATTTTAAAAAAATCCCGCGGGATTTTAATCCCATGGGATTTTTATCCCATAATCGAAAATAGGATTTTTCTCCTGTGGGATTTCACTAATTTCCAATTTCCAATAAATCTGCTTTGTTTGGACAAAGCTATAATAATTTTGTCCATTAATGTATAAAACATGCATAATTTATTGGTTTAAAGTAACTAATATGGGCTCCATTGAAATTAACTCCCGCGGGATTTTTATCCCATTTCAGAGCACAGGATTTAAATCCTGTGGGATTATTTTATTTCTTTCGTTTTCTTTTTTGGCTGTTATCCCATTTTGTACCAGAAACCCCAAAACGGGTACCCTGGCAAACAGTGCAGGCCCAGATCAGACGCCGCAAAAAGTGGCGTCTGATCAGGGCCTACATGGTTTGTGAAAAGTTAAGATATTTTCAAAGTAAGTTTTAAAGAAATAAAGAAAACACAGCCTGACGCCCCTTAATTTTGGAATGGACTCCTGGTATATATAAGGAGGAAGATTCCATTTGGTACAAAAAGGGTTAAAATTTAAGAACAATGTAAGAAAATCAGACTTCAGGTCCTTCTTTCCAGTTAGTGGATTGGCCTTTCTCAGCTTTTAGGGTAAATTCTGACTTTCTTTGTCTGCATCAGGTCAACATCCCATCAAAACACTTCTTTAATAATAGAAGCCTTTAAGATACAGAAACTCCTGTAGCCATTGAAAGCTTTGAACAGACTGAGTGAGCTAAAATGGCTGATTAGAGTTTTTTTTTTTTTTTTGCCATTACTGTAAAAATCCTAAACATTCAAACACAGCCAGGAATTGCTGTAATATTCTAAAATTTTAACAAATTTGTTTCATGATCCAGCAGGGGGGTCCAAAAGGAACAGATAGAGTGGCAAATAGTGTTGACACTGATCAGACTGCTTCAGGAGCAGTCTGATCTGGGTCTGCACCTATCTGTACCAATACTTAGGATTATTATGGTACCAGGTTTTCTTTCAGAGTTGCTAAATAATGAAATAGATTTTATTGCATATTGCTATATGATCAGCCTTAGCAATGTGCTTTATGGACAGCCTTGATACAAAGCAGCTTCATCACATTACAATAATATATATCCATGTCCTAAAACTTCATTTTATATCACACTCCAATGAATTTCATTTTGTATTTTTCTGGTCTCTATAGTAAAAACATATGTTGTGGGTGCTCTGTAGTACTGCCTCATCAATTTAGTTCTAATGAGTACCCACAATCTATGTTTTTGAGCAAAAAGACGGAGAACAAATTAAACTCTTAATTTACAGAACCCTGGTTTTCTTTACGAGGTAGGGTTTAGAGGGGTGTCCATTACACAGGCTTGTTGATCTGACGTGGACAAAGAAAGTCAGAGTTTACAATAAAAATTCTAAGAATTAGGACACCTTGAGGACTTGCTGTAATTCTCCCAAAATTTAAAAAAAAAATGTTATACAATCCAGCAAGGAGTCAAAGAAGTGCCGCTCGAATGGCAAACAGTTTGAATACAGCAGGGAGTCAAAGAAGTGCAGCTCAAATGGCAAACAGGGTAGGCCATGATCAAACTGAAGGAGCAGTCTGATCTGGGTCCACACAGTTTGCCAAGCCTGTCTGTCCCAATACTTATATACTTATGATCAGTACAGTATCCATGCTTGTTATAGACACCCCTGAAGACACAATAACAGCAGGCGTGACAATAAAATTAATCAATTCATTAACGAGATAAGATTGCAGACAAGCCATTTTTCGCCCATAATTGTCTGTTTGGGGGGGGGGCGGCTGTGACCTAAAAAAAAAGGTCAAGGTCATCCAATATCTAATTAAATCTGCTTTATGTTGTTATGATGCATTGTACCAAGTTTGAATAAAATTAATCAACTCGTTAATGTGATAGAGTGTATACAAACCATTTTTGGCAAAAAATTGACAGTTTTTTTTTTTTTGGGGGGGGGGGGGGGGGGGGGGGCTGTGACCTTGAAAAAAAAAGGTCAAGGTCATCCAATATCTAATTAAATCTGCATTATGTTGTAATGATGCATTGTACCAAGTTTGAATAAAATTATTCAACTCGTTAATGTGATAGAGTGTATACAAACCATTTTTGGCAAAAAATTGAGTTTTTCTTGGGGGGGGGGGGGGGGGGGGGGGGGCTATGACCTTGAAAAAAAGGTATGTTGCAATGATATATTGTAAAAAGTTTGACAAAAATTAGTCAATTTGTTAATGGGATTGAGCCATTTTTGGCCCCAAACTGACTTTTTGAGGGGTCTGTGGCCTTGAAAAAAAGGTCAACTTCAAATCTGGGGTATGTTGTAATGATATATATTGTACCAAGTTTGACTAAAATTAATCAATTTGTTAATGATAGAGTTCAGACAAGCCATTTTGGCCCCAAATGACTGTTTTGGGGGCCTGTGACCTTGAAAAAAAGCTAGGTCAAGGTCATCATAACCTAATGACTGTTTTCTTCCATCCTATTGATGTTACTACGCAAGTTTGGTCATAATCCACCCATAGGTTCAGGAGTTATAGTGCTTCAAACAGGCTACGCCAATACAAATGGGATCCGCACAAAAAACAAGGTCCCCCTCCCCTCTGATGGGGGGGACATAAATATTTTGCAAGAAGATTGTCACCTTGTT
Organism: Lucinisca nassula; assembly: GCA_963580285.1. Lineage (NCBI taxonomy): Eukaryota > Metazoa > Mollusca > Bivalvia > Lucinida > Lucinidae > Lucinisca > Lucinisca nassula. The sequence goes on along the minus strand of OY757016.1, from coordinate 2,534,287 downwards.
AAATTTATAACAAAACTAACAAACTTTTATAAACCAATGTTCAGAAAAGTCTAACCACTAGTCATTACTGTAAAATATGACTGTCTGAAAACATATTTCCAAAAAATATTGAAACAATCTAGTTTTTGGTCATTCGACCCAAAGTTACTAACTTTCCATGTAACTATTGTTGACCATGTAAAAAAAAAATCCAGGAACTGATTGCACAACCCACAGAAAAAGAAACCGACTGAAGTCGGTTGATTTCTAAGAGTGCCCTAAAATCACCGTGTCATTCTGTCAGTCTGTCATTCTGTCAGTCTGTCCGTCCGTCCGTAACCCGTTTGTGAAAATTGGTGATAGTGACTTAACCGCTTGGAATATTTAAACAATTTTTGGCATACTGAAAGATATCAATGAGATCTAACCAATGAGTTTGCGAAATATTACATTCCATTTAGTATAGCCTCGCCGAGGCAAAAAATGTGAAAATTTTTGAACTGCTTCTCCTCGGAAACCGTTGGGCCGATTGAAGTCAAATTTCATATGGAGCCTCTATAGGATGGGGGAAACCAAAATTTGCTCATGGGGTCCAGGTCACATGACCAAAATGGCCGCCAAGCCATATATGGTCTGTCTGTCCGTCCGTAACCCGTTTGTGAAAACTGGTGATAGTGACTTAACCGCTTGGAATATTTAAACAATTTTTGGCATACTGAAAGATATCAATGAGATCTAACCAATGAGCTTGCGAAATATTACATTCCATTTAGTATAGCCTCGCTGAGGCAAAAAATGTGAAAATTTTTGACCTGCTTCTCCTCGGAAACCGTTGGGCCGATTTAAGTCAAATTTCATATGGAGCCTCTATGGGATAGAGAAACCAAAATTTGCTCATGGGGTCCAGGTCACATGACCAAAATGGCCGCCAAGCCATATATGGTAAAAACCCTTCATAAATAGTCTTCTCCAGAACCACTGGGCAGATTTCCACGAAATTTGATAAATAGCATCTGGGACGTAGGCCCATCATAAATTGCTAAAATGGTGACCCTGGGTTGACCTTGACCTTCTTTGGGTCCTTCCGTAACCCGTTTGTGAAAATTGGTGATAGTGACTTAACCGCTTGGAATATTTAAACAATTTTTGGCCTACTGATAGATATCAATGAGATCTAACCAATGAACTTGCGGAATATTACATTTCATTTAGTATAGCCTCGCCGAGGCGAAAAATGTGAACATTTTCGAACTGCTTCTCCTTGGAAATCGTTGGGCCGATTGAAATCAAATTTCAAATGAAGCCTCTATGGGACGGGGGAAACAAAAATTTGCTCATGGGGTCCAGGTCACATGACCAAAACGGCCGCCAAGCCATATATGGTCTGTTTGTCTGTCCGTCCGTAACCCGTTTGTGAAAATTGGTGATAGTGACTTAACCGCTTGGAATATTTAAACAATTTTTGGCATACTGATAGATATCAATGAGATCTTACCAATGAACTTGTGAAATATTACATTCCATTTAGTCTAGCCTCGCCGAGGCAAACAATGTGAAAATTTTTGAACTGCTGCTCCTCGGAAACCGTTGGGCCGATTGAAGTCAAATTTCATATGGAGCCTCTATGGGATGGGGGAAACCAAAATTTGCTCATGGGGTCCAGGTCACATGACCAAAATGGCCGCCAAGCCATATATGGTCTGTCTGTCTGTCCGTCCGTAACCCGTTTGTGAAAAATGGTGATAGTGACTTAACCGCTTGGATTATATAAACTGTTTTTGGCATACTGATAGATATCAATGAGATCTTACCAATGATCTTGCGAAATATTACATTCCATTTAGTATAGCTTCGCCGAGGCAAAAAATGTTAAAATTTTTGAACTGCTTCTCCTCAGAAACCGTTGGGCCGATTGAAGTCAAATTTCATATGGAGCCTCTATGGGATTGGGGAAACCAGAATTTGCTCATGAGGTCCAGGTCACATTACCAAAATGGCCGCCAAGCCATATATGGTCTGTCTGTCTGTCCGTCCGTAACCCATTTGTGAAAACTGGTGATAGTGGCTTAACCGCTTGGAATATTTAAACGTTTTTTGGCATACTGATAGATATCAATGAGATCTTAACAATGAGCTTGTGAAATATCACATTCCATTTAGTATAGCCTCGCCGAGGCAAAAAATGTGAAAATTGTTGAACTGCTTCTCCTCGGAAACCGTTAGGCCGATTTAAGTCAAATTTCATATGGAGCCTCTATGGGATAGGGAAACCAAAATTTGCTCATGGGGTCAAGGTCACATGACCAAAATGGCCGCCAATCCATATATGGTAAAAACCCTTCATAAACAGTCTTCTCCAGAACCACTGGGCAGATTTCCACGAAACTTGATAAATAGCATCTGAGACGTAGGTCCATCATAAATTGCTAAAATGGTGACCCTGGGTTGACCTTGACCTTCTTTGGGTCCGTCTGTAACCCGTTTGTGAAAATTGGTGATAGTGACTTAACCGCTTGGAATATTTAAACATTTTGGCATACTGATAGATATCAATGAGATCTAACCAATGAACTTGCGAAATATTACATTCCATTTAGTATAGCCTCGCCGAGGCAAAAAATGTGAAAATTTTCGAAATGCTTCTCCTTGGAAACCGTTGGGCCGATTGAAATCAAATTTCATATGAAGCCTCTATGGGCCGGGGGAAACCAAAATTTGCTCATGGGGTCCAGATCACATGACCAAATTGGCCGCCAAGCCATATATGGTCTGTCTGTCCATCCGTAACCGTTTGTGAAAATTGGTGATAGTGACTTAACCGCTTGGAATATTTAAACAATTTTTGGCATACTGATAGATTTCAATGAGATCTTACAAATGAACTTGCGAAATATTACATTCCATTTAGTATAACTTCGCCGAGACGAAAATGTGAAAATTTTCGAACCGCTTCTCCTCGGAAACCGTTGGGCCGTTTGAAGTCAAATTTCATATGGAGCCTCTATGGGGTGGGGGAAACCAAAATTTGCTCATGGGGTCCAGGTCACATGACCAAAATGGCCGCCAAGCCATATATGGTAAAAACCCTTCAAAAATAGTCTTCTCCAGAACCACTGGGCAGTTTACCATGAAACTTGATAAATAGCATCTGGGACGTAGGCCCATCATAAATTGCTAAAATGGTGACCCTGGGTTGACCTTGACCTTCTTTGTGCCTAGGTCAAACTTTGACACATATGCTTTTGTATTGGAAAAGTGAGAATACATTTTATCCTGCAAACGATTCAGAATACAGTACTCAAGTATAAGATATATTTACGATAAGGCGCATTTATTGGGGGAACCGTTTTAGGTCCAGGTCACATGACCAAAATGGCCGCCATACCCATATATGGTAACACTCATAAAGCTAAAAGCATCTGGCGGGTCGTGCACTTCAGCTGAAGCACTGGTTATTTACAGCAGTGCTTGTCTTATTGTGACATCAGAGTGATGTGAAAAAAAAAAAAAAAATCTGAGCTCCTGTATTGGGTTTATATTTAATTTAGCAAATGGTGTAGACCCAGATCAGACACAGCAGAATGCAGCATATGATCAGGGTCTACTGTTTGCTTCAAGTACAGAAATTTAAAGATTAAACGAAACACACTAAGTCTCCAATGCAGGCCCGGCTTCCCAATCTACAATCAACCCACCAGTACTGTCAGTGCTTTGATTGTGAAAAGAACTCGTATCGATTCGGATTGCTGATTATAAAACCATGTTACGGTTAAATGTATCTGGATCTTCACTGTTTGCTCATTCACATATCAATTTATATTCCAAAATTTGGAGAAATTCTGCCAAACATTTTTTCAATAATATGCTGGTGCAGTTACTCCGGGCAGGATTAGCCTCAAGATTCCAACAATTAACCACATGCTTTGCAAGCTTTTAGATACCACTCAGATGACTTGAGTAATCTTGAGATCTCACTGTCCATTTTTTTTTCTAATGAAACATTCCTCTTTACAAGTTAATATCTGCAAGGCGACTTATTGATCACATTTACTTACAAAAAAAAAATAAAAAAAAAAACACTTTAATTTGAGTAACTGAATACTTTTGTAAGATTTTCTATTCATATTTTATCTTTTTTGTACCAAATGGAATCTTCCTCATTATATTTAGCAGGAGTTCATTCCAAAATTTAGGGTGTCAGGTTGTTTTTTTATTCAAAATTTATTTGGAAAATGGCTTCCAAATTTTCGCAAACAGTGTAGGCCCTGTTTGCCAGAGTACCTGTATTGGGGTTTCTGGTACTAAATGGGTTAAGGATACACCAGATACACATTCTTCTAGGAGGGAAACACTACTATTAGTGACTTTCTGCATGCTTTCATGTTCACTACTCCTATTCACAAAGCTTCTCTGACAATGGGCTCTTTTTTCAAAGGAAAGAATTTGGTCCTCAGGAGCAAATTCTTTCCTTTAAAAGTTGGCCCAAAAAAGGAGGCAAACATTTTTGGTGGAGGCTGTGCCCTTTGCAAAATATGCAATTTATTTCTTTTCGTCAGTGCTTCCAATCATTTCATTATTGAAATGCTCCTTTGCACTTGTCACCTGTCACTGCTTGCAACAGGCAGCACTGCTATCTTCCTCAACATGTTTTTGCTGACATCTTGGTTTCAGAAATCATTAAACTTGTACTATAACGAAATCCATGGACGAAATCTGTAAAATATTCATAGGAATCTATTAATTTTTCTTGGCCTAGTTTATCAAGGGCAGTAACTCGAGTATGATCAGAAAGCCATCCATTCTCTCTGGCTTACAATATTAAATGTATTCATGTGTCTATGTCCCCGTAATTTTCATCAACAGTTATTAATATCTGACATTACATGATTCCTCATTCTTATCTTTTGTGATTCCTCAGTCAAATCTTTCTTGAATCTTCATTTATGATATATATCCATCATGTGTTGTTCATTTCAAGCTTTCTGAAGATATATCCACTTTCTGTTATTCTTTCCCGCTCTCCTGGTCAAGCATGAAATTATTGTTAAATCGTGTGAACCACAAAACGATGGCCAGAATCTTCACTGATTGATGGACTAGGTCAGACTAGGCTCAATACATTTTGATCAAGCCACACTGAACACATATGTTTAATGTAATTCAGCTTTATCATGTGTGGCATTATTGCCTTTAATGAAGTAAGGATCCTTCATGTGTAGATGTAAAACTGGAAGTTGTACTTTCATCACAGATGAATGAAAGTCTGAAAGGGAAAAGAAGAGTATTCAGTTAATATTATGCTATCATTTGTCTAGGCCCCTGCCCATCCGCGCTTGGAGAAATAGATCTGGCTGCATGGTGTTTCCACGCAAAGCGGAAACTGACCACACCTGAGTACTGGTAAACCCCGTGGAAGCGCTAAGCCTGCCCAGAGAAAGTGATGTGAGTTGGACCGTCCATTGCATATAAGCCTATCGGTTTCATTGGGCAACAGGACTTGAGATGTCATATTTCATCTCAGTGCAGCAGAATAGGCAAGCAGGTTATTTGTGTAAATATTCAACTAGAGCGCGCAGTCGATGGCAAGCCATCGCAAATCCCCACGTTTTCTCCACAGTAGTCAAAATTTGACCTTTTGACCCCTCCCCAGGGCCCCTGGGGGCGGGGACAAAAAAAAATGTGCTCTTGCGCAAGCCATTCATGTAAGCAACTCGCATACCAAATTTGGTTGAATTCCGGCTAACGGTTTAGGAGGAGATAGCCGGACAGACAGACGGACGGACGGAGGCGATAACAATATCCCCACTTTTCGTTGAAAAACGTGGGGATAATTAGTTTAAAAGAATTATCCAATAGAACAAGAGGGCTATGATGGCCGTGGATCGCTCGCCTGATCCATAGAGTAACAAGTGGGCCCCGGGTAGGGCCATTATTGACCCCAGGGCTATAATGTGCATAATGTTGAGGGAGGTCTAAAAAGGTGAAGCTTCATACCAAATATCAACAAACACTATAATTTGAACAATCTTGGCAAAGGTCCACTAGATGAAGCTACACGCCAAATATCAAAGACCTGAGCCTTGCAGTTTCAGAGAAGGTTTTTTTTATTATAGATATTCCCCACATAAGCCTATGTAAAACCAAATGGCCCTGGGGCGGGGGCATTTTTGGCCTCAGAGCTATACTTTAAACAATCTTGATAGAGGTCCACTAGATGAAGCTTCACATCAAATATCAAAGACCAGGGCTTGTTGTTTCAGAGAAAGATTTTTTAAGGTTTTCCCTATAAAAGCCAGTGTAAAACCAAAGGGCCCCTGGGCCGGGGCATTTTTGGCCCCAGGACTATAATTTGAACAATCTTGGTAGGGGTCCACTAGTTGAAGCTTATCTCCATATATGTCTATGTAAAATCAAAGGGCCTCAGGGCGGGGGCATTTGTGGCCCAAGGGCTTTAATTTGAACAATCTTGGTAGAGATCCACTAGATGAAGCTCCATACCTAATATCAAAGACATGGACCTTGCAGTTTGACCAGTTTCAGAAGAAGATTTTAAAGATTTAAAGATTTCCCAATATAAGTCTATGTAAAACCAAAGGGTCTCTGGGTGGGGGGCATTTTTTGGCCCCAGGACTATTACAATTTGAACAGTCTTGATAGAGGTCCACTAGAATGGAAATTTCACACCAAATATCAAAGACCTAGGCCTTGTGGTTTCACAGAAGAAGATTTTTTAAGATTGTCCTTATATAAGCCAATGTAAAACCAAAGGGCCACGGGGCCGGGGCATTTTTGGTACCAGCACTATTATTTTAACAATCTTGGTAGGGGTCCACTAGATGCAGCTTCATACCACAGATCAAAGACCTGGGCCTTGCAGTTTCAGAGCAGAAGATTTTTAAGGTTTTCCATATATAAGCCCATGTAAAACCAAAGGGCCAGGGGGCTGGGGCATTTTTGGCCCCAGCACTATAATTTGAACAATCTATGTAGGGGTCCACTAGATGAAGCTTCATACCAAATATCAAAGACCTGGGCCTTGCTGTTTCAGAGAAGAAGATTTTTAAAGGTTTTCCCTATATAAGCTCATGTAAAATCAAAGGGCCCCGGGGCGGGGGCATTTTTGGCCCAAGCACTTTAATTTGAACAATCTTGGTAGGGGTCCACCAGATGAAGCTTCATACCAAATAACAAAGACCTGGGCCTTCTGGTTTCAGGGAAGAAGATTTTTAAAGATTTTTAAAGATTTTTCCCTATATAATTCTATGTAAAACCAAAGGGATCCGGGGCGGGGGCATTTTGGGCCCCAGCACTATAATTTAAACACTCTTGGTAGGGGTCCACTAGATGAAGCTTCATACCAAAGACCTGGGCCTTGTGGTTTCAGAGAAGTTTTTTTTTTAAAGTTTTCTGTGTACAAATCTATTTTTGGCTCCTGTGACCTAGATGTGCAACGGACTGGAACCATTTGAACAACTTTGAAAGGGGGCCACCTAAGGATCATTACTGAAGTTTGGTCAAAATCCGATCAGTGGTTTAGGAGGAGATGTCGTTTGAAGAAAAAGTTGACGCACGGACGAATGCACACACGCACGACCGACAAAAAGTGATCCCAAAAGCTCACCTCGTCACTACGTGACGGTGAGCAAAAAATAAATTGAAGGGTAACAAACCCAAATAAAAATCCAAAATACCCAATTCATACTGACATATACTTGCATATTGCCACCCACACCCATGGGGGCTTGAAGAAATAGATTGGCTACATGTTCCACACAGAGCTGAATCTGACCGCACACGAGTACTGGTAAACCGCTTAGTGGATCTAAGCATGCCCAGGCAAAGCGGTGGGAGTCGGACCGTCCATGCTTATAAACCCTATTGATTTCATTGGTCAACAGGGCTTGAGATGACATTTCATCTCATTGTCGGGTAATAGTCCCACAAAATTGGAAGCATTGTCTCCAAAATGACCTATACAGTGTTGACAAGGATGTTAAACATCAAATTAAACAAACAAACTTGCATATGAATCTTTGAATTCAGAACAGTTTGTTCTTCAATATTACCAAGGCGGAAATTCTCTCCACTTCTTTCACAATACACAACTGTTTAAGCACAAAACACTACAAGATCCTTTTAAGCCTCTGTCAAGTTGTTAACCCATTTTGTACCGGAAACCCCAAAACGGATAGTTGGCAAACAGTGCAAGCCCAGATCAGACGCCGCAGAAAGCGGCATACGATCTGGGCCTACACTTTTCCCAAAATTCCAGACAATTAACCCATTTAGTACCGGAAACCACAAAACGGGTACCAGGGCAAACAGTGCAAGCCCAGAATGCGGCTTCTGATCAGGGCCTACACTGTTTGAGGAAAGTAAAGCCATTTTCCAAATAAATTTTGAAGGTAAAAAAACAACCTGACACCCCTTAATTTTGAAATGCACTCCTGGTATACATAAGGAGGGGTCCACTAAATGCAGCTTCATACCAAATATCAAAGACCTTGGCCTTGTGGTTTCAGAGAAGAAGATTTTTAAAGGTTTTCCCTATATAAACCAATGTGAAACCAAAGGGCCCCGGGGCGGGGGCATTTTTGCCCCAGGGCTTTAATTTGAACAAACTTGTAGAGGTCCACAAAATGAAGCTTCATACCAAATATCAAAGACCTGGGCCTTGTGGTTTCAGAAAAGAAGATTTTTAAAGGTTTTCTCTATATAAACAAATGTAAAACCGAAGGGCCCCGAGGCGGGCCATTTTTGGTCACAGAGGCATAATTTGAACAATCTTGGTAGAGGTCCACTAAATGAAGTGTCATACCAAATATCAAAGACCTGGGCCTTGCGGTTTCAGAGAAGAAGAATTTTTTGGTGAAAAAAAATCTATTTTTGGCTCCTATGACCTAGATGTGCAACGCTGACCGGAACCATTTGAACAACTTTGAAAGGGGACCACCTAAGGATCATTTTTTTCCCTCTATAAGACGACGTTAAACAAAAGGGCCCCGGAGGGGGGAGGGGCGCATTTTTGGCCCCAGCACTATAATTTGAACAATCTTGGTAGGGGTCCACTAGATGAAGCTTCATACCAAATATCAGAGACCTGGGCCTTGTGGTTTCAGAGAAGAAGATTGTTAAAGAGTTTCCCTATAGATATAAGCCCATGTAAAACCAAAGGGCCCTTGGGCAGGGGCATTTTTGGCCCTAGCACTATAATTTGAACAACCTTGGTAGGGGTCCACTAGATGAAGCTTCATACCAAATATCAAAGACCTGGGCCTTACTGTTTCAGAGAAGAAGATTTTTAAAGCATTTGCCTACCCGTACGAAATTCTCCAGCAGTACTGTAAAGGGACTCAAGCAGGAAACTGGAACAAATTCCTAGTAGTACTGTAGCAGGAGTCAAGCTAGAATACAGACCGAAATATGCAAATGAGCTTAGAGAAATTCCTACAGGAAAAAAAATCCTAGCAAAAATTCAGGCTGGGAATAAATAGCTCATTTACATATTTCACACCATATTCTGGGTGGATTCCTGTTATTGTTAGCAGGATTTTTCTTCAAAGTCCTGTAAGGAATCTGCACCAATATTAAAACCTAGTCAAATATTCTTAACAGAAAAAAATTCCTTCCAGGAAAAAAATCCTGCCAGGAAAAAAATTCCTGCCAGGAAAAAAATTCCTGCCAGAAAAATACCTAAATTGCTGATGAAAATTCCTGCCACTTAAGTACCGGCAAATTTCTTGCTGGGAAATATTCCTGCCAGGAATATATTCCTGCCAGGAATAAATTCCTGCTGTCCAAAATCCAGCTGTTAGTCCTGAAGCATGCCTACTAAAACTACAGCCAAGAAAATATTCCAGAGAACATGCTGCCAGTAGTAAAACAGAGAATAAAAGTAAAAGAGCTTCCACACATGATTTCCAACATTGTAAAGACTTGGATCGATCTCTTAATTTGCTTGCTGTAGTAAGACTCCAATTTTTGCTCTTTGGATTGCATGGCTACCATAGATGATAAATACTAGACAGCTTCTGTGGCAGTTTATTTTTGTTATGGTTTGTCTTTTGGATTGCCAACTAGCCATTTTTTTTTCTTTTGGATAGCCAACCAGCCGTTTTGTGGGAAAGTAACTGTCCTTTTGTCTTTGCTCTACTGAGGTTTCCATGAGGGTCTAGTTGTTCCATGTTTGTGTTTCTTTCCCTTTGGTGTCTCTGCTGGTAGCTGTGGGTTAATTGTATTGATTCCTAATCATCATTGCCATCACTTCTATTTTTTAATAAGTCTGTACAGCTTAGGCAGATTGATCTGTCCGTCGTGATATGACTGAAAAATTGTTGAAAACGACGTTAAACCCGAATTCACACCCACACAGATTGATCTGAGCCTTTGCATGTCACCAGCCATATTCTTGGAATTCACCTTAACTGGCTCAGATGGAAAGAATAATATCAGACTTACACTGACAGTTTTAATAACAGTGTAGGACAATCTTTTTTCAATAACATAGACCTTTACATTTTACAACATCTTATGCATTGCAAACCAAGACAAGTGGGACATAAACTCACAGAATTTTGAGATTTCAAATCTCACAGAATTTCTCTGACTTCGGCCCCGCCCATTGGGGCTTTAAGAAATAAATGGGCTGCATGATGCTTCCATGCAGAGCTGAATCCAGCCACAAATGAGTACTGGTAAACCACTTAGAGGATCTAGGCCTGCCCAGGCAAAGCTGTGCGAGTCAGACCCTCTATGCTTATAAACCAAATTGTTTTCATTGGGCGACAGGGCTTGAGATGTCATTTCATCTCAATGTCGGGTAAAAGTCCAACAAAATTGGAAGCAACATCTCCAAAATGACCTATATAGTGTTGACAGGGACTTTAAGCATCAGATCAAACAAAAACACAATTCCTCTGCCTTATATAGAAAATCTCTTCAGGAAGTGCAAAATTTTAATGATACTCCGAGACCGAGTTGTTAACTTTAACCTAGCTTTACCACGCTGTTTCATTGTAGGCATCCTGAGGCCTTCCAAGCAGTAAACTAGTACTTAGAGCTCTTTCTCTGATACTGACAATTGTCCAGCTGAAATCAATGGTTACAGAAATAGATTTTCTTCAACCACTGAGTCTCCAAAAGAAAGTGGCTGAACAGGGACTCATGTTTCCGCAGAGATGATCTTGCGAGTTCAAAACATGGCTTGGCTTCTTTTGGTAATGAAATTTTTCTGCAGCCATTCTCTCTCTACTGCTGAGTCAAGTATGGCAGTTGTCAGTTACTTTCAAGAGAAAAGCAACAAGTAATAAATAACCGCTAAGAAGGTCTGCCAGAGACCGTGTAATTAATGGTTAGTTAAACACTTATCTTGCTTTTCACTACAACCCCTACCTTTGCAAACAGTGTAGCTCCAGATGGAGAAGCCATCTGATCAGGATCTACACTGTTTGTCATACAGTATGTGACTATCAACACAAAGTTAGTAGATATTTATCATGTAATCTGATTAACTGATATTGAACTAGAAAAAGTGTCCAAAGGACACGGATGCCCCCGCCAAATGCCATTCATAAAAAATATTACAAATGTACTCCAAATCAATCATAAAATATATGCATCAAGAGCAGATTATCCAAAAACCAAAAATGCAAGAGTTGTCTTCCTTGTTCATGACACATCGTCTCAGTGTGATGAATGCACCTGTGAAGTTTCATGAATATATTCCATACAGTTTAGGAGTTATGGCCCGGACACGGTTTACTATATGATACTTGGTCAAGGGCAGATAATCTAAAAACCAAAAATGCAAGAGTTGTCTTCCTTGTTCATGACACATCGTCAAAGTGTGATGACTGCACCTGTGAAGTTTCATGAATGTATTCCATACGGATTAGGAGTTATGGCCCAGACACTATGTTGGGACGGATGGACGGACGTTCTCACGGATGTATACTTATGTGGCTATTTTTGGCAGGATTGATACTTAAGTGGCTACTTTTAGCCACAGAAAAGAAGTATTTTCGGTGTCTAATGGAATAAATCCCATAGACTTACATTGATTCTGTCCATTTACATAGCCACCCAACTATACATTTGTTAGTGCGGACAAACGAACGGACGGACGGACGGACAGGGGTAAAACTTAATGCCCTTCCTCTATTCTCCGAATAGGCGGGGGCATAAAAATGGGTGCAGTTGATTCAAATATTCAGCAGGATAAAGGCTAACTGACCATGCTCCATGTAACTAATGTGACCCTAAAATAAACAAAAAGTGTCTTAAACCTTATCTTGCTGTTCACTTCAACCCCTATCTTTGCAAACAGTGTAGATCCAGATCAGATGGCTTCTGAAGAAGACATCTGATCAGGATCTACACTGTTTGGCATACAGTTTATGGATTTGTAGCAATTAATTGCATCAAGTAATTTGATTGGTTGATAGACAGAAATGGGTGTGGCTTAAATGAATATTCATCTAGACAAGGGTTAAATATCTTCATCTGTTAAATTTTTCAATTTTCTCCTTGAAAATCCAATAGCATTTGTTATCGCCAAATTCATGTCCTTTTCTCCCACAGTTGGTATGTTGTGCTTCTTGCAAAAGGCATCAGAATATGCTGAAAAAAACAACAACAGCAAGAATATCATGTATTCATATTGTTTTTGGACATTTTTATGTCCATGCAAGCAAATGAATAAAAGCAACTTTGTTTTCTTTGTTTGTATTGGAGTTTAACGGCTTAGTCAAAACTATTTAGGTCATTTTTTCGCCAGCCAATTTACTTAGCCACACTTTCCTAATCAGGCTTATATGTAAGCAGTTAGCCAGTACAGTGCACATTCTTTTGCCAGAAACTCCCATGAAATTGGAAGCAACGTCTCCAAAATGACCTATATAGTGTTGATGGGGAAGTTCAATCTCAAAAATGGAACAAAAATAAATTTCACATTCACAGATTTCAATGAAAACTTTTATGAACATCATGATAAAAACTACTGCAAAGTACAATGTTTATGTAAAATCCTTAAAATGAAACTTGCTTTTTCAAGTCATTGGGAATACTCAAATTTGATGCAAATTATGCATAACACTTAATCTATATGCAGTATAGAAATTTTTGTTTTTAAGTTTATGCTGCTTTAATAGGAGAAATCTGTCATATTCATCATTTACAGGATCTTTAAGCACATAATTCGGCCCCCGCCCATAAGGGCTTGAAGAAATATATGGGCTGCATGTTGCTTCGATGCAGAGCTGAATCTGGCCCGCACACTAGTACTGGTAACCGCTTAAGAGGATCTAAGCCTTTCCAGGAACCGCAGTGCAAGGCGGACTGTCCATGCTAATAAACCCTATTGGTTTCATTGGGCGACAGGGCTTGAGATGTCATTTCATCTCGATGTCGGGTAAAAGTCCCACAAAATTGGAAACAACATCTCCAAAAATGACCTTTACAGTGTTGACAGGGATTTTAAACCTCAAATCAACCAACCAAGCACATAATTTGAAGTTCCTTCCTTCAAATAGTATCTCTTCTTTTGCTGTGAATGAGAGGAAGTAAGTTAAGATTTTCCAAATGCAAAGAGAAACATATGTTCTATAAAAGGGTTATCCATTGGAAGCAAGGAATACACCACAGAACCGGAAAATATGAAGTGTACATGTTTTCTGGGCCATTGTAGTCTCCTTTTCATTTTAAGGATTTTTTGGTGTATTCTTCGCTTCTAAATGATCCAACTATTCAGAACTTATTCCCCGCCCATCGGGGCTTGAAGAAATAGAGTACTGGTAAACCACTTAGGGGATCTAAGCCTGCCAAGGCGATGAGGTGCAAGTCGGCCCGTTCAGGCTTGTAAACTGTATTGGTTTCATTGGGTGGCAGGGCTCGAGATGTCATTTCAGCTCAGTGTCGGGTAAAAGTCCCACAAAGTTGGAAGCAACGTCTCCAAAATGACCTTTACAGTGTTGACGGTGATGTTAAACTCCAAATCAAAATCAGAACTTATTAACTATCTTAACTCCAGCTAGTGTTGTGTTGTGTGGCAGCCGTATAAAACCTCCGCATACATAATCACAGTGCAGGTTATAGCTTCTGGTCATTTGGGATCGTTAAGTTCATTTTTCATATGACGTCGCGTCTGGGAGTGTAATAACGCCATGTAATATTTTCAACAATCACCCAGTGGATTGAATATGCAAATTATCTGGGTATGTCCCATAACGTTACATGTATTACATCCTTAATGACGTCTTGTTTACGGAGAAATATTGACATTTTTGTAAAGAATCGTGAATAAAATGCGTTTTAAATGTCATATGATGAATAGAATCTCGCATTCGTGCTCATGTATTATTCAATTTATTAAACTCGGCAAAGCCTCGCATTTTATTCATTTTCCTCAACTGTTTAATAATTTCAATAATACATGAACACTCAGGTAGGATTTTCTATTTATTATCACTTTGAAATAGAGATCTGGTAAGCCGGTGCTAGAGAGAATGACACTTTTCAGTACTGGTCATGAACAGACTCGATAAAACTGACTCTGCTATTTTCGTTTTTTTGTGTGTGTGTGAATGTATTCTTTGCTTCCAAAGGATATAACTATTCAGAACCTACTCATGAGCTTACTTTTAATTGCGTCAACCTTTTCCTTATCTAGTGCTGGCCTAACATCATTTTTCGGTTTAGTTTTGAGGCCTTGTCCCCGGCAGTTCGCCATCTCCAGCCTTGTAAATACCACTGGCATCAGTTTCAACACAATATGATAGCCTGGTTTATCGGTTGACTTTGCCTTGTTTGTGATTTTTCTAAGTTTATCGGCTGGCACGAGAACTCTTGAGCTGCCCATTAGCTTGACGAGCTGTCAATGTAAAGCATCAAACACATTAATTAGTCTAAGCCTGCACAGGCAAAGTGTTGCGAGTCAGATCTTCCTTGCATACAATCCCTATTGGTTTAATTTGGCAGCAGTGATTGAGATGTCATTTCATCACAATATCGGGTAAAAGTCCCACAAAATTAGAAGTAATGTCTCCATAATGACCTAAATGTGTTGATGGGGACGAACTTAAAATTTAAACAAACTTTAAGAATATTAGAAGTTTTAACTCTAGCAGCCATTTTATTCAGCAGATGGGGACAGCTTTAACAACATTGGCAGGGGGTCACCCAAGCATCATTGCCAAATCCAGTCACTTGTTTAGGGGATACACTGCACAAGACCTGCCTCAAGCTAAGCCTGAGCCAGCACTTAACCATATTTGGAGAACTTAAAAAACCTTAAAGTAAAACTTCAAAACCCAGATAGTGCAACGGCTAGTCCTGTTCATTTTTATGGTCAGCTAATGATGCGTCTATGCAAAATCAAACATGTTAAGTGATTAAAGATCATGTCTACACTTGTTTGCCAATGTTATGATGAGACACACACATAAATGCCAATGTAAAATATGGCTGTGTTTCAAACTGAAACACAATATATATCTGTTTTCAACTTTCAGTTCCTTACTTCGAACACTGTTTAAAATGTATATATCAATTAGCTCCATCAATTCTTTGAGAACACTGCTTGAACCATGTATAATTACCTTTTGGTCACCACTATACTGAACGGGAGTGCCTGGAGGACTGGATATTTCTCCTGAACAGTTACTGGTATGACTGGTATCTATCATCCTAGGTCCACCTAACTGGGTTGGATTGCAATTCACAGATGTTGGATCAGGGTCTGGGATCCGTCTGTATACAGTAGTCACTGCTGGAGGTGCAGTGTCAGTAGCTGGTGGTGGACTGCCCGTCTTGGCACCAATGCTTGTAGTGGCTACAGTCTATATTTTCAAACATAAAAGCATCTTATTATTAACACTGCATGCTGGGTATTTCTTCAGCAGACGACAGTTTGAAATATTTTTCTTATTTTTTTTCTTGGAAAACAGGATTTTTACTTTTCAAACAAATCTGATGTCATGACCTGTATTTTTAGCTCAACTGGGCCGAAGGCTCAAGGGGAGCTTACAGTATAGTGGGTCCTCCGTCGTCCGTCCACACTTTTGAGCAGCTATATCTCTGCAGCCTGCAGGCTGATCGCAATCATTTCTCATCTGTAGCATGCTTTTGGTGGGGCATTGATGACATAAGCTTTTTTTTTTGAAATCGCATGAAAACTTTGGTTGCTATGGCAATCACAAGGTCCGATAGACTTACAATGGGAAAATGCTTGTCATCACCATAGCCCCTTCAGTTTTGATCGGATCTTTCTGAAACTTATATATAAGGTCGCTGGGGATAAAACCTTGGATGAGTTCGAAAACCGACCAAGTCGGCCCATTTATCATAGAGTTACGTCCCTTTGATTGCTGAAAATGCCGATTGTTAACCTTGTCATCACCGTAGCCCCTTCAGTTTTGATCAGGTCTTTCTGAAACTTATATGTGAAGTGGCTGGGGATAAAACCTTGGATGAGTTCGAAAACTGACCAAGTTGGCCCATTTATCATAGAGTAACGTCCCTTTGATTGCAGAAAATGCAGATTTTTTACCTTGTCATCACCGTAGCCCTTTCAGTTTTGATCGAATCTTTCTGAAACTTATATGTAAGGTGGCTATGGATAAAATCTCGGATGAGTTCGAAAACCAGCCAAGTCGGCCCATTTATCATAGAGTGACATCCCTTTGATTGCTGAATATGCCGATTTTTGACCTTGTCATCACTGTAGCCCTTTCAGTTTTGATCGGATCTTTCTGAAACTTATATGTAAGGTGGCTGGGGATAAAACCTCTGATGAGTTCGAATACCGGCCAAGGTGGCCTGTTACCAGAGAGTTAGGTTCCTTTGATTGCTAAAAACATTGATTTTTGACCTTGTCATCAATGTAGCCCCTTCAGTTTTGATCAGATCTTTATGAAACTTATATGTAAGGTGGCTGGGGATAAAACCTTGCATGAGATCAAAAACCGGCCAAGTTGCCCCATTTACTATATAGTTATGTCCCTTTGATGGCTGAAAATGTCGATTTTTGACCTTGTCATCACCGTAGCCCCTTCAGTTTTGATCAGATCTTTCTGAAACTTATATGTAAGGTGACTGGGGATAAAACCTAGGATGAGTTTGAATACCGGCCAAGTTGGCCCATTTATCATAGATTTACGTCCCTTTGATTGCTGAAAATACCGATTTTGACCTTGTCATCACCATAGCCCCTTCAGTTTTGATCGAATCTTTCTGAAACTTATATGTAAGGTGGCTGGGGATAAAATCTTGGATGAGTTCTGTCCCTTTGATGGCTGAAAATGTGGATTTTTTACGTTGTCAACACCGTAGCCCTTTCAGTTTTGATCCGATTTTTCTGAAACTTATTTTATTTTGTGTGTGTGTGTTGGGGGGGGGGGGGGGAATAAGAAAAACTGTTATAAACATCAACAATTTGTCCTCTGCATCAGATGTCAAGTCCTTTTCTTTATCAGAAAAATAAGAAATATATACACACACAAAGTTGGAAATGACTTCACATGCTCAATATTTTCTTAAACACACTGTATACTAGTGAACACTCCCACTGCTATATGCTGAACAAGTCCACTTGCAATATAAAGTGTGTCAGGCCTATTTTTCGATTTTATTTGATTTTTGATGGAAAATTCTGTTATCAAATAGTGCAGGCCCATCACAAAAACAAATGCATTCATCAGTGTTGTAGTAATAGTAGATACGGGTGACGTTATCAGTAAGCAACTGTTTATTACCCTTTCTTCTATGCAGCATCACATGATGCTGTAATGGCAGCAGTTTTTTTTGTGAAATTAAAGAATGATATTGAGCATGTTAGTGTATGTCTTTATCTTTTGTCGTGCCCTTTACTGCCTTTGATTCTATATATGAAAATTAAAAAAACTGTCCAAAAACATGACTCTTATATGTAAAAAGTAAACATCATTAGCACTTGGACTGTTAAACAGTATTTTTATAATTGCCAACCAGTTTCAGATCTTTACTGGGCAGGCTTAGATCCTCTAAGCAGTACTCATGTGCGATCATTTCAGCTCTTACAGGAAACATCATACAGTCCAATCTATTTCTTCAACCCCCGATGGGTAGGGGCCTTCTACTCTGTTCTAATATTCTTATTTACCATTGTGTTGACCGATACTTGTTTCTAATTCTGCAAGGATTAGTTAATTGAAAAATTAACTAGAATACATTTCACAGACTTGATCAAAACCATTACCTGCTGCTGTTGCACAATAACTGGTCTTTTGCGTGGTGATCTTCTAAGAGGTGTTAACTGCAGATGCTGGTCGAACTGTTGAACAACAAAAAATAACAAAAACAGTAGAAAGGATATGAAGCGTATGTGACTGTTACACCATGTCTTATGCTCCATACATACCAGATTGAATCTTAAAATGTTCGGTCTGTTGGCCTACAGTTGTTCTGTCCAAAAATGGACAGCACAGCAGAGTAACAACAATGCAACCAGCAAGTTAGCAAAAGGCCTTCTCCCAAAATCACTTTTGATGTTGTTTGAGAAGAATCTCAAATACCCGCTGAAAGCTTGTAGAACCCTGTTGAGCTATCCATCACATGTTTCTGAACTGGTATTTGAGATGATTGACAACCGTCTTTGAACGTTTTTAAGCATGGACGGGACAAAAGCACTGTCAGCATATGTGTTACAATTGATAATAATACCTTACTTGCAGAGCTCTTGTTCATATTCTGCTCAAAAAGAGATTGTGGGTACTCGTTAAAACCTTGAGGCATTTCTAACCTGCAGTACCCACAAGGGAATCTGTTCTGCTCATAACAGACTGTGGATACTCGTTAAAACCTTGAGGCTGTTCCGTGTATGTTTGTTTGATTTGAGGTTTAATGTCCATGTCAACACTGTAACGGTCATTTTAGAGATGTTGCTTCCAATTTTGCGGACTTCTACCCGACAGTGAGATAAAATGACATTTCAAGCCCTGCCGCCAAATGAAACCAACAGGGTTTATATGCCTGGACGGTCCGACTGGCACTGCATTGCCTGTGCAGGCTTAGATCCTCTAAGTGGTTTACCAGCACTCGTGTGTGCATCAGTTTCAACTCTCTGTGGAAGCATCATGCAGCCCATCTACTTCCTATAGCCCCAATGGGCAGGGGCTAGAGGCTATTCAGTTTAACCAACAGTATTTTGGAGCAGAAACGAAAAATTTTTGTTTGTACAGCTGAAAACTTCAGTTTTATTATATTAAAGTGGCCAAGCAGGCACTTGACAGTGAATCGAGCATGGTAGCTCAATGGTTAGTGCATTTGTCTATGATGCTAGAGGCCCCTGGTTTGACTCCTGGCACTCTTCTGCATGTATACTGGTATTGGATGATGATGCTTAGTATGGGACATACTTGTCACATGTAACAAAAAAATGTTTATGTATCTGCACTTTAATGAACCAAAGGGATATTTCCTACTACTAAACTGCTGTTTACGTTGTTGTAAGCCACACAGGTACATGTAATGAGAAACATTTAATACATAACTAAGATGACACTTAACCAGCATTTACTTATATTAAAAAATAAGACAATTATTGGCTGTGCACTTTAATATGAGCCAGAGCATGACAAAACCTACAATAAGACATGTGCGCCCAATGAAGAATCAGATCAGCCTGCCCATCCATATAGACTAACCAGAGACTTCTCTTGCTGCACACATGGCATTGAGACGATTTGTCATTAACAAAACAAGTCTGGCTGTTTTGGTTTTTGAAATATCTGCCCTTGACTTAGTTCCTTATAGTAAACTGTGTCTAGGCCATAACTCCTAAACCGTTTGGGATATATTTATGAAATTTTACAGGTGGATGCATGGCATTGAGTTGATGCATTGAGGTGATGTGTCATGAACAAGAAAGACAACTCTTGCTTTTTTTGGTTTTTGAATTATCTGCCCTTGACTTAGTTCCATATAGTAATCTGTGTCCAGGCCTTTCATTTTTATAAGGGTAAATATTATGCAGCAACATTCCACTGTTATCTATATTGTGCATGCAATTCATAAAGAATATTCGACATTTATATATTAATTTAATTAAAAAGACTGGCTGATAGTTTAGCCTTGTTCTATGTTTTCTTAATCATTTCTGCCAATTTACGTCCCTTTGTTTTATTATCATGGCACGTATTGATTGAAGCAAAGGTTTCTCAAAGGTTTAATTGTGTTCACTTGAAAATTATATCTACCTGAATAATAACTGTTACAATAATATATATAAACCTTTTTTCTGGGATTTTGGTGGGGCATCTACGTCCTATGGACACTTTTTCTAGTTTACTTCAAATGTTTGTAAATGAAGTGTTAGCCCTTATATTGCTGTTCACGACAACCCCCATTTTTTGCAAACAGTGAAGATCCACTGCCATCTGATCAAGATCTACACTGTTTGGCATTCAGTTTATGAATTTGTAGCATTAAATTACATCAAGTAATTTGATTGGTTGATAGACAGAAATCATGGGAGTGGCTTCCATGAATATTCAGCAAGATAAGGGTTAAATCAAATACCTCCATTACTGATGTTGGGACAGGGTCTGCGATCCCTGTGTCCAAAATGTCATCCGTGCCATAGGAAGATCCAATAGGTGGTGGTGGATTGGAGGCCCTGGCACCAAAGCTGGTACTGGTTACAGTCTGTTTTTTAAAACATAAAATAAGTGTTTTAGTTTTTCATAATTTAAAAAAAAAAAAATCCATTTATTGTTTTTTCTGTAACTTTTATAGACTAGGTTTGTCAATGTTTTCTCCATGCTGTAAAACTCATATAAAAAAAACACATGTATACCAAAGGTTCTGCAACTGAATGTCAGGTGGTTCTTTTCTGGGTACTCAGGTTTTCGCGCACCTCTCAATATGCGAAATAATTTGAAAGTGCCATAAAACCATCTTATGTGCCTTTCGTGTGTGTTTTAAATCCCACTAACATCTAAATTCATGTGGAGACAGGACCTCTGTTTAAAGATAACAAAGTCTGTAGAAGCTCTGTATTACTGGTTTATGGAGAGTAGCATAATAACTACACCTCTGGTGCTTACCAGTATAAGTTTTTCAAGTGAGATTTATTTAAAAATTGATATGATTTGGGGTAATAGACATCCTTTTTTTAAATATTATTCATTTTCTCTTGCCTTCTTTAGCCTTGGTCTGTAATTGTCCTAGCCAAAAATTAAGTTCAAAATTGATGCTGTATGATAACTGTGTAGAAACTATGATGTATTACAGTTCAGATGGCCGTTACAAAAACAAGCATATTCACATATAAATAGAAATTAATGAAGATAACCCGATGATACCATGTTTGATTTTCAATTGCTTTCTTCAAACATTTTCATTTGAAATGTGTAAATCAAATACCTCCATTACTGATGTTGGGACAGGGTCTGCGATCTGTCTGTCCAAAATGACATTAGCTCCGTAGGAAGATCCAGTAGGTGGTAGTGGATTGGAAGCCCTGGTGCCAAAGCTGGTACTGGTTACAGTCTGTATTTTTAAACATAAAAAAAGTGTTTAAGTGTTTCATTATTTATTATGAAAACTTCCTCTGTAACTTCTATAGACAAAGTGTGACAATGATGTTTGCTCCATCTTGAACTTTCAGCTCAATACAAGTGAAATAGTCTTTGCAGGGCTGTTAAACATGTATATTGAAGGTTCTGTGCGGAATGAAGGTCAGGTGGGTTTTTCTCTAGATACTCTGGTTTTCTCTAGATACTCTGGTTTTCACCCATGTCTAATTTACGATCAACTCATGCGTAAAATAATCTTCAATATACATTTTGTTTTCTTTTTCGGTTGTATGGCCCTTTCAAGATTAAGTGAGAT
Source organism: Lucinisca nassula (assembly GCA_963580285.1). Lineage (NCBI taxonomy): Eukaryota > Metazoa > Mollusca > Bivalvia > Lucinida > Lucinidae > Lucinisca > Lucinisca nassula. The sequence continues at coordinate 2,512,444 of OY757016.1, read as the reverse complement.
TAAATAGCCATATCTTATGAACCTTTTGTGTGTGTTTTTAAAGACACACAACAATGTCTGGAGAAGCCTGGGATTAAACCCACAACCCCTGGTTAATAAGAATAGTGTAACAGGTACTTCTAAGTATGGTTTATATGCACGGACGGTCTGACTCACACCACTTTGCCTGTGCTGGCTAGACCTTTTAAGCTGTTTACAACTACATGTGCAGCACCTTGCAGCCCGATCTAATTCTCAAAGGTGATGGGTAGGGGCTTTTTGACAATACATACATTATTTTCAGAATGAATTGAAAAAGCTGTAAAAATTGTGCTTACCGAGACATATTCAGGTACATAATTAGAAATATCAGTCAGGTTGTATGGGGGTGATATCATAGAACCATTGCAAGTCTGTAAAATAGAACATAACAATTACATTAGCCCTGTATAAAAACCTTTTTTCCGTTGATTTTTTTTCTGTTTCCTCTAATATTCAAGAAATTATTCAGAATAGATGCTTCTAAAGGTTGTTCAGTCAAATCTCAAGGCCTTCTAGCATAGCAAAGACAGTTCAGGGTACAGTGAAAGAGGGGTAAGGAGTGGCAGACAAACACCATCATAGACAGGTCAAGAATGGACAGGGTATGTTCAGTTAGAACAGTAGCTGAAAAACAGAACCAGGCAGTTTTTTTTTTTCAGAAACACAAATGCTCAGATCAAATTCATACATTTAGTTTCAACAGCCCCTGCCCATAAGGGCTTGAAGAAATATATGGGCTGCATGATGCCTCCACGCAGAGCTGAATCCGGCCCGCACACTAGTACTGGTAAACCGCTTAGAGGATCTAAGCCTGTCCAGGAACCGCGGTGCGAGGTGGACCGTCCATGCTAATAAACCCTATTGGTTTCATTGGGCGACAGGGCTTGAGATGTCATTTCATCTCAGTATCGGGTAAAGGTCCAACAGAATTGGAAGCAACGTCTCCAAAATGACCTTTACAGTGTTGACGGGGACGTTAAACATCAAATCAAACAAACAAACAAACATTTAGTTTCAAACTTGGTGAGAAATAACCTTAATTCAGATCCTTAACATAGCCTAATCTTTTACCTTTTACTTAAATTCAACTGCTTAGCATACATGCACTTTAGTATCCTTACATTTTCTGTTTTCGTTTTCTTTCAAAGTCATTGAACTAAAAGTATTAGGCCATGTCCAGGTCAGATGCTTTGCTATGAAAAGAGTTCATCTTCAAACACAACCTTTCTAACTTATGCTGTTTACTTTTGATGCCCTTGTATGGGGCCTGGTGCAGTGGTTACGCTACTCGCCTTGTAAACCAGGGGTCGCAGGATCGATCCCGAGCTTCTCCAGACTTTCGGATGAGTTTTTAAACCAAGATCCCATCTCCATATGACCTTAGCTGTTGGTGGGACGTAAAACTCAAACTCTCACTCACTCACCCTTGTTTGGGTGGTCGCATTAGCAGGGTTAAATTACCTATTGTTAATAGTAGATGATGTATTATAGTGTATCGACGGCCACTCTAGCTCATTGAGCATGTCAACGAAAGACCTACCGGTAATTCTTCTGAGGGATGATGTGTTTTTCCCAACCCCCCTTCCCCATACACTTGCTTCTTCAAAGATTTTAAAATTCTACACATTTATATATTATTTGAAAGGTTTGTTAATTGCTTGATTACTGATATTAAAATCAAAACTAAACCAAAACACAAATTAAAGGCCTTTATCGCTCACCTGATCCATAGTGTAACAAGTGGGCCCCAGGGCTTTAATGTGCATAATGTTGAGGGAGGTCTTAAAGGTGAAGCTTCATACCAAACATCAACAATGGCTATAATTTGAACAATCTTGGCAAAGGTCCACTAGATGAAGCTACACACCAAATATCAAAGACCTGGGCCTTGCGGTTTCGAGAAGAAGATTTTTTTAAAGATATTCCCTACATAAGCCAATGCAAAACCAAATGGCCCTTGTGCTAAAGTCAATGTAAAACCAAAGGGCCCCGGAGCGGGGACATTTTTGGTCTCAGGGCTTTAATTTGAACAATCCTGATAGAGGTCCACTAGATGAAGCTTCATATAAAAAAAGAAATTGTTTACGCACAGAAGCACGACGGACAAAAAGTGATCCCAACAAATCAGTTCCTCACTATGTGAGGGTGAGCTAAAAACAGATACACAAAAACTCACCAGTTCCTCAAGAAATCCTTGCCCAAACTGGTTGTTGTTTTGGGGCTGCCACTGATTTGAAGAGCTTTGGTTAAGTACTTGAGCAGGTCCTGACTGAGACTGTATTAAGCCATAAGTTGGCTCCTTGAATACAAATTGTAAACTAGAGCTGTCAGAGGATCTGACTATAACCCTGCTGCAGCACCATCAGAAGAGAAAGACCCATAGTAATGAAATATTTTGAATTCATGCTTAGTAACTTAACCCATTTAGTGCCAGAAACCCCAAAAGGGTAAGTTGCAAACAGTGCATGCCCAGATCAGACGCCACAGAAGGTGGCGTCTAATCAGAGTATACACTGTTTGCAAAAAGTTCAGCCGTTTTCTAGGATAAATTTTTAAGAAAACACAACCTGACACCCCTAAATTCTGAAATGGACTCCTGCTATATATGAGGAAGAAGATTCCATTTGGTACAAAAACTGTTAATTGGACATGGTGACATGGCATAACACTATTACATCTTCCATCATACTTTAGAGACCAAGTGTCATATAAGTTTCATTTTAACATAAAAGTTATCCAACAAAATGTAAATGTATTTTTTTTTTACTGTTTTTTTTTTTTAAACCTACCAAGGGACATAACTCCAGAAGTTATGGACCCTTTCCCCTATTAAGGTATACCCAATACATCCAGTGATTTTCCATGTTAACCAAGTTTCGGCTTTCTAGCTTTCATAGTTCCTGAGAAATCTGATTCAGAAAGTTTCAAGACCGGCAAAAATTGAAAACCTTGCAAGGAACATAATTCCAAGAGAAATGTGCACTAGGTCACTATTCTGCTATTACATCTTCCTTACCTTAGAGACAAAGTGTAGTATAAGTTTCATTGAAGTAGGACCAGAAATATAAATGTTATAAAGCAAAATGCATTTTAATTTAAATGACTTGGCAAATCCAGTACAGCCCCACTTTATCAATTTGGGGCTAAATGATAATTATCTTCGCACAATAATTGTAATATATTTAGGGCCCCGCACTGAAAGTGTGGGTGCCCTATAGTAATCACTCTGTCCATCCGTCTGTCTGTCTGTCTGTCCGTCTGTCTGTCCGTCCACAAATTTTCCTACTCCTCTGATAGCGCTGCCAGGGCCCTAGTCAGTTTCACTGACAGCTCTATTGTTCATAATGTTCATCAGCAGGTTGAAAGGTATGAGTTACATCAGCTTTATCTGCAGTTTGAAAGAATTATAGATAATTTAAGCCAAGATCTAATGATCATTCTGTCTAGTACATGCAAAAAAATATATATACTCTGTGTACAATTATTATTAAATTTCATGTGGTAGTACTTATATTTGTCCTAATTCACATTATTGTCACCATTTTTTTTTCTTTTTAATTGCAAAGAAAACATAACAAAGAAGAATTCCGCCAAAGGCTCTGTCACGCATGTGGGGTGCAAAAGCCACCAAAGGATTAAGTCTAGGTCAAGGTCTAACATCGAAACTTTCATAAAAGTTTCAGTTTGCACCTATTATCATTATGAAGCTCCTAGTTCTTGAGAAATGAAGTGAACAACAAAATGTAGGACAAGGTCAAATATGGATGCCTACAATATAGTTGGAGTTCCTTGATGGAAGTTTGTTTGTTTTTTGTTTTTTTTTTTGTTTTTTTTTGTTTTTGTATTGGAGATTAACGGCCCAGTCAACACTAGTTAGGTCATTTTTGAGCTGGTCAGTTTACCTATCCACACTTTTCCTGGGCAGGCTTATACGTAAGCGGTTATCCAGTTCAGTGCACATTTTTTCGCCAGAAACTGATAACAGCCCAGCTTGAATCAGCTGAAGGGAGAGAATGACCATACAGAAGATTCCATGGTCAATATCCACGAAAGAATATTGCTGACCATGGCAGGTATCGAACCCATGTCCTCATGATCACCAGCCAGACGGGCATCTGACTGAGCTTCCGAGGCTGACCTGATAGAAATTTGTACCAATTGTCACTAATGAAGCTCTTCTAGTTCTCAAGAAATAAACTTGACCACTAGGGTGAACCCTACCTCACAAATGTTAACAAAGTCAGTGAACCATGGAATATAGGTCAAGGTCAAATGTGGATGCTTGCATTGAAGTTGCCATCCCAAGATGAAAGTTTATACCCACTTTTATCCAGTATCATGAATTAGCCCCTACTGGACTCTTACAATATTAAGTTACCCAGTATCATGAATTAGCCTTTTATCATTCTTCAGAAATGGATCTTACATTAAGGTGAATGTTTTGGTGGACACAAATGTTTACAAAGGTAATGAACCATGAAATGCAGGTCAATGTCAAATATGGATGCTTGCATTTACCCACTGTATGCGGGAGACCCCTAAAGGGGTACCTTGGCAAACAGTGCCAGCCAAGATCAGATGCCGTGTTTTGCGACGTCTGATCAGGGCCTGCACTATTTGCTAACAGAATTTTCTGTCAAAAACGGAATAATTAAAACGAAAACATGGGCCTGACAACCCGTATATTACAAATGTACTTGACGTTGTCCGAAGAGTCCACTAGCATACAGTAGGTTATAGCTGTCATCCCAAAATGCAAGTTTGTACCATTTAGCAGCATTGATGATTCTCTAGTACTTCTTGAGAATTGGACTCCTACATTAGGGTGAATGCTAGAGTGGACATAATTGTTGATGGCTTGATGGACGGAAAACCCGATTCCTATATCACGCCATGCTAAAAGTAGGTGTCACAAAAATCCTGCTAAAAGTAATTTAACCCAAAATGTTCAAGAACTCCTTCCAGAACATCAATATCCCCCCCCCCCCCCCCCCTGCCCTGAGGATAGCTTTCATTTATTGTTTTCTTTGTTTGGTTTTGTGACAGACAACAATGTTTTTTTTTCAAAACTGACCACAGTTAATTCACAGTGACACTACTATTTAACAAGAGGCCCATGGGCCACAATGCTCACCAGAGCTCAGGGGGCCACTGCAATGTATTTTAATTAACCATAGTAGCCCTGCACCCAAGGCTGCTACAGTTAAAATTTGGACCCAATCAGAATAGTGGCTTCAGAGGTCTGATGTTGCTTGAAGACAACTGATGACAATTTACAATTTCCCATCTGTGGCAATAAAAAGGCCAAAAACAACATTATTAAAGGAACATTTCTATGAAAGTCTGACAAAATATCTTGAGAGGCATTAATGTCATTTTTCAATTTTCCCCATTATTAGTCAATGGAAACTCTTAACTTGCCACAGCAAACAAACCAAAGAGCCCAATTTCATAAACCAGAGCTCAGGTGGGCACTGCCCAATGAAGCCCTGATTAGTGTCACTAAATGGGTCTTATAAAAAGGAACAGAGACATATATGGTTTAGCGGTGGGGATATGTATGGTTCCTGAGACGTAAGGCTTTTAAGCAATGGAGTGATTCGGGCATGGCAGATCCCAGAAAAGCCAAAGATTGTTGTCACTGAATATGTCTTATCATAAAGATCAAGAATATATATGGTTAAATGGTGGGGATCTGAATGGTTTCTGAGATGTGAGGCCCTTTTATAAAGTGGAACGGAGAGAAATGGCCCCTGCGGACCCCCCAAGACGGGGTTGACTGAATGTGTCTAATAACAATGAACAAGATTATATATGATTATAGGATGGGGGTTTGAATGGTTTCTGAGATATATGGCCTATTATTAAGTGGAGTCTTATCATCAGGAACAAGAATATATACGGTTTAGGGGTGGGGATCTGAACGGTTTCTGAGATATATGGATTTTAATGAAGTAATGGGATGGGGCATAGCCCGTGGCACCCTTGGGGGTGGGGGGGACCCCCAGGCTGGTGTCACTGTTTGCGTCTTATCATAAGGAACAAGAATATATATGGCTTAGGGGTGGGCTCTGAACAGTTTCTCAGATATATGGTCTATTGTGAAGTTGAGGGTTGGAGTATGGTCCGGCCGCACCTTGGGTGACCCCTAGGTTGGTGTCACTGAATGTGTCTTATCATAAGGAACAAGAATATATATCGTTTTGGGATCTGTAAGGTTTCTTCTCAATGTCGGGTAAAAGTCACACAAAATTGGAAGCAGCGTCTCCAAAATGACCTTTACAGTGTTGACGGGGACGTTAAACCTCAAATCAACCAACCAACTGTAAGGTTTCTGGAATATTTAGCCTTTTATGAAGTGTAGGGGGTTGGGCATGGCCCCCGCACATCCTGGGGGACCCTCAAGTTGGTGTCACTGAATGTGACTTATAATAAGGAACGAGAATATATATGGTTTAGGGGTGGGGATCTGTAAGGTTACTGGGATATTGGGCCTTTTATGAAGTGGAGGGGGTGGGGCATGGCCCCAGCACATCCCGGGCGACCCCCAGGTTGGTGTCACTGAGTCCATCTTATCATAAGGAACAAGAATATATATGGTTTAGGGGTGGGGATCTCAATGGTTTCTGAGATAAATGGCATTTTATGAAGTGGAGGGGTGGGGCATGCCCCCAGCACATCCGGGGGGACCCCCAGGTTGGTGTCACTTAATGCATCTTAGCATCAAGAACAAGAATATATATAGTTTAGGGGTGGGGATCTGAATGGTTTCTGAGATGAATGGCGTTTTATAAAATAGAGTGGGGCAGGGCATGTCCCCTTTACATCCCGGGGGACCCCCAGGTTGGTGTCACTTAATGCATCTAATCATAAGGAACAAGAATATATATGGTTTAGGGGTTGGGATCTGTAAGGTTTCTGAGATATAATGCATTTTATGAAGTGGAGGGGGCAGGGCATGGCCCCGGCACATCATAGGGAACCCCCAGGTCGACATAAAAGCAATGTAGAGGTCCACTAGATGAAGCTTCATACCAAATATCAAAGATCAGGACCTTGTGGTTTCAGAGAAGAAGATTTTTACAGTTTTTCCCTATATAAGACCATGTAAACCCAAAGTGCCCCGGGGCGGGGGCATTTTTGGCCCCAGCACTATAATTTGAACAATCTTGGTAGGGGTCCACTAGATGAAGCTTCATACCAAATATCAAAGACCTGGGCCTTGTGGTTTCAGAGAAGAAGATTTTTTAAGTTTTTGGTGCAAAAATTCTATATTTGGCTCCTGTGACCTAGATGTGTAATGGACAAGAACCATTTGAACAACTTTTAAAGGGGACCACCTAAGGATCATTCCTGTGAAGTTTGGTCAAAATCCGATCAGTGGTTTAGGAGGAGATGTCGTTTGAAGAAAAAGTTTACAGACGCAGGCACACACGCACAGACGCCATCGGAAAAAAGTGATCCTAAAAGCTCATCTCGTCACTACGTGACAGGTGAGCTAAAAAGCATATGGCTGAGAGAAGTTTACTCAACGAACATGTCTATGTAAGTTTTGTCAAAATATCTGCAATGACTTGGCAGTAAAAGCACTTTTTTTCAGTTTTCCCCATTATAAGTCAATGGAAACTCTAAGTTGCCATAGCAACAAAACTAAAAGGCCAAATTTCATAAAAATACAAAATCTGTAAAGGCAAATATGATGAATATTTTCATAAAAGTCTCAGCCTCCTAGAGCGTATGGTTTCTGAGGAGATGATTTTTAAGTTTTTTTTTCTATTTTTTTCATTTTGGTTTCCATGGCAACCAATAAAAATAAGCAGAAGACCTAAAATCATATGACAGATAGTAGATTGCCTATGGAACGTTTCTATGAAAGTTTTGTCAAAATATCTGCAGAGGCTTGGCAGTAAATGCCATTTTTCAATTTTCCCCATTATAAATCTATTGAAACTACAAGTTGCCATAGCAACCAAACTAATGAGCCGATTTTCATAAAAAAAAACCCCACAAACTTTCAATCCCCCAGCCCAAGGATGCTACAAATAAAATTTGGGCCCATTCGGCCCAGTGGCTTCAGAGGAGATATCGTTTGAAAGTGTTGCCGCCAGACGACGACGGATAACTGCCTATCCTATAAGCTCCCCCAGAGCCTTCGGCTCAGGTGAGCTAAAAATAATAAACAATACCTCATAGCATCTGTGTTGTTGATGGTCGACAGCAGACTTAAAATGAGCACAAAACTTGGAAATGAATTCTTTAACATGTGGCTTTTCCAGGGCACAGAAAAAATCCAAAACTTCTTTTGGTGGTACTGAAATGAAGGACATAAATCTGAGTGCTTCCAATACAGTAATGAAAGTTTAACATTATCATATAATGCCCATGCCCGTGGGGACTTGAATAAATAGAAGGGCTGCATGATGCTTCCACGCAGAGCTGAAATGTACTGGCTAACACTTAGAGTCTAAGCCTGCCCAGGCAAAGCGGTGCAAGTCGGACCGTCTATAAACCCTATTGGTTTCATTGGGCGGCAGGGCTTGAGATGTATGTTCGTTAGATTAGAGGTTTAATGTCCCCATCAACACTATAAAGGTCATTTTGGAGATGTTGCTTCCAATTTTCTTGGACTTTTACCAGACATTGAGATGATACTACATCTCAATCCTTGTTGCCCAATTACAGGGCTTGAGATGTCATTTCATCTTAATGTCGGGTAAAAGTCCCAGAAAATTGGAAGCAACGTCTCCAAAATGACCTTCTGAGTGTTGACGGGGATGTTAAACCTCAAATCAAACAAACAAAACAAAAATTATCACCTACTTTCCCAGATACAAAGATCTACATCATTTACATAAATGACAAACAAGGGGTGCATGTACCAGCCTATGTCACAGCATGGATAACAGTTCCAATTTCTCCACAGGGGCATGTTGAGGGTATTGTCACTTGTTAGTCTGTTTAAATGGTCCCATCAAAGCAATTCTAACGAGTATTCACAACATATACTTCTATTGAAAATTATCCTGTAATCATCTTTATCTGAAGCTATTAAAATTGGTTGAACAGGCCTCATACTGACCACAATTTTCCATGCCTGAAAAGCCCGATTTTGCAGCTTCAACCCTTATCTTGCTGACAAAGACACGACTATTACCTTTGCAAACAATGTAGATCCAGATCAGATGGCTTCTGAAGAAGCCATCTGATCAGGATCTACACTATTTGTAATGCAGTCTGTGAAAATATCAAGTAATTTGGTTGACTTATAGTCAGAAATGTGTGTGGGTCAATAAATTTATTCAATAGGATAAGGTTTAAATAGTTAATTAACAGACTAAAGGCACAAAAAATCAAAATCTAAAAGCCTGAAAGCCAGAAAAATATCAAGCTCTAAAAGCCTGAAATCCTGCAAATGCCTGAAAAATATGAGGCCTGTTGAAAGATGAAACAGTATGGGACATTCAGAGGTTTGGAACATGTCATCTATGGCTTCTGGTGAGTTCATAGCATTGTAACCACCTAATTAACACTTAAAGGATGAAACCAGTAAAAACATTGCAAACACTCTAGATCCAAATTCAGCTGCCTCATCTGGAAATAGTGTTTGCCCTCTACACTTTGAACTTTTGACATAAAACAGTTTGAACTAAGAGTTTGTTTTTTAATTTTACAGACAAAATTTGTTTTCTTCTTACTTGACACTTTAAGGGGTAAATGATTCACACATGCAAATTTTTGTTTATGCAAATTAAGAATTGCCGTTTGTGAAATGTTATTTCTCTAAAGTTTGATAAACAAAATGTAATTTTTTTTGGTGGTGGTGGGGTTACAACCCTTTCAAGATTATTTCACTTGTATCGAGCTGACTTAATCAGAGGCGGGCAAAAACCAGAGTATCCCAGACATGATGTCAATAAGCATCTCTAGCTTTCTAAACACCCTCACAACAGTACAATGCCATGTAAATATCCGAGGCAATATTTGGTCAACCTAAGTTCACATACCAAACGCGCGCAAAAGAAATCATGTTTTCTTTCAAGATACATGTATTGATGGAAACAAAGTTTTGACATTATTCAAGGAACCCTGACTGAAAATACATGCGAAATGCTGCATAACAATCTCCAGCCATCAGGCATCGAGATATTATCGTGCCCAACATTTGTGCTGAGTTACATTAAAATCCATAAAACAGAGTGATTGCAAAGTTTTTCTAAAATTAACCATATTGACCTTGGCCTTCAGCCAAGGACCCTGAAAGCCAAACTTTCTAGAGATATCATAAAACTTAACATTGTGTGATGTTACATTAATATCCATCAATAAATCTTGCCACTAGAATCTAAAGCGATGACACTTTTTTTTCCTAAAAAAATGTACACTGACCTTGATCTATAGACACGGAGAGTTGAACTTACTTGAGATAATATTACCATACCCAACATTGGTATGTAGTTATATTAAAATCCAAAATCCATCAATAAAAGCAGTGTTGACAAAATATGCCCCATTTTAAAAAAAAAATTAAAAAAAGTCACAGTGACCTTTACCTTAAGCAGAATGTCGAGCAGAGAATATCTGGCTCGTTGAGATATTGTCATACTCAACATTTGTGTGAAGTTATATTAAAATCAAACAATAAGCGATAAAATAAGTATGTACAGTGATGATGACAAGTTTTCTAAAAACAGCCACAATGATCTTAACCTTGATCCTAGGATCCCCATGAAGTCGAACAAGCTTGAAATAGTGCCAACATTTGTGTGACCATAATTCAGTTGAAAATTGATGCAAAGAGGCAATGTATTAAACTCAAGCAATTAGAGATCTAATTATGCCCTTGATTGATTGGAAATGATTGACGGATAACAGGCGGATTGACTTAAAGACATGAAAGCTACATATGCGGGGAGTCACTCATCTCTCATGAATTTACCTGGTATGGAAGAGACATCTTCAGGTTTGGTCAGAATTGTTTGAGAAGCACAGCTTATAAGCTGTGCTGTTCCAATCAATGATGTCTCTGGTCTTATGTGTTGCAGAACTTTCCTATTTTCTGTCAGCACATTTTGTTGAACAGGATCCTGCTTTTTTGGTTTCTGACATATTCTTTTCTTTGGAACCCCACTTGGTCCTGTTGTGTCTGCAGTTCTTTTTAAGGTAGCATCCGCATTCTTTTTCTTTAATGACAGGAGAGCCTGTATAATTTCATCTGATGAGGGCTCAGTGGCATTAAGAAGCCATTTACTGGCTTCACCAGCCAACTTCTTTAACACCTGAGCATCTTCACCTATAAAATTAACAAAATAACTCAGTTTAGTCAAACTTACATTCATACCCAATAAGAGTTTTTGTGTGTTTTTTTTTTTGTTTGATTTAAGGTTTAACGTCCCCGTCAACACTGTGAAGGTCATTTTGGAGACGTTGCTTCCAATTTTGTGGGACTTTTACCCGACATTGAGATGAAATGACATCTCAAGCCCTGATGCCCAATGAAACCAATAGGGTTTATATCCCAATAAGAGTCACAAAAGCACAAACTTTCAATCCCCTAGCCCAGGGATGCTACAAATGATAGTCTAATAGCTTGATTTGAATGTGAAGTGATTTCACCAGACCCCATGAGACAGATGACACACTATGATGATGAGGGACTTTACTGTCTATCCTTAATGCATTCCCTGAATCTCTGAATTTGGTTTTCATTTGAAAAAAAAATATGGTCACCAAAGTAGCTGCCTGTCTTTTCTTTCATTCGATGGCTGCAGGCATAAGGCACAATTTATCAGAAATTTGATTTTAGCAGGGTTCATTTCAGATTTTGGTTCACACATTTTTTTTTTCTTTTTTATGTGGGCCTTTCAAATTTTAGATTGGGCCCATATATGTAAGCCTAGAAATCACGATTAATACCAGTAATCTATCTATCTATCTATCTATCTATCTATCTATCTATCTATCTATCTATCTATCTATCTATCTATCTAGTGTGCAGGATGAAAGCCAACACATTAATCATGTAAAATACGGTTAGTTCCATGAAGCATAACTGTTGCACTTAGAGAGATGATCACCTTAGGCTTTTTAGCTCTGGTGGCCATCTTGTTCATTGGAGCTGAACCATTATATTTATTTTGTTAGGGAGCCACCAATGCAATATTCCTGTGAAGTTTGAATCATTTAGGAGTTCACCTTTAAAGCAAATTTGTTTGCCTATTTTAAGCTTAGACCATTTTGCACACCACAGCATGTTAAATCTGCCAAATATCTTGGTATCACCATTACTGACGATCTTGATTGGGGTCAACATATCTCCGAGATTACATCTAAAGCAACTAGGACTTTAGGATTTCTTAGACGTAACTTGGCCTTTGCACCTAGGCAGACAAAGGATGTTGCATATAAAACATTGGTTCGCCCCCAACTTTGGGCTTCTCCAGACTTTCGGATGAGTCTTTAAACCAAGGTCCCGTCTCCGTATGACCTTAGCTGTTGGTGGGAGGTAAAACTCAAGCACTGACTCGCCCCCAACTTGAATATGCATCACCCATTTTTGCATCCCTATGTTAAAACTCAGACTCAGCAGGTGGAGAAGGTGCAGAGGACAGACAGCTGCTCGATGAACCTGCAGGGGATGGCGAAATAGAAGTAGCATCGGTGACATGCTTAATGAGCTAGAGTGGTCGTCCCTAGAGGCCCGTTGTGAGCAGTCCTCTTTAACTTTCTTCTATAAGATACACATTGATACAGTGCCTATTAATAAAGATAGGTACTTGACCACTGTAACAGTGTCGACCCAAACAAGGGCATCAGAAGTAAACGACTCACAATATCGTAGATACCAGTCCTATAGTGATGCCCTGACGAACTCCTTTCCTAGAACTATTTCCCAATGGAATAGTCTTCCCTCCTCTGCGGTGAATGCCAAGTCCGCAGAAGAGTTCAAAGCCCGTACAGTCTAAGATTGAGACTCAGAGGTATGTACTCTAGGATTCCTCTGTTTATATATGCAGATTGTAAATATTTTAAGGACGCATCCAGTGCCTTTTTTTTTTTTTTTATTATAGCTAAATTCTAAATTTAGCCACCCAACCAAGGTAATGGCCAAATATGACCGACTCAGTACAAGAAGATAGATAGATAGACCAGACCAAGCAGACCCCGATTAGCTATTCTGGAATGTGGTCATGGATTTTGGAGAGATCAGGTTGCCTAACTAAATTAACAACATAAACATTTTTTTTTTTATTTTTATTTTTTTGAACACCACTTATTACCGGTACTTGCGAGCAGTTACTGACGCAGAAATACTAAGAAGACAAATACCTGGGAGACATTGCGGCTATTTGGCCTAGATTACAACAATCACATACAACGTATAGTCACTGATCACAATAGCTCACCGTGAGTATTTCGACCCCAGGTGTGCTAAAAAGATGTCTCTTTCATACTTGATTCAGGACATAATTGTTACAGAAAGATAATGCACTAGTGCACTAGTCATTTGTAACCACTGCACCCCCCCCCCCCCAACCTATGGGGATAGGCCGGGGATAGCAGGGCTAATGTGGGGGGTAGTTACCATCTGTGTTCCCCCACAGTGCCAGGTTAATATGGGGGTTTTGATATTATGCAAATATACCCCAAGAGGAATGAACTATTGTAAACAGCGGGGCTGTGACCTTCTGGATGTTCCTGCAGTGCAGGGCTTCTAGCAGGGCTGTTAAAAGTCCTTGTCTCCACTATCCCCGTAGGTGGTTACAAATGACTTGTGCGTAACATTTTTGAAATATTGCATATGGGGTTGCCCTTTTTGGCCCATTTCATTTAAGACAGAAGCTAGCTGGTACCAGATGGCTAAACATCCCACATAGGAATGGTTAGCCATTCGGTAGTATTTCATTGTATACAGGGCCAAGTATGGAACGATTCAGTACATGAATAGTGCCCAATTCCTATGAGGCTCTGAGGGTTGGCTAGTTTTCCAGTACCCCGTTACAGGTCGGGCAGACCGTAAGCAGCAGCCCATATTTATGTATCATAAGAACTTAACTCGTACCTCACAGACTCCTTTCATAGTTTATCATAACTTTATGCTATATTTTTTGATAATTTATCTTTCAATTTTTCAAGCTTTTATCGAGGACCGGGACCCTTAACGGAGTTATAGCTCCATCTGCAAGGTTAAACATCAATGACAATTTAAGCAAAATACTTTGAAGAAAGTTTCAAAGAAGACAAGATCATAACGATAATCTTGTATTTCACTTGTTGTTATTGTTTCACTCGCTTCCTGCTTCTTTGTCCGCCATTAATTTTGACGTAACCGACCTTGACGAAGCAAGCTCATTGGATATAATTATGAATGGGAACTACCGTATCTCTTTTTGTAAGCCTCTTCATGATTGGTCAGCTTTCCGAATTGTTGGTTTTCATAGTGTATGTTATATACATCTGCGACTGCGATGCCACCGATAAAGCAAGAAAAGAAAGATCGCAGTATCAGTAGAAAATTTTCTTTTCGACTCCTCTTCTCCATAAATTTGTTGCCGAACGTCTGCTCAATCATACAGCGCAGAGCTGAAGCTGTTTTCAATTTGTCAACACAGACGAAAGCGACCAATGGAATTACGCATAAGAAACTACTTTAGATTGACAGTAAGCAAGCGCAGCTTTTGTAAAAGTTTAGCAATGGTCGCGCTGCGTGTCCATGTATTTGCGCCTTTCCTATTTTTCCAATGTTTTTGGCATAAAACGCGCTCTGAAACGAACTGTTTTAGAATCAGATGCAAATGTTTTGTTTGCTTTTCACGTTTCTAATGTCTATTCATCTGCATCGAGGGAGTTTAATACATGTATCAATATCAGACCGGTGACACTTACGCATACGGGAAGTAATAGTCCCTAGCTCACCAAAGAGATAAACTTTACTTTACTATCCTCTGCTCCTTCAGCAGTGGATATGATCGAATCGGGAAGAGCATTCAAATCTCTAATGGTTCGAGGGACGAACGATTTTGTATAAAAGTATGAGTCTTTCCTATATTTCTTATGAGACTCCCATCTTAGTTTTCCTAGTATTCCATGCACATGCCCCCAGTTAAAAGCAGTAATTGCTTGTTACAAATCTAGCAGCTCTATTCTGAGCTTTCTCAATTTCTTCTATCTATCTATCTATCTATCTATCTATCTATCTATCTATCTATCTATCTATCTATCTATCTATCTATCTATCTATCTATCTATCTATCTATCTGTCTCTATCTACTGATACTGCGTCGGTCGCATTTGACCATTACCGCAGATGTATATTACATACACTCCTGGTTCTTCGTTAAGGACCACTCATCAGGGGTCCCAGATGCAACTACCATATTCCAAGATTGGGCGGCCACGTCCCTTATATGTGGCGTCTTTCACATCCTGAGGGCACTGATGAAGATTTCCTCTCAGGAAGCCAAACGTTCTATCTATATATATACTGAGTCGGTCATACTTGGCCATTACCTCGGGTGGTGCGCTAAATTTAGAAAAAATAAATAAAAAAATCTATACGCCTTAGTACACACGATGCTAATGTGTGTATTCCATCTCAAATCGTGTGTGATTGTCTCACCAGGGTATTTTTTCGAGGACCGTTCCCTCTAATGTGCAAGGTGTATATAAATATTGCATTTAACAGGCCGTAATCTCATGCCCCATTTTTTCTCACTCTCTTTTTCTCCTATTGCGGCTACTCGCTCACAGCATTACGAGCTGGATTTCCTGGGTGTTAACCATTACTTTTTTAAGCAATGTGGATGAAGTGCCTTGCTCAAGGGCACAACACTTTGGTCAGCGTGAGGCTCGAGCCCGCAACCTCTTGATCACAAATCCGATGCGCTACTACTGCACCAAAGCGCTCCATACCCTTGTACCCTCTAAATCATTCTGAAGTTTCTCTAATTTCTCGATAGCAAGCACGTCGTCTGCAGTCACATTTCTGAGTCAATGCCGCAGAGGAAATATCATTTATGTGCAGGTAGAATAACAGCGGAGCAAGAACAGTCCCTTGGGGGCTCAGTCAAAATTGGAGTCCATACTGAAGATTCACCATTAACAACAACACGCTGTTTTTTTTTTTTTTTGTAGCAAAGAAAGGAATTTATCCATTTAAGAGCCCCCCCCCCCCCCCCCCCCCCAACCCCATCCCCTTGCGTGTTCGCAAGACATAATAAATCACCCGTGATGAGTTTGGAATTGGAGGGTGTTGCAGAATTAAAAAAGATACTAATAATATATAATAATACGGCTAAGTCAAGAACGACCCTTTCAGTTGGAGCTCTCAGTTAGCAAAGATGCCGGACCAATGTCGGGCCGACAGCGATGCAACACGCTGTTTTCTGTAGCAAAGAAAGGAATGTAGCCATTTAAGAGCCCCCCACCCCCAATCCCCTTGCATGTTCACCAAGACAAAAATGAACCCCCCGTGATATATAAATATATATATGTGTGTGTGTGTGGGGGGGGGGGGGGGGGGTCTTCTTGATAATCTGCAAAGCAGTGAAACCGCGGTAGAAGCAAATCAATTATAGTGTTTTTGGACATCGGATGAGTTTATTTCTCTCTCTCTCTCTCTCTCTCTCTCTCTCTCTCTCTCTCTCTCTATATATATATATATATATATATCGGCCCGATGTTGGCTCGCTGTTTCGGCGTTGCATCTATCTATCTATCTATCTATCTATCTATCTATCTATCTATCTATCTATCTATCTATCTATCTATCTATCTATCTATGCGGTTAATCAGTAAACGGGAGCTTGAAGTTCTTTCAGAAATGCACGTCATCGTCAAAATAACCCACATCAACAAGCACTCGTACTGCGCTCAGTCACAACTGGCCATCACTAGCGGGTTTGCACCACGCACTCAAGGTTTGCATGATAAAGACTGACCTGCATACTGTGGCGTCGGAATAGGGGCGGCAGGGGCCGCACCACTTTTTGTCCGAGTATAAAAATCGGCATACATGAAATAAATGAAAAAAAAAAAAACCCTTACTTTGGGCAGAAGATTCCGGAACCGAAGGCGTTTAATCTTCATTACCCAGAAACCGTGACTGCATTACACGGTGAGGTATTTACGATTCGTCCATAACGAAAACACACCTATTCAAATATATTTGTTTGTTTGATTGGAGGTTTAACGTCCCCGTCAACACTGTAAAGGTCATTTTGGAGACGTTCTTCCAATTTTGTGGGACTTTTACCCGACATTGAGATGAAATGACATCTCAAGCTCTGTCGCCCAATGAAACCAATAGGGTTTATTAGCATAGACGCGGTTCCTGGACAGGCTTAGATCCTCTAAGCGGTTTACCAGTACTAATGTGCGGGCCGGATTCAGCTCTGAGTGGAAGCATCATGCAGCCCATATATTTCTTCAAGCCCCTATGGGCGGGACCTGGATTCAAAGATTTTTTTTTTTTCCACCGAAAAATTATTTTTTTTATGTCCCCGGTAGCGAAAGCGGGGACATACAGTTTTGTTGGTTGGTTTGTTTATTTGTACGTGGACGTTGGTCATAACTTTTGAACCATTTGAGATAGAGCATTCATATTTGGCACGTAGGTTCCTTGTGACAAGAGCTTCACATTCAATTTTGACCTGTGACCTTGACCTTGATGTGTGACAAACTTTGAAGAAAAGGCCAAGCCCGGGTTTCACAAACACATCTTTCTTTTTCAGATGAGAAATTCTTATATATTGTGGGAACTCGTTAGAACTGCCTAGAGACGGTTCTAACGAATACTCTGCTACGTTCATTTTTTTTATCCGAAATAAATAAAAATAATGTATACCCCTGTAAACCCCAGTATTACTATATAAAAGTTGGATTACGGGCTTTTTCTTGACGCTAAGTTTTATGTCCAGGGCAAGTGCACTAAATACTGACCTATCACGCCTCTGATATATAGTGAGCCGAAGTCGATTTGGGCTGTGTTGACATGCATTTCTTGCAGAACTCGCTGGGGAAGAAAGATTAAGTATAAAATTAAATGTTTGAATTCATTCAGCACTATGTAGGCCATTTTTTGAGCCGGTCAGTTTGCTTATACACACTTTTCCTGGGCAGGCTTATACATAAGCGTTACCAGTACAGTGCACATTCTTTCACCAAAATCTGACAACTGCCCTTCTTGAATCAGCGGAAGGGAAAGAATGACCGTAGAAAAGATTCCATGATCAGTCTCCACGAAAGAATGTTGCCGACCCCGGCAGGTATCGAACTCGCGCCCTTCTAATCACCAGTTAGACGCCAATCCGACTGCCCCACCCCAACCCACCCCACCTCTTTGTCAAGCACCGATGCATTATTCTTTCGTGATGCAAACAATTCAATGACTTGGTGTCAATCCCGGGGTCGATTTAAAGGAAAAGCGAGGCAGAAAAGCGAAAATTAAGTCGCACTTACCAGTGTCTATGACGACTCCATCGTACTTCTTTTTTTCTTGTCCTACTTTCCACAGCATTTGAACCGGCGACCCTTTCAAAATAGGCCCATCTGCATTTAGATCTTTATGGGCACTATCCACAACTGTCAGCGACTTATCCTCCGAAAAATAAATGCAGCAAAACGTTTTTCCGTTCATTTTGGCAAGATGGCTGTTGTGAAATCCCCGGGCCAGCGAGCTGGGTTCTGATAAAGGTGCGGCCAGGGGATATCATGTTTCAGGTTTAGCTGGTTTTGATGGGGCGACCCAGAGGAACTAAATGCATTTCGATAAAAATAAATAAGAAAATAATTGATACAAATAAACAAAAATGCAAAAAGAAATTAGAATCTTTCTTTTCATTCCGCTAAAGAGAAGGGGCTTTGCGATAATCATTTTTAAAATCATTTGTTTTAACTTAGTGCTACTGTGGAACGTGGCGATGTTCAGATTTTATTTTCTAATGGGCCCGGGTGTGGGATGGTGACACTGACGATAATACCTGATACGAGTCATCGGACACAGAACCCACTTTCTCGTACAATATCCCACATCCAGCGATGTAATAAGAATATAATTATTTTGCCTTTTTTTTTTTTAGCTAAAAATATATAGATTGTGGGTACTCGTTAGAAACGCCTCACTAAGGCGGCTTTAACGATCACCCGCGAAATTGTTTCGGATCAGAAGAAAAAAAAACTCATTTTCGTCTGAAAAAATGCTTGCTTTAGAGACAAGAAAGACGCTATGCTAACACACGGCTGTGTTATCGTAATGAGAGAGAGAGAGAGAGAGAGAGAGAGAGAGAGAGAGAGAGAGAGAGAGAGAGAGAGACAGACGGAGAAATCAGCAAAAAAGGCCCCCTTCCGTTCGAAACGACAGCAAAAGTTCGGACCCAAGGACGACGTATACATCTTATAAACGCTCATAATGAAAGCCCCAGCCATACCAAACGGTGGAACCCCAACCCAATTCATTCGTGCGCATGCAAACAATTACTTTAGTGCCATCCCTGAGGAACCCCAAATGAGTCTGTCATCAACTTTTGCTGCAGGCGAGATGATTAATTTCCGATAGTCGCAGTCTGCGCAACATTTTCGGAAACAGGACAAGAGAAAAATGGCTGAACCAAAGCGCAAAAGAAGAGGTCCTTATGGCAGGAATGAAGTCAGCCAAGATGACAGCTCCTTTTCAGATCTGAAGGATGACGATCTATCTGCGTTCTTGATCGATGTGGGAGACGGAGAGACATCGGTGAGAAAATATTCTTTTTTTTTTTTTTTTTTTTTTTTTTTAATGGGCAGTGGTATGTGTACTTACATATATGCAATTATTACAACTATATTTCACGTTTATGGAGCCGACCGCCGGTCCACAGCAGGTCGGCAAAATCCGGGGACCCCCCCCCCCCCCCCCCGTTCGTCCTCGTGGCTTATCTCGACAGTCACTCATCGCAGAGAAATCCTATTTGAAACTTTGGTACCCTCGACAGTCATTCATCACAGAGCATTCCTATTTGGAACTTGGGTACCTGAGATAGTGCATTTCTCACATCTCCAAAATGGCTACTTTTCTGACGAAAATCCTTGATATTTTTCCTATAAATGCTCAAAACATAGGTTGTGTGTGCTCGTTAGAACCGCCTCAATGAGGCGGTTCTAACGAGTACCCACAACCTAGGTCTGGGAGCAGAAATAAGAAAAATAATGAATACCCCCCTAAACCCCAGTTTTCTATATATAAAGTGGGGTTTAGGGGGGTCTTCATTTCTAGGACTTGTTCACGTGATGCCAAGATAACATACCCCCTGGGTTCATGCCCCGGGGTGGGGCTAGGGGTCAGAATCTAGGACACTTTTGTAATACAGTATTTAGTTTTTTACAAAATGCTTATATCTTGAGAATTCACTCGTCACATAGCTTGCATTTTAGAACTTGGGTGTCTGGGAGGGTCTTCTGAGATTCCAAATGAACACACCCTTGGGTTCAATATATGTAGGTCAGTGTGGCCTTTAGTTCATGTTTCAGTGATTTTGCCTTAAATATTGAATAATCTTTGGAGAAACTTCATACATTGATAATGATTTCCACGTGACGTAATAAATGGCACAAAAATATATAGCCTATATTTGTCGGTTCAATGATTTTTCATTATAACTTGAAGACTTTTTGATAGGGAAATGTCATACCTGGGATACAAGTGCACTTTGGCCCGATGATTGACCTCAAATAAATATCTAGGTTGATTTTCTCTTATATTTTGAATCTAGCAGACACACGTCGTTAGGACGTCAAATCAACGTTGATGCAACGTCATGACGTTGCTTCGACGTAGATATGACGTGCCATTATCGTTATGCCGTTTCATCGACGTTGAAGTGACGTCAAAATTACGTCATCTGCCTGCGGAGAATATTATTTTATGGTGAAACTTCTCACCGTTATTATAAATTCCAGGTGAACAAATGATAACCATAAAAAATATATTAAGGTCAATCTGATCTATTTATAGTTCAATGATTTTTCCTTATAACTCAAGACAATTTGAAGGAGGAAACTCATACCTGGAATATAAGTTCCATGTGACCTGATGATTTACCTCAAAATATATCCAGCTCAGTGTGACCTATATTTCATGGTTCAGTGATTGGAGGTGCAAAAAGAGAGCTATGTTGTCATGTGACAGCTCGTTTTGATCACATGGGTCGAGCTGGAGGCGCAAATGTTCGCGCCAAAAATTAGTAATAAATAAAATTGGGTCATGCTGAGAAAATACCTGGTATTGCCGCGGTCACACCCTTTGGGCATGTACGACTGGTAAGAAGTGCTAAGTCTGACTGTAGTTATCTCTGTTCAAGTTTGATGGGAAGATACTTTCTCTGTACAGTAGGGCTTCCTTGTAGTCAGTAACGTTAGAGCAAACTGAAGCCTTGGAATTTTTTAGTTTTGCATTTTATTATACTTGAACAACACCTTCATTCGTACAATGGTGGCACGCCTAGAACAATCGTACATTAATTACGATAAATCATAGTGCGACCTGTTTCCCGGATTATTACACAAAGCTTAAAACCCGCAGAGATTTTAGCCGTTTTTAGGCGATTTGGGTATTAAGCCGGGTAACAGTTCGTTCGACAATTTGTTTGTATTTTAGAAATATTGCAAGAACTAATGAGCCTTTCGAAAGGTCAAGACATATGAGCGTAAAGGTGATTGACTGCAGAATCGAGGGATATAAATAATTTTGTCACTGTTGCTTTGATTAAGAAGGGGCAGCTCTGTTAAACTGCAGAAAGCTCTTTCAACATGGATGTGTTTGACTGACGGCGTTGTTCAATTATAATAAAATAATAATAATAAAATAAATAAATACAGTGAAGAAAATCCATGACACAAGAAACCAGAAGAAAGCTCTAAAGACCTAAGTAGATCTATTTGTGTTTCTGCAATTTACCCACAGCTCCCATCAAAGACTTGTTTTGTTGTTCTTTTTGTTGTTGTTTCCAAAGATTACGCTCCAGATAAGCAGTTATCATCAAAATTGGCAGGACTGAATAAGCCATACCATGCAATTTCAAATAATGTAACATTGTCTACCACCATAGACTGAGATAAGACTGTGCTCCTGTTAGTATTCCGATCGAAAGGACGGTGTAGTCTGTGCACTTTTACTACCAGGCGGTTTGTAGGATGAAAATAGAAGCAGAGGGAGCCGGTAGCCTACAAAGCATCACGTGAACAAGTCCGTGAAATGAACACCCCATTTTATATAGAGAAAACTGGGGTTAAAGGGGGATACATTATTTTTCTTATTTCTGCTCATATACATAGGTTGTGGGTACTCGTTAGAACCGCCTAAACGGCGATTCTAACGAGCATCCACAACCTATATTTGAAGTACAAACAAGAAAAATATTACAAATTTTCATCGGAAAGGTAGCCATTTTGGAGATATGAAAGAATGCACTATGTCGCAAGGGTGTGTTATTGGAATGGTAATCATATTACTACAACAGGTCCATCTTTAACCTGCACAGGCGATGATTCTCCCTGTACAAAGGACTTGCGTTCCTATCTGAAGGACGGTGCATTTTGTGTCAATCATCCCTGCAAATGATGCCAGGGAGCATGTAATATTACCGCTGCCAGGAATCGAACAGGGGGTCTCTAACATCACATTTTACACACACACACACACGCGCGCGCGCGCATCTATCTGCATTTATTATTATGTTTTAGTAACAATTTCTATTTCATGTATATTTTCTCCTCCTTTTTTTTCTTTCCAGTTACCTGTTGATCTGTGTCATGATAATTTTGAAGGCACCAAGATGAATACCGCAGTTACTGGTAGCTCTAGAGAGTTAACTGCAGAAGTAACTTCTGGGTTGGAAGATTTGTTTGACACTAATGTTACTGACAGTGTTGATACTGACATAGAGGAAGAAATAGACACCTTATTCGAATTAGAATCTAATTCAAGTGAGGACGAATTCAACCTGTCAGATGCTGAAATAGACAAAGATATGGACTGTTCTCCAGATAATTCAGACTCTGAATTTTTGTTTCCTGGTGCAACTGTTACAGTTGGTGCCTTTATGTTACTGCTTGCTTTCTTCGGAACAAAGTACAGTATCTCAAGTGATGGCATTGTGCAACTTTTGAATATAATCAGTTTGGTTTTACCGAATGGACATAAGCTGTGTAACAGTCTGTATGCATACAAAAAGTATTTCAAAAATTTGAGAAATCCATTTATCAAGCACTATTACTGCATTCATTGCCTGTGTTATATTGGAAACATTCAAACAGATGTATGCACAAATCAGTATTGTAACAAAAATATTTCTGACGGAAAGAGTTACTTTTTAGAATTTCCTTTGACATATCAGATTAAAAGTTTTTTCAGAGAAGAGGGTTTCCATAAGAAGATTCAAGGTCGTTTTGAACATTTAAAAAAACAGAGGTTGTACAGGGATATATATGATGGTAGCTTATACAGATCACTGTTTGACAACGATGGACCCTTGTCAGTCCAAGACAATCTTTCTTTTGTACTGAATACAGATGGTGCACCTGTCTTTAAAAGTAGTAAAGTGTCTATTTGGCCCATTTTTATGATTATAAATGAACTCCCATATACAATTCGTATGAAACCAGAAAACATGTTACTAGCAGGTCTGTGGTTTGGAAATACAAAACCAGCAATGAATACATTTTTAAAACCTCTGCTCAATTCAATGGAACAGCTTTTTGATGGTGTTGAATGTTTTTCTCCTGAACGTGGTTCTTTCCTGTGTAAAGGTTTCCTTCTTGCCACAACTGCTGATTTACCAGCTAGATCACTTTTATGCAACTCTGTTCAGTTTAATGGTTTATACAGCTGCTGGAAATGCTTACAGCCTGGTAAAACAGCTGCTGTTGGAAAAGGTCATACACATGTTTATCCCTACGTCCCTAACTGTCCTAAAGGACCAGAAAGAACATTTGACATGGTTATGGCTGATGCCAGAGAAGCAGTTGCCCAACAGCAGCTGGGACATCAAAAAGCTATTAATGGCATAAAAGGTCCATCCTGGTTAGTTTGGTTTCCATTCTTTAATATCATTCATGGTGTTGGAATTGACTACATGCATGGCATTCTTCTTGGTGTGCAAAAACTACTAATAAAACTGTGGTTTGCAAAGGATTTCTCAGGGAAGCCCTTTAATTTCTATCAGTCTGTAGGTGAGGTAGACAAAAGACTCAAGTCAGTACTTCCAACTCTTAATATTTCGAGATTGCCACGGTCTATTGAACATGATTTGAAATACTGGAAAGCATCTGAATATCGCTCTTTTTTGTTATTTTATGGTGTTGCAGTTCTTGATGGTGTATTAGACCCTGAACGGTTTCAGCATTATTCAGATTTTGTTGGTGCTATCCAAATTCTTCTTTACTATGGTTCAACAGAACATCAATTACAGTCTGCTGAAATCTCTCTGTTTAAATTTTGTGAGAAGTTTGCAGCTCTGTATAATGAGTGTTACATGACATTAAATGTCCATCAGTTAGTTCATTTTGTTGATAGTGTACGGCAACTTGGCCCTTTATATACACATAGTTGCTTCCCTTTTGAAGACAAGAATGGTTTTGTTTTGAAACAAATAAGAGGAACACAGAACATAGACAATCAGATAATTACAGGTGTCTCATTTGTCCAGAAACTTCCTGAACTGAAACAGACATGTATTGTAAAGGGTTCAGAAGTTGAAAGAATTTACAATGCTATTGACTGTGCAAATATCATTAAGAGGAGGGATAAAATTCTTGAAAATGCATATGTGCTGGGTGCGCTTAAGGAAAAAGAACTAAATGATGAAGAGTTTGCTCTTGTTTGCAGCCATTTGGGTTACTGTTCTCCAACAAATGTGTTTAAATGTTTCAATCGGCTGGAATTAAATGGCTTCTATATTTATGGGGATCAATATGCTAGGATGAAAAGGAGAAAGAATTCTGCCATCATGTTAGAAGATAATTGTTTTGGTTTGGTGAATTTTTTCATGGTAATAGAAAATGAAGTTTTTGCAGTTATCCAAAACATTCAAAGTGAAGCCTTAAATAGCACGCAGTTTATCTATTCTGTCACAAACCATCTATCTACTTCACTTTTCCCAGTTAGAAACATAAAGGACAGCTGCATGTTCATTGAAGTAGATTGTAACAATCTTCGAAGAGAATATATCTGTGTTTTTCCTAACAAGTTAGAAAAGGACTAAGCCATGAAGTACTACAGCCTAGGAATTGAATGATTTTCTTTTCGAGTTCAGTTTTGCAATCTTTCCAATGTTTTTTCATTTATACCGAGTCAGTGGATTATCAAAAGCAATAGTACATTACCTGGAGAATGACCACTTGACCTTGTTCCATATGCAGAAATCGGCTTCTGGTTAAGTTATCAAGTTCATGGACACTTAATGTTTGGCTTTGAACAAATTATAAATGCATTGCAAGTTGGCCTTTTTATCAAGTACTGCCTGTATAAATGTATATACACATTTGTTTTTTCATGTTCTAAATATAAAATTATATAGTGAACAATATCAAGAGGCACCTCTAATGTTTTTAGTCTTCACAGCGCTTATAAGATATCAGCATTCAGTTAGACCATAGACACTCACTGGAACCAATGCATACAGGCTCTGTCGGTTAATACTCATACATTTTTTGTGTTTTATTAGCTTTATTAGTTCCATGCATTTTATGTATGATTTTTAGCTCACCTGAGCAGGAGGTGCTCAAGGTGAGCTACTGTGATCGCTCTGTGTTTATTGTCCATCAGCAATTTCTTCAAATAACATTTCAAGCTCCTAAACCACTGAGCCAATTTCAAAATAATTTCAAAGAAATGTTCTTTTGTTGACCCTCTACCAAAATTGCTAAAATGTTTCCACTCCACTGAACAAAATAGCTGAAAGAGCCAAAATAGAAAAATCTTTAACCTTTACCCTGCTGTAGGCGACAAGCCCTATCTTTGCAAACAGTGTAGATCCAGATCAGATGGCTTCTGAAGAAGCCATCTGATCAGGATCTACACTGTTTGTCATTCAGATTGTGAATTTGAACGAACTCATTATATCATGTAATCTGATTGGCTGAAAATCAAAAAAAGGTGTGGCTAAGTTAAATATTCAGCAGGTTAAAGGTTAAACAACATCTCAAGGACAATTGACCCACCAGTGCTGTCAGTGTTTTGATTGTACAATAACATTTAGACAGACTGCTCCCCCCATCCCAACCCCCACTTTAATACAGATGGGAAGGAACAAACTGCTCTTGCTATAAAAATAAATGGCAGAAGCCATAGTCTTGCACTGAATCATCATCAGATTGTGAGCGAATTAGGTCCATCATGGACCTCCTGTTTTCTTTCATTTGGCTCTCTTTGTGTGTACTCAGATTAATTCAGCAATTGCTCCAGATCTTTGGGGAACATGACTAAAGTATGTATTATAAGAGTAATCATGTGCATTTTTTTCTTGACTGAATACTTATTTTGCATTACATCCGTGTATCTCAGACAGTTTTGCATGTATTTTTAATGGACATAAATTAATTATGATGTTTTGAGTCTCATCCTGAAAATATCTCTTCTTAGACTCTAGATAAGATTGGTTTGTTTATTTGTTTTGGGGTTTAACGGCCCAGTCAACACTATTTAGGTCCGTTTTGAGCCAGTCAGTTTACCTATCCGCACTTTCCTAAGCAGGCTTACGCGTAAGTGGCTAACCAGTACAGTGCACATACTTTCACCAGAAACTGACAATAGTCCTTCTTAAATCAGCTAAGGGAGAGAATGACCGTAGAAATGTTTCTTGATCAATCTCCACGAAAGAATATTGCTGATCCAGGCAGGTATCAAACCCCCTTCCCCCTGATCGCCAGTCAGATGCGCATCCGACTGAGCTACCCAGGCCGGGAGTCAGCCTTAGTATTATCACAACTGTTTTTTGTTATTATTATTGCATACAGTACTTATAATAGAGCTTTGGCTATAATTGTGCAGAACCAAGCATATTTGGTATGTCTGAAGGGATATTTTATGTTGCATCCCAGTTCAACAACGATTCTGATTATGATTGTAAAATGCTGCAAATAAAGGAATTTTCACAAATTTAATGTTTTTTAACTTAATGCATGGGCCTTCTTCCACGGTTTGGGCTATATTTAGTTGATGATTTGAGACAGGACAAGACAACACAGATGACATTAAAGATGTCACAATAACAAAAAAGAATCAAAGCACTGAGAATACTGGTGGGTCAATTGTCTCTGAGTGTAGGGCAAAGAAATAGTCCTGGACTGTGATTTTAACTGTTTTTTAACCCTGACATTTCTGGTGTAGATCTTGATCAGACGCCACATTCTGTGGCCTCTGGTCTGGGTCTGCACTGCCATGCCCAACCTGCATGTATGATTCCAAGATCTTTCGAAATACTCTGACCTCACTGCGGCTATATTCTATGGCATATAAAAGTTATTCCGACAACTCAGTGATGGTCACGGGGACTCGAGCACTGAGTGAGACCCAGATCAGATTCCACAGATCGCAGCATCTCATCAGGCTCTTTCTTCACTTTTTGCAAGATCTTAAGGATATACTGAAACAGTTCCGGCTTTCCAGCCTGCACTCAGAGACAATCGATCAGTCAGTGCTTTGATTTATTTATCTCACCCTTGAGTTTCTGGAGTGAGTGTTTGAGTTTTAGGTCCAACCAACAGCTAAGGTCATACGGAGACGGGACCTAATTTCAAAGACTCATCCGAAAATCTGGAGAAATCCGAGATCGATCCTGCAATCCCTGGTTTCAAGGCGAGTAGCGTAACCACTACACCACGGAGTGTTCTATTCCATCACTGGAGTTGAGCACATCCATTCTACTAAAAAGCATCCAGCTGAACAGTATGAAAAATCCCGATAAGATGGCTCAGGCCATCATATCAGCATCTACACTGTTTGCTTAAGTATCTGTACTGGGCTTTAGGGTTGTAAGGGATAACCATTAACACTGGAACCGAAAGGGATAATTTGAAACCATATGTAGGAATATTGTCATCTATTTGAAACATACACACACACACTGTCATCTGTTTCAAACACTGAATTTTAGTTTTGAGACAATCCACAATGAAAAACCGTAATGATCCTTTGTATTGGGACAGACAGGCCTAAGCAAACAGTGCAGACCCAGATCAGACTGCTCCTGTGCCATTCCCCCTGCATCTTTTGTATTCCTTGCTGGATCATGGAACAAATCTGTTAAAATTTCAGGAGCATTACAGCAAGGCCTCACGGTGTCCCAATTATTTCGGTTTTTACGGGTATCAGGACTGAACTGACTGATTTGTATGATTTGAGGTTTAACGTCCCTGACAACACTGTAAAGGTCATTTTGGAGACGTTGCTTCCAATTTTGTGGGACTTTTACCCCAAATTGAGATGAAATGACATCTCAAGCCCTGTCGCCTAATGAAACCAATAGCAGCCCATACATTTCTTCAAGCCCCTATGGGCGGGGGTGACTGAAATGACTGAAATCAAAACAATCATCAAAACGAAGGTATACACCCTTTCCATAAAAGAAAGAAGAAATATATCAATAAATTGACAGCTGAGACTTATACCTAAGTATCAGTATTTGAAGCAACTAGTGTAGACCCTGAGAAGCCCGCTGAGCAGACGCCATATTTTGCTGCGCATGATCTGGATATGCATTGTTTGCCAAAGGCATCCAGCAAGACGCAACACACTGACTTACATGTAACATTGATAAAAATAGCACAAAAATTTTCTATTAATAACCATACAACTAAGTGATAGTCACGTGGACAACAGCACTATTTCTGAATCTGCCATTTAGTAACTTAACATTCGACCCCAAAATGTACTCAGACCTTGAAGTCACTCTCAGCCTTGAACCTCTAAGTGTGTGTTGTTTTATTCATCTGCATAAATATTTACAATGTTGCTTATTTATACATGTTACCTGGTATTTGGATATTTAGCTTGGCTGTTTTCGAAGAAAACAACATGGTATTGTCATAGCTCTGGCGTCGTCTGCGTCGTCATGCAAAAACTTCAACATTTTGTAATATCTCTGTCATTACTTAACATATTTACTTGAAACTCAGACTAGTTTGTTCATTATGAAAAAGGGAACTCATATCCAATAGGTATCCGGTCAGCCTCAAAATATTTTTGGCACAGTTATGCCTCTCTTTCGATTTAGAATTTTTGCAGCCGAGCACTGGCACCCCATACAGTGCTCTTGTTTACTCTTTCTTTCTTTTCTTAAAGCTGTAAAAGTATTGTTTTTAGGATGCAATTTAGATGTCAGTAGGTAAATTGCCAGTGTTTTTTTTTATTATTATTATTATTAAAACTTCTCCCTCATGCATTGAGGGAGAAGCTATAAGAAACTTTTTCTTCCTAATCGCCCTCTTTGAAACTTTTTCTTCCAATTCTCCCTATTTGCTCAGCCCTGAATTTCAGTGCAAATTGGCTATGAAGACATTTTGAAATAAAACAAAAACTAAAAAGTCTCTAAATACAGTTTTTGTGATTATTTTTTCTAAGTTTCAGATTCCTGGTCTGAGAAAAAACTAAGTTTGAATTCCTGTTACAAGATTTTCTAAGTTTCAGATTCAGGTCTGAGAAAAAACTAAGTCTGAATTCCTGTTATCAAGATTTTCTAAGTTTCATTTTCCTTACTAGAAATATATTCAAGGTGAAAAATCCTGCAAGAAATATCTTTCAGAGCTCTAAATCCTGCCAGGTTCACGAAATCCAGTTGCCCAAAATCCTAACTGGAAATTTTTCCTTGCAAGAAATTTGAAACCTAGCAGTATTCCTGTTACACAGCAATGAATCCTGTTACCTTAACAGGATTTTTCTTACAACAAGCAAATTATTCCCAGGTAGAAATCTGAATTATTCCAAGTACTGTTACAGTCTAGCTGGAAAATGAAGTTTCTGGCAGGATTTCTGTACATTACAGCTAGAGTCAGCCTGGAGTCCTGCTTATAATTTCGTACGGGTATATAGGCCCATGTAAAACCAAAGGGCCCCGGGGCGGGGGCATTTTTGGCCCCAGCACTATAATTTGAACAATCTTGGAAGGGATCCACTAGATGAAGCTTCATACCAAATATCAAAGACCTGGGTCTTGTGGTTTCAGAGAAGAAGATTTTTTAAGTTTTTGGTGAAAAAAAATCTATTTTTGGCTCCTATGACCTAAATGTGCAACGCTGACCGGAACCATTTGAACAACTTTGAAAGGGGACCACCTAAGGATCATTCCTGTGAAGTTTGGTCAAAATCCGATCAGTGGTTTAGGAGATGTCATTTGAAGAAATTGTTTTCGGACGGACACACGGACGTTCTTATGAGACGTACATTCTGGGGTTCCCCATGTTAACTCTATGGAGACTTTAACCCTATAATGTAGATGTGTACAGCCACTAACCCCATAATGACACAAATGTAACCCCATAACACAAAAATTTACGGAATAAACCTCATTAAGTATGAAAAGTACAGAACATAAACCCCATTAATATGTATCTGTGGCATGTACGCACTGACGCACGCACGGACGAGGGACAACAAGTGATCACAAAAGCTCATCTGTCGCGTAAAAAATGGTAAGCAGATGACTGATGTCCCATATAATTTTTTTATTGTTTCTAGTCAATCATGTTTGTGCTAGCTCAAAACATGGCTATGATCAGCACATTTAAAATTTGTTAATTTACTTACATAACCATCTTTTTAACGTCCCCATCAACACTTTGTATAGGTCATTTTGGGGACGTTGCTTCCAATTTTGTGGGTCTTTTACCTAACAATGAGATGAAAAAACATCTCAAGCCCTGTTGCCCAATGAAACCAATAGGGTTTATAAGCATTGACTCGCACCGCTTTTCCTGGGCAGGCTTAGCCCCTCTAAGCAGTCTACCAGTACTCATGGGCAGTCAGTTTCAGCTCTGCTTGGAAGCATCATGCAGCCCATCTTTTTCTTCAAGCCCTGATATGCGGAGGCCGTTACATCACCTTGGCTAACGTGACAAGGTAATGTTTGTTTGATTGCGGTTTAACATCAACACTTTTTATGTTATTCTGGAGATGCTGCTTCCTATTTTGTTGCCCTTTAAGCTGATATCAAGATGAAATGGCATCTCAATCGCTGTCCAATGATATGAATACCCTGGTTTATTTGCATGGATGGTCCAACTTGCACCACTTTACCTGAGCACTGGCTTTTCCAGGCTTTAGCTAGATGTTCTAAGCAGTTTACCATGGAGTACTCATGTGTGGTTGGTTTCAGCTCTGCGTGGAAGCTTTTGTTTGTTTGATTTGAGGTTTTACCTCCACGTCCCTGGCCTCGGTAGCTCAGTCAGATGCGCGTCTTACTGGTGATCAGAAGGATGCAGGTTCAATTCCTGCTGGGGTCGGCAACATTCTTTCGTGGAGATTGATCATGAAATCTTTTCTACGGTCATTCTCTCCCTTCCGCTGATTCAAGAAGGGCAGTTGTCAGTTTCTGGCAAAAGAATGTGCACTGTACTGGTTAATCACTTCCATATAAGCCTGCCCAGGAACAGTGTGGATAGGTAAACTGACCGGCTCAAAAATGACCTAAATAGTGTTGTCTGGGCCATTAAACTCCAATTCAAACAAACAAAAATTAACCCCATGTCAACACTAGGTCATTTTGGAGACGTTACTTCCAATTTGGTGGGGCTTTTACCAGACATTGAGATGAAATGACATCTCAGCCCTGTCACCAAATGAAACCAATATATAGGGACTTTGGTTTATATGCATGGAAGGTCCTACTCATACCACTTTAGGAAGGTCCTCTAAGCAGTTTACCAGTATTAAGTGCTGTCGGTTTCAGCTCTGCCTGGAAGCATTGTGCAGCCCATCTAGCTATTTCTTCAAGCCCTGATGGGCCGGAGCGGCATCATGCAATTTACATCACAGGGACACGGTCCATACTGATTTTGCTCTTCTAGAATGAAATATAAGCGTACTAGTATATACAGTGTATATATACACTGTATATACTAGTACGCTTATATTTCATTCTACACTGTATTCACCATATTTGCATTAGTTGCTGGCTCCCAGCTTGCACATTGTCAATATTGGAAAAACAGGTAACCAGACCCCCCTGACCTTTCAAGGTCAGGGGGGTCTGGTTACCTGTTTTTCCAACACTGATAACGTTCAGACAAGGAACCAGCAGATAAAGCAAATAAGGTGAATATACTAGTATGCTTATATTTCATTCTAGAAGAGCAAAATCAGTATGAACCGTGTCCCTGTGATTACATAATGCAATATTTTCAAATAATCTGATAATATATATATAGATATATATATAATTGATAAAATTCTATCTGATTAATTCTGGCCGAAATGACCCGGGCTGAAACGACCCAACGAAATATGCCTAAATGACCAAAGTCCAAATTTAGGCCGAAACTACCCGAGCCGAAACCACCGTGCCTTATGACTAGAAATCCATGTCAATGTGGATTTCTAGAAATGACAATAAATCGATGTTATTCACCTGTGTCAGGATCTGCACATCTCCTTTGTGGGCCTCCTTTGTTATGTTTTATGAGGCATTTTACATTTACCCATTTTTTTTTTTTCTTCAGATAATTCTACCTCGGAATATTTCGGTACTTTCCGGACAGCTTCCGATTAGTTGGGTTCACCTAAATTGCCCGAGGGTGGCAAACTAGATCTACGCGTTGTCTTGGTTCTTTCATTCTTCACAGAAGCTTGGAAGTTTTTTTTTGTTTGTCTTTAAAGTCTTACTTTACGATTTTATTAAAAATCGTAAAGACTGTAAAAATAGAAGTGAAGGCAATGATCAAGAATTGATCACAGGTGCCTGGTTGCTTAGTTCTGTTCTTTTCTTATTTTACCCCACCCCCACAGTTATCATACATTTGCCCAATCAAATCACTTTTTCGTTGGCTTTCAACAGTTTGACAACCATAACTTCCGCATCTCATGATGAACAAACATAAATGTAGTTGACTGACTCATACGAGAACTCACAAAGTTCAGTTTCAATAAATAGAATCACCCTTCCAAAGTAATATATTCATATTACTTTGGAAGGGTGATTCTATTTATTGAAACTGAACTTTGTGAGTTCTCGTATGAGTCAGTCAACTACATTTATGTTTGTTCATCATGAGATGCGGAAGTTATGGTTGTCAAACTGTTGAAAGCCAACGAAAAAGTGATTTGATTGGGCAAATGTATGATAACTGTGGGGGTGGGGTAAAATAAGAAAAGAACAGAACTAAGCAACCAGGCACCTGTGGAATTGATGCAATTAATTAACCCTCACCTCCCAACAGAGACCAAAAAAAAAAAAAAAAAAAAAAAATGTATAACCTGTGGATTCTTTTTCCTTTCTTTTTCTTTTACGTTTCAATCCATACTTAGTTGTTTTACTCTGCTGGTGATGTTTGCTCTAAACAATTCGTGGTTGTACATGAATATGGACGCTTCGCATGATTATATAGACTGTGACTAAAATGAAAGGGACTGAAAGATTCCTGAACAATGCTGGGCTTAAAAAGGAGAGACCTCCTTAATACAGCGCTAGCCCAGCAAATATAATAGAGGTAGACATGATAATGAAAATTTAAGAAATATCTGAGACCCAGACTGAAAACCCATTCCTAATTGTAAGGCTTTATTAGTTCGAGTGTCTACTGCTCTCTATTGATCCTGTGATTAACTATTGATCCTACCTGTCAATAAACCAGGTGACATATACATATATACATCTGTGATAATACACCATATTTGCCACTGTAATGAACCCCGAATTCATTGACAGAAAAAAAATGGAGGAATTCATGAATAAAAAATATGGAGTTTATATTTCTATTCAAAATCATCACGAAAACATGCCTATATATTTTTTACCCCCTTGAACCCCACTTTTATATATTAAAACTGGGGTTTCCGGGGTATACCTTATTTTTCTTATTTCTGCTCTAAAATATAGATTGTGGGTACACGTTAGAATTAACCGCCTCGATGAGGCGGTTCTAACTAGTGCCCACAATCTATATTTGGAGCAGAAATAAGAAAAATATCACAATTTTTCATCATAAAATTTTCATTTTTTTATTTTTTTTTTTTCAGCGATAAAGGTGGCAATGTATAGGCGTGTTTGCGTAATGTGGAGGTGGTGCATTGCAAATACTGACATTTTTTTTTTTTTTTATGTTTGCATTTCAATGTTAAGAAGATTTCAGCAGGGTAGTATTTTAAAGTGGATGGTGTAAAAACATGCTTTATAAGACACTTTTTTTAACAAACAATTTATTATTTACATATATTACAGAACCTTATTTTTGTATAATTGTCTAGTCCTTATTATTATTATTATTATTTATTTTTTTTTTGTGATTTGTTATCCAAAACGCTTCGTTGCAAACACTGTTTCCTGATTTGTGACTTTGCTATACGTTGCTTCCAATTTTGTGGGGCTTTTACCCGACATTGAGATGAAATGACCGATGAAACCAAAATGAGTTTATATGTTAGGGTGTTCCGTCTCGGGGAGGTTTAGACCCTCTAAGCAGTTTATCAGTACTCATGCGTGGTCGGCCCGGGTTCAGCACATCGCAGCATCTATTTCTGCAAGTCCAGATGAGCGGATTAAAATAAATAAAATAAAAAGAAAATAATAATAATAATAAAATGCTCATTTTCGATATTTTCAAACCTGAATATTTGTTAGTCAGTAGTCTAATATAGCCTTTGGAGCTAACACCAACAGAAACTTGGGAACTGAGTGATTAGTGCTCTTGCTACTGGTACTACGGGTCCTGCAGAGGGTTCGATCCCTGGCAGCCAGTATATAATTTCGGTGTCCAGACATCTTCCAGTCGACATAATAAGTATGGACGACTGCCCTAAAGTGCGACGCACTTCGGATCAGAACGTTCACTAGAGCCCGAACCCATCCCTTCAGCAGTATGTTAGAAAGATGGCTCAGTTGTATATATAATATAGTGCACTTGCCTCTGATGCTGGAGGCCCCGGGTTCGATCCTCGGCTGTGGTGATAATTTCGGTGTCTGAACAAGCTCCATTGGCATCATTTGCAGGGATGAAGGTCATATTTTAGTGTGTCGTGCTTCGGATCGGGACTTTAACTGGAGGCCCCATGTGCGGGGACAGCAATCCCATGTGCATGCTAAAGAACGCTACCATAATTACCTGATTACTGTGTAGGCTTTCATCCTGCAAGACTTGAGTGTATATAATATACACAAAGTATGTTCCCTACTGGGGTTAAGGCGCAATTGGAAGAAAGAAAGAGAGAAATTGGAAAAAAGAATGAATGTGAAAAATAAAATAAAATAAATAAATAAAAAGGAAAAATAAATAAAAATGAAAAACGATATTTTCATACCTGAATATTAGTTAGTCGACATTTTAATATATAGCCATTGGAGTTAATGTGTTTTAAGCTAAGGATTTAATCAAATTTTGTATATTTTTCACAAAATATTTCATATGTCCCTAACACTCCACGAACCATTCAGTTACCTAGATATATAGCCTAAGGGCAGATCAACAGAGGAGCTACCTGGCCTATTCCAGTCATATTAACACAAGGCAGGGTCTGCCTTAAAACAGTAATGATGCGTAATGTAGCGTAATGATGCGTAATGTAGCGTAATGATGCGTAATGTAGCGTAATGTCGCGTAAAGATGAACAATTTATGCCTGAAAATGAACACCTATCTTTGTTACAGACTTGTTACTCCAAAATGTCTAAAAGAAGACGGATTGATCTGCGAAAGGAACCTTCGGGGGTGGTGGTATGCATTATTATGTTTTTGTCTCAAGACAAACTATATTTTCAGCAGAAAAGTAGAGTTGGGAGATGTAAAAAAGAAATATATATATATCGCACGGGTACATTATCTTAATGAGATTGAAAGAAAGAGACAAAGAAAGAAAGAAAGAAAGAAATATTGAAAGAAATTCACGTAAA
This sequence comes from Lucinisca nassula, assembly GCA_963580285.1. Classification (NCBI taxonomy): domain Eukaryota; kingdom Metazoa; phylum Mollusca; class Bivalvia; order Lucinida; family Lucinidae; genus Lucinisca; species Lucinisca nassula. The sequence goes on along the minus strand of OY757016.1, from coordinate 2,476,359 downwards.
CAACTCCGTGATTTGATCACCCCTTTAAACCCCTTTCCAAGACATAGGTTGTGGGTACTCGTCAGAATGGTTCTAACGAGCGCACACAACCTATCTTTGCAGGATGAAAAAGAAAACAGATCTTCATCAGAAAAGTAGCCAGTTTGGAGATGTCAACGAGGTGACTGGAGAAATCACTGCTTGTACATGTTCATCTCAAATGTCATATTTACAAGTCCATGTAATGAAAACCCCTGTAAACCCCACTTCATACGCAGAAAACTAGGGTTTAACCCTTTTTGTACCAAATGGAATCTTCTTCCTTACATAAGCAGGAGCCCATTTCAAAATTTAGGGGTGACGAGTTGTTTTCTCAAAAATTATTTGGAAAAAAGACTTTTAAGCAAACAGTGGAGGCCCTGATCAGACAGTGTTCTGGGCCTGCACCGTTTGCCAAAAGGTTTTGGGGTTAAAGGATACCAGCAAACAGTGGAGGCCCTGATCAGACAGTGTTCTGGGCATGCACTGTTTGCGAAAAGGTTTTGGGGTTAAAGCATACCAGCAAACAGTGGAGGCCCTGATCAGACAGTGTTCTGGGCATGCACTGTTTGCCAAAAGGTTTTGGGGTTAAGGGATACCAGCAAACAGTGGAGGCCCTGATCAGACAGTGTTCTGGGCATGCACTGTTTGCCAAAAGGTTTTGGGGTTAAGGGATACCAGCAAACAGTTGAGGCCCTGATCAGACAGTGTTCTGGGCATGCACTGTTTGCCAAAAGGTTTTGGGGTTAAGGGATACCAGCAAACAGTGGAGGCCCTGATCAGACAGTGTTCTGGGCATGCACTGTTTGCCAAAAGGTTTTGGGGTTAAGGGATACCAGCAAACAGTTGAGGCCCTGATCAGACAGTGTTCTGGGCATGTATTACGCACTACTGAGTGGCACAAAAGTACTTAAGAAAATAACGAGGAACGCCGCTTACAAGAACAGTTTTTATTATTTTATATTTTCTGTGTTTTAAGTAAATTCAATAATAAACAAACAAATTGTTCACAATATTAATGTGAAAAAAATGTCCGAACTGGTTATCCAGTCAATATGTTAGAAGGCTGATCCTTTCTTGATTAAATGTCCTTTAACTACATGTAGTTACCGGGCAAAGTCCACAGTAGCATAAAATATTCACTTTAAACACTGGTAATTCCAAAAATTGAGACGGCAAAATCCAGTCTATCATGCATAAAGTCACTATAATATCATTGTAAATTGTGTTCAATTACCAAAAACCCCTTTTTATGAACATACTGTCGTGTACTTATGAAAACATTGCTCAAGAGGAAATTACCCTTTTTGGCATTTATCCCCTCCCAAGCCATGGTCATTAAGGATAACAATAAGAACATAGTTGTGTTTAACAACAAAATATCCATATCAATTATAATCCGTCTCATAGTTTGATTCTAGACATTTTGTTGTCACAATATGGTTTCGATATTTCCTGCTCATGAGGAGATTATGATTAAGTATGTTTTAGCAGTTCTTTTATGATCCTTGATGACCAGGTGCTTAAGAAAAAAAGAAATTGTAATCGGGCGTAATAAAGCAAACAATATGGTTTTATCCAAATTCCAAGTGTCTCACAGATTTGTGAAAAAAAGTTAACTATAAGAAATATTTATCATTTATTTAATTTTATAATTTTGCTAAATTAAAAAAAAAAATTTAGCAAATATGATTTATACTGTCAAATCAATTTTATGCGAAATTTACAGCATAATAGCTCTCCCCTACTTTGAAGATTTTGGTCCCCCAAAATTTAGGTAGGCAATTAAAACAAGGTAAGTACATTTTGCAAAAGAATTTCATGATGCACTGACAGTAATATGCACTTTGGCAAATATATAGATAAATGATTCAATTTGAATCACAAAGTTGAAACTTTGTCATAATCAAAATACTTGGTCAAATTATTCAAGTCATTTCTGCTCAAAAGCATAGATTGCGGTTACTAGGGAGAACCGCCCCAATAAGCAATCACAATCTATGTTGAAAGCAGAACTAAGAAAAAAAGTTACAATATTTACCTCTTATTTGTAAATATAAATTTCTCACACCATGTTAGTCGGCATTATGACACAGGGACATACTTTCCTAATTCCAAAAATTTAAATTTAGTGAAGAAAATGCTATTTTACACTTTTCATGTTTATCATCATTTATTCTAAAAACCTTCTATGTCATACCGCCTTTCTAAACACACATGTTCAAGATGCCCCCTGACATTACAGTATGCACAGTTCATTTCCCGTGCAACACAGTCCTCGGGCTTGTGATACAGGCGGCCTTTTACACCACAACCTTTGCAAATATGCAAGCAACTTAGTGAGTGATGTCCCCGTTTTGAACAGTTTTCACACACAAAGTTCCTTGCAGGACAGTGGTTAGGCTGATGGAATGAATATAGGCTTGTACATCTGCGGCAAGGTTTGTTATGCATTATAACATCAGAAGGCATACTTTGCTGAACTTTTACGGCTGACCTGTTAAGACTATTTACAGCACCCTCAATCCTATCAGGTTTATGGAGTGGTTCACTGCAGTTTGAACTGTTTTTACACTCATTACTTTTTCTGCCTAGTGAGACACTAGCGGTTATAAGTTGCTTTTTCATGCAGTTTACTTCCGATTTAAGTTCAGTTATTTCCGCAGAATATTCACTTCGTATCCTTTCATTATTGTCTATTTCCCGATTAAACTTGTCCCAAAGCTCTCTGTTTTCCTCCTTTAGGTTCAAAATAAGGCTGTTTGATTCCTGTTGTTGTTTTGTTATCTGATATATCTCTTTTTGTAGGTTTAAAGTTTCAATTTCCGAAGTTTTCAGTTTGTCTTCTTGATGTGAAATGTAATTCTTCAATTTAGCAATTTCAACTTCCGATTCTTTGAGGGTCAAATAAGCATTAGTAACATCCCTTTTCAAAGTAGTATTTGCTGAATTCAAGTCCAAAATATCTTGATTTAGTTTATTCACTTGGCTTAAATCCGAATTTTGACCAGGAAATTGTTTTGGCATCAGTGTCAAAAGTTCATCATTTTCCACAGAATGAAATGGAAATAATGTGCAGATAGATTTCCGTACCTTGAACGCTTCCAGTCTATCCTGATCCCGCTGTCTCTGCTTCTGGGTCTTCCTCCTTTTCTCAGTGTTGATTGATGAGTGAGGATAGGCTTTTGTTGGAATTGTTAGATACAGGATCACAGGAAGCACATGATTTGTCCGCATTCCACTGTAGAAGTTTTTGTTAAAACGGCGTTCCATAGTTTACACTAATTTGGGGAATTCTCGCTTAGCTAGTTTATGAGAGGTACTTAAAGTTCACGTACCCCTGTGTTCTCCGCCAGATATTACGCACTACTGAGTGGCACAAAAGTACTTAAGAAAATAACGAGGAACGCCGCTTACAAGAACAGTTTTTATTATTTTATATTTTCTGTGTTTTAAGTAAATTCAATAATAAACAAACAAATTGTTCACAATATTAATGTGAAAAAAATGTCCGAACTGGTTATCCAGTCAATATGTTAGAAGGCTGATCCTTTCTTGATTAAATGTCCTTTAACTACATGTAGTTACCGGGCAAAGTCCACAGTAGCATAAAATATTCACTTTAAACACTGGTAATTCCAAAAATTGAGACGGCAAAATCCAGTCTATCATGCATAAAGTCACTATAATATCATTGTAAATTGTGTTCAATTACCAAAAACCCCTTTTTATGAACATACTGTCGTGTACTTATGAAAACATTGCTCAAGAGGAAATTACCCTTTTTGGCATTTATCCCCTCCCAAGCCATGGTCATCAAGGATAACAATAAGAACATAGTTGTGTTTAACAACAAAATATCCATATCAATTATAATCTGTCTCATAGTTTGATTCTAGACATTTTGTTGTCACAATATGGTTTCGATATTTCCTGCTCATGAGGAGATTATGATTAAGTATGTTTTAGCAGTTCTTTTATGATCCTTGATGACCAGGTGCTTAAGAAAAAAAGAAATTGTAATCGGGCGTAATAAAGCAAACAATATGGTTTTATCCAAATTCCAAGTGTCTCACAGATTTGTGAAAAAAAGTTAACTATAAGAAATATTTATCATTTATTTAATTTTATAATTTTGCTAAATTAAAAAAAAAAATTTAGCAAATATGATTTATACTGTCAAATCAATTTTATGCGAAATTTACAGCATAATACATGCACTGTTTGCCAAAAGGTTTTGGGGTTAAAGGATACCAGCAAACAGTGGAGGCCCTGATCAGACAGTGTTCTGGGCATGCACTGTTTGCCAAAAGGTTTTGGGGTTAAAGGATACCAGCAAACAGTGGAGGCCCTGATCAGACAGTGTTCTGGGCATGCACTGTTTTCCAAAAGGTTTTGGGGTTAAAGGATACCAGCAAACAGTGGAGGCCCTGATCAGACAGTGTTCTAGGCATGCACTGTTTGCCAAAAGGTTTTGGGGTTAAGGGATACCAGCAAACAGTGGAGGCCCTGATCAGACAGTGTTCTAGGCATGCACTGTTTGCCAAAAGGTTTTGGGGTTAAGGGATACCAGCAAACAGTGGAGGCTCTGATCAGACAGTGTTCTAGGCATGCACTGTTTGCCAAAAGGTTTTGGGGTTAAGGGATACCAGCAAACAGTGGAGGCTCTGATCAGACAGTGTTCTAGGCATGCACTGTTTGCCAAAAGGTTTTGGGGTTAAGGGATACCAGCAAACAGTGGAGGCCCTGATCAGACAGTGTTCTAGGCATGCACTGTTTGCCAAAAGGTTTTGGGGTTAAGGGATACCAGCAAACAGTGGAGGCTCTGATCAGACAGTGTTCTAGGCCTGCACTGTTTGCCAAAAGGTTTGGGGTTAAGGGATACCAGCAAACAGTGGAGGCCCTGATCAGACAGTGTTCTAGGCGTGCACTGTTTGCCAAAAGGTTTTGGGGTTAAGGGTACCAGCAAACAGTGGAGGCCCTGATCAGACAGTGTTCTAGGCCTGCACTGTTTGCCAAAAGGTTTTGGGGTTAAAGGATACCAGCAAACAGTGGATGCCCTGATCAGACAGTGTTCTAGGCATGCACTGTTTGCCAAAAGGTTTTGGGGTTAAGGGATACCAGCAAACAGTGGAGGCCCTGATCAGACAGTGTTCTGGGCCTGCACTGTTTGCCAAAAGGTTTTGGGGTTAAAGGATACCAGCAAACAGTGGAGACCCTGATCAGACAGTGTTCTGGGCCTGCACTGTTTGCCAATAGGTTTTGGGGTTAAAGGATACCAGCAAACAGTGGAGACCCTGATCAGACAGTGTTCTGGGCCTGCACTGTTTGCCAATAGGTTTTGGGGTTAAAGGATACCAGCAAACAGTGGAGGCCCTGATCAGACAGTGTTCTGGGCCTGCACTGTTTGCCAATAGGGATACCGTAAAAATCCTCTAACTCTGACACTGAGAAATTCCTGTAATTATCCAAATTAAAAAAAAATCTTTCACAATCCAGCAAGGAACCCAAAAGGTACAGAGAATGGCAAACAGTGTAGACCCTGTTCAGAATTCCCCATTCAGGAGCATTCTGATCTGGGTCTGCACTGTTTGCTTAGGCTGATCTGCTCCAATATGATCTTCTCAGTTTAATCAAACCAAATTAATCAAACCAAATAAATACAAATGAACGGACTTCAACGTGTGAATTTTAATGACTTTATAATTCGGCATGTGTCTTTAATGATAATAGTGTATGATGTTTTTGTCTGCTTTAATTGATATGCCGTTAATCCATAATGACATTCTGTTAAACAATGGATACCTGCCCGTCTCACTTCAGGTGTGAAAAGCATGTTAATATAAATCAGCACGAGCACCTTTAATCGCGCGCCCAAAAGAAGGTGCGAAAATCATTTAATAGAGAAAGAAAGAAAGAAAGAAAAAAAAGAAATAAAATGAACTGAAAGATAAATTGGACTTATCGTCATTTTGGAATGAATATGACATAACTTATGATTGTATTCTTTGAACAATATTTTGTGTTCTTTCCCTTACATTGCAAGTATAGATCTTGACAATAAGCCAAAATTAATATATTAATCGCTAAGTTGTTAAACCTGATAAGATGTAGGGTTTAAATAGGCCCCCTATGCATTATTTTCATGGTTATACTCCAATCATACGTTGTGGTACAGTTTGAGCCAGTACGTATTTACAATCTATGTTTGGAATAGAAATACGAGTTTTTTTTTCATATATTACATAGGAATGTTATCACATCGGGTAATGAACATTCCTTTAAACCACACTTGATGCAGAGAAAAAATCGGGTTTACGGGGGTTTTCATTATTTTGGCGAAAAAAGTTAATGTGGGCCATTTTAGCACACTGATGTGTTATGGAGTAACAACGATATATAAAAACTTCAACAACAAAAAACGAGGCGGTTCTAATGAGCGCACACAACTTATACCAAGACATAGGTTGTGGGTACTCGGTTAGAACCGTCTCAACGAGGTGATTCTAACGAGCGCCCACGATTTTGTTTTTTGCAGTTTTAATAAGAAAACTTCAACGGAGTTTCGCCAGAGAGAAAAGACATAGGTTGTGGGTACTCGATAGAACCGCCTCAACGAGGCGGTTCTAATGAGCGCACACAACTTATACCAATATATAGGTTGTAGGTACTCGTTAGAACCGTCTCAACGAGGCGATTCTAAACTCTATTAGTTTATCTCCACCATGGATCGCGAAAACCTCACTTGGAGTTGGGCTATTGACTGTGGATATCAGGATGCGGGAAAAAACTTTATCTGTTCTGGAGTAAAAATAAATTCATAAAATAGGCTACATTACGCATCATTATGGTTTTCAGGCATCATAACGCCATTTTAGGCATCATTACGCTACATTACGCATCATTACGCCACATTACGCATCATTACGCCACATTACGCATCATTACTGTATTTAGGTACATCGCACAAGGCATACCTGTCTGTTACCCCATGATCTGAAATTTGTCAGAGCGTGATTTATTGGTGATGAGATGTTTATTGTCCTTATTGGAGAATAAAAAATACCGTATTCTATTCTGTTCTCTTGTAGAACTCGGCGTACACTAAACTTGACTAATCGAGAAACCCCAAAATGTGAATCTCTGAAAATGTCTTGTTTGAAAATTGATAAAATGACTTATTGATATACAACAACAACAAGAAAATTGTTGTTTATAAGCAGCGCGATATATAGACAAACAACAACAGTATCTTGTTTGTCTTCAAGCCAGAATTAATGCCGAATTAATTTGGTGGAAGCAACCTCAAATGTGGTTTGGACAGACGAGTGAACATTTCATTAGTCATTGCATTGTTAGTCCAAAATCCAGGTAAGGATCGCAGTTTCCCACGCCACAGCATTAGTTATGCCGTTATTTATAGAACAATAAAAAAAAACAAAAAAAATTCTTTTCAAATAAAAAAATAAAAAAAAACAGTCCCGATGGGCTGTAGGATGCTTCCACACAGAGCTAAGTCCGACTCGCACACAAGTACTGGTAAACTGGTTGGAGGATCTAAGCCTGCCCAGGCAAAGCGGTTCCGAGTCAGACCGTCCATGCTTTTAAACCCTATTGATTTCATTGGGACATTTACCAGACGTTGAGATGAAATGTCATCTTTTATTTTTTTTTTTCAGATTACTGCTACTCGCTCACATCTGAGCTTTACTCAGGAAATCCTGCTCGTAATGCTCAGATGTGAGCGAGTAGCAGTAATAGGAGAAAAAAAGAAAAGATGTCATTTCATCTCAACGTCTGGTAAATGTCCCACAAAATTGGAAGCAACATCTCCAAAATGACCTTTACAGTGTTTATGGGGACGTTAAACCTCAAACCAAACAAACAATTAAAAAAAATGAACATTTTCATATGAAAAATTCTGATTCTGAACACTCCCAGCTAGGGCAACGTCAAATCAACATCGTTGCAAAGTAGCTGTCACATTGCATAAAAGTCACGACGTTGTACCAAGGTTGATATGTCACAATTACATCATGTGCATGCTGGGCTGATTGTGGGTACTCATTAGGAATGCCGAGACAAGGTGGTTCTAACAAGTACCCATGGTCTATGGTTTTGAGCAGAAATAAGAAAAATAATAAAAGATGGAGCTATATTTAACATCGCTTATTTGAAACAAATAACATTAAGCCCTATAGAGCTTTTATCGAGACAAAGTATGCTTTAAAAAATACTAAACTACCTTCCACTTATCTTCCTAGGACTACCACTGATAATGCAACTCTCAGCCAAAGGAGAACCTAGTACCATTTTTTACGTCTTTGGTATGGCGCTGCCGTGGATCGAACCCGTGACCTCCCATTCCTGAAGAGGACCCTCTACTTGTGACCTAAGGGGGTCAGTAAATAATATTATTTACCCTTGCAAACTCCAGTTTATATAAAAATGGTGTGGCGTATGGGGATTCAAAGTTCGGATATAACACAGTTGTTTAAGTAATACAATTTCTGCTTTGGACCCAAACAATAGTGTTATAAAGAGGTTGTGGTGTACCGGTACTATTTTCGTTCTATAATAATACACTATAACACCCCTCACGAGGGTGTCATGCAGGTGTACATTACATACACTCCAGGTTACACTCCATTACATACACTCCATACTATTAACCCATAAACAGCGTATTACTCCTGGGTGCCATTTCTGTGATATTTTTTTCTTATTGCTTTCTCAAAGAATAGGAATTCAAAGTTCTACATCTCAAAACTTTTGGGTTAATAAATGATTGGAATCCTCTACCACTGTCTGTCTTTAAGATAAAGGATGTTACGACCCCCACCCATGGGTGCTTGAAGAAATATATGGGCTGCATGGTGCTTCCACACATAGCTGAAACCGACCCGCACACGAGTACTGGTAAACTGCTAAGAGAATCTAAGCCTGCCGGTGGAAGTTGGCCTGTCCATGCTTATAAACCCTATTGGTTACATTGGGCGACAGGGCTTGAGATGTCATTTCATCTCAATGTCGGGTAAAAGTCCCTCAAAATTGGAAGCAACCTCTCCAAAATGACCTTTACAGCGTTGACGGGGACATTAAACCTCAAATCAAACAAACAACGGATGTAACATCATGTTAATGATTTCAATCAAAATTGGAAACATTAACTCATGTATCAACTGATACTAAATACCAATAATATGTGTTAACGAGTTTTTGTTGTGAATACCCATGTAAACCCCACATTATATATATAGAAAAATGGGGTTTAAGTACTATTCATTACATTCCTTATTTTTGCTCAAAAATAAAGATTGTGGGTACTTGTAAGAAGCATCCAAGTGAGGGGGTTCTAATTAGCTCCCACAATCTCTGTTTGGGCTAAAAATTAGAAAAAAATAAAATCTGAAAAATGCTATTTCTAGCGTAGTTGCAATTTGTCATGGTAATGTGAAGACTCTTACGGATCTTAACCCTTCTCTTACTGAATATTCAATTTAGCCACTGACTTTGAACCAATCAAATTACTCAATGTAATTTATTCCTACAAATTCTTAATCTGACTGTCAAACAGTGTAGATCCTGATCAGATGGCTTCTTCAGAAACCATCTGATCTGGATCTACACTGTTTGCAAAGACAGAGGTTGTCATGAAGAGCAGGAGTAGGGTTAAAATATGGATTTAACTCTGCTAGTCATCATCAATACTTTGGAATGGAACTTATCAATCAGTAACTCACAAAACACTTAACAGCCATTTTTTTCCTTATGGTAGGCTCAACAACATAGATTGCGAGTAATATTTAAAACAACCACATAGAGGCTGTCCTAACAATGACCCACAGTCTATAAGTTTCCATCTGATTTATGCTAGGCCTCGAGACAGAAAAGATACCACTTTTATCACATGGGCATGTTACATGAACAAGCTTAAGGATGGAAACTTCCGTTGTGTATCGTCATTCGTAATTGTCACCATTTGAATCAGTTACTCACAAATATATACTGAAAACAATGATTTAAGTTCAATTATGTGGCTTTTTCACATGACTTTTTGTCGAGCCGCTTTAGCGAATGCGAGACATAGTCGCCACAATGGCGTCCGTCCGGACGTACTTAGGCCTATGTTAACCTTTTTCCTTAACAAATGTTAACCTTTTTCATTAAGCACTGGCGGTTCGACATGCAGGCAGTGGCCAACTAGTTTTCCTACCCAAAACTGTGACTTGTTTTCCTACATTCACATATACGTATGACCTTAGTCATTGGTGGGACATAATTTTAACTAAAATACACATACAAAGTAACGTCTGGTAAATATCAGCATGGGCTTTTGTCCCAGTGGGCTATTGTCCAAGTTGGGTTTTGGCCTAGTGAGCTTTTGTCCAGTGGGCGTTTGTCCTACACTCAAAAGCAGAGTTATTTAAAATACATAACGAAAACACGCCTATTCTAATATATTGGAAAAAAAAAACACCTAAAAGAATTTTTTTTAGATAAAAATCCTGATAATTTTTGCTCAAAGCATATACATGTATTGTGGGTATGCATTAGAACTGCCTTAGGCAAGGCGGTTCTAACGAGTACCCACAATCTATGTTTTGAAGTAGAAATAAGAAAAATAATGTATACCCCTGTAAACCCCAGTTTTACTGTATAAAAGTGTGGTTTAATGGGGTCAAAATTATATAGGCGTGTTTGCTTGATGGTGGGGATGTATTTTATTATTCCACTCGAGCCATTGTATGGGAAAATTATATTAGTTAGAATCTATGGACTGAATCTGATTTATTTTGCTCAATGCTGTAATGTGTAGGCCCATAAATATTTCCAAAAGGCCCATAAAAATTCAAAAAGGCCCATCAAAATCTTGATTTTCTTTCATGTAAATGAATAGGAGATGGGCCAATGGTCCATTTTGGGGCCCATCAATATATTGAGCCCAAAATATGCCAACACAGATGTGTGTAATGGTGTGGATTGTGGGTACTCATTCAGGTTGCATTATGAAAACAGTAATCAGAAAGAAAGTATCAGGCATAAAAGTATCAGTTTTGGGTGGGAAAAAAGTATCTGGAAACAAAGTTTCAGTTTTAATCAGATTTGCTTCTGATGTTACGATGATATGATGATTAGGATACTTTTGTATGTTTTTCAGTGTAATAATCAATTTTGCAATTCTCTGTAATCCTTACCTTATAAAAGGGATGAGAGGTCACTTCATCTCAATGTCTGGTAAAAGTCCAAAATGACATATATAGTGTTGACGGGGATGTTAAACCTCCAATTAAAGAAACTAAAGTGTGCAAGTCAGACCTCCATGCTCATGAACCCTATTTGGTTTCATTGGGCGACAGGGCTTGAGATGTCATTTCATCTCGCTGTCGGGTAAAAGTCCCACAAGTTGGAAGCAACGCCTCCAAAATGACATATATAGTGTAGATGGGGATGTTAAACCTCCAATTAAACAAGTGTGCAAGTCGGACCTGTGTGCAATGGGCGGCAGGGCTTGAGGTGTCATTTCAGCTCAATGTCTGGTTGGTAAAATTCCCACAAATTGGTCACATTAAACTGAGACTTTCTTCCTGACATTTTTTTTTTCCTGATACTTTTTTTCCAGATTCTTTTTTTTTCCGATACTTTTTTTCCTGATACTTTCTTTCCTACATTCTATGAAAACACCCCTATACAAATACATGTACATTGTAAGATTTACTGCCGGAAATACAAAAGTTTTAGATGCAAAATTGTGATATATTTCTTATTTCTACTCAAAATATAGATTGTGGGTAAACTTTAGGCCTCCATGAGGTGGTTCTAATGAGTATCCACAATCTATCTTTTGGAGCAGAAATAAAAAAATAAGGTTTACACCTGTAAACCCCAGTTTTACTATATATAAAAGTAGTGTTCAAGGGGGTCTGAATTATATAGGCTTGTTTTCGTGATGGAATATCAGGAATGCTCAGGCTCTTAACATTTTAACCCCATTTGGAAACAGTTAAATTCCTATACATTATGCAAATAATGTAGATCCTGATCAGATGCCACCCTCTGTATCATTTGATCTGGGTCTACACTGCTTGCCAAATCCAGCCCAGATTGACTCAAAAACAACACTCTGATCTCAAGAGAGATTTGAGGAAGGGGTACATATTTTCATCTAAGGATAACTTTGTAAAAAAAAAGTCACATCTCATCAGACTTTATATAAGTCTCTTTGTTAACCAGTTCTCAAACTTCTTGCAAATCCCTGTGGGGAGTCCAAGTCAGTCACCTGTGTTTATTGATGAAAGATAAGAATTACAATGTTGTGTCCAGTGCATGAAATAGATAAGCCTTCTAGGTAGTCACACATGTTACTTGAAAAGGGACCTTGTGACACTAACTTAGATAAATAGGACTGGCTGATCAGAGTTTAACCTTTATCTTGCTGAATAAATTAATTAGCCACACCCATTTCTGACTATCCCCCAGTCAAATTAATTGATATTATGTATGCATTTCACAAACAGCATGACAAATAGTGTAGATCCTGATTAAATTACCTGACAAACTGCATGACAAAGCTTGTAGATCCAGATCAGATGACTTTTTGGTTCTACACTGTTTGTAAGGTGATCGGAAGGCAAGTCACAGGAAAAAAAGAGTCATAAAAATAAAGTTACAGAGAAAAGTCACAAATAAGAAAGTATAGAAATTTTCAACTAAAAGGATGTTGACCATAAATGAAAATATTTACAATACCAGGTCCTGCTCATCTGACTTTTGCCTATATATAACTTTTAGTGGATTTAAAAGGAATTTGATTCCACAGATCATTGCCTTCATTTTTAACTTGTCAATGTGATGCATACATGTATATAGAGCATAGACATTCATTCACAGACAAATTATAAATGCTTTTACTAGAAAAAAATCAGGTCAACAAGTCTGTGCAATGAATATCCCTCTTAACCTCACCTTATACAGAGAAAAGTGTCGTTTTATGGGGGTATTGATTAATTTTCTTATTTTTGTTCAAGGTGGTGGATACTTGTTAGACCCTTCTCATTAAATTAATATATTTGTCTTCAGTATCTTTTGATCTAGTATTTTTCTGCAGCAAATTTTTTCATATTTCTAGGCCAAATATAGACTGTGGGCAACTGCCTCCTTGAGGTGGTTCAAATGAGTACCCACAACCTTCCTCAGAGCAGAAATAAGGTAAACAGTGTATACCCCTGAAGACCTTAATTTTCTGTACAAAGTGGGGGTAGAGGGATGTTCTTTAAACCTGATTTAACATGAGCACCAACAATATGTTTTGACTCAAACTAAGAAAATATTGAACATGATTGAAACCAATTCTGTGACTTTTTCTGTGACTCTGTTTTTAACCAGTGGACTCTTCTATTGCTATATAGAAGCCTCCGTGGTGTAGTGGTTACGCTACTCGCCTTGTAAAACAGGGATCGCAGGATCGATCCCGGGCTTCTCCAGACTTTCGGATGAGTCTTTAAACCGAGGTCCCGTCTCCGTATGACCTTAGCTGTTGGTGGGACGTAAAACTCTAACACTCACTCACTCACTCTAGTGCTATATGTTGGACAAGTCAATTTGTCATAATGGGTGTCAGGCCTATTTTTTGTTTTTATTCTATTTTTGACTGAAAATCCTGTAAGCAAATTATAGTGCAGACCGGCATCTGATCTGGGCCTGCACTGTTTGCCAAGATACCCGCATGCAATGGGTTAATACCCAACCTATGACTTTTTTCAGTGATGTTTTTTTCCTGTGACTTTCTTTCCTGCATTAATCAGATGGCTTCTTGGCTCTACACTTTTTGTAAAGGTAGGGGTTATCTTGTTCAGGAGGAGAAGGGTAAACCAATTTTGTACTGCATTACGATAACACATCCGTGCATCATGGTGCATTTTTCACATCTCCAAAATGGTCAATTTTCTGAAGAAAATTTTTGATATTATTCTTATTTATACTCAAAACATAGGTTGTGGGTACTCAATGAGGCGGTTTTTACAAGTATCTACAACCTACCAGGTATGTCTAGGAGCAGAAATAAGGAAAATAATGTATACCCCATAAACCCCAGTTTTCTCTATATAAAGTGGGGTGTAAGGGTGAGTTTATTTCAGGGACTTGTTAGCATGATGCATTGTGGCTATGGGGAAACCTTGTGAACAAAATACCTGGAGAACTGCTTGAGCTAGGCTCATGATATTTGGCATACAGTTTGGGTCTAATGTGTAGATGACCTGATTTACTTTTGACAAAATTCCAAAAAATTTGAAAGGAGTTTTGCGCCTTTTTCGATTTAAGCATTGTGGCTATTTGGAAACCTTGTGAACAAAATATCTGAAGAACCACTTGAGATAGGCTCATGATATTTGGCATACAGTTTGGGTCTAATGTGTAGATGACCTGATTAACTTTTGACGAAATTCCAAAAAAATTTAATGGAGTTATGCCCTTTTTGGACTTATGCAGGGCTATTGGGAAACCTTATGAACAAAATATCTGGAGAACCACTAGAGCAAGGCTCATGATATTTGGCTTACATTTTGGGTCTAATGTGTAGATGACCTGATTAACTTTTGACCAAATTCCAAAAAATTTGAAAGGAGTTAACTTATGCGACTTTTTCGACTTAAGCATTGTGGCTATGGGGAAACCTTGTGAACAAAATATCTGGAGAACCGCTTGAGCTAGGCTCATGATATTTGGCATACAGTTTGGGTCTAATGTGTAGATGACCTGAATAACTTTTAATGAAATTCTGAAAATATTTAATGGAGTTATGCACCTTTTGGACTTATGCATAGTGGCTTTAGGGAAACCTTGTGAACAAAAATATCTGGAGAACCCCTTGAGCTAGGCTCATGATATTTGGCATACAGTTTGGGTCTAATGTGTAGATGGCCTGATTAACTTCTGATGAAATTCCGAAAATATTTAATGGAGTTATGCTTCTTTTTGGACTTATGCATTGTGGCTATAGGGAAACCTTGTGAACAAAATAACTGGAGAACCGCTTGAGCTTAGAGGCTCATGATATTTGGCAGTCTGTTTGCTCCTTAGGCATAGATGACCTGAATAACTTGTTTAAAATCTGTTTATATTTGACAGGTTTATTTTGAATGCAAATGATCATGAGGTACCGTTTACTGTCCCATTTAGAGACAAGCATATGGTTGGGAGTATATAGTGTTTCACAAACACAATTTCTAGTTCTTTAAGAGCTTATATCTTCCAAAGCATATGTTGGGTTGAAATCATATTTGGTATGATGATATATATAGGTGCAAAGTTTTATTCCGCAATACCCCCACTCATGCCTATGACCTCAAGGTCAAGGTCACAGACTTAGAAATTGTTAATGTTAAAGACACGGGTTAAGATATATGTACCAGATAGAACCTGAACTTTTACAATTGATTTTGGTTCATATTTGGTATGATGATAGATGTAGGTCATAATATTCATTCAGCAATACCCCCACCCATCCAGTCCAGGTAAAGGTCACAGACTTAGAAATGTTTAATGTTAAAGTTTTCAAAGAGTTAGTTTTTTCCAAAACATTCATGTCTAAGACCTCAAGGCCAAGGTCACACACATAGAAATTTTTAATGTTGATTTTTCGAGAGTTCATATTTTCCAAAACATTATGGTTACCAATGAACATGACCTCAAGGTAAAGGTCACAGAAATAGAAATTTTCACATTTAAGTATGTTAATAGCTTATATTTTCCAAACTATGTAATGGATTTGCTTCATATTTCGCATGAAGATACATGTCTTTACAGGTCCAAAGTTTTATTCATCCATACCCCACACCCCTGACCTCAAGGTCAAGGTCACAGACACAGATTTTTTTATGTTATGTCTTTTGAGAGCTCATATTTCCTGAACCATTTGATTGATTTGCTTCATATTTGAAATGATGATAGGTACAGGTCAAAAATTTCATTTAGCCATAACCTCAAGGTCAAGGTTGCAGACTTAGAAGTTTTTAATAATAACATTTTTTAATATTAACATTTTTAAGAGCTCATATTTTCCAAACCATTTAATGGATTGAGTTCATATTTGGTTATTTTTCAAAGGTTTAATTAGCAATTCACCAACACCAACCTATGCCAGTGACCTCAAGGACACTTTTCCAGGTGAGTTATGCTGTCCAATGAAAAAGTGTTATTGTTATATGAGTTTTTTTTTGGGGGGGTGAGGTGGGCCACTGTGCGGGGGCATCTGTGTTGTATTGACACATTTTTAGTTGTTGCATACTTTTTCTCTTTTAGACTTGCTGCATGGCCAATATGTCAACAGATATTTACTAGAATGGACACTTGAGCAACATTATGAAATTAGTCTTATCAGGTAAGTTATGAAATAATGCATATGCCATAATGATCCTAAGTATAGGGTCATATAGGCTAATGCAAACAGTGTAGACCAAAATCAGAATGCTCCTGATCAGGGTCTTCTCTTTTTGATATTCCATCTGCATTTTTATATGCCCATTTTGAAAAATAGGTCTATCATGGTGTGATTCTATATCCATCCTTAGTTCCCGAGTTATTCCCTTTTGATTATTTTTATGCCCCTAACATTTTCAAATGGGGGGTGGGGATATTGTATAACCTCTGTCAGTCCGTAAGTCCCTGACGGAATGGTTTCCTTGTGATATCTTTAGAAAAGATTGGTACGATATCTTTAGATACTGGCCCCGATAGCTCAGTTGGTAGAGTGTCCGCTCCGGGGAACGGGAGGTCACGGGTTCGATCCCGGGCCGCGACATACCAAAGTCGTTAAGAATGGTACTAGCTGCTCCTCGCTTGGCACTCAGATTTACGGGGTAGAGCTATGACTGGTCGACCCAGTGTCAGGATAATATGACTGGGTGTGGTATCATGTAATGTGTCTGGGACATGATACTTCAGTGAGGCAGCACTATAAAAGTGAGCATTGAGCTCCCTGTCGCAAACAGACACCGTCGTGATATGATTAAAAAATTGTTGAAAGTGACGTTAAACCTGAATTCACACACACGATATCTTTAGAAAAGGTGGGTTGATTGGATTCAAATTTCATACACAGGTGTATAATAAAAAAATATAGGTCAAATTCGATTTCAGGTAAAATCAGTTAATTATTATGAATGAAATGGTCTCTGAAAACCTTGATCATGTTGATGGATTGGATTCATATTTTATACACAGGTATATAATCATAAAATACAGGCCAAGTTCGATTTCGGTTAAAATCAGCCAATTATTATGAGAGTTATGGCCTTTTTCAACTTTATTTTTACTCGAGAAATGGTTTCCATGGAATATATCTTTTAAAAACCTTTGTGGATTGGAATCAAATTTTATACACAGGTATACATGTATTATCATAAAATGCAGATCAAGTTCTATTTCGGGTAAAATCTGCCAATTATTATGACTGAGAGGTATGATCCTTTTTATCCCCTCGCACAACAAACTTGTGAGGTGGAATATATAGAATTTGTCCTGTACGTATGTACTTTTGTCGTCACTCTACATTTATTGACGTATTTTAAAATAACTTTACACAAAAGTTGCTTATGATAATATTTCGAGCCAGTTTAACTTCCAAGGTCATGCCCTTAAGGCCAAGGTCACTGTGGCTATTTTTAGAAAAAACTTTTTCAATCGCTCTTAACCCACTTAGTACCGGAAACCCCAAAACGGGTACCATGGCAAACAGTGCAGGCCCAGATCATACAGCACAGAATGCGGCATCTGATCAGGGCCTACACTGTTTGCAAAAAGTTCAGCTATGTTATAGTTTTAGGAGAATTAACCCATTTCAGACTGGAAACCCCTAAAGGGGTACCCTGGCAAACAGTGCAGGCCCAGATCAGATGCTGCAAAACACGGCGTCTGATCAGGGCCTGCACTGTTTGCAAAAAATTCAGCTATTTTCCAAATAAATTTTGAAGAAAACAAAACCCGACACCCCTAAATTTTGAAACGGACTCATGCTATATATAAGGAGGGAGATTCCATTTGGTACTAAATGGGTTAATATATATTGCCTATGATAATATCTTGAGTGAGTTCGACTTTGTCATCACTCTAGCGCATGTATTTATTAATGGATTTCACTATAACATCAAACAAATGTTGCTTTTGATAATAATTCGAGCAAATTTGACTTTCAAGGTCATGGCCTCAAGCTCAAGGTCACTGTGGCTATTTTTAGAAAAACTTTGGCTATTTTTAGAAAAACTTTATCGTTCTAGCACCTACATTTATTGATGGATTTTAATATAGCTTCACACAAATGTTGGGTGTGATGATAGCTCGAGTGAGCTAGACTTACAAGGTCCAGGTCAAGGTCGCTATGGCTATTTTAGAAAAACTCTGTCATCGCTCGAGCGCATTTATTTCCTGATGGATTTTAATATAACTTCATACAAGGATTGGGTTTGATAATATCTCAAGCAAGTTTGACTTTCAGGGTACTTGGCTCAAGGTCAAGGTCACTGTGGCTATTTTTAACCCGCTAGGTCACTGTGGCTATTTTTAACCCGCTAGCACCATTTATTCATCAATGGATTTTAAAATTACTTTTCACAAATGTTAAGCATTATGAAACAATGTGTCACGTGCAAGACTCCGGTCAGTACCCCCATGGTCAAGGTCATATGTACAGACAATTACTTGCCATGGGCGAATAATGCCCCACTTGTGAAGCTCTTGATCACTGACTTCTAATTAAAAAAGGGTTCAGAATAAGTGAATTAATTTTAGGCAGTGGCTATTCGTACGGCCCCGTACGAATAGCCTGTATTGGCTAATCGTACGGCCCCGTACGATTAGCCTGTATTGGCTAATCGTACGGCCCCGTACGTTTAGCCAATATAGCCTATATTGGCTAATCGTACGGCTATGAATAGGTTAAAAATATATTTTGCGAATATTAAATGTGTATTGGGCAGTATGAAACAGAATTATATTATTTATGCATATATACTTATAAATATTGTTAAATATTAATATCGATGGTATATACATGTCGACAGAAACAATTTAATTGTTTAATAGTATCATCAATTATCAGTTTGTTTAGGATGGTAAGTTAATGAAATTAATTGCTTCAATTATCGTTTTCGGCTAAGACTGATGTTTTAGCTTCTTAGGTATGGCGTTTTAGTGGCCGATAATGCTACGTACTTAAGTTGTGAAAAACACTTTGAAAACGGCCTTCAGATTAGTCGCGGTATTGATCAATATTAAGGATTAACGGTATACTTTAAAGGCTGTGTCAGAATAATTAAGTACGCATAATTAAAATAATTAATTATGTTCGCTTAATATAAACAAGGTAAGCTACAAGCAAGATGTCATTTCTCCCAGAATGGAGATATCATTGAGTGTGGGTGAAAAATTTCCAAGTTATAGTGCTTTGGAAAGCAAAATTGAACAGTATCAGCGTTCTAACTGCGTTCAATTTTATAAGCGCAGCTCACGCACAATTTCGGCTGCTAAAAGTAGATGCCCTAAAAAGTCTTTCAATGAGGCTCTTAAAGTGTCCGAAATAACGTTTAGCTGCATCCATGGCGGGAAGAACTTCAAAACTGAATGCACAGGGAAACGTAATCCGAGGTATTGTTATGATGTTTTCTAACATATTTATAATTTTTCAAGTTCCTTAACTTACTTAAATCATAGGGGCTTGAATCATGAAAAAAAAAAATGAAAAAAATAAGATTGAAAAAAAAAAAAAAAAATTTTTTTTTTTTTTTTGGTACTATATTAGAGACAAGGGGGGAAACTTCGGCTCCATTTTTGGGGGGGGGTTACCTCATTTTACCCAGTGTATCTTTTTCGCAAATGCAGTTATTCACCTGCTTATTACGAATTATACAAGTTAAATATGTCCACTTTGCAACAATAATCCGCCTCTGTCTGTCACTTGCAGGAAACATGTTTTTCTCGCATGGATTAACTCAGCAAAGCAAAATTCGGCATAAACGTGTGACAAAAATTTTCAGGTTTTTATCAATCACAAGCGAACTAGTGTTACGGAGGAAACTTTTTTCGCTTTCAACTGATGTCTTTCATTAAAATGAACCTCTCTTGACCAATTTGAATCCAAAATGATGTATTTGCAGCTCTAAATTTAGATTTTACTACTTTTACATCGCTTTATGTAACAGATCAAGAAAACAATCGTCGCGAAGCTTGGTTTTTCTGCTGATTCCGGGCTACTCTATCGATGAACTAACGACCGGAACGACCGGTGCTGTTTAATTTTTATACCGTTCGAAGTAGTGACAAATGAGCATTATCGCTATTTTTCTTCCATTTTCAACTAAACCCCAAGAGGGGTCACATACGTTGTATACTGCATATACTCCAGTTTTGAAGGCTGAAAGAGTACACAGTCACCATGTAATTACGGTAGGGTTTTTTAACCTGCACACGGGATGATTCTCCCTGCACAGAGGTCTCCAGTTAACGTCCAGATTCGAAGGACGATGCACTTTATGATATTCATACCTGCAAAATTTATTATGCCAATGGAACGTGTTCTGACGCCGAAATTTTGTCACCGCTGCTGGGGATCGAACCTTGGACCTTTTGCATCTGAGGCACTGAGCTAGGTGGGTGGCTAAATTTAGGAAGGCAGGGATTAGCCGTAGTTATCTCCTTACCGGACTCAGAAAAAGTGAAATGTATTTTTGTTGAAATCGTGGACGTTTTGTGTTATTTTCAAAACAGTTTCACTCATGCTTGTGTAGACAGAAATAAAATAAGAGGACCCTGTATCGCTCACCTGAGCTAACAGATTCAAAGTTTCAGGAAGTGCCAGCCTTTACTGAAGGATTAATGGAAGGACATGGTGATGACAGGGTAAACATTTTCTGAAAATCAAGTAGAATGTAACTCTATGATAAATAGGCTGACCTCACCAGTTTTCAAACGCATCCAAGCTTTTATTCCTGACTTGCTAAGAAGATCCGATATAAACTGATGGGGCTATGGTGATGACAAGTTCAAAATAAGCAATTTACTGCTGCAATCAAGGGGATGTTACTCTGTGACAAATAGGCAAACCTCACGAGTTTTCAAACTCCTCCGAGCTTTTCTGCCTGACTTATTTGTTTGTAAGTTTCATAAAGATCCGATCAAAACTGAAGGGGCAGCAGTGCTAACAAGGTCGAAAATAGGCATTTTTAAGCAATCAAAGGCACGTAACTCTATGATAAATGTGCCGACTTGGCCAGTATTCAAACTCATCCAAGGTTTTATTCCCAGCCACCTTACATATAAGTTTCAGAAAGATCCGATCAAAACTGAAGGGGCTACGGTGATGACAAGGTCAAAATTTGGCATTTTTAGCAATCAAAGGGCTGTTACTCTAAAATAAATGGGCCAACTTGGCCAGTTTTCCAACTCATTCGAGGTTTCATCCCCAGCCACCTTACAAATAAGTTTCAGAAAGATCCGATCAAAACTGAAGGGGCTACGGTGATGACAAGCATTTTCCCATTGTAAGTCTATGGGACATTGTGATTGCCAGTAGATGCGTGGGTAGCTCTTTTGAATGTTCTGGAAAATGCTAAAGCGCGTTCTGTTACATGCAAAGTATGCAGTGGAGAGCTGGAAACTAGATGCATTTCTTGCGATCTCTGTTTGAGCTGGTTCCATTACCACTGTGCCGCAATATCGGATACACCAAGAACAAAGTTATGGTTTTGCAGAGAATGCTCTACATGAAGCGTTGCATGCTCATTGAATGACCCAAAGATACGCAGTGGGTGCTCGTTAAACCCTACATTGAGGCGATTTTAATGAATACCCACAACCTACAACCTCATATCTTGGAGTAATGAAATGAATATGAATGTATAACCATGTTGTTAACGTACAATGAAATATTCTACAGAAACACCTAAACATAGATTGTGGGTGCTCGTTAAAACTGGTTTAACGAATACCCACAATCTATTTCATTTATAGAACGGCTTTGGCATTGACATTTTTCTAAGGTCTTGGCTCTCGTTAGAACTTAGTTATACCATGAACATAGGTTGTGAGTGCTCGTTAGAACCGCCTCACTGAGGCGGTTCTAACGAGTACACAAAACCTATGTCTTGAAGAAAAAATGAAAAAATAATGTAAACCCCTATAAGACATGTGGGTTACGCATTGTCGTCGTGGATCGGCTTTGGCAGAAAGACATGCAATTTCCTTGTCATGCCAAACATAGATTGTGGGCGCTCGTTAGAACTGTCCCAAAAAGGCAGAAAGACATGCGGATTACAGTGTGGCAATTTCCTTGTCATGCTAGAACCTCGTAGGGTTACGCATTGCCTTCATGCTATATGTTTATTTTTATGATGTGGTTTTAATGTCTATATACTCACAACCCACGACATGCCTTAATAATTAGAAAATATTTTTTTTCGACAAACATAGATTGTGGGCGCTCGATAGAAATGTCCCTGAGAGGCTATTTTAACAAGTACGCACAATCTATTACATTTAATGGAACGGCTTTGGCAGAAAGACATGCGGATTACAGTGTGGCAATTTACTTGTCATGCTAGAACCTCGTAGGGTTTGCTTAAATGGTTAAGCAAACATAGATTGTGGGGACTCGTTAGAACTGATCTACAGAGGCTATTATAACGAGTAGTCAGTACCCATAATCTATTTCATTTAATGGAACGGCTTTGGAGGAAAGACGAAGTTTGTGTATGTACATGAATGTTTTTAGAGTATATTTTTTGGGTATATAATTTCATATTGTATGTGCATTTGCCAAATTCTTTAGCAAAATAAGGCATTTCAT
The DNA here is from genome assembly GCA_963580285.1 of Lucinisca nassula. NCBI lineage: Eukaryota > Metazoa > Mollusca > Bivalvia > Lucinida > Lucinidae > Lucinisca > Lucinisca nassula. Next base: position 2,453,504 of record OY757016.1, on the reverse strand, counting down.
CTAGGTGTCATTTTACATTATTGTTGACTTTTAATCAGTTCAAGTTTGTTTGTATTGGAGTTTAACGGCCAAGTCAACACTGTTTTAGGTTATTTTTGAGCCGGTCAGTTTACGTGGAAGCATCATGCAGCCCATCTATTTCTTCAAGCTCCGATGGGCGGGGTCCGTAGCCATTACGATAACATACCCGTGCGACATAATGAGGCGGTTCTAACGGGCACCCACAACCTATGACTTAGAGCAGAAATAAGAAAAATAATTTATACCCCCATAAACCCCAGTTTTCTTTGAATAAAGCAGTGTTTAGGATGGTTTTCATTTCATGGGCTTGTTCACGTGATGGCTACCGAGACCAGTCTGTCAAAAAATAGCTATATTTAATGTTTTTAACATTCACATGTTAACATTTTTATACACTTCCCAGTAACACAAAACTTCATAACAACGTCGCTGCAAATTCGTGACAGTAGAGCGACGTTATGACTTTTGTTAGCTGGGTGTGGTTATTACTTTTTCCCATTGTTAAATTGGTGAATGTAGCTCACAAATGTGCCTGTTACTGTTGAAACCACACATTTGATTTCTAAATGTACAATACGTCGTTATCACACAACGTCAAAACAACGTCGTTAAAACGTCGCTGCAAAGTAGTGTCATTGCAGCGACTTTGTAGCGACGTTTTGGCGACGTTGTGTGTTTGCTGGGTTTTTGTTAATACTTTTTCCCCTTTGTTAAATTCTGTGAAACGTAGTTTAGAAATGTGCCTATTACTTTTGAAAGCATACATTTGATTCTAGAATGTACAATACATCGTTATATACATCTTCTTATGTGCTTTTGAATAATTGCCATGAAGTGTTCTGCAGTTAAGGAAAATAAACTGTAATTATTTACTTTGTGTGTTTGTTTCTGCCACGTCCTTTGTGTGTTCGGTTGGTGTTTTTCGACCCTGTCAACAGCTAAGGTCATGTCTGGTCGGTCAATTACAATCCCAACTGCAGCCCCAAACAGTCATCGATAAAAAATTATTTCTTTTTTACGTCTTTCTAATTAAAGTCATGCCAGACAATTAATACGCACTTAACAAGATTGCAAAGTAAATGAAGCCGTACGGTACGCAACTAGAAGGGCCGTACGATTAGCCAATATAGCCTATATTGGCTAAAAGTACGGGGCCGTACGATTAGCCAATACAGGCTAATCGTACGGGGCCGTACGATTAGCCAATGCAGGCTATTCGTACGGGGCCGTACGAATAGCCACTGCCTTAATTTTAATGGCCATAAAACCAAAACAAAAAAAAAACAAACAAAAAAAAATGCTTTGTTGGATCTATTGTTTCTAAGCTGGGAAAGTGGTCCTTAATAAAAAATCAGACTGATTTGCATTTACCCATAAATTCCTGTAATTTCTACGAGTTTAGACCCGATGTTTGTTTGATTTGAGGTCTAGCATCCCCATCAACGCTGTAAAGGTCACTATGCAGATGTTGCTTCCAATTTTGTAGGACTTTTACCCGACATTGAGATGAAATGACATCTCAAGCCCTGCTGCCCAATGAAACCAATAGGGTTTTTTTTTTTTTTTTTTTTGGTTTGGGTTTTACAGCCCTTTCAAGATTATTTCACTCATATCGAGCCGATCGTTAATCATAGGTGGGCGAAAACAGGAGTACCCGGAGAAAAACCACCTGACCTTCCGTTGCAGAACTTGGCGTCTCACAGGTGACCTGAGCGAGGCTCCAACCCACGGCGGTGAGAGACCTAATGACTAAGAGTCAGCGCTCTTATCCATTAGGCCACGGAGGCCCGTACCAATAGGGTTTATAAGTACTGAGTGGTTAACCAGTACTCGTGTGCGAATAGGTTTCAGCTCTGCGTGGAAGCATCATGCAGCCCATCCATTTCTTCAAGCCCAGATGGGCAGGGGCCAGGTAAAAAATAGACCCTGATCAGACACCATGATCTGTGGCATCTTATCTGGGCCTAAATTGTTTGCCAAAGTCGAGCAGTTATTACAAGTCAGTGTATGACAATCTTTCTTTTACACAGCACTCTGATGTCACAACAACAAGAATAGCACAACTGTTTTCTATAGATAACTGTAATGTTCATTTCCTACAAATCAGTGATAGTCACGTGTGAACATCAGCACTGAAGAGCTTTTGTTCTTATAGCTTTGGGTCACATGACAACCCATTTTATATTTATGAGGGAGTTCTAATGAGAACCCTACAAAAAAGTTTGAAGTAGATCTGAAAAAAAATATAGCAATCCTCCATTCCTGTACCTGGGGCAGATATAGATGAGTTTAGGCTGATTAACTTCCTTGGTTACGCTGCGCATGCGCAGTCTTGTGTGGCAAAAAGTAATCAGTCGAGCCCGTGTGTGTACAGTAAACTCAAGAAAAATAAGCTTTTTTAAGCATAGTGTTTGTCATTTCATCAACAACATTCATAGACTTTTATACTGCAGTTCAGCGGCCCCCGCCCATCGGGGCCGAAGAAATAGATGGGCTGCATGATGCTTCCACGCAGAGCGGAAACCGACCCGCGCACGAGTACTGGTAAACCGCTTAGAGGATCTAAGCCTGCCCAGGCAAAGCGGTGCGAGTCGGACCGTCCATGCTTATAAACCCTATTGCTTTCATTGGGCGACAGGGCTTGAGATGTCATTTCATTCTCATACCCTGAGTAAGGGGGCCCTGAATAAATCTTTGACCTGACTTGACTTGCAACTAAAAATGAGCAGTTAAGCAAAAACATTACTGGCAGAGTTTCAGAAGCGATACTTTGAAAGCCCTGCCGGAACATGAAGGAACCATAGCCAGACTGGATAACACTTAGAGATTCGGGGCAAATCATATTAGACATGGGGCCTAGTGTAAAAGGTCGAAGACGTGGCTCGGTATTTCAGTCGGTAGAGTGTTTCACGGTACGGTATACGAGAGGCCATGCGTTCCCACAAAACTGGAAGCATCGTCTCCAAAATGACCTAATTAGTGTTGACGGGGACACTTAACCACAATTCAACCAACCAACCAATCATCTTCACTGTCGCATCGTTTGTCTTGCGATCAGCGCAACATGACGCGACCATTGTCAATTAATTATCCGATTATTAATTGTTTTGTGTTTAACGACACGTCAACCCATGTGGGTAATTTTGTCTCGTCTCCCAGAGAAAGGGAGAAAAAATATAGAAGAGATCTTAGGTTAAAGTAAAGGACAGCGGAGAAAGAGGAAAATGAATGGAAGTGTAGAAACGGAAGGAATAAGAGCCCTCCCCTCTACCCTTACCTGCTGCAAGGATAGCAGGTCTTACCCAATTGTCAGCCAATACCAGTTGAACGCCACAGTGACGCAAGACATACGTCACCTTTACCTTACGCTCTATTTAAAATTATCAAATTCAAAGAAATTTATAACGGATCAGTCTAAACAACAGTTAGTTTTTGCCACACAAAACTGCGCATGCGCAAAAATACGGAATCGTGGGATAGCATTTCCTTAGCGACCGGTGGCGTCCTAAACTCATCTATAGGGGATATTTGATTGTTTCAGTGTAAGATCTATTTATATTTCACCAAATGAACACAAATAGAAGTATTTTCAAGATTGGGATGCAACGAGTGAAAATATTTCTTTTGGTGTTCATGAGTGGAATAAAAATTGATCTTACAATGAAAAAATCAAATGTTCTGTTTCTTATATGCTTTAAATAAACTGTGATTATTAAAATAATTTTAAAGAGTCAGCTGAATGAACACCAAAAATAAGTATTTGCAAGAGTGGCGAAGCCATGAGTGAAATATTTGTTTTGGTGTTCATGAGTGAAATAAAAATTGATCTTACACTGAAAAAATAAAATTTTCTGTTTCTTATATGCTTTAAACTGTAATTATTCAAGTAATTTTAAAGAGTCAGCCGTCAGCATGGGGAAAAAAAAATTTCATGGTGATTTCGCATCGATTTAGAGGTGTTCAGTGTGTTAACTTGGTATAATATTGGTTGCCACTTTTTGATATATTTTAAGTTTTGCAAGTCTCGCTACTTTGGACATCTCCTTCCTGTTGCCGGGGATTTCTGTGGAGTGTGGGCCATGTTTGCTGATGTTGGCTCGGTGGGGGACGCCTATAAGTCCTAAGGTAGGCGTCTCTTGCCTGATGCCTCCAGCTGACCTGTCTCACGAGCTATGAAAATGTATGTTATTTTTCAATGATACATCAAATTCACAAAGTGTGAAAATTTAAAATCGTAATTTCACTGCTTGAAAGAGTGACAATATCGATTTTTATTTCACTGAGAAATCTCTGTATTTCTACAGGTGTAAAACATGTAAGAGTAAAACTGCCTTGCTTTCCATTTCAGATTATTGCTGCTGCATGTGGAGGTTATTGCTTTAGAATTAAATCTTGGTGTATGTCATATGCCTCATCTATTCAGTTGTACAGAATCTCCAGGAAGATAGTGACTCTACAAGCTTCAGTTATTCCAACGCCTCATAAGTTTTTGTGCTGTGTAAAGATTATGATACGTATATTGAATCGATTCTGGTTATTTTGAAAATGGAAAACAACTGAAAGCCAGCACTGGATGGAATATGCAGCCTTGAAGAATATTCCATTAAAATCCTAAATATTCGGATACCTTGAGGACTTGCTTTAACACTTTTTGTACCAAATTGAATCTTCCTCCTTATATATAGCAGGAGTCTATTTTAAAATTTAGGGGTGTCAGGTTGTGTTTTCTTCAAAATTTATTTGGAAAATGGCTGAAATATTTGCAAACAGTGGAGGCCCTGATCAGACGCCGGGTTCTGCGGTGTCTGATCAGGGCCTGCGCTGTTTGCCAGGGTACCCCTTTATGGGGTTTCCAGTCTGAAATGGGTTAATTATTAGGGCCCCGCACTGTCCGTCCGTCTGTCCGTCCGTCTGTCCGCCCACAAATTTTTTTATCCTCCATAACTTTTTATTATTCCTGGATGGATTTAAATATTACTTGGCATCATTCTGTCCGTCCGTCTGTCTGTCTGTCCGTCTGTCCGTCCACAAATTTTTTTATCCTCCATAACTTTCTTATTCCTGGATGGATTTAAATATTACTTGGCAGAAATGTTAACCATAATGTGATGGAGTGTTGCGCGCAAGACTCAGGTCCGTACCTCAAAGGTCAAGGTCATACTTAGAGGTTAAAGGTCAAAAAAGGGTCTTTCCTGTGTCCAATTAATAACTTTGTTATTATTCCTGGATGGATTTAAATATTACTTGGCAGAAATGTTAACCATAATGTCACGAAGTGTCACACGCAAGACCCACAGCCGTACCTCAAAGGTCAAGGTCATACTTAGAGATAAAAGGTCAAAAAAGCGTCTTTTTCATTGTGTCCAATCTATAACTTTCTTATACCTGGATGGATTTAAATATTACTTAGCAGAAATATTAACCATAATGTGACAGTGTGTCACGCGCAAGACCCAGGTCCGTACCTCAAAGGTCAAGGTCATACTTAGAGGTGAAAGGAAAAAAAAAACGTCTTTTTTAACATCAACATTTTCCTACTCCTCTGATAGCGCTGCCGGGGCCCTAGTCAGTTTCACTGACAGCTCTAGTTCTCCTAAACTTATAACAACTTAAATTTCACTATCCAGCAAGATGTTAAAAAAGTGTAGGCAGAATGGCAAACAGTGTGGACCCTGAACCAGACTGCAGTAGCAGTCTGATCTATGTCTGCACTATTTGCTTAGGCCTGTCTGTCCCAATACTTAGGATCATACCGGTATTGAATGTTTGAAGAAACTCAGTAAAATTGAGCTTGTGAATTCTGTTCTCTTATGTTTATGTATCATATTTGAGGGGCATAACCAGTTATGGAGTTATTGTCCTGATATTGGGGGATATAAAAATTGTCCAGATCTGTGGTGTCAAAGGACACAAGGTTGCACAGTAGTGTTGTCATGATGAGAAAATATATGCAGACCAAAGAATCATTATAAACAAGCTACAAAATCATTTACCCGCTAAAGGGCTTGTTTGGAGTTTCATGTCCCAGTTAACACTATTTAGGTCATAATGAGCTGGTCAGCATATCTAACCACACTTTCTTCAATGCTGATACTTAAGCCTGCACATTCTTTCGCCAGGAACTGACAACTGCATGCCTTTTTCGAATAAGAGAAAGCGAGCAAATAACTACAGGAAAGTTTTTAAAATTGTAACAAAGGATGTTGCTGACCCGGCAGGTGTTGAAACCGCAGCCTCCTAAAGGGAACAATTTTTATTACGGCCCTGCAAAATTTTTGCTACCATGGGGCTCTGATCATGACTGTAATGGCTCTAGTTCCTGTGGTAGACGGGATCATCTGCTATTCTTCAGTACAGTACATACTGAGCATAGTGTTAACCCTTATCCTGCTGAATATTCAGTTTAGCCACACCCCTTTCTGACTCTGTTCCAATCAGATTACTTGATGTAATATATTTCTGTAAATTCAGAAACCGAATGTCAAACAGTTTGAATCCTGATGAGAAGCCATCTGATCTGGATCTACACTGTTTGCAAAGGCAAGGGTAGTCATCAACAATGGGATAAGGGTAAACTTTAAACACATGAACATTTGCAACTTCTTTTGGAATGAAAATGCAAAGTACATTGTATTTTTGTATCGTGCTTTATTAACCAGGCTAAATTGTGTTGTATGCAGTTTTAAGGGCATGTGTATGATTTTGGGATTATTTGTTTATATTTCTCCACTAAAATAGGTTGTTGATACTCTCTGGATCATCTCGATTAGGCAATTCCAAAATGTACCCTCAACATAGTAAATAAATGTGTTGGAATTCTAACAACAATGATTAACATGCCATTTCATCTCAATGACAGGGAAAGTCGCACAAAATCGGAAGCATTGTTTCCAAAGTGACCTTAATAGAATTGACTGGGATGCAAAATCTAAACTCAAAACTGTTCAGGCTCAGCCACTGCAGATAAGGGTGTAAGAAAGTGTTCTGAAATTATCAACTGTATATGCCTATACAGAACAAAGATTTACAGACCTGATAGACATGACTTAAAAAGGGTTGAGCACCAGGTCTATCATAATTTGATTTGATATCTCAACTGTGAAAAACAACAAAGATTTGGCAGTTAATGCACATTTATTTATTTTCACAACATCATATACAAACAAACAAAAATATCACATCTAGTGAGAATGTGTCTTCAGAGGTGTCTATAACAAGCATGGATACTGTACTGATCATTAGTATTGGGACAGTCAGGCTCGGCAAACAGTGTGGACCCAGATCAGACTGCTCCTTCAGTTTGATCATGGTCTACACTGTTTGCCATTTGAGCTGCACTTCTTTGACTCCTTGCTGAATTCAAACTGTTTGCCATTCGAGCGGCACTTCTTTGACTCCTTGCTGGATTGTTAAACATTTTTATGTCCCCGGTAGCGATAGCGGGGACATATTGTTTTTGCCCTGTCTGTTTGTTTGTTGGTTTGTATGTGGACAACTATAACGTTGGCCATAACTTTTGAACCGTTTGAGATAGAGCTTTCTTATTTGGCCTGAAGGTTTCTTGTAACAAGACCTTCACATTCATGCAAAAAAATTTGATGTGTGACCTTGACCTTTGACCTACTTAAAAGAAAAAAAATAACATTGGTCATAACTTCTAAACCACTTGAGATACACCCTTCATATTTAGCATGTATGTTCCTTGTGACAAAAGCTTTACATTCATGCAAAATATTTTGACCTGTGACCTTGACCTTTGACCTACTTAAAATAAAAAAATAACATTTTGGTCATAACTTTTGAAAGGTTTGAGATAGAGCCTTCATATTTTGCATGTAGGTTCCTTGTGACAAGAGCTTTACATTCACACAAAAAATTTTGACCTGTGACCTTGACCCTTTGACCTACATAAAAGAAAAAGTTAACATTTGTCTTAACTTTTGAACCGTTTGAGATACAGCCTTCATATTTAGGATGTATGTTCCTTGTGACAAAAGCTTTACATTCATGCAAAAAATTTATCTGTGACCTTGACCTTTGACCTACTTAAAATAAAAAAATAACATTTTGGTCATATCTTTGGAACGGTTTGAGATAGAGCCTTCATATTTTGCATGTAGGTTCCTTGTGACAAGAGCTTTACATTCACACAAAAAAATTTGACCTGTGACCTTGACCTTTGACCTACATAAAAGAAATAGTTAACATTTGTCTTAACTTTTGAACCGTTTGAGATACAGCCTTCATATTTAGCATGTAGGTTCCTTGTGACAAATGCGTTACATTCAAGCAAAAATTTTGACCTGTGACCTTGACCTTTGACGTACTTAAAAAAATAAACATTTTTGGTCATAACTTTCGAACCGTTTGGGATAGAGCTTTCATATTTGGCATGTAGGTTCTCTGTGATTAGAGCTTTTCATTCATGCAAAATGTTTGGACCTTGACCTTTGACCTACTTAAAAGAAAAATAAAATTGTTCATACCTTTTGAACCCTTTAAGATAGAGCCTTAATATTTGCCATGTAGGTTCCTTGTGACAAGAGCTTTACATTCATGCAGATTTTATTGACCTGTGACCTTGACCTGCTTTAAAGAAAAAATATTATTGTTCATAACTTTTGAACCGTTTAAAATAGAGCTTTCATATTTGGCATGTAAGTTTCTTGTGTCAAGGGCTTCCCACACAAACAGAAACCTTGAACTGTGAGCAACTTTGAATAAAAAATGACCATGCCCGGGGACATGTTCGTGTTTCACAAACACATCTTGTTTTTTTTAATTTTAGGAGAACTATAGCAAGTCCTCAAGGTGTCCTAATTCTTAGAATTTTTATGGTAAACTCAGACTTTTTTGTCCGCATCAGGTCAACAAGCCTGTGTAATGGACACCCCTCTAAACCCTACCTCGTAAAGAAAACCAGGGTTCTGTACATTAGGGTTTAATTTATTCTCCTTTTTGCTCAAAAACAGAGATTGTGGGTACTCATTAGAACTAAATTGATGAGGCAGTACTACAGAGCACCCACAACATATGTTTTTACTATAGAGACCAGAAAAATACAAAATGAAATTCATTGGAGTGTGATATAAAATGAAGTTTTAGGACATGGATATATATTATTGTAATGTGATGAAGCTGCTTTGTATCAAGGCTGTCCATAAAGCACATTGCTAAGGCTGATCATATAGCAATATGCAATAAAATCTATTTCATTATTTAGCAACTCTGAAAGAAAACCTGGTACCATAATAATCCTAAGTATTGGTACAGATAGGTGCAGACCCAGATCAGACTGCTCCTGAAGCAGTCTGATCACTGTCAACTCTATTTGCCATTCTATCTGTTCCTTTTGGACCCCCCCCCCCCCCCTGCTGGATCATGAAACAAATTTGTTAAAATTTTAGGAGAATATTACAGCAATGCCTGGCTGTGTTGAATTTTTAGGATTTTTACAGTAATGGCAAAAAAAACAAAAAAAACTCTAATCAGCCATTTTAGCTCACCTAGTCTGTGCAAAGCTTTCGATCGCTACAGAAGTTTCTGTATCTTAAAGGCTTCTATTATTAAAGAAGTGTTTAGATGGGGTGTTGACCTGATGCGGACAAAGAAAGTTAGAATTTACCCTAAAAGCTGAGAAAGGCAAATCCACTAACTGGAAAGAAGGACCTGAAGTCTGATTTTCTTACATTGTTCTTAAATTCTAACCCTTTTTGTACCAAATGGTATCTTCCTCCCTATATATACCAGGAGTCCATTCCAAAGTTAAGGGGCGTCAGGCTGTGTTTTCTTTAAAACTTACTTTGAAAATATCTTAACTTTTCACAAACCATGTAGGCCCTGATCAGACGCTACATTTTGCGGCGTCTGATCTGGGCCTGCACTGTTTGCCAGGGTACCCGTTTTGGGGTTTCTGCTACAAAATGGGTTAACAGCCAAAAAAGAAAATGAAATAAATAAAATAATCCCACAGGTTTAAATCCTGTGCTCTGAAATGGGATAAAAATCCCGCGGGAGTTAATTTCAATGGAGTCAATATTAGTTACTTTAAACCAATAAATTATGCATGTTTTATACATAAATGGACAAAATTATTATAGCTTTGTCCGAACAAAGCAGATTTATTGGAAATTGGAAATTAGTGAAATCCCACGGGAGAAAAATCCTATTTTCGATTATGGGATAAAAATCCCATGGGATTAAAATCCTGAGGGATTTTTTTAAAATAGTTATATTCATGCTTTACTCATTGTAAGCTTCTCTAATTGACCTTATTAATAGAAAAGAGATATTACACCTTCATTCCAGAGCATTTTAAAAATAAAAAAATCCCGCGGGATTTTTCTCCGTAAAAAATCCCATGGGAGAAAAATCCCGCGGGAGAAATTGAAATTAGAGCAGGAGCAGCCATATTTTTTGTGCATGTATTTTAATGTCAAGTAGGTCCATTTTGATAGTTAAAAGCAAGATTTAAAATTTTGAAATTCTCCCGTGGGAGAAAAATCCCTGATATTTTTATGGGATTTTAATCCCGAGGGAGTGGAGAAAAAATCCCATGGGATTATTTTTATCCCGCGGGATTTTCAAAAATCCCGCGGGATTTTCACCCTTTCACCCCGGTTTGCCAAGAAACCGTTATGTATATCTTCACCAAATCATATAGAAATAATTTGCATAGATCTAAGCTATTACCTAAATGCATTGAAAGCCACCTAAAAGTGTTAGAAAGACTAGGTGAGTTTGCCTAATTTCTGGTGAGGCAAAAAAAAACTGGTGGCTGTTTATCTTTGAACCAGGTTTCTTGTAGGCATATAGCGTGGGGGGATATTGTTTTTTCATCTAGAAAGGCTCTAAGTTGATGTAAATTGACAGCGCTACGGGAGTTCCACTGCAGAACGTCAAGTCGGGAGGCTGGTGGGGGGTGTGGTTTTGCAGTGGAGTCCGCCATTATATATCCTTATAGGGTCGGGTGGGTGGGGTCGGAATGTCTATGGGCTTGGGGTTGGGTTTGTTGGGTTGGGTGTTGAGATATCCATGGGAGTTGGGTCTGCTCTTAGTTCTGCTATACGCCTGTTGGTGGCATTTGTATGGCAGTGCGTTTTTATTTTCTAGCCGGGGTGTCTGTTATGTTTGTACTCAGGTGTGGGTTTATGTGGGTGTGGGTTCTGACGATATTTCCCACTGCTTTCGCTTTGTCTTCTGGGGCTAGGGTCAATTTATCCAATTTCATCACCTCAATGAGGATGGTGATGAGTTGTTCTGTTGTTACATACGTTTGGTTATGGCTGGGTGTATGGCTAGGGTTAGGGATGGGATAATTTGGTACTGGTGGGCTGGCTTTGGGCCGTGTCTGCATCTGGGTTATAGTGGGAGGTGTTTGGGTGGGGTTATGAGTGGGGGCATCGTCCAATGTGTGTGCTACATGAACGGCGGACTCCTGTATACGCCTAATGTTCCATTCCTCCCTGGTTATTCTGTTAAGGGTATCTACCTTCCTTTTGTATGTGAGGAAGGTAGGGCACTGGGGGTGAGCTGCACCGTGTGCCCCCCCCGCAGTTTGGGCATTTCCTGTATCTATAGTTGACTTGGCATTGGTGATGGGAGTGCCACATGCTACAGTGGGGGCAGACTTTTATCTTGTTCGGGCACTTCCCCGCGGAATGACCATGGGACTGGCAGGAGTTGCACCGTATGTACGGTACCCTGCACGGTTGGATTAAGTAGGTCCTATCAGCTGTTTTAATAATGCTGGGCGCGACCTTTTTTGAAAGGTCACTTTCACTACCCTGGTTGGTTTTTTGTTTCTTGTGAGCACACGTTTTGTTTTTATTATGTTGTGCCCACTTGTGTTGAGTTTGACCTTCAGCTCTTGTAGGTCAGTGGCTATGGGGACATTTTCGATGACGCCTGTGCTTTTGAAAATGCCAGTGCCGGTATTGGAGTTTATTGGAGGGTCGGGTCTTTGGGTCTTTGGACCCCTTTTTCTGCCAACTGGGGGGCTGCTTGACAGCTGAGCTTTTGGCTCGAAGGACAGCCTGTGGTTGGTTGTATACTGTTTTGCTTTATGGGTGGCCTGGCTTTTTATTTTGAAGGTGATCCCGGGGTTACCTTCTGGTCCGAGGGTGTATTTGATATTGTCGTATTTAAGAAAGGCTGTGAAGTCCCTAATAGCTTCTTTCCTTTCCGACTTTGAGATGGCTCCCCCCACCTTTGTAATGGTGACGTAGGTGGGGGTTGGGGATAGGGGTGGGGATCGGGGTGGGCTTGGGGAGGGAGTAGTGTTTGGGCTTCCAATGGATCCATGGCAGCTCATGTTGTTGACTGCCATGTTGACTACATTCTGCAAGGAGCGATCAAAGGAATCGTCCCCTTCATTGGGGTTGATGGGGGAGATGCCTACGTTGGCTCGTTTGGGCTGGTCGTCTGGGGAGAGGGGGGATCTGTCGACCTGTTTCCTCTTTTTAAGAGCCAAAGGGGTAGCCGGGTTTTGAATTGAATTGGACTGTAGGCTGACTGTGGGGCTGGTTCTAGGGGTATAAAATTTTGGGGATTTGGCGGTGGTGTGGGTTATGCTAATCCCCCCATTATGATAGGCCCAGCCGCCATGACCCCGGTGGGTCTAGTGGCGGTTGCTTTCCTTCTTTGGGGCTTAGGAGTGCTGGACCTTGTATTTGGGCTTCCTGGACTAGCTGGGTTTGAGGTCTCTTGAGAGGGTGTCTGCGTCATAGTCCCTATGGTCTGAGGGCTCTTGCCTTGTGGGTGGGACTGGTGGGATTCTGTCATGACAGGAGAGGTTAGACCGGAAGCGACCTCGGCATAGGTCCGCGGGCTTCTATCCTGGGAGGGGGAGGGGGAAGATGACCCTGAGGTTTCAGATCCCGACAAGATTGAAGTCCCGGTACTTGAGATGCTGATATTGGGAGTTTCCACCATGATGGTCAGGTCCCCTTCTCCCCGACCGTATGAGCTGTCCCTAGAGTTAGGGGAGCATGGAGATACAGGTAATGGGTTGTTGATCATGGCATTGATCATGGTCTCCAAGGTTTGGGATGAGTTGTTAATGTTCATACTCATGTTTACCTTTAATAAAATAACTTCCAAAAATGGGATAAAGAAATATATAAACAAACAGTGTATGATAGTTGGTAAGAGTAAGGGCACTAACCTCTATGTTATCTGTAATAAACAAATATAATTATCCAATATTCCAGTATTACAATAACACAATAGCACAAACACAAATGTTATCTGTAATAAACAAATATAATTATCCTATATTACAGTGACACAATTGCACAAACACAATTAAAACACAATTAAAATCCTCTGTAATCCGTCTGGAAAATCTGCAAGAGAAAGATATTCACTCGTCAGTAGCTGAAAAGAGAAAGAGCCTATCACGACCTTGTCTTGTGTTTTGTTCTTCATTTTTGCTGCTAATTAACAATATACTAACACAACAACAATATACTAACACAATATACTAACACAATATACTAACACAATACTGACAATATACTAACTAATCAACTTAATCAAAATGTCACTTTTTAACACGTCGAGAAGACAGTTTTCACAGCTTGGAAGGGTGTGAAAATAGGTGTGACACCGTGTATTGTGTCAAACAAGATTGCAGACTATTGTCTGCAGAACAAGATTAATACAAAAAATAACAACTAGAGCAAGAGATCAATACGTCCTACCTGTCCGAAGACTTTACCTGGAGTGTGAAAAAAAAATAAAATAAATTTTGACTTGACTTGACTTGATAGATTTTGTAAGGTAACCGGGCGCTAAAAGCACATAGGGGCTACCCCCATCTCGCTAAATGGGATTAGTTTATGAACTGCTCTTCCCAGGGCCTCCAATGTGCTGGCGCTTGTCAATTCGACAGGTGTCAGCTGACCAATGGGAATATACTGAACTCTTAATCGGAGGAAGGCACAAATCGCATCCAAGGTACAGCGTTTGTCCTAAGAAACACAGTTCTATAGCGATTTTAGAATTTTGAGTGCAGGAATCAGACCAAAGACGGGCTCTAGTATGTGATGACGTGTTGCCAATTTCGACTGCCAAATGTGTCAGAGCACAGCCCTGTTTTCGAATGTCTGGCCGAGGAAAAAAGCTAACATACATAATCAGTTCTGGCTTCCATTATTCTCTGCCTCCACCCCTGACATGGCAAAGAAAACGCCTTCGGTCACGATGCTTGTTAAAGGGTGATAACGCATGAAATTTTTGAATTTTGAACAGGCATCTAAAGTGAGCCAGGATGGGTGACTAATAGACCAGCCAATTCCGGCTATTGCGAAAAGTCCTAGTACCCGTGCTCTCATCACGGAGACCTGCCTATGCAAGTGGGGTTCAAAATTGGACATGTGTGTCTTCGTGATGTGTTTGGAGGTATGTGTTTGTTTGGGAAAGGCAGTGATGAGGCTAATCAGCCGTTTTGCAATCCCGCTAATTTTTATTTTTGAATGGTCTTCCAAAAGGCATTTTTAAGGGACTTCCTATTTCCAAATACCTAGCAAATGGTGGATATTGCCGTTGCCCCGCCTATAAAGATATTTAGCGTGTGACCTGTCCCCGTTTGTATGCTCTGTTCCGGCAGTATTTATGCCTTCGCGTTGCCTACTTCAGGGGACTTCATTCTGTTGGTACCTAGGGGGAGCCCAGTACGGGCTTTCTCCCAGGTGCCCTCAGGATGTTGTCCTGACGGGCTCCGTCGAGCCTCATCTCGTTCCTGAAATAGAAAAGTCGGATTAGTGCTTTGGGACCCCATGTGTGCGCTCGGATCAGTGTAGTTGTGTCCAGTTTCTTGTCCCCCGGGGTCCCACCTGTACCTGTAATACAAACAAAAGTCATTAGTGCATATTGTGCTTGTGCTAATATGACCCCGCCATCCGTCACATATTTTGGCTTCCCATTCTGTGCACAGGGCGGGCCGGGCTTGTGAGGGGGGTCCCCCCACAAAGGCACGGTCCGGCTCTTAGGGTAACTTGTTCAAAACCAAGTTAACGGGTGGCGCGGTTATTGTGAAGAATTACCTTCCCATGGGGGCTGCCTGTCCTGCCGCGGCATGTTACCTCATCGGAACACTCATAAGGGCAAAGCACATGAGCCGCAACCACAGTGTCCCGAATCGGCTTGTCGCCGCAGGTTCAAGCATGTCCGTGGGAGTTTTCGGGCTATGGGATTTTCTTATGATGCACCCTTGCCCGTGGTCTGTTATGATGTTGAAGGTATGGGAGGGTCATTGGTTTGTCCTTTGACGGCGGGTAGCCTCGGCGGGGCACCCATAAGTGCAAAGCAAATGAGCCGCAACCACAGTGTCTCGCTTTGACGCCCCCGTCTCAGGTCCAAGTGCAGATTGACGGTAGGTGATGGTTGCCTAAGCGCGGTGTGTGGGTAACAAAAGCTGTTTTTCTTATATTACTTCCCAGTAATTTGTGTCTTTAAGGAATTTCTTAACCACCTCGGCTATAGCCGAGCAGTGTTTTTCGGGGGGAGCGAGGAGATCTTGTAGGTGTACCGATTCATATCCTAATTTGAACATTTCAGATTTTATCTCTTCTCGTGCATGGGCATTTGTTACACATTCAAACAAGATGTGTTGTGTTGTGTTGTTTCTAGTTCATAGTTATCGCATTTTCTGCATAGACCCGTTGTGTTTCCTAGTTGAGTGAGGTTGGCATTTAGGCCGTTATGGTTAAATCTCAAACGGGAAATTACCACGTCTAATTTTCTGTTGTTGCTAAATTGGTGGGCAGATTTACCTACTGTGGGCTGGAGGAGTTGGTAATGCCTCCCGGTGTTGGTTGGGTTTCTATCCCATAGAGCTTGCCCTTTTTATCGTTATGGCGGTGTCTATGATTGTATAGATCTCCCGTTTTGAAGGGAGAGTATAATCTTTAATACCTATATCTAGTGCTAATCTGGCTGTTTCGTCGGCCGCCTCATTACCGGGGATGCCGACGTGGGATGGGATCCAGTCGATTTCAATGTCTTGCCCTTCTCTTTTTGCCTTATCTAGTTTAGACAGGATTGAGTCAATTTGGTCAGGTCGTGTTTTGGATTTTCCTGACTGTAGGGCCTGGATAGCGCTAAGGCTGTCCGTGAGTACTGTGGCTTTGGGTGTCTTAACTGTGATGGCCCAGGAGATGGCCCAGTGAATGGCAATCAGTTCAGTTGTGAATACTGAGAGGTGTTGGTTTGTTTTAATCGGTACGTGAAGATTTCTCCCTGGGACAACGAATGCGGCGCCGGTTTTTCCTGTTGTGGGGTCCTTACTGCCATCTGTGTAGATTAGAGTTTTCCCGGCATGGCTGGTGCGAACATAAGAGAGGCTTTTATTTTTCATGTATTCATTTGTATTTTCTTCTTTCCTCCCCAGGACCTGATGGAGGTAACAGGAGGGTGTGTTGTGTTTGAGATCCCATTTGGATCTGTACTTGGGTGCCTGGATCTTATCGGGTATGTTGTGCTCTTTCAGGAGGGCACGGACTTTCTTACAATATGGGTTGTAGTTCTTGGCTCTCTTACATGAATAGCAACCATGATCTGTTAATAGATCATTCACTGGGAGGGATTTGCCAAGTGGGGAGGATCTAGCCCAGTATTTTAGTATGAGTTCTTCCCTTCGTAGATGTAGTGGTTTAAGTCCACATTCTACCTCTAGTGCGTTGATTGGGGTAGATCGGTATGCTCTTGTTGCTATCCTGAGGGCGTGGTTTTGAATGATATTCAGAGTTTTAAGGATATTCTCTGACGCGGAGTTGTAAGCCTGGGCTCCATAGTCTAGCTTACTAAGAATAAGGGCTTTGTATAGGGTCAGGAGTGTCTTTTTATCAGCTCCAAAGGTGGTACCTGACACTACTCGTAGTAGGTTCAGGTCTTTTTCACATCTTTCTTTGAGATCTTTAATGTGATCTCTCCAAGTCAGATGTTTGTCGAGGATCATGCCCAGACATTTGATGTTCTGGGCCCATTCTATTTCCCTACCAAAGAGGTATAGTTTGTTTTGAGTGGTCTTCAGATTTCGTCGTTTGCTGAATATGATTGCTTTCGTCTTTAGGTTTGATACTTTGAATCCCCATCTTAGTGCCCAGGTTTCGATTTCTCTTAGAACTAATTGTAGGTCTTTGACCGCCAGTTCTAGAGTAGAGCGTTTCCCCCACACCGCACTATCATCGGCAAACTGTGACAGGCCTATATTATTATGTGGTTTCAGGGCCTCGTGAAGGGTGTTAACAATAACGTTAAAGAGTATGGGACTTAGTACTGAGCCTTGGGGGCAGCCGTTTTCCAGGATTAGTTCCTCTGAGGTATTGTCCCCAACTCGGGTTTGAATTTTTCTATCCTTGAGAAAGCTATGGATCTACTTTAGCATGTTTCCGCTTATTCCGTATTCCTTTAGTTTGGTTATGGTGCCGGTTGACCACATGAGGTCAAAGGCCTTTTCAAGATCGAGGACTACCGCTACTAGGATTTTGTGTTCCATGAAAGCCATGTTTATTTCTGATTCCAGTCGGACAAGTTGATCAGTTGTGGATCTGTTAGGCCTGAAGCCTGATTGGTTGTCTGAGATGGTATTATTAGCTTCTAGATAGTTGGAGAGGCGTTAGGCGATCATGGTTTCCATAGTTTTACATGTGCATGAGGTGAGGGAGATGGGTCGATATGATTGTGGATCCAGCTTATCCTTGAGTGGTTTTTTTATTGGGATTGTTGTGGCTAGTTTCCATTGTGTGGGGACTTCTCCTCTACGCCAGGAAGTGTTTATGAGGTCTAAGAGTTTTTGTTTGCTATCTGGTGGGAGCTGTTTCAGCATTTCATAATGAATTTTGTCCGCTCCTGGAGCTGTGCTGCGTTTACTCTGCAGAGCCTCATTAAGTTCAAATAGGGTGAAGTCGCAGTTCAGGTTACTGCTTCTTCGGTCATCGTTGAAGAGGTCAGGGAGAGATTGGTTGAAGGTTCTCTCCTCGGTCTCTTTTATTGTTTGGAAGGCAGGATCTTGGTTGGAGGTTTTCGACATATTATGGTAGTGGTTGGCAAGGGCGTCTGCTTTCTCTCTATCATTAGTTATGGTCTGGCCGTTAATTTTGAGACAGTTTATCTTTTCAGTAGGTTTACCCCTAAATTTATTAAAAGTAGACCACATTTTCTTACTAGTGGTCTTATGGTTAAGTTTGTTGACTATTTCTTGCCACCCTTGTTTTTGTGCTATTTGTAGGGTGCTTCTAGCGTGTGCCTTAGTTTTATTGTAGTTATTCTTAAGCTCGGAAGTTCTATTTTTCAAGTATTTCTTCCTCGCTTGCTCGCGTTGATTTATGGCTTTCCTACAATCTTGATTCCACCAGGGTGGGAGTAGTTTTTTATGTTTAACTGAGGTCGTTGGAATTGTACTGTCACAGATCTCTTTTAGGGTGGACGTAAACTGGTTGGCAATTTCGTCTATGTTTTGGTTGTCACTAATTTCTAATTTTTGTGAGCAGAGATTTTTAAAGAGATCCCAGTCGGCCTTGTTTAGGTTCCATTTTTGGGAAACGGCTGCTCCCGTGGTGTTGTATTTGGCATTATATTTGGACAAAATGGGGAGATGGTCACTACCACAGGAATTGTCAAGGGTATACCATTCTGAGCGGGCTGAGAGGTTTGGGGTGGCTATGGTGATGTCAGGTGAAGATTCAGTTTCTGCCATGGTTGGTGCCCCATCATTGAGGATGGTAGCCCCGTATTCAAGTAATAACTCTGATAGTGCCTTCCCCCTTGGGTTCTGCTTTGGGCTCCATAGCGTGTCATGGGCGTTTAAGTCACCTACAAGTATGTAGCTTTGGTGCGGGATATGGTCGAAAAGTTTTCTTAGTCTATCTAGTTCTTTTGTTGCGTTTTTATTGCTGGGCGGGTCGTAACAGTTTATCAAGGCTACTTTACAGTTTTTCAGATGGATGGTGACAGCGCACGATTCAAAAGTGGGGTCATTGATATTTAGGTCTAGCTTTTCGAATGGGATGTTATCTTTCATATAAATGGCTACGCCACCTCCTCCTTTTTCCTGTCTGTTGGAGATGGCGGCAAGTTTGAATGTCGGTATCGTAGGGGTTCTTTTATTATCTTTGAACCAGGTTTCTTGTAGGCATATAGCGTGGGGGGATATTGTTTTTTCATCTAGAAAGGCTCTAAGTTGATGTAAATTGACAGCGCTACGGGAGTTCCACTGCAGAACGTCAAGTCGGGAGGCTGGTTAAGGGGGTGGTTTTGCAGTGGAGTCCGCCATTATATATCCTTATAGGGTCGGGTGGGTGGGGGTCGGAATGTCTATGGGCTTGGGGTCGGGTTTGTTGGGTTGGGTGTTGAGGTATCCATGGGAGTTGGGTTGTCTGCTCTTAGTGCTGCTATACGCCTGTTGGTGGCATTTGTATGGCAGTGCGTTTTTTGTCTAGCCGGGGTGTCTGTTATGTTTGTACACAGTTGTGGGTTTATGTGGGTGTGGGTTCTGACGATATTTCCCACTGCTTTCGCTTTGTCTTTTGGGGCTAGGGTCAATTTATCCAATTTCATCACCTCAACGAGGATGGTGATGAGTTGTTCTGTTGTAACATACGTTTGGTTATGGCTGGGTGTATGGCTAGGGTTAGGATTAGGGTTAGGTATGGGATAATTTGGTACTGATGGGCTGGCTATGGGCCGTGTCTGCATCTGGGTTATAGTGGGAGGTGTTTGGGTGGGGTTATGAGTCGGGGCATCGTCTAATGGGTGTGCAACATGAACGACAGACTCCTGTATACGCCTAATGTTCCATTCCTCCCTGGTTATTCTGTTAAGGGTATCTACCTTCCTTTTGTATGTGAGGAAGGTAGGGCACTGGGGGTGAGCTGCACCGTGTGGCCCCCCGCAGTTTGGGCATTTCCTGTATCTATAGTTGACTTGGCATTGGTGATGGGAGTGCCACATGCTACAGTGGGGGCAGACTTTTATTTTGTTTGGGCACTTCCCTGCGGAATGACCATGAGACTGGCAGGAGTTGCACCGTATGTACGGTACCCTGCACGGTTGGATTAAGTAGGTCCTATCAGCTGTTTTAATAATGCTGGGCGCGACCTTTTCTTGAAAGGTCACTTTCACTACCCTGGTTGGTTTTTTGTTTCTTGTGAGCACACGTTTTGTTTTTATTATGTTGTGCCCACTTGTGTTGAGTTTGACCTTCAGCTCTTGTAGGTCAGTGGCTATGGGGACATTTTCGATGACGCCTGTGCTTTTGAAAATGCCAGTGCCGGTATTGGAGTTTATTGGAGGGTCGGGTCTTTGGGTCTTTGGACCCCTTTTTCTGCCAACTGGGGGGCTGCTTGACAGCTGAGCTTTTGGCTCGAAGGACAGCCTGTGGTTGGTTGTATACTGTTTTGCTTTATGGGTGGCCTGGCTTTTTATTTTGAAGGTGATCCCGGGGTTACCTTCTGGTCCGAGGGTGTATTTGATATTGTCGTATTTAAGAAAGGCTGTGAAGTCCCTAATAGCTTCTTTCCTTTCCGACTTTGAGATGGCTCCCCCCACCTTTGTAATGGTGACGTAGGTGGGGGTTGGGGATAGGGGTGGGGATCGGGGTGGGCTTGGGGAGGGAGTAGTGTTTGGGCTTCCAATGGATCCATGGCAGCTCATGTTGTTGACTGCCATGTTGACTACATTCTGCAAGGAGCGATCAAAGGAATCGTCCCCTTCATTGGGGTTGATGGGGGAGATGCCTACGTTGGCTCGTTTGGGCTGGTCGTCTGGGGAGAGGGGGGATCTGTCGACCTGTTTCCTCTTTTTAAGAGCCAAAGGGGTAGCCGGGTTTTGAATTGAATTGGACTGTAGGCTGACTGTGGGGCTGGTTCTAGGGGTATAAAATTTTGGGGATTTGGCGGTGGTGTGGGTTATGCTAATCCCCCCATTATGATAGGCCCAGCCGCCATGACCCCGGTGGGTCTAGTGGCGGTTGCTTTCCTTCTTTGGGGCTTAGGAGTGCTGGACCTTGTATTTGGGCTTCCTGGACTAGCTGGGTTTGAGGTCTCTTGAGAGGGTGTCTGCGTCATAGTCCCTATGGTCTGAGGGCTCTTGCCTTGTGGGTGGGACTGGTGGGATTCTGTCATGACAGGAGAGGTTAGACCGGAAGCGACCTCGGCATAGGTCCGCGGGCTTCTATCCTGGGAGGGGGAGGGGGAAGATGACCCTGAGGTTTCAGATCCCGACAAGATTGAAGTCCCGGTACTTGAGATGCTGATATTGGGAGTTTCCACCATGATGGTCAGGTCCCCTTCTCCCCGACCGTATGAGCTGTCCCTAGAGTTAGGGGAGCATGGAGATACAGGTAATGGGGTGTTGATCATGGCATTGATCATGGTCTCCAAGGTTTGGGATGAGTTGTTAATGTTCATACTCATGTTTACCTTTAATAAAATAACTTCCAAAAATGGGATAAAGAAATATATAAACAAACAGTGTATGATAGTTGGTAAGAGTAAGGGCACTAACCTCTATGTTATCTGTAATAAACAAATATAATTATCCAATATTCCAGTATTACAATGACACAATAACACAATAGCACAAACACAAATGTTATCTGTAATAAACAAATATAATTATCCTATATTACAGTGACACAATTGCACAAACACAATTAAAACACAATTAAAATC
The DNA here is from genome assembly GCA_963580285.1 of Lucinisca nassula. Lineage (NCBI taxonomy): Eukaryota > Metazoa > Mollusca > Bivalvia > Lucinida > Lucinidae > Lucinisca > Lucinisca nassula. The sequence continues at coordinate 2,431,809 of OY757016.1, read as the reverse complement.
CTCTGTAATCCGTCTGGAAAATCTGCAAGAGAAAGATATTCACTCGTCAGTAGCTGAAAAGAGAAAGAGCCTATCACGACCTTGTCTTGTGTTTTGTTCTTCATTTTTGCTGCTAATTAACAATATACTAACACAACAACAATATACTAACACAATATACTAACACAATACTGACAATATACTAACTAATCAACTTAATCAAAATGTCACTTTTTAACACGTCGAGAAGACAGTTTTCACAGCTTGGAAGGGTGTGAAAATAGGTGTGACACCGTGTATTGTGTCAAACAAGATTGCAGACTATTGTCTGCAGAACAAGATTAATACAAAAAATAACAACTAGAGCAAGAGATCAATACGTCCTACCTGTCCGAAGACTTTACCTGGAGTGTGAAAAAAAAATAAAATAAATTTTGACTTGACTTGACTTGATAGATTTTGTAAGGTAACCGGGCGCTAAAAGCACATAGGGGCTACCCCCATCTCGCTAAATGGGATTAGTTTATGAACTGCTCTTCCCAGGGCCTCCAATGTGCTGGCGCTTGTCAATTCGACAGGTGTCAGCTGACCAATGGGAATATACTGAACTCTTAATCGGAGGAAGGCACAAATCGCATCCAAGGTACAGCGTTTGTCCTAAGAAACACAGTTCTATAGCGATTTTAGAATTTTGAGTGCAGGAATCAGACCAAAGACGGGCTCTAGTATGTGATGACGTGTTGCCAATTTCGACTGCCAAATGTGTCAGAGCACAGCCCTGTTTTCGAATGTCTGGCCGAGGAAAAAAGCTAACATACATAATCAGTTCTGGCTTCCATTATTCTCTGCCTCCACCCCTGACATGGCAAAGAAAACGCCTTCGGTCACGATGCTTGTTAAAGGGTGATAACGCATGAAATTTTTGAATTTTGAACAGGCATCTAAAGTGAGCCAGGATGGGTGACTAATAGACCAGCCAATTCCGGCTATTGCGAAAAGTCCTAGTACCCGTGCTCTCATCACGGAGACCTGCCTATGCAAGTGGGGTTCAAAATTGGACATGTGTGTCTTCGTGATGTGTTTGGAGGTATGTGTTTGTTTGGGAAAGGCAGTGATGAGGCTAATCAGCCGTTTTGCAATCCCGCTAATTTTTATTTTTGAATGGTCTTCCAAAAGGCATTTTTAAGGGACTTCCTATTTCCAAATACCTAGCAAATGGTGGATATTGCCGTTGCCCCGCCTATAAAGATATTTAGCGTGTGACCTGTCCCCGTTTGTATGCTCTGTTCCGGCAGTATTTATGCCTTCGCGTTGCCTACTTCAGGGGACTTCATTCTGTTGGTACCTAGGGGGAGCCCAGTACGGGCTTTCTCCCAGGTGCCCTCAGGATGTTGTCCTGACGGGCTCCGTCGAGCCTCATCTCGTTCCTGAAATAGAAAAGTCGGATTAGTGCTTTGGGACCCCATGTGTGCGCTCGGATCAGTGTAGTTGTGTCCAGTTTCTTGTCCCCCGGGGTCCCACCTGTACCTGTAATACAAACAAAAGTCATTAGTGCATATTGTGCTTGTGCTAATATGACCCCGCCATCCGTCACATATTTTGGCTTCCCATTCTGTGCACAGGGCGGGCCGGGCTTGTGAGGGGGGTCCCCCCACAAAGGCACGGTCCGGCTCTTAGGGTAACTTGTTCAAAACCAAGTTAACGGGTGGCGCGGTTATTGTGAAGAATTACCTTCCCATGGGGGCTGCCTGTCCTGCCGCGGCATGTTACCTCATCGGAACACTCATAAGGGCAAAGCACATGAGCCGCAACCACAGTGTCCCGAATCGGCTTGTCGCCGCAGGTTCAAGCATGTCCGTGGGAGTTTTCGGGCTATGGGATTTTCTTATGATGCACCCTTGCCCGTGGTCTGTTATGATGTTGAAGGTATGGGAGGGTCATTGGTTTGTCCTTTGACGGCGGGTAGCCTCGGCGGGGCACCCATAAGTGCAAAGCAAATGAGCCGCAACCACAGTGTCTCGCTTTGACGCCCCCGTCTCAGGTCCAAGTGCAGATTGACGGTAGGTGATGGTTGCCTAAGCGCGGTGTGTGGGTAACAAAAGCTGTTTTTCTTATATTACTTCCCAGTAATTTGTGTCTTTAAGGAATTTCTTAACCACCTCGGCTATAGCCGAGCAGTGTTTTTCGGGGGGAGCGAGGAGATCTTGTAGGTGTACCGATTCATATCCTAATTTGAACATTTCAGATTTTATCTCTTCTCGTGCATGGGCATTTGTTACACATTCAAACAAGATGTGTTGTGTTGTGTTGTTTCTAGTTCATAGTTATCGCATTTTCTGCATAGACCCGTTGTGTTTCCTAGTTGAGTGAGGTTGGCATTTAGGCCGTTATGGTTAAATCTCAAACGGGAAATTACCACGTCTAATTTTCTGTTGTTGCTAAATTGGTGGGCAGATTTACCTACTGTGGGCTGGAGGAGTTGGTAATGCCTCCCGGTGTTGGTTGGGTTTCTATCCCATAGAGCTTGCCCTTTTTATCGTTATGGCGGTGTCTATGATTGTATAGATCTCCCGTTTTGAAGGGAGAGTATAATCTTTAATACCTATATCTAGTGCTAATCTGGCTGTTTCGTCGGCCGCCTCATTACCGGGGATGCCGACGTGGGATGGGATCCAGTCGATTTCAATGTCTTGCCCTTCTCTTTTTGCCTTATCTAGTTTAGACAGGATTGAGTCAATTTGGTCAGGTCGTGTTTTGGATTTTCCTGACTGTAGGGCCTGGATAGCGCTAAGGCTGTCCGTGAGTACTGTGGCTTTGGGTGTCTTAACTGTGATGGCCCAGGAGATGGCCCAGTGAATGGCAATCAGTTCAGTTGTGAATACTGAGAGGTGTTGGTTTGTTTTAATCGGTACGTGAAGATTTCTCCCTGGGACAACGAATGCGGCGCCGGTTTTTCCTGTTGTGGGGTCCTTACTGCCATCTGTGTAGATTAGAGTTTTCCCGGCATGGCTGGTGCGAACATAAGAGAGGCTTTTATTTTTCATGTATTCATTTGTATTTTCTTCTTTCCTCCCCAGGACCTGATGGAGGTAACAGGAGGGTGTGTTGTGTTTGAGATCCCATTTGGATCTGTACTTGGGTGCCTGGATCTTATCGGGTATGTTGTGCTCTTTCAGGAGGGCACGGACTTTCTTACAATATGGGTTGTAGTTCTTGGCTCTCTTACATGAATAGCAACCATGATCTGTTAATAGATCATTCACTGGGAGGGATTTGCCAAGTGGGGAGGATCTAGCCCAGTATTTTAGTATGAGTTCTTCCCTTCGTAGATGTAGTGGTTTAAGTCCACATTCTACCTCTAGTGCGTTGATTGGGGTAGATCGGTATGCTCTTGTTGCTATCCTGAGGGCGTGGTTTTGAATGATATTCAGAGTTTTAAGGATATTCTCTGACGCGGAGTTGTAAGCCTGGGCTCCATAGTCTAGCTTACTAAGAATAAGGGCTTTGTATAGGGTCAGGAGTGTCTTTTTATCAGCTCCAAAGGTGGTACCTGACACTACTCGTAGTAGGTTCAGGTCTTTTTCACATCTTTCTTTGAGATCTTTAATGTGATCTCTCCAAGTCAGATGTTTGTCGAGGATCATGCCCAGAAATTTGATGTTCTGGGCCCATTCTATTTCCCTACCAAAGAGGTATAGTTTGTTTTGAGTGGTCTTCAGATTTCGTCGTTTGCTGAATATGATTGCTTTCGTCTTTAGGTTTGATACTTTGAATCCCCATCTTAGTGCCCAGGTTTCGATTTCTCTTAGAACTAATTGTAGGTCTTTGACCGCCAGTTCTAGAGTAGAGCGTTTCCCCCACACCGCGCTATCATCGGCAAACTGTGACAGGCCTATATTATTATGTGGTTTCAGGGCCTCGTGAAGGGTGTTAACAATAACGTTAAAGAGTATGGGACTTAGTACTGAGCCTTGGGGGCAGCCGTTTTCCAGGATTAGTTCCTCTGAGGTATTGTCCCCAACTCGGGTTTGAATTTTTCTATCCTTGAGAAAGCTATGGATCTACTTTAGCATGTTTCCGCTTATTCCGTATTCCTTTAGTTTGGTTATGGTGCCGGTTGACCACATGAGGTCAAAGGCCTTTTCAAGATCGAGGACTACCGCTACTAGGATTTTGTGTTCCATGAAAGCCATGTTTATTTCTGATTCCAGTCGGACAAGTTGATCAGTTGTGGATCTGTTAGGCCTGAAGCCTGATTGGTTGTCTGAGATGGTATTATTAGCTTCTAGATAGTTGGAGAGGCGTTAGGCGATCATGGTTTCCATAGTTTTACATGTGCATGAGGTGAGGGAGATGGGTCGATATGATTGTGGATCCAGCTTATCCTTGAGTGGTTTTTTTATTGGGATTGTTGTGGCTAGTTTCCATTGTGTGGGGACTTCTCCTCTACGCCAGGAAGTGTTTATGAGGTCTAAGAGTTTTTGTTTGCTATCTGGTGGGAGCTGTTTCAGCATTTCATAATGAATTTTGTCCGCTCCTGGAGCTGTGCTGCGTTTACTCTGCAGAGCCTCATTAAGTTCAAATAGGGTGAAGTCGCAGTTCAGGTTACTGCTTCTTCGGTCATCGTTGAAGAGGTCAGGGAGAGATTGGTTGAAGGTTCTCTCCTCGGTCTCTTTTATTGTTTGGAAGGCAGGATCTTGGTTGGAGGTTTTCGACATATTATGGTAGTGGTTGGCAAGGGCGTCTGCTTTCTCTCTATCATTAGTTATGGTCTGGCCGTTAATTTTGAGACAGTTTATCTTTTCAGTAGGTTTACCCCTAAATTTATTAAAAGTAGACCACATTTTCTTACTAGTGGTCTTATGGTTAAGTTTGTTGACTATTTCTTGCCACCCTTGTTTTTGTGCTATTTGTAGGGTGCTTCTAGCGTGTGCCTTAGTTTTATTGTAGTTATTCTTAAGCTCGGAAGTTCTATTTTTCAAGTATTTCTTCCTCGCTTGCTCGCGTTGATTTATGGCTTTCCTACAATCTTGATTCCACCAGGGTGGGAGTAGTTTTTTATGTTTAACTGAGGTCGTTGGAATTGTACTGTCACAGATCTCTTTTAGGGTGGACGTAAACTGGTTGGCAATTTCGTCTATGTTTTGGTTGTCACTAATTTCTAATTTTTGTGAGCAGAGATTTTTAAAGAGATCCCAGTCGGCCTTGTTTAGGTTCCATTTTTGGGAAACGGCTGCTCCCGTGGTGTTGTATTTGGCATTATATTTGGACAAAATGGGGAGATGGTCACTACCACAGGAATTGTCAAGGGTATACCATTCTGAGCGGGCTGAGAGGTTTGGGGTGGCTATGGTGATGTCAGGTGAAGATTCAGTTTCTGCCATGGTTGGTGCCCCATCATTGAGGATGGTAGCCCCGTATTCAAGTAATAACTCTGATAGTGCCTTCCCCCTTGGGTTCTGCTTTGGGCTCCATAGCGTGTCATGGGCGTTTAAGTCACCTACAAGTATGTAGCTTTGGTGCGGGATATGGTCGAAAAGTTTTCTTAGTCTATCTAGTTCTTTTGTTGCGTTTTTATTGCTGGGCGGGTCGTAACAGTTTATCAAGGCTACTTTACAGTTTTTCAGATGGATGGTGACAGCGCACGATTCAAAAGTGGGGTCATTGATATTTAGGTCTAGCTTTTCGAATGGGATGTTATCTTTCATATAAATGGCTACGCCACCTCCTCCTTTTTCCTGTCTGTTGGAGATGGCGGCAAGTTTGAATGTCGGTATCGTAGGGGTTCTTTTATTATCTTTGAACCAGGTTTCTTGTAGGCATATAGCGTGGGGGGATATTGTTTTTTCATCTAGAAAGGCTCTAAGTTGATGTAAATTGACAGCGCTACGGGAGTTCCACTGCAGAACGTCAAGTCGGGAGGCTGGTTAAGGGGGTGGTTTTGCAGTGGAGTCCGCCATTATATATCCTTATAGGGTCGGGTGGGTGGGGGTCGGAATGTCTATGGGCTTGGGGTCGGGTTTGTTGGGTTGGGTGTTGAGGTATCCATGGGAGTTGGGTTGTCTGCTCTTAGTGCTGCTATACGCCTGTTGGTGGCATTTGTATGGCAGTGCGTTTTTTGTCTAGCCGGGGTGTCTGTTATGTTTGTACACAGTTGTGGGTTTATGTGGGTGTGGGTTCTGACGATATTTCCCACTGCTTTCGCTTTGTCTTTTGGGGCTAGGGTCAATTTATCCAATTTCATCACCTCAACGAGGATGGTGATGAGTTGTTCTGTTGTAACATACGTTTGGTTATGGCTGGGTGTATGGCTAGGGTTAGGATTAGGGTTAGGTATGGGATAATTTGGTACTGATGGGCTGGCTATGGGCCGTGTCTGCATCTGGGTTATAGTGGGAGGTGTTTGGGTGGGGTTATGAGTCGGGGCATCGTCTAATGGGTGTGCAACATGAACGACAGACTCCTGTATACGCCTAATGTTCCATTCCTCCCTGGTTATTCTGTTAAGGGTATCTACCTTCCTTTTGTATGTGAGGAAGGTAGGGCACTGGGGGTGAGCTGCACCGTGTGGCCCCCCGCAGTTTGGGCATTTCCTGTATCTATAGTTGACTTGGCATTGGTGATGGGAGTGCCACATGCTACAGTGGGGGCAGACTTTTATTTTGTTTGGGCACTTCCCTGCGGAATGACCATGAGACTGGCAGGAGTTGCACCGTATGTACGGTACCCTGCACGGTTGGATTAAGTAGGTCCTATCAGCTGTTTTAATAATGCTGGGCGCGACCTTTTCTTGAAAGGTCACTTTCACTACCCTGGTTGGTTTTTTGTTTCTTGTGAGCACACGTTTTGTTTTTATTATGTTGTGCCCACTTGTGTTGAGTTTGACCTTCAGCTCTTGTAGGTCAGTGGCTATGGGGACATTTTCGATGACGCCTGTGCTTTTGAGAATGACTGTATTGGAGTTTATTGGAGGGTCGGGTCTTTGGGTCTTTGGACCCCTTTTTCTGCCAACTGGGGGGCTGCTTGACAGCTGAACTTTTGGCTCGAAGGACAGCCTGTGGTTTGTTGTGTACTGTTTTGCTTTATGGGTGGCCTGGTTTATTATTTTGAAGGTGACCCCGGGGTTACCTTCTGGTCCAAGGGTGTATTTGATATTGTCGTATTTAAGAAAGGCTGTGAAGTCCCTGATAGTTTCTTTCCTTTCCGACTTTGAGATGGCTCCCCCCACCTTTGTAATGGTGACGTAGGTAGGGGGTGGGGATAGGGGTGGGGATCGGGGTGGGCTTCGGGAGGGTGTAGTGTTTGGGCTTCCAATGGATCCATGGCAGCTCATGTTGTTGACTGCCATGTTGAGTACATTCTGCAAGGAGCGATCAAAGGAATCGTCCCCTTCATTGGGGTTGATGGGGGAGATGCCTACGTTGGCTCGTTTGGGCTGGTCGTCTGGGGAGAGGGGGGATCTGTCGACCTGTTTCCTCTTTTTAAGAGTCAAAGGGGTAGCCGGGTTTTGAATTGAATTGGACTGTAGGCTGACTGTGGGGCTGGTTTTAGGGGTATAAAATTTGGGGGATTTGGCGGTGGTGTGGGTTATGCTAATCCCCCCATTATGATAGGCCCAGCCGCCGTGACCCCAGTGGGTCTAGTGGCGGTTGCTTTCCTTCTTTGGGGCTTAGGAGTGCTGGAGCTGGTATTTGGGCTTCCTGGACTAGCTGGGTTTGAGGTCTCTTGAGAGGGTGTCTGCGTCATAGTCCCTATGGTCTGAGGGCTCTTGCCTTGTGGGTGGGACTGGTGGGATTCTGTCATGACAGGGGAGGTTAGACCGGCAGCGGCCTCGGCGTAGGTCCGCGGGCTTCTATCCTGGGAGGGGGAGGGGGAGGGGGAAGATGACCCTGAGGTTTCAGATCCCGACAAGATTGAAGTCCCGGGACTTGAGATGCTGATATTGGGAGTTTCCACCACGATGGTCAGGTCCCCTTCTCCCCGACCATATGAGCCGTCCCTAGAGTTTGGGGAGCATGGAGATACAGGTAATGGGGTGTTGATCATGGTATTGATCATGGTCTCCAAGGTTTGGGATGAGTTGCTAATGTTCATACTCATGTTTACCTTTAATAAAATAACTTCTAAAAATGGGATATAGGAGTATATAAACAAACAGTGTATGATAGCTGGTAAGAATAAGGGCACTAACCTCTTGACTTGACTTGATAGATTTTGTAAGGTAACCGGGCGCTAAAAGCACATAGGGGCTACCCCCATCTCGCTAAATGGGATTAGTTTATGAACTGCTCTTCCCAGGGCCTCCAATGTGCTGGCACTTGTCAATTCGACAGGTGTCAGCTGACCAATGGGAATATACTGAACTCTTAATCGGAGGAAGGCACAAATCGCACCCAATGTACAGCGTTTGTCTTAAGAAACACAGTTCTATAGCGATTTTAGAATTTTGAGTGCAGGAATCAGACCAAAGAGGGGCTCTAGTATGTGATGACGTGTTGCCAATTTCGACTGCCAAATGTGTCAGAGCACAGCCCTGTTTTCGAATGTCTGGTCGAGGAAAAAAGCTAACATACATTATCAGTTCTGGCTTCCATTATTCTCTGCCTCCACCCCTGACATGGCAAAGAAAACGCCTTCGGTCACGATGCTTGGTAAAGGGTGATAACGCATGAAACTTTTGAATTTTGAACAGGCATCTAAAGTGAGCCAGGATGGGTGACTAATAGACCAGCCAATTCCGGCTATTGCAAAAAGTCCTAGTACCCGTGCTCTCATCACGGAGACCTGCCTATGCAAGTGGGGTTCAAAATTGGACAGGTGTGTCTTCGTGATGTGTTTGGAGGTATGCGTTTGTTTGGGAAAGGCAGTGATGAGGCTAATCAGCCGTTTTGCAATCCCGCTAATTTTTATTTTTGAATGGTCTTCCAAAAGGCATTTTTAAGGGACTTCCTATTTCCAAATACCTAGCAAATGGTGGATATTGCCGTTGCCCCGCCTATAAAGATATTTTAGCGTGTGACCTGTCCCCGTTTGTATGCTCTGTTCTGGCAGTATTTATGCCTTCGCTTTGCCTACTTCAGGGGATTTCATTCTGTTGGTACCTAGGGGGAGCCCAGTACGGGCTTTCTCCCAGATGCCCTCAGGATGTTGTCCTGACGTGCTCCGTCGAGCCTCCTCTCGTTCCTGAAATAGAAAAGTCGGATTAGTGCTTTGGGACCCCATGTGTGCGCTCGGATCAGTGTAGTTGTGTTCAGTTTCTAGTCCCCCGGGGTCCCACCTGTACCTGTATTACAAACAAAAGTCATTAGTGCATATTGTGCTTGTGCTAATATGACCCCGCCATCCGTCACATATTTTGGCTTCCCATTCTGTGCACAGGGCGGGCCGGGCTTGTGAGGGGGGTCCCCCCACAAAGGCACGGTCCGGCTCTTAGGGTAACTTGTTCAAAACCAAGTTAACGGGTGGCGCGGTTATTGTGAAGCATTACCTTCCCATGGGGGCTGCCTGTCCTGCCGCGGCATGTTACCTCATCGGAACACTCATAAGTGCAAAGCACATGAGCCGCAACCACAGTGTCCCGAATCGGCTTGTCGCCGCAGGTTCAAGCATGTCCGTGGGAGTTTTCGGGCTATGGGATTTTCTTATGATGCACCCTTGCCCGTGGTCTGTTATGATGTTGAAGGTATGGGAGGGTCATTGGTTTGTCCTTTGACGGGGGGTAGCCTCAGCGGGGCACCCATAAGTGCAAAGCAAATGAGCCGCAACCACAATGTCTCGCTTTGACGCCCCCGTCTCAGGTCCAAGTGCAGATTGACGGTAGGTGATGGTTGCCTAAGCGCGGTGTGTGGGTAACAAAAGCTGTTTTTCTTATATTACTTCCCAGTAATTTGTGTCTTTAAGGAATTTCTTGACCACCTCGGCTATGGCCGAGCAGTGTTTTTCGGGGGGAGCGAGGAGATCTTGTAGGTGTACCGATTCATATCCTAATTTGAACATTTCAGATTTTATCTCTTCTCGTGCATGGGCGTTTGTTACACATTCAAACAAGATGTGTTGTGTTGTTTCTAGTTCATAGTTATCGCATTTTCTGCATAGACCCGTTGTGTTTCCTAGTTGAGTGAGGTTGGCATTTAGGCCGTTATGGTTAAATCTCAAACGGGAAATTACCACGTCTAATTTTCTGTTGTTGCTAAATTGGTGGGCAGATTTACCCACTGTGGGCTGGAGGAGTTGGTAATGCCTCCCGGTGTTGGTTGGGTTTCTATCCCATAGAGCTTGCCATTTTCTCGTTATGGCGGTGTCTATGATGTTATCTGTAATAAACAAATATAATTATCCAATATCCAAGTATTACAATAGCACAATAGCACAAACACAAATGTTATCTGCAATAAACAAATATAATTATCCAATATTACAGTGGCACAATAGCACAAACACAATTAAAACACAATTAAATCCTCTGTAATCCGTCTGGAAAATCTGCAAGAGAAAGATGTTCACTCGTCAGTAGCTGAAAAGAGAATGAAAATAAATTTTGAAAATGACTCCTGCTATATATAAGGAGGAAGATTCCATTTGGTACAAAAAGGGTTATGGGCTTCTTGGATACAGGGATCAGTCAAACCATCTCAACGGTCACGTGCCATTGAAGTGAGTTGGAGTGGTTGTCGACGGCATGACGTCGAGCCAGCGTTGACTCGACGCCCGTCTGTAAGTCCACTCATTGGTTATTGTTTTTTTTTTTTCGACTGTCAGTATGTTTATTTGTCTGTCTAATAGTCCGTTCGTTCGTCTATTAGTCATTCAGTCTGTGTGTCGTCTGTCTGTCTACTGTCAGTTTGTCAGTCAAACCCCTCTCTCTCTCTCATGCCAACGGTCATGTGACAATGAAGTGAGTTGGAGTGGGTGTCGACGGTATGACGTCGAACCAACATTCCACTCATTAGTTTATTTCGACTGTCAGTATGGACATTTGAATTGCACATGTAGACAGATCGTTGGACAGATTTCTTAAGATAGATAGATAGATAGATATATAGATAGATAGATAGATAGATAATAGATAGATAGATAGATAGATAGATAGATAGATAGATAGATAGATAGATAGATAGATAGATAGATAGATAGATAGATAGATAGATAGATAGATAGATAGATAGATAGATAGATAGATAGATCGATAGATTTTGGGGTGTGTGTTAGAACTGTGTTATACCCAAAACCCTTTTTACAGAGGTTAATGTATACGGAAAAAATATGGAAACTCATGTGATAGCTCTTCCAAGCCTAATTAATATTTAGAAAGTGTCTCCTGACAACCGGTTGTCAGGAGCATTTTTGCTATCAAAAATGCTCCTGACAACCAGCAATATTTTTCTTTAAAAACTATGATATTAGTATTATTTTAGTTACCTTTTTTAAGTATTTCATGGTTCTTGATACATGTTTAATGTTGTTGTTTTTTTTGTTATTTTTTAGTATTCAAACGATCTTAATCCATGTATTTTTTATTTTTGGAATAAATTCCAAGAACGAAATCAAGAAAATTCTGGCCTATTATTTTTGTAATTGCAAAGTGAAACTAACAACCTTGTTAGTTATTTATTCCATAAAATGCCAGTCACAACAATTGTCATTATGTTTTGCTGTGTGCCGGTTACCTTAAAATTAATTTTTTGCCAACAGTGTAGACCCAGAGAGTAGGAGCAGTCTGATCAGGATCAACACTGTTTGCCTGTATGCAAAAATATTTTTTTAAAAAGTTTGCAAAATAATGCAGCAGGCAAAATTTTCAGATGTAGTTTTTCTCGGTGTCTTAAGGTTTGACATGTTATCGAAACATTGACATAGCCCGGGATAGGAGGTGGTTTTCTCATTTCTGCATGAAAAAATACGTTGTGGGTGTCCATCAGGCACTTCTAATGAGCACATGTATTCATACAGATGCTATATACAACATACATTTATGTTTGATAACACCTACCATGGTATCAGAAAAAAAGTTGTGACATTTTTCTAATTTCTTCTCTAAAATTTTTTCTCTTTTATTTTCAATCCAGTAGTTAACGTTAAATACCAGTGAAGACCAAAAATATTAAACATGTATCAAGAAACTTAAAATACTGGGCTAAGTAACCAAAATAATGCTAATATAGCAGGCTAATATAGCAGTACCGGTTGTCAGGAGCATTTTACATAGCAAAAATGCTCCCGACAACCGGTTGTCAGGAGACGCAGCCTAATTTTTATGCCCAGATCATGATTTTCTTTAATCTGCCGTTAATACCGTTAATATTATTATGCATAGAATAGATACAAGAGGGGAAAATTGTTTGTCCTGGAACGATTTGACAGAATTTTTATCACTACGCTGATTTACCCCAGTGTTAAATTTTCTTACAAAATTAATTTTTATTTTTTTCTTCCAATAGCAAAACAACATTTTGTAATATGCATGTCTCAGATTTTTCATTTAATTTGGAACATTATGGGTTATTTTTCTAGAAATATGTTAACAGCTAAAACCCATGAATTTTAGCCCAGGTGACAGTCCTTGATTCACAATATGAATAAGTATATATGTATGTAGAATAATAACGCCTAGAAAAAATGAAATATATAAATCCGTATTCAAGCACACGAAAAATATTTCTTGTTCCTTGTAACTCTTATCCTTTAGCATACCTGCATACCTGTCAATTTAATTTTGTTTATCTGTCAGTTTGTACCCGGTCCATGTATTATGCAACACAAGCCATCTGTTCGGCCACGTGTTTCGCTTAGAAATTATTGAAATTAATGTCCAATAAAATCAATAATCACCAGGAACGACAATATATTCTCATATATGCCGATTTTTTTACGGATTTCAATCAGGCTGCGCTATCACGAGACAGGTCATTCTTACTAGGACTAAAACTTAAATGTAAAACAATATTTATTTAATTATTTATTTAGATATTCATTTATTTATTAATCGAGACACGTCATATCAGTCTTTGGGTTGGAGAGATCTGTTTGAGCGTCTGTATAGCCTTACATTAAAACATTAATGAAAAAGAATGCTACGCAAACATACACACATTCACCATATTTGCAATATTTGCTGGCTCCCAGCTTACACATTGTCAATATTGGAAAAACAGGTAATCAGACCCCCCTGACCTTGAAAGGTCAGGGGGTTTGGTTACCTGTTTTTCCAATACTGATAATCTTCAGACTAGGAACCAGCAGATAACGCAAATAAGGTGAATAATAAGAAAATATCAATTTTCTTTTTTTAAAATCCTGGTCTCTTCCCATCATGAAACAGGCCTATATAATTTTGACCCCCTTGAACCCCACTTTTACATAGTAGAACTGGGCTTTGCAGAGTTTTTCTTATTTCTGCTCTAAAATATATTTTGTTACTCGTTAGAACCGCTTCGACGAGGCGGTCCTAACCAGTACTCACAATCTATATTTTAGAGCAGAAATAAGAAAAATATCACAATGAAATTTTCATTTCTTCGGCGATAAAGGTTACAATGTATTTGTATAGGATTGTTTTGGAAGGCTGAACAGAATGCGTGACTGTGCAGTCTAATCGCACAGTCTGATCTACGTTTTCTTATTCGCACTGGCTGTTTAGCATGTTTTGCCGTGTACTAGTTCATATTATGGTCGTCAAATGTAGGAGAAAGTGAGTCAAAGGAAAAGAAGTGGTAGAAAAAATATCGCAAATTTTGGGTAGGAAAGAGTTACGGAAGAAAAGTCACAAATCACGAAATTTTGACCCCATTTTACTCCACTTTCATTGGAAAACGGTTGTGGTTAACAGGAACAAACCTTTTTTTATTTTTGCTTTGAAGTATAGATTGTTTTGTTTGTTTGTTTGTTTGGAGTTTGACGGCCCTGTCAACACTATTTTAGGTCATTTTTGAGCCGGTCAGTTTACCTATCTACCCTTTTCCTGGGCAGGCTTATACGTAAGCGGTTAACCAGTACAGTGCACATTCTTTCGCCAGAAACTGACAACTGCCCTTCTTGCATCAGCGGAAGGGAGAGAATGACCGTAGAATAGATTTCATGACCAATCTCCACGAAAGAATGTTGCCCACCCCGGCGGGAATCGAACCCACGTCCTCCTGATCACCAGTCAGACGCGCATCTGATCGAGCCACCGAGGCCGTAAATTATAGATTGTTGGTACTCGTTAGAAACCCCCTCGCCGAGGTGGTTGTAACGCGTACCCTCAATATATATTGAGCAGCATATAAAGAAAACTGTGTTTACGGGGGTATTCAATATTTTTTTTTATTTCTGCTCCAAGACATATGTTGTGGGTACTCGTTAGAACGCGTTCCTAACGGGCACCCATGACCTATGATAGCAGTAAAAATAAGAAAAAATACCTCGCATTTTCATAAGAAAAGTAGCCATTTTGGAGATGTGAAAAATGCGATATGTAGCACGGGTGTGTTGGCGTAATGAGATATTAAATATTCATAAAATAAATAAATCATCACGAAAACACGCCTGTATAGTTTTGATCCCCTTGAACCCCACTTTTATTTTGTAAAACCGATGTTTACAGGGGTATACCTTATTTTTCTTATTTCTGCTCTAAAATATAGATTGTGGGTACTTGTTAGAACCGCCTCGATGAGACGGTTCTAAAGAGTACCCACAATCTATATTTTGATGTTGAATAGACTATCGGTATCTTCTTTCCTTCGTCTTTACGTCTCTCTCTCTCTCTCTCTCTCTCTCTCTCTCTCTCTCTCTCTCTCTGTGACTGTCTTTCTGTCTCTCGGCCTTTTGACTGCAGATCAAAAGAAATCCGATGGATATCATTACTAAACTGGATTAACGGTGTAGTTAAGTTCTTTATTGAAAAAAGGGACAAAATAAAGGTTCATACCGCTCTCCTTTGTCTTCAAAAGATAAATGAGCAATTTTAATTAAAACTGAAACTGTCTTTAAAAGCATATTTTCCATTGAGTCCTTACATTCGTTCATTTCACAATGGCGAAAACAGACAAATGTTCAATTTGTTCGGCGAGTTCTAACGTGTACCCACAGTCTATTTTTTGAACAGAAATAAATAAAAACAATGTATACCCCTAAACCTCATTTTTACCATATAAAAGTTGAGATTATGGTTTCAAAAGGCGTGTTTCGCGATGTAAATGCTCTTTAGAATTCACTAATTAAGGCGGTTCTAACGAGTACCCGGCACTTCGCGAATTGTATATTCCGAGAAGTTAGTCTCTCTCTCTGTCCCGACCTCGTATTTCAGTCGTTTCACATAGTTGCGTATGTTTAATTTTCTCTCTCTCTCTCTCTCTCTCTCTCTCTCTCTCTCTCGTCCCCGCCCATCGGGGCTTGGAAAAAAAGATTGAGCGGTTTTAACGAGTACACACAACAGCTTGGAAAAGAAGAAAAATAATGTATACATATCTCTGTCTGTCTGTCTGTCTGTCTCAGAACAGTTAACATTATTGTTTTGTTATGGTTTCTTTTTTTCTTTCTCTTCATCATGAAAACACACCTAAATAATTTTGATCCCCTTGAACACCACTTTTATATAGTAAAACTGGGGTTTACAGGGGTAAACTTTATTTTTCTTATTTCTGCTCAAAGAGCAGAAATAAGAAAAAAATCACGTTTTTTCAAAATGATTTCTCATATTAAAATAGAATTTTATTCAGCTTTATTTATACAATTTTGATGACACGTGCCGAATGCAATAATCCGTTATTACAGGTAAAAAAAAAACTTATAGGAAAGAAACCATACGCGTGCCTGGTAGGTAAATTGATATTATATTGCATAGGCGGCGGTTAAAGTAAGATAGTTGATGACACGTGCCGTACACATTTCTTTTTTTTTTTAAAAAAAGTATTCATTTTAATGAAACAGATAACTACAAGAACTTCCATGTCCCATCTCGTCCGCAACAAAAATATAGACCAGTCCTTTTCGCTAACAGTAGCGTATGGTGCTGGTACGGCGGTTTACATAAATATGTTAGGTCATGCAATGTCATGTCATGTCATGTCATGTCATATTATGTTATGTTATTTATTTGGTGATCACTATCCTAGGAACAAGACCGGTCATATAGTATAGTAAATCTGTAGGGCATACGACGTCTGGTCGGCGTCGGGCTTGCGTCTATGCAACGTCTTGCATCGACGCAGGTGCGACGTTGGTTACTCATTGTGCGATAACTTTTAACATGTACGTCTTTTCCAGATATGTTGCCTGCAAGTAGGCATGATTGTAAATATAGAGTTCAACCTCCAGAGGGTACATATATCTAGCCTTTATGTATCATCAACGTAAAACACTGTATTTTGTATTTTCTGTTGTGTAGCCATTTATATTTTGTATCGTGACCATGTGATAATATTATATAATATGCATGCTGATAGACTAGAAACTGATATAGTTTACGTCTAAATAAAATATTTCTTCTTCTTCGTATAAAAAAGTCCTTTTCACATTTTAAGGTAAGTCCTTTTTCGCGAAAAGGACTCCTTTTCGCATTTTAGGGTAACCCGGCGGTCCAGGCCACACCCCCTCCTAATCAAATACCGTATTCTACCTATTTACCGCACATGCTCCTATAAGCGCACGCCCAAGCTTTTTTCTGGAAAAAAATACACAAGCGCACACTTTACAGTAACCTCCCAACAAATTCATATTGAGTTTTGCTGCATTTTTGACCCCGACAATCATATGTATATGTGGTGAATCCCTATGCTGAAATTCAACTCTATAAAATAAGCATACCGGAAGCTTTTTTTTTCGTATTGAGTGTGCGCTTATTAGGTAGATTTTTCACCACACTATATTCATATAATTTTGAAAAAACTAAGCGCACGGTGCGCTAAATAGGTCGAATACCGAATATCAATTAAATTTATCTAGACCGGTGATCTCGAGATCACTGGTTCGATCCCCGCCTGGTCGGCAACCGAAGAAATATTGACTTGGCCGTTAAACTCCAAACCAAATCAATAAAGAAATAAAAATGAAATATATATATCCGTTTTCAAACACACAACAAATATTTCGTGTTCCTTGTAAGTCTTATCCGTTAGAATACCTGCATACCTGTCAACTTCTGTCATTTTGTCGCCGGTCCATGTATTACGCAACACGAGCCATCTGTTTGGCCATGTGTTTAGCTTAGAAATTATTGAAGGCAGTGGCTATTCGTACGGCCCCGTACGAATAGCCTGCATTGGCTAATCGTACGGCCCCGTACGATTAGCCTGTATTGGCTAATCGTACGGCCCCGTACTTTTAGCCAATAAAGGCTATCTTGGCTAATCGTACGGCCATTCTAGTTCGGTGCCAAGAAAGTGATACATGTGTACTGTTGGTGGTATGAAAAATCAGCTGATCGTACGGCCTTGAAAGACTAGCCATTCCAAGCCCCTATGTGAAACGTGCTGAAACCCCAAATATAAAGGATATTAATGGACGGGCGGTGAAGTTTTTATCAAATTGACCAAATGGTTTAGGAGGAGTTTGCATTTAAAGAAACTGTTGACGGCGCACGACAGACGACCCACGACGCAAGGCTATGGAACCGCACTTCTTCTAGAAGGCGTATTCATCAGATTAACAAGCCCATGTAATGAACACCCCTCTAAACGCCCTTTTATACACTGAAAAAGTAAGGTTTACGGGGGAATTTATTATTTTCCTTATTTTGCTATAAAACATAGATTGTGGGTACTCGTTAGAGCCGCCTAATTGAGTCGGTTCTAACGAGCACCCACAATCTATATGTGGACAAGAATTAAGAAAAATATCAAACATTTTTATCTGTCGTATGATCATAGCTCTAAATGAGGAGGCTTTTTATGTGTCCATTTGTTTTGGATTTAACGACACGCCTACCCTTGTCGTATCCCAGAGAAAGGAAGATTGGAAAACAAAACATGACAAATGTAGACGGACAGACAGAGTGACGGGCAGACGGACAGACAGGGCGATTACTTAGGGCACCCACAAAACATTTCATCGGGGCTTGAAGAAATATATGCGCTGCATGATGCTTTCACTCAGAGCTGGAAACCGACCGCACGTGAGTACTGGTTTTGTTTTGTTTGATTTGAGGTTTAACCCTTTCCCACTCAGGGATTTTGTGAATTTCGCTTATTTTCAGTGTTGCACCTGACAACAACTTCAACTAGCCATTGTTCCATAATGGATGGTCTGTTTTCACCAGACTTTTCGGGATGTGAGGGGGTGCCCCCCCCCCTTGTTTTCACCAAACTTTTCGGGATGTGAGGGGGTGCCCCCCCCCCCCCCCAAGAATATTTTAGTGGGGAGGCGCGCAACAAATCCTAAAGCAAACATAACTACCCAGGAGTAGGAAATGCAGATTTTAGGTACTTCTGGGTCTTAAAATGGGGGTGGGGTGCAGACACGTAAAAACTCGTATCTAAGTGGGAAAGGGTTAACGTCCCCGTCATCACTGTGTATGTCATTCTTCCAATGACGTTGCTTCCAATTTTGGAAGGGTTTATATGCATGGACGGTCTGACATGCACCCGCTTATAAACCCTATTAGTTTCATTGGGTGACAGGGGTTGAGTTGTCATTTCATCTCAATGTCGGGTAAAAGTCCCACAAAATTGAAAGCAACGTCTCCAAAATGACCTATACAGTCTCACAGTGACGGGGAATCTTTTCTAGGGTCATTTTGTCCCTTCCGGTGATTCAAGAATGGCAGTTGTCGATTTCTGGCGAAAGAATGTACAACGTACTTGTTAAACGCTTATGTGAAAGCCTGCCCAGGAAAAGTGTGGATAGGTAAACAGATCGGCTCAAAAATGACCTTAAATAGTGTTGAATAGGCTTTTAAACTCCAAAACAAACAAACAAACAAACAAAACAAACTTGACTATCGTAGTACCGAGACACTTGGAACAATTTAAGGGTGAAAAAGACGTGTGACCAACGAACACAAAAATTCGCCCGCGAAGGCGCAGTCTGATCAGACTCTTACCTGCTCGTGTTACCCTTCTATTAATAAAGAACAACCCTCGAAATCCCAATTTATATAGAAAAAAACTCGGGTTTACGGGGGTATATATTTTTATGCTCCCCGAAGAATTTCGGGGGAGCATATAGTCGCCGCTTCGTCCGTCCCGCTCTTGTCCACAAACTTACCATCCTAAGCAAACTGATAATTGATAGTACGGTTAAACTATTAATTTTTTTCTGTTGACATGTATATACCATCGATAGTAATATTTAACAATACTTATAAGAATATATACATAAATAATATAATTCTGTTTCATACTGCCCAATACACATTTAATATTCGCAAAATATATTTTGACCTATTCCTTGGTACCGAATTATGGCCGTACGATTAGCCAATATAGCATATATAGGCTAAACGTACGGGGCCGTACGATTAGCCAATACAGGCTAATCGTACGGGGCCGTACGTTTAGCCAATTCAGGCTATTCATACGGGGCCGTACGAATAGCCACTGCCATTATTGAAATCAATGTCCATTGAAATCAATAATCACAAGGAACAACAATATGTTCTCACTTGTGCCGATTTTTTACGGATTTCAATCAGGCTGCGCTATCACGAGACAGGTCATTCTTACTGGGACTAAAACGTACATGTAAGAATTTATTTATTTATTTTTTATTTATTGATCGAGACATTTGGGTTGGAGATATTCTGCTTGTGCGTCTGTATAGCATTAAAGCAAAACATTAATGTTTGTGGAAAAAATAGTAAACCGCGAAAATGCTACACAAACATACACACATAATTTTAATTTACTTTTTTTAATCCTTGTCTCTTCCGTTCAGCAAAGGCTGATCAGAATGCGCGACTGTGCAGTCTGATCGCACAGTCTGATCTAATTTTTCTTATTCGCACTGGCGGTTTAGCAGGTTTTGCCGTGTGCCGGTTCATATTATAGTCGAGAATACACATCACGAAATTCTGACCCCTTAGGGGTTGACAGGAACAAACCTGTTTTTTTTTTTTTTTTTTTTTGGTTCTTATTTTTCTTTAAAATATAGATTGTGGGTACTCGTTAGAACCCACTCGCCTAGGCGGTTGCAACGAGTACCCTCAATATATATATTGAGCAGCAATAAGCAAAACCACGTTAACAAATCTGTGTAATTATTACCCCTCTACACCCCCCACATCATATAGAGAAAACTGGTTTACAGGGGTAAACATATTTGTCTTATGACTGCCAAGACATAGGCACCTGGTACTCTTCAGAGCCGCATCAATGGGGTAAGCCTAATGAGCACCCGCAACCCATGTTGGAATATGAATAAGAAAAATATCACAACTTTTCGTCAAATAAAATTGTTTTGTGAGATACGAAGATGCGCTATCTGTCAAGGATGTGTTATCGTAATACTATTAAAATTTTTCCACTTAATATCTTCGTTGTGTTTTTTTTTTTGTTTTTTTTTGCGGTAAAATTTTCAAATCATTTGCATGGAGGTGTTCTTGTTTTCCTTATTTTTTTTTTTTTTTTTTTTTTTACAAGAACGGACAGAACGATTCCTTTTTTGGATCACTGGTGATTTAACCCTACAGATGCCTATCACAATATTGTCATCTGCTTTAATTTGTCATAAGCTGTTGACTTATTATTTTTTTTTTCAGATTGGGCACAGATCAGTCACTGATCCTATAGGTGCAGTCTGATCTTGGTCCACACTGCTTGCTTGGATACATTTTTTCCCTAAAGATTTGTAAGAAGATGAAGAACTTGGGATCTTCAGATATAAAAGAATTGGCCGTGATGAACAATGTCAGAAATCAGAGAAAGACATAGTGTTTGAGTTTTCACCATTTTATTTTGAAAATTAAGTTCACAAGTAAATTAAAGAACGTTATAAATTAAAGTTTATTTTAAACATTGGAAATTATATTATTTTTTTTAGCATGTATATATGTATGAACCAAAACTGACACGTCTCTGAGATGAACATTTCTTTAATCGGGAAAAGTCTGGTTTGCAGGTGCTTTGATTATTTTTATTGATGACTATATCCTTTTTAATTGATAATTTTTTATATTTTTCATTTGTGACTTTTTTTCCAGTGACTGTCTTTCCGATCACCCTTCCAAATACGCGACAATACGAGCGGGCGCAGTCTGATCTGTGTAATTGGACAGATGAGACTGCACCCGCCCGTAAAAATAGGCTCAATGTTAAGACCAATTCTTTTCACTCTTGTGTGCTCAGCAGAGACTGATATCGGTCTGCGCATGCGTAAAGTCTGATTTTAGTTTATCCTGTTCGTCTTAGGGTTTATTCTTTTTGTCTGCTGTCGGTCTGATACCAGAATATATGTTCCGATAAAACACTGGTCTTCACAGTGTAGCCCGAACGGTTTCCGTGTCAGTTTACAATGCGCCGTCCTAAACAGATGTCAATGTGTACACAGACGGGTCACGGAAAAAAGTCAGTTTCGGGTAGGAAAAAAAAGCCACGGAAAAAGTCACAGGATTGGATTTAAGCACGGATAGCTGGAGGATATTGATTTGTTTGTTTGATTTGCGGTTTAACGTACCGTCAACACTGTAAAGGTCATTTTGGAGACGTCGCTTCGAATTTTGTTTCAGCTCTGCGTGGCGGGGGCCGTGGAGTTGATTGAAAAGTATGATTCAAAGTATTGACAATGGCGAACAACGACAGACAACGAAGGTTTCCATCCTTGTTGATCCCTTAGAGTCTTAATTCACATTACGGTAACACACCCCTGTGCTCGCCCCCCCCCCCCCCGCCCATCGGGGCTTGAAGAAATAAATGGGCTGCATGATGCTGCCACGCAGAGCTGAAACCGACCTTACACGAGTACTGGTAAACTGCTTAAAGGATCTAAGTCTGTCCAGATAAAGCGGTGCAAGTCGGACCGTCCATGCTTATAAACCCTATTGGTTTCATTGGGCGACAGGGCTTGAGATGTCATTTCACCTCATTGTCGGGTAAACGTCCCACAAAATTAGAAGCAACGTCTCCAAAATAACATATACAGTGTTGACGGGGACGTTAAACTTCAAATCAAACAAACACCCGTGTGCTAAAATGGCATCTTTCCTGTAACGGGATCTGGATGGAAACGTTTGACATTTTTCTTAAATATAGACTACGTTGTTAGGACAGCCTCAATGAGGTGGTTCTAACTATAACTCGCAATCTATGGTTTTGAGCCTAAAATAAGGAAAATCAACTGCAATGTGTTATGTGAGGTACTGATTGATATGTTCGATTCCAAATAATAACGACAGACCTCGGGTTTTCCCATCTTTAAGACCCATAAGACTCTTCGGATGAAAACCTTTTTATTCATTTTTATCCCAAATATAGATTGTGGGTGCACAATAGAGCTTCCTCAGTAAGATGCTTCTAGCAGATACCCACAATCTATATTTCTGGTCAGAAGTAAGAAATATAACGAATAACCCGTTAACCCCATTTTACTACATATTATTTGGGGTTTACAGTGGAATTCACAACAAATACTCGTGGAATTTTGTGTCAATATTTTTTTTTAATTTGTGACTTTTTTCCTGTGACTTTTTTTCCGTGACTTTTTTCCTGTGATTTTTTTCCGCACATCATTTGACCCTGTATATCCGTGAACCTATGACAACACAGTTCGGTCAATACACACGCCAATCCAGAGTTTTTTTTTGTTTTTTTTTTGTTGTTGTTTTCCAATTAAAACAATAAAATAATGATATAAGCATGATGTTGTATGTAAAACAACATACAGCTGTCATGCAGCTGGTTAAATGTATACCCAAGCTGGTGTTAATCTAAGATGGTCTTAACTCTTTGTCAAATTAATTGTAATTATCTCTCTACGATGCAGGTAAATGTTTGCTAGTCAAAGTTTGCACATCATTTTTATAGGTATTTTAATTTTCTTTATCATCACGAAAACACGCCTAATTTTGACCGCCTTAAACTCCACTTTTATACAGTAAAACTGGGGTTTACGGGGGTAAACATTTCTTTTTCTTATGCTCAAAAACGTAAGTTTTGGGTACTCGTTAGAACCGCCTCACCGAGGCGGTTCTAACGAGCATTCACAAATATGTATGCGAACTAGATTTTTTTCACCTATAAATTTTCATTTTGTGGATGCAGAATTTTCACTATTTTTTAATAGGCGAGTTTTGTAATGTTTTTGTGTGGCCTTACTGGTAGATGGTCTTTATATTTGGAGGTTTTTATATCTTGCATTTGTGGTAAAATGACACGATATTAACTATATAAAGACTATGGGCGCTCTTTGTAGGAGATAAAGTCACAGGAAGAAAGTCACAGAAACACCAGGAAAACACGCATATACATTTTTAACACCATTAAACCCCATATACAGTAAAGCTGCATGGGGTTTACAGGTGTATAGATTTTTTTTTCATTTCTGCTAAAATGATGAAATGTGGGCACTCGTTAGAACCGCTTCGTCAAGACTTTTCCCATTTCTGATAAAAAACACAAAAACTGTGGGTCCAACAATCTATGTTTCAGGCAGAAACTCGAGCAGAATACATCAGAACGTGGCGTCTGATCACGGTCTACACTATTTGCAAAATGTCCAGCAAATTTCCAAGTAGGTTTCGGAAGACAAACACAACAAGACACCCCTAAATTTTGAAATGGACTTATGCTGTATATAAAGTGGAAGATTCCTTTTTGTACAAAATGGACAAAGGGACAATTTTCTAAAATAATAACTTTCTTTACAAATAAATAGAGGATATTTGATTTTTTCAGTGTAAGATCGAATTTTATTTCATCGAATGAACACCAAAACTGTTATTTTCACGAGTGGCGCAAGGCCGTAGGAATAGGGGCGGCAGGGGCGGCGGCCGCCGCCCCAATATTTTGGCCAAAAATGCATTTTTTTTTCAATGCAAAAATCTAAAACCTAAGACAACTGATCTCTTATTTAACATAAATCTACATCAATCCGCGCGTGTCATATCGCTTATTGTTTATTGGAGCGGCGGTACAATTATAGCCAGAGGCGATAAGATGGTGATTAACGACCGTTTAAAGTAAGTGGACCCTAAATTGGACAACTACATTAACACATTCTGTTTAATAACAAAGAGCCGCCGTCTAATTAACAGGTACAACAATAAAATGTACCTGTTAATTAGACGGCGGCTCTTTGTTAATCATGGCTTACTACAATATTTAAACGATTGCAAACTGCAAGTCGATTTTTAAAATAATTGCAAAATTAAAAACAAAATCATGCAAGATCAAAGCGGCAATTTATTACTCGCTAATATTATAGTTTTTGATGCTCTTTCAGCCATGTCCATTAAAAAAAACCTCTTGAATAAATTAAAAATCCTCACAAAAAACTAGCATTACATCAGTAAAGATGGAAGAAATTCCGAACCAGCCAAAAAATTTCAAATTTCCGAAGCGTTCTTTCGGTCAGAAAAATCCAGAGCAGAGGTCTTTTAATCCTCAGTGGTTCGAAAAATGGAGTTGGATTCATTATGATGAGGTAAAGAATTTATACCGTTTTTTTGTCTTTCCAAAGACATCAAATTTTAACAAAAATAAAGACACAATTGTTTTACTTAACATTGAAAGTACTATCTGCAACAGTTAGGAATCTCACCAAGTTGTGTATTAGCAACTCCGAGACAAACATTTTGTAATTTAACATTTAATTAGTAAATTTGCTGATTAAATATAGAATTAGCGATCTAATGGTAGACAGATGCATGGACGGGCAGACTAAATAAGGAAATAGAATAAAGACAATTCCGGTTTAATGGTCTATTGCGGTAAAACAAGTTACCATTTTAGGGAATATAACATTGGTTAACTGAAACGCACTTTTGAAAGTATGGTATAAATGTGCTCTCTATTGTTTGAATGCTTGACTTTAAAATGAGTAAACACAATGAAATTTACTGTTGTTTTATGTCAGAATTTGCAGGAAATCGCACCATTTTAGAGTCATATTTTCAAAAATCTCCAATCCGAAGGGGGACACCCCCTTCCGAACCTATCCCCGTCCGCCGCCCCAATCTCAAAATCCTTCCTACGGCCTTGGACTGGCGTAGCCACGAGTGAAAATAGCAGTTTTGGTGTTCATGAGTGAAATAAAATTTGATCTTGCACTGAAAAAATCAAATTTTCTGTTTCTTACATGCTTCAAAAGGCAATATTTAGCGTCTTTAATGGTGTCGCTCACATTCGGAGAAAAATATCTTTGTTCCTGTTCGTTTCGCGTCAATTTAGTGGTGTTCATCGTGTTTAGTGGGTATACTATTGGGTGCAAACTTGAGAAATGGCCTGGGATGGTATTATTATGAATGATTAATGAAATAATTGAGAGAGTAGTTTTCCAAAGAAGTTGCTGGCATGTCTAACGTCGCGCGACAAAAGACGTGACGTCAGCGTTATAAATGACGTCAGTAACGTCCCCGTCACACATGAACGGGCTATGCGTCAATTAGAACACATTTCAGTATTGTTCAGTTATCTGACAAAGATAAAATCGAAATTAGAGTTAGATTTGAAGAAAAAAGTAGTCCCAAACAGTGAAAAATAAAAAATCGTATTTTCACTGTTTGAAACAGTGAAAATATCGATTTATATTTCACTGATAAATCTCTATCATTCATTGAAAAGCATGTAAGAAACAGTATTTGAGTGTCTTGAAACATGAAATCTTGTGATTAATTCCCAACTGATGTGCCCACCATCAAATGAACCTATTAAAATAAACTAAAACAAACACATGGCACAGTTGGCAGTGCTTCTGACTCAAGAGCCAGAGGTCACTGGATCAAGCCCCTGTTTTCGCGAATATTCAACAACTGCAACTGCAATCCTAGAGATTCAAAATGGGCATATGACAGTGACTGGTGAAAGTGTGTGCACTTAGTATCGGATAAAGGCTTCAAAAGGCCACTTTTGAATAGTCTTAAAGATGCTCTCATTACATGAATTTTACAATAGCACTAAAGAGAACTGGAGGATGCTATAATTCTTAAATTCCTGTAGTTTTATAAGCAAATAGTGTAGACCCTGTTCAGATGTCAATTCTGTGGTATCTGCTACGGGTCTACACAGTCCCACTAGAGGGTAGCTTGTCTCTAATGAGGTCCAGACTGTTTTCTTTTGTCCTGTAATTCCTGCAGTTCAAGCAAACAGTGAAGTTCCTGCTCAAACGCTGTCTTCTGTGATTTCTGATCAGGGTCTATACTGCCCTTCTTGAATCAGCGGAAGGGAGAGAATGACCGTAGAAAAGATTTCATGATCATTCTCCACGAAAGATTGTTGCCGATCCCGGCAGGTATCGAACCCGCGTCATCCTGATCACCAGCCGGACGCGCATCCGACTGAGATACGGAGGCCGTGGGCACCAGTTGGATAAATACAGAAGACAATACTCTCCGTGGGTATTTGTTAGATGCCGTCGAACAACACGTTAGCTGGTTAGTAAACCCCACTTGATACAGAAAAAACAGGCAGAAATACAAATAGCGCAAGTTTTTTCAACAAACATGTCGTTTTAAAAGCCAGGAAATAATTGACCTTGTCACACTGATGAGCTGTCCTTATATATAAATAAGCTACATAGAATGAGGTGTTTTTTGGGTTTGTTTGTTTTCGATGTTTACTGTGAATTACAGGGTACCAATTTGTTTAAAAATCCTTTTCCGACCTGGTGCTTACAGACTATGGGCAACCAGAGTGGGCGAATACTACCGATTTAAAATAATCACACTATATCTATAGATGTGGGGCTTATTCTGTTTATAGCGCAGGAACGCAAACAACATCGTATACTCTAATGCGACTTTGTTTGAACGTCTTTGCTCAGTGTGGTAGTATGTAGTGTCTTGTAATTCAGAAATCCACTCGTACAATAACAAGTTTTTCATAAAATTGATATAAAATGTCGAATTGCATGTGGTTCTAACGAGTACCCACATTCTTGTGTTTTGTCAACACAGATCTGGAATATAATTTTAAATTCCAGTAAACACCACATTCTGCTAAAAATTTGTTCATTTTGGGCAGAAATTATTGTCCGGATAACAAGCATGGGGTCGGACCCCGCCCATCGGGGCTTGAAGAAATAGATGAGCTGCATGATGATTCCACGCAAAGCTGAAACCGTCCCGCACACGATTACTGGTAAACCGCTTAATAAGCCTGCCCAGGCAAATCGGTGCGAGTCGGCCCGTCCATGCTAATAAACCCAATTGGTTTCATTGGGCGGCAAGGCTAGTCATTTCATCTCAAGGTCGAGTAAAAGTCCCACAAAATTGGAAGCAACGTCTCCAAAATGAACTTTACAGTGTTGACGGGGACGTTTAACCTCAAATCAAACAAAACAAATAAACAAACATGGGGTGGCTCAGAAATACGGCACGTTCGTAAAGTTCTATGGCTTCTTGTTGCAGGGATTTCCTATTTCCATATAAACATTTTGGGTCAATCAATTTAAAAACTTTGCAAATTTCATTTTATGTACCAATTGTATTAAATAATTTTCTGATTTTGATTTTCAGACTGCCTTCAAAACCTAGTCTTCGGGATTTATATTCTATCATCTTTTCTACAACCAGAGAAGGCCGAGAGTGCAACAGAGAGATCTTTATGTATCTAACCTTAAGTGATGCAAACGAAGATGCACTGATGATTTAGGAGGCCTCCTTTCGGACTGAACAAGTTATTTGTCTAAATCGTTAGGGCGAGGTTTGCGGCCACGTAAAATCGATTTAAGCCGGTGGAATTTGTTTCACTGACCGTTCCAAGGCGGTTCTTCTGTCGTGGTTTGTTTTGGTTGTGGCACGTCTTTGGTTGTGTGTAGCGCTTATATTACTTTGCTTTGGATAGCCTTTTGGCCATTTTTGGGGAAAGTAACTGTCCTTTTGGCTTTCCGCTAGTGATGTTTCCATTAGGGTCCAGTTGGTCGATGTTTGTTTCTTTCCTTTGGTGACTCGGATGGGAGCTGTGGGTTAATTGTATCGATTCCTGGTCATTGCCTTCACTGCTATTTTACTGACAGTTTATTCACATTGCTGGAATATATTCCAGTGGTTTCATGGGAAATTTTAATGTTCCGACTATTTGTAAGTATTTTGGAAATGGTTGGAATACTCCTGTAATTTCAAAGATTAAACACTTTTAGTGACAGTAAATGTATCTTATTGAAATTGTTGGAACATTCCAGCAATTTTTTACTTCAGTAGATTTCATGATGATGAAATGTGAAAGGTTCCAAAGTTGAAATCCTTGGAATATTCCTGCAATTTTAGCTTTTCCATCATTATGTATTCAAGAATGTCAAGAATTCTGTAAACTGATGGAATATACCCTTAATTTTAAGCAACTTAAAGGCATTTATTCTGAAACAGTAAAACACACCGTGTGTTCATAATTGTTTTATTGCCCCCTGTGGTATACTATCTATAGCAGATCAAAGGCGGTCCCTAATAGGGTGATCAGTAGCTCTTGTTGAATCCCCTGACTGAGGTACATAAGGGGAAAATCAAAAATATACACTCCAGTCAACAGTTAGTAAAATATTGATTTTCCCCAGGGAGGCCCCTTACCTGTTGAAGACAGAGGAATTGTCTCCAGTCAGCACTGAGGGCTACATAATATTATGTAATGAAATGATAGTCCTCAATAATCAAGAATAAATGCCTTTAAGGGACAGAATATCCATCTAATGGAACTTGTTGGAATACTTGAGCAATTTTTGACTTCAATTATACGTAGTTTTCATGATTATGAAATAGGAAGTGTCATATTCCTACAAATTGTATAAAGTTTGTAAATTGTTGAAATATTCCTGTAAATTCAAACTTAAAAAAGTTTCTCAAGTGAGATATTGCGTATCATTTGGAAATTGTTGGAATATTCCAGCAAATTTAGATTTCAGTAGTTTTCATAATTATGAAAGTTGAAGGGCTCCAAAGAATATTCCTGCAGTTTTAGCTTTTTCATTGTTGTACATTAAATAATGTCAAGAATTGTACTGTTGAATCATGTAAGAGGGTATGTTTATTCGCACTGCTGGAATATATTCCAGTGATTTTAATGACAACTCACAAATTCTCACAAATTGTATCTATTTTGTATATTGTTGAAATAGTCAAGTACTTTCAAAGTTTAAACAACTTTAGATTTTAGTATCATGATTATGAAAGTTGAAAGGCTCCAAAATTTGAAATCCTTGGAATATTCCTGCAATTTTTGCTTTTTTATTATTAGAGGTTCAAGAATGACAGGAATTCTGTAATTCCAAAGTTTAAGCAATGTTAGTGGCAGCTTATGTATCTTACTGAAATTGATGGAATATTCCAGCAATTTTTGACTGCAGTAGATTTCATGATTTTGAAATGTGAAAGATTTCCAAAGTTTGGAATCCCTGGAATATTCCTGCAATTTTAGCTTTTTCATTCTTGTTCATTCAAGGTTGGAAAGAAATTTGTGAATTGTTGGAACATTCCTGTAATTTCAAACTTAAAACAATTTTACTGACAGCGATTTAAAGTTGGAATATTACAGCAATTTTTGACTTCAGTAGTTTACATGATTATGAGATGGGAAAAGTCATATTCTGAAAAACTGTGTATATTTTGTAAATTGTTGGAACATTCCTGTAATTTCAATTTTAAAATAGTTTTAATGAAAGTTTGTGTATTTTTTGGAATATGTTGGAATATTCCAGCAATTTTAGAATTCAGTCGTTTTCATGATTATGAAAGGTGAAGGGCTCCAAAGTGTGAAATCCTTTGAGTAGTCCTTGAAATGTTGCTTTTTCATTATTATATATTTAAGAATGACCGGAATTCTGTAATTCCAAATGATATTACTGAGATTGATGGAATATTCCAGCAATTTTAGACTCCAGTAGATTTTTATGATTTTGAAATTTTAAAGGTTCGAGATGTTGAAATCCCTGGAATGTCCTGCAATTTTAGCTTTTTATTCTTGCTCATTCAAGATTTTCAATAATTTTGCAAATTGTTGGAAAACGCCTTTTAAACTTCAAACAATTTCACTTACAGCTTGTGTATCCATTTGAACTTATTGGATAATTCCAGCATTTTTTTAATTCAGTACTTTACATGATTATTAAATAGGAAAGCCATATTCTGAAAAACTGTGTATATTTTATTAATTGTTGGAATATTCCGGTAATTTCAAACTTAAAATAGTTTTAGTGAAAGCTTGGGTATCTTTTGGAAATTGTTGGAATATTCCAGCAATTTTAGATTTCAGTAGTTTTCATGATTATGAAAGGTGAAGGGTTCCAAAGTTTTGAAATCCTTGAAATATTCCTGCAATGTTACCTTTTTTATTGTTGCACATTCTAGAATGTCAAGAATTGTCCTTTCTTATCATAGTTATAAAACAGGAATTATTCAAATTGATGGAATATTCCAATGATATTATCAATGGAAAATTAATCGGAAAGGCCTTATTCTGGCAAATTGTGTACACATTGTAAATTGCTGGAATATTCCTGTAATTACAACAGTTCCAATTTTAGTGACAGCTCATGTATCTTTCAGAAATACGTAGTTAGAATATTCCAGCAATTTTAGACTTCTAGTCGCATTTTTTAACTGGATTGCTGGAATCTTCCAATGATTTTAGTTGTGAAATACATGTATAGTGATTTATTATTTGGTTGTTTAATGTTGCATACACAAAATGAGAATAAAAAATGAACTCATATCTTGTCTTCTTGTCTACTCTCTTGGTTGATAGCTGATTGGTCACAATGGTGTTAGGTCAAGAAAAGGCTCCAAAGTTTGCAATCATTGGAATATTCCAACCATTTCAATGGTAATGAAGTAAATGCAGCAGAAATAGATACGGATAATCTTCAAAGTCTGAATACGAAGATAAATATAGATTGTCTTAGTTCATATAAATCATTAGAATATTTCCGCAAATTAAAGCCCACACAACTTTCTCTATATATAAATCAGTGGAATATTCCAGCAATTTAAGTGTGACCATTTTGTAAAAAAGGATAAAAATGTCTGGTCTGATGAATAGAAAATAAGATGTTATGGTGCAAATTGCTGGAATATTCCACGGATTTTATTGTTTAATTTGAAGGGAGGATTTGAAGACAGGATGTTGTACCCTTAAATATTTCGCAGTTTAAGAGGGTATAAAACACATTGTAAAATTCTACCATTGTTTTGACCTAATATTTTGACATCCAAAAACGTGAATTTCCTTACGAAAAAGGGAATTTCGTGCAAATTCCCTTTTTATTTTGTATTCGCTTATTTGTATAATGCGAGTAGGTGCTCCCTTGAAATAGGGTAGACTAGGGAAGGACAGGTCTTAACGTAGGGACAGGGGCAGGGGTAAAGGGTAGGGGCAGGGTTAGGGTAGGAACTTTCAATCCTGATCTTTCAATCCTGTTCCTTTCTTTCTTTCTTTCTTTCTGTCTTTCTTCTTATTTCGTCTTCACCCCAGGAGGGGACACAGACGGTGTATTTTACATACACTCCAGTTTTGCAGGATGAAAGTCCACACAGTAATCATGTAATTACCGCGGGGTCTGCACAGGGGATTGCTCTTCCTGCAGAGAGAGGCTCCAGTTAACGTCCCGATCCGAAGGACGATGCACTTTATGACATTCATCCTTGCCAATGATGCCAATGCTGCGTGTTCGGACACCGAAATTATCACCGCCGCAGGGGATCGAACCTGTGACCTCTAGCACCAAAGGCAAGTGCACTAAACACTGAGCTACCACGCTCTACAATATTCTCACGGTACAACTTGGTGCAAATGACCATTAGGACACCAATACCCTGTCATTTCTCGTTAGCAGGGGGGTCCTGTCTGCGAACTAGAACTGAATATTGTCTTTCAACTTTGATGTGCGTCCGTGGCCTAGTGAGTGAGTGTTTGAGTTTTATCTCTCATCAACAGCTAAGGTCATACGGAGACGGGTTTAAAGACTCATCCGAAAGTCTGGAGAAGCCCGGGATTGATCCTGCGACCTCTGCTTTACAAGGCGAGTATCATAACCACTCCGTCACGGAGGCTTCTACCGTGGCCTGGTGGCTTTTAATTATTAGGTGTCTCACCGCTGTGGTTCGAGCCTGGCTCGGGTCACATATGAGACGTCAAGTTCTACAACGGAAGGTCAGGTGGTTTTTCTCCGTGCATTCCGGTTTTCGTCAACCTCTTTTTAATGACCGGCTCGATATGAGTGAAATAATCTTGAAAGGACCGAAAACCAAAACCTAAATATAAAACTCTTTAAGCTGGAAAACTTTCATCCTGGGTGTATGAAAGTTTACCTTTACGCTTTTAAATGACATGTCATCCAGGATTCATTTTTTTTTCTCATTTGAGTCAATCGAAGATCACGTTTAATTTTTAGACATTTGTGCATTTGGACAGAGACATCTGCAAGATGTTTGCAGTAGTCGTCGCTTTTCGGAATATATGTTCCTTTCTTTATCGTAAAGAAATAGAATGGCATATAGAAAACATGGAAATGAAGATATACGAGGGGAGTTCAATATGTTCGTAGAACTCGGGGTTTAACTCACAGATTGGAAGACGGGTTTAAAATTATTTTTCAATATAGTCTCCCTTTACTGCAATGCAATTGGCCCACTTTTCTTTTAAGCAGTCAATGCCTTTAAAATAAAAGTCGTGAATTTTGTCCTCAAACCAAGCCTCTCTAGCAGTCTTGAGTTCAACATGGTCCCGAAATCTCGTTCCATGCAAGCGGGATTTCAAATTTCAAAACAGATAATAATCACTTGGCGTCAGGTTAGGATTGCATGGCAGGTGATTTTACTGCTCGAACTTGCACTCACTAATAGCAACTTGTGCAACTCTGGTCTTGTACACAGCGGCATTATCATGAAAAAGGACACCAGCAGCTAGCTGTCCCCTTCGTTTTTCTTTAAAAGCAACCTTTAATTGTTAAATGATATTGGCATTGTATTATCCTGCAATTGAAGAAGCAGCAGGTTTGAAAATATATAGAGTTTATGTTTTTTTTGTTTTTTTGACGGATTACGGTGAAATAATTCACAAGTGTTCTAAGGCTTCCGAGTAAAAAACGAGTGAGCGAAAACCTTAGAACACGAGTGAATTATTTCTCCGTAATCAATCAAAACAACAAAATAAACTGTTTATTACATTTCCATTTATGTTTTCCTTTGAATTTTCAAATTCAACCAGTCTGATTTCCAACCAAAATAGTTCCAGTCAGGGTATGGATTTCAAGAGGCGTGGTTTAGTTTGAAAATCAGTCGCCATCTTATTTTCATTTGTTTGCAAAAATCATCCTGTCCTTGAAATACAGATGCACAAATGCTATGAAATTACAACTTTATTTTCAAGAAAATATTACTTTATCTTCGTGTTGCAGGTCTCTCCTCAAAAACGTCAAATGAACGCGAAAATTCTGATTTCTATGATTTTATCAGATTTTCCGCCAATCGTCAGCTATTGTTATTGTTGTCACCAACGACGTCAGCAACATCGCCTAGCAATTATGACGTCAAAACGTTCGAAACGAAGAAATGACATAATTCACTGTTGAACGATTATCGGGTTTTCTTTCCCCGAGAAAAATAGGTAATTCATTGTTAGAAATTTAATAAATCAATATAATCTCTTTGGAGTCCCAAAACACCGTGGCCATTACCTTGCCGGCTAATGGTTGGGTATGAAATTTCTAAGGTGGGGATGGGCCAGGGCGCTTCCATTGCATGGACTCTTTTTTAATATCTGGGTCCAAGTAGTGAAGTCAAGTTTCATCTCCTGTTACAAGACGAGTGTGAAAGTCTTCTGGATTGGCACTGTACACTTCCAGAAGTTCTTGACATTACTCCACCCTTTGCTGAAGATCTTGCATGTTCAGGTTTCATAGTACCCACCTGGCAGAAACTTTTGGCATTCCTAAATGTTCAAGGATTATATAATTCCATTAGAAATACCACATACTGAAGCAAGTTCGGCAACTTTGATTTGGCGATTGTTTAGCACAAGTCTCTCAACACGGCCGATCATCTCCTGGCTGATGACATCAGCAGGGCGGCCTGGTCCTGGGTCGTCCTTGGTGAGGAGCTTAATGACTGCTCGGAACTCAATATTCTGACTTACTATTTTAGCCTATGGTTATAGGTTTTCAAGCAAAACGTAAGAGCAAATATGTACGTGGTTACTTTAAGTTTAATCATATTTTATTGCATATAATAGCAAGCAACCTGACAAAGGTTTACTCTGCCCATAAAATGAAAAAGGAAATCTTAAATTGTGTAGAAAAATTACGAGTTCTACGAACTTATTGAACTGTCATCGTATGAGGTAAAATAGAAGGCAAACAGAGCTAAGAAAGAGTGAAGAATAAAAGTTAATGGATAATCTTTGTTTTTCACAGCAAACAAGATTAGATTTTGTATCTATTTAATTAAGTACATAAAACATTACTGTTCCTGAAACAAAACGCATTTACAAATGCCCTATTCTTTCAACCAGTAAAGTTTCTTTTGGGGCTTGCTCAGTCACAGGTATGACACTAGCAAATCTTGAACCAGTCTGAGAACAACCTGATTAGCAATTGTGGTCATAAAACATGAACCTGACAGAAACAGATACCATGATAAAAACGGACACTGATACTGTGAAACTGATATTGGTACGGTGATAAGCTATACAGTTTTGGATGATCTGTATCATTGAACATGATTATCTCATGTGGTTCCATAAAATGATAAAAATGAACTTTCTGTGTCATCTCGAACAAAAATGCAAAATTATTTGGCGTTCGAATGGGCCAGACCAAGAGTTAACAACCCAATTTGTGACGTCTGTGCAAACCAGAATCATATACAAAATTAATTTGCTGTAGTAATTATTACGTCCTGGCTAACTACCATACAAACTATAAAACGTTTAGTGTATCGATAGATATAAAAACGTGTTTTCAGATGGAAGTGGCAATACAGGATTAACATGTTATCACCGCTTAACATATACAATATCATAGTAGGGCTAAGAGTCTAACTGTTGGTTTTCTTTTGTTCCATCAATCCAGTTATTTCATACTATCGCGTCCACATCGCTGTTTCATCTATGTAGTCATTTGATTTCTTTGTTGTCAAAGATGTAGCACACGAATGCCTCCATGCGGACTGAACAAAGTATTTGTCTTAACCACGACAGAACCAGGGCGAGGATTATGGCCATGTAAAATCGATTTAAACCCCTCAGTGACATATTGTTTACTGACCGTTCCAAGGCGGCTCTTCTGTCGCGGTTTATTTTTGTTATAGTTTGCCTTTGCATGTATGTAATGCTTATATCTTTTTTTTATTTTGAATAGCCGTTTGACCATTTTCACACTGGTCAATTTTTTCACTGGCTTGCCGTGTCTTACGTAGACTAACATCGAAATCTTTCTGGAGGAAAATGGCGACGTCCATACGTTTCTAAGCGGAAGTATACAGTATTTTCGTTTGTGTTCAACACAGAAACATACCACCTATCCCATGCAGTACAGAAATGACTATGTTTTTTTGTGGCACAATTCAATGTACATTTTGTGGTATCTTTCAGGTTGTCCCGAATATTTGGCTCAAAAATCACTCGGGGTAGCTATATTTTAAAAGAAATGTGACATCTTGTACATTGAGTTGTGAGGACTTTCTTGTTTTCCTTTATGCATACCGGCTTCTTCATACCGACCCGAACATTCATAAGACATTAACCCTTACGCAAGGGGCAATGCTCAGAAAATAAAAAAGGAAATATGAATTTGACGCAGGCTTTGGCGAAACTTGATACAACGCAATTTGACGGTTGCCATTTTATTGCGATACCGTCAAGTTAGTGTCACTACTTTTATGCTGTATGAGCGTATCATTTAACTTTGCTAATCATTCAATCCTAAATCCAACAACCCCGAGAAAGGTTGATAGGCAGATAGACGCTATGTTGACCGAATTGAACATTCAATATTTTTGGAGGATGGAGAAGGGCGCGATGTAAACGACCGTTTCAAGATTGTTTTACTTTTATACAGCTGATGGTCAATCATGAGCGAGATAAAACCGGAATGAAGAGAGAAAAACATGCAAATTGATCCTATTTGGGTTTATGGACACGACAACGCTTATGAGTCATTTTTGGTCGTCTCACAGAGAAACGGAGAAAAGACACATGAGAGATAGTAGAGGTGTTGAAAGAGAGCGATAAATGGAGAAAGAGGGAAACTCAATAAAGTGGAGAAAAAGAAGAAATAAAAACATTCCCCTCTACTACCCTTACCTGCTAGTAGGGTGAAAAAGGCTGGGGAGGGGAATCTAGTCCTTAAGACTATTTGGTCCCTCTGTCGTCATATCCGGCCCGCCATCTTGGATGATGTCACATCCTGTCCGCCATCTTGGATGACATCCTGTCAGCCATCTTGAAATGTCATCACATCCGGTCGGCCATCTTGGATGACGTCAATTCGCGCCATTTATTTTCGTGGTGCTTTAAACACACGCGCCATCTTTTTTCGCGCGCTTTCGTGTTTAGTTTAAGCATATTATTTTATTGCTAGAGACAGAGCAAAGGGGTCGGGCCACACGTTTTCATAACAAAAGTTACGGCCCTTCCCCTACATTGTAATATACAAACATTGTAACTCACATGGCAATGACATTACACATAGCAATACAATTATTTTTCTAGACGAACGGTGTTCTATGCGTTCTAAATATTATAACCCTACCGAGCTATTCTATAGTGACTATCAATATGCACCGCCTGATTAAATGTATTCAAGTAGCTCGGAAGCATTAAAGGGATTAGTCGTTTGAAATATACATGATAACAAAACTAAAAACATGTACAAATAAGAATAATTAAATAATGACCAAGAAAATAATGAGGCGTGTGTGCATGAATGCGTGAGTCTGTGTGTGTGTGTGCGTGCGTGCACGTGTGTGTGTGCGTGTGTTAAGATTTGTCAGGAGTCCACACCGCCAGACTTATGGAAAGGCTTTTGAAGAGTGCTATGTTACTTAAATATATATACTGTCTTTAGTACTTGTACTACCTTCGAATCTTATAGGTTGTTTGCGAATCTTCTTGACCCTTTGATAAACTTTGAACGGCGGAAAAAAGCGTTGAATTCTGTTGGATACTTAAACTGGCATCACCAAAAAGAAGCTTATCAATGTTTGATGGATGTAGCTCGGAAAAAAGGTATACGGCAATCGGTGTAGCTTGGACAATGGAAAAAGTAATGTGTTGCATCTTCAACTGCAGTATTGCAACTGCACATGGGGCTTGGGCAGAGATGATTGACATAAAGATCATATTTCAAGTTACTGCAATTATTACGAATTCGAGCATGTTGCACTGATAGGTATCTATCACCATTGAGGAAATACGACGGAATTTTGGCGTTATTTAATCGCAGTCTTTTAATGCTGTTTTTGAAGCTAGAGAGACTGTCAGCAGACCGGGTGTCATTATTAAGCAAATTTCACAATGACACTGAAGAAGGTATACAAGATTTTCTTGAAATTTCAGTACGTGAAGCGGGAGTTACTAAATTATTGTTATTTCTTAGTTGGTATGGATTAGTTTCTCCAACAAAGGGAGGAATAATATCTTGAATATAGTCACGAGAAAGCCCATTGACTGCTGTGTATATAAAGGATAATATCAGCTCGTGTCGTCTTTCAGAGAGTGGTACCCATCCACATTCACTATATAATTTGTCTAGTAAGACAGACCGGGTTAGTCCAGTGACTATCCTGGCTGCTTCATTCTAAGAGTTTTTCTAGTGTGTTTGAGTTCTGTGCGATACAATAGTCCCAAAACAATTGCTGAGTACTCCAATATAGGTAAAACGTAAGAGAAGTAGATTTGGTTAGGTGCGACTCTGTGAAATGTGTATTTTAATTTGCGCATGATGCCAATGATTTTAGAAGCTCTATATACAATATTTTCTATGTGTTTGTTGCAGCGCCCGTTATTGCTTAGTGTTAGTCCAAGATGTCTGTAATCAGATACCAATGAAACGGGAATTCCGTCAAATTCGATGACTGGAGGATGTTCATACCGCTTAAGGGTAAATAAGAGCGCTTCGATTTTCAAAGGGTTGACATTTATTAACCATAGTTTTGACCAAGCTGACAAAATTTTTAAGTCCTGGTTTATTATGCCTTCAAGATCTTGAATTGTGGATACGGAAGAGAACAACGAGCTATCATCTGCAAAAAGCCTAGTTAAACTTAAGAGGGAATCTGCTATGCCGTTAACATAGATACGAAATAGAATGGGCCCTAGGACAGAGCCTTGAGGAACCCCTGCATTAACAGACAGAGAGCTTGAAACGCAGGATCTGATGACAACTCGTTGAGTTCTGTTAGAAAGATAGTCTGTGACACAGTTTAAAAGAGATCCGCTTATGCCATATTGTTTCAACTTGAATATTAGACCTTTGTGCAAGACTCTGTCAAAGGCTTGGACACGTCGCAAAAGACCACACATGAATACTGATCGTTATCGAAAGTTTGGCAGATGTGGTGATAAATGTCAATAAGCTGATAAGTAGTTGAGTCATTGGGAAGGAAACCAGACTGATATTTGTAAAGGAGATGATTTTCGTGCACGTGGTTGTAAATATGTTTGAATATTACGCGTTCCTGTAGTTTGCCAATGCTACTTAAAAGAGAAATAGGTCCGTAATTGGACGGTAGAGATTTGTCGTCTTTTTTTGTACAGAGGTAAGACATATGATTCTTTTAGATTAGACGCAAACACACCTTCAGCAAATGATCTATTAAAAAGAATTGATAGTGGTAAAGAGATCTCTTTGGCAACTGGCTTTAACATTCTGTTACTTATTTTAGCAGGGCCTGTGGCTTTATTGGGATTCAGTAAATTAATTAGGGTTTCTATTTCTGAGGCTTCACATGAAATGTTAGTCAGAATATTTGGACATTTAGCTTGAAAAATACGGAGGTGCGTATTACTATCGTTTATGCCTGAATTATTTCTGATATATTTGCCAATGGAAAGCCATAGAAAGACTTCCAAAATCTCGGACATACCCTTCTCGGCGTACACCTTTTCTTCGTTCGGGTCGATGGGCATGGTGGGCGAAGCTTGCTTACCAAGTAATGCTTAATATCCGCGGACGCCTGATTACACTCTTCTGAGGTCCATGTCTGTTTATCTGAACATTTATATTTGCCACTTTGTCTATGGATTAACGATTTTGGATTAACGCTTTGGTACTGCGACCTAAACTAGTTGTTTAAGCAATTAGCCTTTTCTTCGTCTGAAAAGCAGTAAAGGTTTTGGTTGCCTACAGAAGAGGTAACAAGAGGAGGAATATTACTAGATGTGTTTTTATGTTTAACAAAATGACGTGTGACCTGCCAAATTTTTTTCTTATTATTGTTGTGGAAATCGGAAAGTGACAGTTCTAAGCTATTGTAGAAGTTTTCTTACGTTATTAACCTTATTTCTAGCATGCTTATATTTTTTCCAGTCATTCTCATTGCCAGACTTTAAGGATTTTTTGTTTAGTCTGTCACGGATGCGCAAAAAGTGGCGGATTTCTGAATCGAACCAAGATTTGTCATCAGGGCGAACCGTTACTTGTTTACTTGGAATATATGTTTTAACAAAACTGAGGAAAGTGTATGTGAATTTTTCAAAGGCTTCATTAGTGGAACCCTCATGTAAACAATTCCAGTTGTGGTTTAGTACCAATTGTTTAAGTTGATCGAAATTTGCTTTCTTATAAAGCCAAACTTGCCTTTCATATGACTTCTGGCAGTGATACTGGAAAGGAAATCTTATAAATGTTGCTTTGTGGTCGCTGATTTCAGACGGAATAGTAAGAGTTCCTGAGTCAAGATAAAGGAGATCATCAGGAATTAATATTGGATCCAGGCTTGCACGCTGCCGGGTAGGATCAGTGATTCTATTTTGCAATGAATTTATCAACAACACATCGTTGAGATTATGGAAATTTGGATTCAGAAGATCCTCATTCAGGTCTCCAACTATGATTATATTTTTAGAAACCTCAAGAGCTTTTTCAATATTTAAATCGAGGTTATTGAAAAAGCGCCCGCCAGCCGTTGTTGGGCGATAAAAGAGTCCTAATAAGTATAACAAATTATTAACCTTTATTTGAACCCATATAGACTCATCGCAGAATATTTCCAGTTCAAGTTTTCTAGTGCGGATGAGTTCTGAATTTATGTAATCTAATAAACCTCCTCCGTGGTTACTTCTGTCTTTTCTGTGGGGGACATAAAAAAATTCAGATTATACTAACGAGTCGTTAGCAATCCGATTATCTAAACGTGTCTCAGAGAAACATAAAATATTATAATCCAGGAAATTATATTTGATATACTAAAGTTTGTTGCGAATACTTCTGATGTTCAGGTGTCGTACGGATAGATCAGAAGTAGAATTTGTGGGTTCTGGGTTTTGCTCAATATCGAACGCTTTTAGTAACAGAATGTACATGAAAACTTTAAAGTGATTATTTAGAAAGCCATCCTTGAGGATTGAGAGGTTACTGTGAACTGCATTTTTAAAGGCCGTGTATGTCATGGATAACATCACAGTTATGATTTTGAGTGACAAAAAGTGGCACTGATCAAGAATGCCTTTAGATAGAACACCGTGGAACAGGTCGATGGCGAGCCGCCATTGGTCAGTTGATACAGTCATCGTGGAACCTTACAAAGCAAATCAGGGCATATCGCCAGACCCGTCCCACAGTACCAAACAGCCTTACTCCTCTGGCCACCTGACAAGTACAGGGTATAAGAAGAATAACAATAACAACATGATAACAAAAAGATGATAAACAAACGTTGAGAAGGCATTTATACGTCTCCGCTTGGAGAATGTAGAAATACTTGGGGTCGATTTAAGTGGAGAATTAAATTTTCCAGGGTCGTTAACACTACGTCTGTGCTATATACATATAATGGGTCTTTCGTGGTTATAAAATGTTCTTATGTGTGCAATCTTCCGGATTCAGCCACATACACCTCCAACGGATTCTCGTCAGAACCGCCTCGTCGAGGCAGTTCTAACAAGCATTCCGCCATCATACACCAGAGTAGAAACGAGACGAACATGCACATCCACGAAAACCCGGTCCTACATGCACAACAGCGATGTTTTTAGGGCTCATAACGGTCCAATGGGTTTTATTTTGTACTTTCAACGAGGCTCTTATTTTATTCCTAGGTCGCGGGTACTCGTTAGACCCGCCTCATTGAGGTGGATCTAACGTCAACACACGACCCACTTAAGAAGCAGAAATCTGGAAATGTTACAATTTTACATCAGAAACTTGAACGTTTTAGAGATATGAAGGAACGCACCATTTCCCATGGATAACCTAAATGTGTCGCTGTTAAGAATGAATGAAAACACATAAAAGAACACATAAGTAACCAAAGACATACATGATGGCTTCAGCTCGGGCAAGCCCACGTATCCGGGGTCATCGTTGTAACGAGATGAAATAGGAAACCTCTCTGGTGCTTATGCACATCTAAATTATTTTAGTAGGTATATGGCAAGGCGGTGCGAGTGAAATATTTAGGTGAAATACGGTAGGCAAAATATTCTGCTCAATGCACAAGTCATGCACATATCAAACGATGTATGCATGAGTGGTTTGTGGAGATTTTTTTACCATACAGTTGGCTGCTATAAGGCTGATTTCTATAAAATTTGCCTAAAAAATCACCAACCGCCAAATGGTGCCATATATAATTTTCATACAAGTCACGATGCTGTGGGTGTTCGTACAGACGGGAGTTATACCATTGATTTATAGGGAGGTTTCATCATTTTTTTCCCTAGGGGAAATACTATTTTAACGTAAATCAATTATCCACTCGATTTTGCTATATGGCTATGATTATGGATGGTATCTTCACTTTGCCACGGTCTTAGCGAGCTAGCACGAGTATGCATGGTTTTCCGGTAGTATTCATAGGTGTAAAAACCCTGAAAAACGAACATTATTCAGCAGCAGGTCAAGTGCGAACAAATGAACACGACATCGTGGCGGGACAGAGAATGAATACAGAACGGTATGTTAAATCTATGTTTAGTATTATTTTTTGTTTAGTGTATTTTTTGTATAGTTCCTTTCCCCAAAAAATGGCCAAATGGTCATCCAAAATAAAAAAACACAAGTGATACACACAGTAAGTAACAAACAACAACATAAATAAACCGCCACAGAAGAACCGCCTTAGAACGGTCAGTGGAAAGAATTACACTGGGGGGGGGGGGCTTAAATCGATTTTACATGGCCATAATCCTCGCCCTTACCTCTGTCGCGGTATACACTGATTTTGTTTAGTCCGCATGAAGGCTTCCTAACTCATCAGTGTTACATCTCCGAGAACAAACAAATAAAAAAGCTACAGAGATGAAACAAGGTTGAGGACTCGACAGCATACAACAACAGAATTGCTGGAGCAAAAGAAAACCAACAATTAGACTCCGAGGGGCCCGACCAAAGACGGAGCATCAGGCGCCAACCAACTTAAAGCATACTAAAATAAAATTCCATTTATGTTTTTACGCTGGAACCGTCATATAATCTTAGGCCCGACCCACCGGTGTGCAATCAAAGAGGGAAGCAAAGTTGCCAACCGTGACTGGGTTAACCACCATGCATGCAGTCTGTTTAATAACATTTATGTTGTACCCAATCTTTATATATCGACGAACGATTTTACGAAATTGGGTACTAAAGTCATTACAGGCATGTATTTTTCTAAATTTATATACTAAGTCACCATAGAATTCGGGTTCCGATAGGCCTTGTTGCAGAAAGATTTTAAGTCAAACATTAAATTTTGAAACCAAATCAGAATGACGTCTATAAAACTTAAAAAAAGGCTTTACGTACTTTATGATACCGATTTCCCCGAATGAACAAATGAACACAACATCGTGGCGGGACAGAGAATGAATATAGAACGGTATGTTAAATCTATGTTTAGTATTATTTTTTTGTATGAACATGCTTGTAGGTTTTGGAAGGGTTTACTTCTAGTATTCCTCAACTTTCTGAAGCCTATTCTGGATTCACTTTTGAAGCCTCTGTGGTGTAGTGATAAGGCTACTAGCTTTGCCAGCTAGAGGTCGAAGGATCGATCCCAGGCTTCTCCAGAAGTAGAATGAGTCTTTTAAGCGAGGTCCTGTCTCATTCTGACCCTAGACGTTGGTGAGACGTAAAGATTGGACACCCGCTCATTCTAGATTCATTTAGGCTTTTATAGACCCCTTTTGTAGAATATAATTAATAAACGTCGGGTCACACGTTCGATCCATAACTTTTGACTAGCAGTGGTTAGAAAACCGTGGTCCCGTCTCTATATGATATTAGGTGTAGAGGGGACGTAAAATTAAGACGGGTTTAACCATATCTTCATCATCAGGGCAAACTCTTAAAAGGGCCTGTCGGGTTATCCCAGATGATGAACCGTGATGAATTTGATTTTACAAGCATATTCATGTTGAGTAGAAATAATTTTCTTCAAGAAGTATTACGA
The DNA here is from genome assembly GCA_963580285.1 of Lucinisca nassula. Lineage (NCBI taxonomy): Eukaryota > Metazoa > Mollusca > Bivalvia > Lucinida > Lucinidae > Lucinisca > Lucinisca nassula. The sequence continues at coordinate 2,388,188 of OY757016.1, read as the reverse complement.
GTTCATTTTATTATGATGCCGTTTCTGTTTGAGAACTCTGTTTGTACATGTATGTACATATAAAGAACGTGATGATGATAAGTGAGAGTATTTGGTCGCCACATGTATAACGGCCTGAGCGTCGTGAATGACGTCAACTGCGTCATCAGCGTCACGAAGACGGTTGTGACGTGGTGCCTACCAAATACGGAAAGAATTTACGACAAACATTGTTGATCCTTATGAGACACTAACAAATGTTGTGTAGAATAGATGAAAATCTTCCTGTTTTTAGTTTCTAGCTGTTGTTAATGTAATGAATTTGTGAATAGCCATATTTGTGAGCCGTGTCGCGGAGAAGGATATGAAATGGGGTTTGTTATGTTTCCTGTAATTCGCGGGTGACCAGGTAGCGCAAAGGCGTGGTCTGTTCAATTGCCTCTTACCTGTGCTAATGTAGTGAGCACGAATTTGATGAGCATTATGCTCAGTAGTAGTGAGCATTCTTATTTCTGTAGTGCTCAGTAAGGAAACATAAGCTTTGAGTATTCTTGTGTCAAGCGCTTGGTGCTGATAATTTGATGCACAGTCAAGTTCAGTTCTGCTGTGCAGTTATTTGTCGCATGCACTGATCAGCCTGTGTGTCTGGTCGGCGCATGCGCAATAACGGTATATGCATGAACATATTCTTACTTCTCCGGGAGGGGGATCATGATATAGCATGTACGTTTCGTGAACTGTATCTTAGTCGATTATCGTAATTTGCAGGCACAACGATGTGTGGTGATCTGCTGCTCCCTGCAAGATAGGAGCAGGTACTGGTACGACGCTGTCGGTTTCGTGTCCAGCAAGGGCGGACAGAACTATTAACAGACCGTCGAGGCCATATTAAACAGGTCGTAGGAAACAACCTGGAGTCGATTGAAACGAAGAAGTTACCGGGACTTCAAGTTTCGAAAGTATTCAATCGCTAATAGTATAGTTCATTTTGTGGTCGACAATAAGGTCGACAGACTAGTCGACAAACTAGTCGACAGCAGTGCGCGAGAGTGGGTTCACCCTAAGTGAACTTATAATCTGGCCAGTCGCGTTTTTGTGTTGTTTGTTTTTCTTTTTTTTTTTTTTTTTTTTTTTTGTTATTTGCTTCTGCAGACATTCACGTCAACCCGTTCCGAGCACAGAACATTGTTTTGCCTTCGGGGCGGACGTCGTGAATGGGCTATAGAAGCAAATAAATGTGATGTTCTGTGTTGGTATTGCTGTATATAGATACTGTAAATAATTCATGTCATTCATATGATATATTTCTTGTGCCTTACCCCACAGCTGCCCGTACACCTGTCAGGGATCACGCTGGGTTGTCTTGTCAGCATGGGGGTTCGCGGGACGCCGTAAACCCACATGTAACAATCGTCAGTATCCGCACGCCCCTGTTATGTATCGGATCTGGGAATCTTAGGCGGTATAGTATAAACATATTTTAATGCAGCATTACCACATATCACTGCGAAACGCTGACAATTATACATATCTTGGAATTTGATGCTAATGGGTGCACCAGAACCCCCAAAACGGGTAATTTGCTAACAGTGGAGGTTCAGATCAAACGCCACAGAACAGTGCGTCCGATCAGGGCTCTCACTGTTTGCAAATTGTTCCACTAGATTGCCAATACATTTTGAAGATAACAGCCTGCAAATTATCTGGTCCGACACTGAACCTACCCCCTGGTTGTCCTCAAATGCCAAGTTCAAAGACCTTACCGAGACAAAATATAAGACCTCTGAAACACCGGCGAGGACCCCGTTGTGCATCCGTGTCCCGTAGCCGATACTTGCTCCCCAAACAAGCGAATATATCGTGGTTCAAAAAGCATCACCACTGTCACAGCACCACATGACTCAGTAACATGGATGAGTCTTAAACCAACTCCGTCAAACAAAACCATGTCGCGAGCACCAGTTTTGATTACCTCGTTGAGGCAATTCAAACAAGTATCCACAACATGTCGCAGACAAAAAAAACTAAGACATACGTATAGTTCGACAGCTTTTCAAGTATCAACCGGGACCCAGATGCAGTTGGCGGCCAGTATCTGACTTTCATGAAAAGCAAAAAGTGTCGATTCTTACGATCTGTCGAGGTCAGAGACAGACAGAGGTCAGAGACAGAAAACAATAGCTGGAAATATAACGTATGTATAGTACATTGGAGTACATACCTACGACTTAAAAAAAGAGATCAGGAATGAAAAAAAAACAAGACGGTTTGAAGTATACATTACTGATACGGTGAAGACCTGATTTCGTCAGACGCGGTCCAGGTAAATAAAATCGATCAGTGAAATGGATAAGTTGATAGTGGCGTAAAAGAGTGAACCACTACAGGTAGGTTTGACTGGTTGTACCGTTATCATTATTGTACCCGTCATTGGTTGACAAGACAGATTGTACCGTTATTACCGAAGCGACTTTACCTTTTGCCAACAGTGGACACTGCCTGATAACAAAAAATCTTCAACTTATACAGATCTATTTATAGTGCACAGGTAAATAAATAAATACACGTGGCCAAATGGTATATCGTTGTGATAGTCCTTCAGGCAAACTCCATCCCATGAAAACCCTGTCCAAAGACGGTGGTTACTCGCTACAACCGTCTCAATGAGGCTATTCCAACGAGCACCCACAATCATTGCCAAGGTTAAGACTAAGACAAATATATCAATTGACATCCAAAAAAATAAAATAAAAAAAAAAATGAAAGGATGTACACGGGTGTATCATCTAACAGGGATATTTGACTATAAGGGAAACATGTGCCTCAGTTCGGTTGTGCCATCCGCAAAAGCCCGTCCTCGGATGTCAGACACATGCCATATTGGACTGCTCCTCAAGGACCAGACCAATAAGAATCCATGTCGTGATATTCTACCCGCGTAATCTGGAGCCGCTGATCAATACTGTTTGAATTTTAGGTAACATTTGGCATTTTGTTGGGGCATCACGACAGCACGCCCATTCAAGTATATTTGAAAAATAACCACCAAAAATGAAATAAAAAAAAACAACACACAAATAAGTAAATAAATAATAATAATAATAAATCTTGTTTTCCATATTTCCGCACTAAACACAGTCCGTGGGAACTCCCTAGAACCACCTCAGCGAGGCGGCTCCCACGAGCACACACAATCCCAGCTCCTGAGCAGAATAAAAAACTAATGGTACCCCCATAGACCCCAGTTTTACTGTATAAAAGTGGGATTCAAGGGGTCAACATTGTATAGGCTTGCCCTCGTGATGGAATCGAAGAGTGTTACGTATATGTTCAAATTAGACCTAGTCAACAGAGGAGCCGGTGTCGCCCAGTCCCATCACTTCCTCATTTTATTCCCTAGTCCCAGGGCAAGGTGAATATTATAAGAGGGTGATATACGCTTCGGATCATCTTGTTTACCCTTCTTCACAACGATCCAACCGTCCCTGGTCTAAAAACTGTCTATTTCACCACCTTTCTTGAGAGGTAACAATGTTTGAATCACTTCATGATCCATAGCTAGCGGTCAGATCTTCAGTCATGAAGGTTTTGTTGGGGTGATTCTTGAGGAGCTTTTTCAGCATGAATACTCTCCTTTTGTCGTGGTAACGCGCGAACTTCACAAGAATTTGTTTAGATCCAGATTTCGTGGGCCTACCCACATAATGGCACCGCTCTATATCATATGCATCAAATTTACGAGCGTCTTTTAAAACCTCAGTGTTCAGAAAGTGCAGTACGGCGGCAGTTAGCTGTTCTTCATCCAATTGGGGACCCACAGTCCTATCAGACTTCAGGTTATGAATTCTAAGTGAATTCCTGCGCCCGTACTGCTCCAAATCGTTGTGATTAAGGCACAGCTGATCGATTTCGGAGGTCAGCAAGTGAACAGTGCACTGAAGGTGTTCAATCGTGCTGCTGTTTGAATCTAACGTTATTTTTTGTTCGTCAAGTATATTCTGTTGTTCTATAATTATAGACTTCTGATCTTTAATTATGCTGTTCTGCTTTTCGACGGTACCCTGAAGAGCTTTGTTGGACTTAATCATGTCTTCTACAAAGGTTTTCATACCAGCAGTAGCAACGTTAACAGTTTGAACGATTAAAGGCATTTATTCTTGATTATTGAGGTCTATTATTTCATTGCATATTATGTAGCCCTCAGTGCTGACTGAAGAGAAGTTCTATGTCTTCAACAGGTAAGGGTTCTCCTTTGGGAAAATCACTAATTGACTAACTGCTGACTGTAGTGTACATTATTCATTTTCCCCTTATATACCTCAGTCAGGGGATTCAACACAAGCTACTAATCATCCTATTAGGGGCCGCCTTTGATCTGCTAAAGATAGTATACCACATGGGGGCAATAAAACAATTATGAACACACGGTGTGTTTTACTGTTACAGAATAAATGCCTTTAAGGGACTGATCATATCCGCAAAAACAGGAGTGATGCTATCTCTGAATGTTTGGTCATTAAAGGAGAGCTTAATCATGTCCGAAAATGCAACACCGGATGAATAAGTTCTTACAGCCTTAGTGGTGTTCCTATCAGTCGCTTTAGATAAGGACGTGAGAGCTTCAGATGATATCTGTTTATTGAGTGGCTCTCCTTTAGTTAGTGGAGGGCCTTTCCGTTTTGAGCCCGCCTCTGAATCAGAAAGAGACCCATCTAGGGGTGTTTCACCTCCCTTCACTACGATCATGGTTGTTGCCATTATAGACTTTTGGTGATTGTTTGTTAGTAATTTTAATTGCACAGGCAAATAAAGGTATGGATAGGTGAGTTTACTTTTATGCAATCGTCACTGTTCAATAGTGTTCAATAGTTGTGTTCAATAGTCGTGTATTGGGTGACTTACATTGTTGACCCAAAATGTCCAGTGCTCCAATAATACATCACAATTTCACAAATTTCATACATTGATAGGTCCAGAGTTCCTACACCAAAATAAGTCCTGGCAAATTCCGATAAATAATTAAATCCATCGTATTTCTACAGCACTCCAAACCCTGTATTTACCGGGTCATTGTCACGTGATAATTCGTCTATAAAACTTAGAAAAGGCTTTTCATAGTTTGTGATACCGATAATCCTGATTAAGACGAGTGTTGAAGTCAGTTATTTTAGCTCTTTTTTATTTAAAGGTGTGAAAGGGGGTCTTTCAAGGTATAGGAAATTTGCATTGGTTTCTGCCCACGCTTGGATTTTGATGAAATTATGCACAGTTATTGCCTTGGGTATAACCATTATAATTACGATGCATTCACTTTTAAATTTTATTTCCGTAGTAATTCATTACATATTTTATGAAGTCTCTATCACAACAGAGAGTACTCTCATATAAACTTGTCTACAGTATTCAGAGTTTCATATATCTAATGCTGCTATGTTTTATGAATTAAAGCCATAATTGGTGAGTTAGTTGGTACTATGAATGAGCTCATATGCCTAGTAATAGTGGTTGGGCATTCAGTTTTCTTTGATGGTGTCCCAATATTTCAGCTCCTATTTTTGTATTCATTAAAATTTTATATGCATGTTTACCATGTTCCAATTTTTGTCAAGACACCATTTTAGCATAAAAACTACCCACATATCTTAGGAACACATTGATGAATTTTGATGGAAATTGAGGACCGGTAACATTGTGTTTTAACAGACTGAATACTGATAGTCCTGATTCAGCAAAATGTGAAATTATATGATTATCATGTTTTGGTCATGCTGTTTAATAATACTTTACTATTGCTTTCAATTTGGATGGCTATAGCATAGTATGGTTTGTGTAAGTAGTTCATACCATAATTATAAGTATTATTTCAAAACATCCATTTCGGTAAATTTGCCCCATATGGAACAAACTATTTTGCCTACAGAACTATACCGCAAAGGTTTTGATGACAAACGTCATCAAACGCATCCATGTAATCATGTGCACAGTTTTCTTTCTGTCTTTCGTGTCTAATTTGGTAATGGTGCTAAGGTGATGTTTAGATTTAACATTCAAACCAACAACATACCAGTCACTTTAAATGTTGCTTCAGATTTTGTGAGATTTGTTATCCGACTCGAGATAAATGACTCGCAAGTCAAACTGTTGTTTGTTTATTTTACCCTAACTGTCCATTTAAAAAGAAAGGTTTACTCTAGGGAAAATCAATAACACTTGAGATTACTTTTCCTGAACATTAAGTTTTCAGAATTTGTATCTGCATAGGCACTAGCCAATCTATCTGTTTTGTATAGCCCCTATGAACGAAATCAAACGGCTTCCTGAAGCTGTATTCCAAAGCCATTTGAATTTGCTTTTAGAATTCACATGGCCCTACATTTGTCAGTGTTCCAAAACTTATGTGATCATGATTGTGTTGTCTATATATCTGTATAGGTCGTTCACTTCATTTACCTATCTCACCAGTTGTTGCAGTTATTACAAAGCACATTATGTTAGATATCAAGAAGCATTTTTAAAAACTGTTGATAATAATTATTCAATCTGTGAGTCTTTATCGCATTACTCATAGGATTTTAAATTATTTTCAGTAAATACATTGTGATGCTTTTTTCTGTCCAAACACTGCAATGCTCTTTCTAAGCTGAGAGATACATTGCACAGAAATGTACTGGTAATTATTAAAGAACAAAAAGCAAGCAAGAATAGTGCTTAAAAAACAGTGAACTTGCATTCAGCAGAAACATTCAAGAAGTGGTTGAACGTTTTACAACCAGAAAAAAATACTAAAAGCTCGCTTCCGATAAATTAACCACTATATTGACAAGGTAAATAGAACGAATAAGACACTAAAGAAACGTCAACAATTACAATAACAACGCAGAAAAGAGACATATTTAGTTATGTGTACAATAAGGAAGTAAACTGTTTCTCTCCCTGTCTAATAGCAAAATTTCACCAGGTCATGGAACAGCTTTGTTTACACCAAATATTCTGCGCCTCATCCATCAATGATATCTTTTGCAACAGAAACTCAACATCAGTGACATTTCGATTTTTGGAAATACTAACCAATAATTACTGTAACTTTTTTGTAAGGATAATAATCCAGCATTCATAAAGACAGAGTATATCTAAGGCTTAATCTGGCCATGGATTTATCAACAGAACTATTTTTACTAGTAACAACAAACCACTTACCATTGTGTCCTTTCAAACCAGCTTCGTATGTATACCTATTTGAGTAGCATGACTTATGCAAAGTCATTAAATAAAGTTGCACATGTTCACAATAATTTTGCTGCTAATAAAAAGCAATATATGTTGTTAAGCCTAATTTGTTGATTAGAATATCTTTTGATTTAGTGTTTTACTACCTACTATTTTGGATAGATCATAGTGTATAAATGAAAGGAAAATATCAGAAATTCATGATATTTTAATAGTTTCTAAGCTAGATCAGCTAAATATGTATTCATTTTGATTTGTATAATCTCATTTTATTACGTAAGTGTTACAAATTGCCTTTTTGTAAGGTTCTTGGATGATTTCAATAAAATAGTAAATTTTGCAGAAACGACTTACCTCCATTAAAGGTGTAAAATTACAGTGTTACCGGTTTTGGATTTTCATGAAATTTGGCATAGTTAAAGAAGATACATATGGCAAGTTTTCCTAGCCAAATGAAATCTTGACAAAGACTAAAACATATTTATCTTAGGGATTGAATTTTGATAATTTTTTTTAAAGTTTTAATTAAAAAATGAGATTTTTGAAAATTATTTTATCAGAAAATGTGAACTTTAATTAATTCAAAAGTTTTTTTAGTATCAAAGGAATGCCTATGGAGTTCTGCATTCAATCCAGTTCACACATCTTGAAACTAAATAAAACATGGGATTTAAGACGCACTTATTTAGAGACAGGCACCAGCTCATGGAGGGAGTCAGTAAGAGTGGCCTCCTGAGTCTTACTTTGATTTATAAAATTTATTAAATACATTTTTATAGGTTGTATATGCTGAGTTATTAATATACAAAGTTTAAAGAAAAAACATGCATGGACACAAATGAAAGACCCCCTTATTATGATTGTTTTTGTTTTTGTATTTTTGCTAACAGTAAAGGTTCTGATGAGACGCCGCAAAGTATCATATTAATAAGTCCGTGAAAAGAACACCTCTCTAAACCTCACTTTACACTGAGAAAAATTGGGTTTACAGGGCATAGGTTATTTTGTTTATTTCGGCTTCAAGACGTAAGTTGTGTGTGCTCATTAGAACCGCCTCTCTGAAGTTGTGGGTACTCGTTAGAACAGCCTCATCGAGGCGGTTCTAACGAGTACCCACAATCTATATTGTAGAGCAGACATATGAAAAATAAGGTTTACCCCTCTAAACCCCAGTTTTACTCTATAAAAGTGGGGTTCAAGGGGGTCAAAATTATATAGGCGTGTTTTCGTTATGATAAAATGAGTGAAGCTACCATCTTCTAACGCCCTGCAAGCTTGGTCATTTTTATTAGTCGACGACTTTTTGAAATATTTTTTTCCAGAAAACTGAATTCGACATTTCAGTCAAATTGTTTCTTAATTTGCATGAGATGCAAAATCCTGTTTTCCAGAAAAAAAAAATAGCCATTAGTTTGTCGTCCGCTGAATAAGCCAAAGAAATCAAGAAATGGTAATTGTTAAGATGTGGTTACTACTGCATTAAAGGTCTCGTCCCTAAATCAAATCACATTTTCTAGGCTTGACATTCTGTGCCTGTCAATACATCCCTGTACATGTCTCTGTCTGCAAGTAAATTCTTGTATGTGAGCCGGCCCACGCCCATCGGGTCTTGAAGAAATAGATGGGCTGCATGATGCTTCCACGCATAGCTGAAACCGACCGCACACAAGTTCTGGTAGACTGCTTAGAGGGTCTAAGCCTGCCAAGGCAAAGCGGAGCGAGTCTGACCGTTCGTACTTATAAACCCTATTGGTTTCATTGGGCGACAGGGCTTGGGATGTTATTTCACCTCAATGTCGGGTAACAGTCCCACAAAATTGGAAGCAACGTCTCCAAAATGACCTATACAGTGTTGACGGGGACGTTAAACTTCAAATCAAACAAAACTGTCATGTGAGCATTACCGAAAGTTGTTTCTACATAAGGAACAAGAAAATTCCGTGACTGATAGGCAAATTCAGTGGCATGTTAAATGTTGGATCAAAGAACATGCTAAGTCAAGGCGAAATTTTAAGCCAGATTTCAAGATAGTACATGTATCTGTTATCATTGTTGATATCGTGAGGGTGACCTGAAATCGAGGGTCGACGTCAAATCGAGGGTCGTCGTACAGCCACTGGAGCATATAATATAAAGTAATATTCCGCTATTAAGACCCTCTAAAATTAAGACTAAATCTGCTTTTAAAAGCTTATAGAGAAGTTTTCAGTAATCTTTCTTTGTGTTTTCTGCACCTGGTGTCTCCTATTGGTGTATCAAAGTACTTTGACGTCAATAAATTGAGGGACCATTGTTTCGCGGCGTCTGCTAAGTCGGTTTAAGCCTTCACACTCTCTACCCTTTTCTATAGACCTCAGAAAAGATCATTCTCATTAAATGTCCTTCATTTTTCTCCAATCTACATCTCGTAACAAAATGTATTGGCCTATAAATTACCGGAAGTTCTTGTGATTTTCTTCCTTATTTATTTTTTTTTTTTTTTGACAAAATATAGTCCCAACCGGCGGAAGCAGATTGCGAATAGAATCATAGCAACGGCCTTAGATGCCACCCTACTGTTACCTTCTATATTAAATTATGCAAATAAATACAATGTAGTTTATTTTAGCTTTAGAAATTATTTTCGAGGATAAGACGCAACTGCAGTGGCAGTTATTCCAACGGGCCATTCAAACCAAGAAAGGCCGTGAAGGTAAGAATTTACTGAAATTTCTGAAAATCGATTCAAATAATATTGCAAAGATTTTAATTTGCAGTTTCGTTGTTTTCCCATGTATGAAAGGTTGCATGTTATTGTTTACACTTGTAAATTAGTGACCTGAAAAGTAGGTCCGGTCTATAAACGGTCACTAGACATATTATAGGTCAGTAGAAGGTATTGTAGGTCATTACCGATTATAGCGTGCAGTTATTCGACCCCCTTTATTAGGTTACTAGAATGCCTGATTGCGGTATAAAAATCTACATGGTGCAAAAGGTATTCCAGCCACAGAAGTTCGACTTTATACTGTTCACAACCATCCTACCTTGCGTAATAATTCTACCATACATGTTCAGCTTGCACGCAACTTGACAGTCACCTTCATCTTACAAAGTCAATGGGTGTGATGACTGTATATATGTAATACAAAGCTACCGAGGATCGACGTGAATTGTTTTGTCCAGCCAGTACACATGGATGGTCAGTTTCAGCTTTGCGTCATTGGACGGGTGTAAAATTGGATTTCTGTGTCGCACTATGCTTACCACGAATGCGACAATAAATGGGTAAAAAGGAACTTAAATACATATAGGTGTTTAGACCAGCTACCGGTAATAACCCATTTTATTTGTTTCTCGGAGAAACCGCCTAACGCGAAATCGGCTATTTTATCCGCAAAACGGCGAGAAAAGATAAAATGAGCGAGAAATTTCTCGGTGAAATTTCTCCCGATTTCGCGGAGAAAATTCTCGGAGATTCTCGACGAAAATTTGACCGATTGCTTTCATTGAAAATGAAATTACCCGCGTTTCGCCGAGAAAAAAATACAACTGGGCTTACGTGAAATTTTCGGCTCATTATTATTTCTTCGTTTGTTTGGCGTTGTTTTTGTAAACGGAGGTAAATGGTAGTCATTGTTAAATCATAATCAAATATTCTTTCATGTTACACAATTTCATTTTAGTAATTTATTTCTCCTTTGTATAATCCCTTTTTAAAAGTCTCATGCCAACTTTTATTCACATCACGAAAATACGCCTATTTATTTGTTACCCGCTTAAACCCCACTTTTAACTGGGGTTTACAGGGGTATACATTATTTATCTAATTTCTGCTCACATAGATTGTGGGTACTCGTTAGAACCGCCTCGCCGAGTCGTTTTAAAGAGTACCCAAAATCTACAGCAGATATATAAAAAAATGCCAGAATTTTTATCCGAAAATTTTCCGTTTTTAGTGGTAAAATTTTTCAATATATTTGAATGGGCGAGTTCTCATAATGAGTCGTACATGTAGGTTATTAACACCATAATGATGTGTGACATTTACCAAAAGCTTAGCTTGATGAAATAGATGGTCTCAATGGTGCTTCCACGTAGAGCTGAAACCGACCGGCATGCGAGTACTGGTGAACCGCTTACAGTATTTAAGCTTGCCCAGGCAAAGTGGTGCGAGTCGGACCGTCAATGCTTATAATTTAGTTCGGGAAATGGCTTAACGTTTTGCAAACAGTGTAGACCCTGACCAGAAACCGCGTTCTGTGGTGTCTGATCTGGGCCTGCACTGTTTGCCAAGGTACCCCTTGAGGGGTTTCTGGTACTGAATGGGTTAAGAGTCAGCGCTCTTACCCATTAGGACACGGGGGCAGTTTCCTTCGGGGTGTACAGTAGACTTAACATGATACCCAGGTTGCATGTCTGTACAAACTTCGCTGATTATCTTGGAGAGTTTTGTAGTTCTGCTCCAAGTTAGAGATTAGACTTATACGCAGCCTTGGAATGCTTGCCGCGCAATTTCCCCATATTAACCCTTTTTGTACCAAATGGGATCTTCCTCCTTATATATAGCATGAGTCCATTTAAAAATTTAGGGGTTTCAGGTATTGTTTTCTTCAACATTTATTAGGAAAATGGCCGAACGTTTGCAAACAAGGTAGGCCCTGATCGGACGCCGCGTTCTGCGGCGTCTGATCTGGGCCTGCACTGTTTGCAATGGTACCCGTTTAGGGGTTTCCAGTCTGAAATGGGTTAATCTACATGTATAAGTAAAATTGAATTGTAAAGGCAAGAAACACAAGCGGGCCTCCGTGGCCTACTCGTAAGCATTATATCTCCCATTCGGGTTACATGTGAGCTTTAGTGTAAGCATCAGTGATGTTTAATTACTCGCAGTGTAAGAAAAAGATCAACCAAAATGTAGAGTGAGATCAGCGCACACACATACATGTACAAGCAGGATCCCCGTTATTATATACATTGAGTTTGATTTTTCTTAAGTATTTACTTGAGAAAAAAGTAAAGTACTCCCGATATGGTGAACCGATGGAAAATCAACAGTTTTCAATTTATGAAGCGTTTACACAACAGTAAAAATGGGAACACAGAAAACATTCACCATGTTCATACTGCGTTGTAAAGTGCATAAGATGCAAATCATTATGATTCCAACCGGATCAAAATCATACTTTACGATCGCTAGAGTTTTCGATCTTTGTACAAAGAACATGCATTTCGTCATATGCTTCAAACTTTGTGTACCAAATTTTAATGCATGAAAAAATACATGCACATGAACAAATATACATGTAGGTAAATGCAGATTTCGCGGAAAAACACCGTGAACGACTTCACCTGTACTAATTGGCTTTCTCCGAGAAAAAGGGATGTTCGCGGCATTTCGCGGAGAAATTAACCGCTTTAAAACGCGAATTGTTTTTCTTCTCGGAGAAATTCCTCGCTTGTTCTCCGAGAAAAAAAAGCCAATTACCGTGGAGAAAAAAAAAATATGGGTTATTACCGGTAGCTGGTCTGTAAATCATATTTAATTATTCCGAATACATGAATAGAGGCATTCAGAACTTATTTAAGTCTTATATGACACTATCCTGATCTCAAGCGATGTATGATCACCAAAGTATAAAGCTTTACCAATATCTTGAGGATCCAACTGATTTCATATACCTCTTTTAACCCATTGCATGCGGGAAACCCCTAAAGGTGTACCTTGGCAAACAGTGTACCGTCTTGGCAAAAAGTGCAGGCCCAGACCAGACGCCGCAGAACGCGGCGTCTGATCAAGGCCTGTACTGTTTGCAAACACTGCGGGCCCAGATCAGACGCCGCAGAACACGGCGTACGCCACAGAACACGGCGTCCGATCAGGGCCTGCACTGTTTGTTATCCAAAATAGAATACAAACGAAAAAAAAAAGGCCTGGCACCCCTTATATGACAAATGGACTTGACCAACATATAACAATGGAAGAGTCAACTAGCATGCAATGGGTTAACAGTCTCTAAGTTTTTCAAAAGCATGCGCTATCTGTAGGACCGTTGATTCGTCAAAGTGTTTTCCTGATATCATCATTCCTATAGGAAGACCTGATTCCGATTTCCCTGCATTGATTGACAAAGATGGGTGGCCAGTCAAATCAAACACACAGGTATTTCGCAGCACGGGTCCCATTCTAGAACGGTCTAAAATAAAAATAAATAAATAAATAAATGAACACATTCTCTATTTACAATAGATAGAAATTCCTATATATTGCACCAAATCAAGTACATTTTGCACATTAATTAACAATGTGCGTTCATGGCAGAACTTTTCCCATGTGTTGATTTTGAGTTGATAATGACTGGAAGAATGTATCAAATATCGATAATAAAACACAAAATTCATAAATTGCATAGGAGACGCCACCAAATAAACGTGGATGGTCTCTGGTTCACCAGTGCACCATCTCCGAGAACAATATTTATCAAATGATTTCAGGGAAGAAACTATGATGAGGACTTGATAGCCTTTCATGTCGAAGTAAGAAACTGCTTATTTTTTAGTCCTGGAGATGAGATGTATCCCTAAAGATGTCGAGAAAAATTACATCTGAAAATGCCGTCTGCTCAAGTTTTTTGCAAACCTTTTAAAAATATTTTTACGTACAGGCAAACAGTGTGAACCCAAATAAGACTGCTGCTAGAGGAGCAGTCTGAGTTGGGTCCAGACTCTTTGCAAAAATTACTTTTAAAGTAACTGGCAGACGACAAAACACACGACAATTGTCGTGATTGGCATTTTATGATTTGATCAGCTTTTTTATGATAAGAAAGTTAGATAAACGAAATAAGATGTACACTGTGATTGTATCATTAGGTAAACAATATACGAATCTATGTATGGAAAAATCCGTCTCGAGAGTGATCCCGAGGGGCGGGTTTTTCTATACACCCCTCACACCCATGAATTCTTTGTCTTGCATACCTTCCATTTCTGAGCGTGGATTTTTAACACGGCAGTCACTTCGGTCCGCACTTCGGTTGCCGACGTCCGCCATATTGTGATGACACTTTAACAGTGATGTTTAGTGACGTCACGTAACATGCTGTGACATCAACTTTAAGGACGGCGCATATGAGGTCGTATTCTACCAGTGAATTTTTCAAACGCGAGAATATTCGATTTTTACCCCGTCCCTGGGTAAGAACACCAGTGTTAGAACAAAATTTCTATCCCAAGCTAAAACTATGGATTTCCTTATCTGGTGTGCAAAATAGAAGTGATGGCAATGATCAGGAATCGATACAATTAGTTCCCATCAGAGACACCAAGGGAACGAAACACAAACATGAAACAACTAGACCCTAATGGAAACATCTCTAGCGGAAAGCCAAAGGGTCAGTTACTTTCCCACAAAATGGCCAATTGGCTATCCAAAACAAAATAATATGAGCGATACACACACTTAAAGACAAGCCATAACAAAATAAACCACGACAGAAGAACCGCCTTGGAACAGTCAGTGAAACGAATTCCACTTTGGGGCTTAAATCGATTTTACGTAGCCACAATCCTCGCCCTTACTTCCGTCGCGATTAGGCAAATAATTTGTACAGTTCGCATGAAGGCTTCCGAACTCATCAGAGCAACCAACATCTCCGTGATCACAAAAATCCATCATCCACAGAGATGAAACAGCGGTCGGTGAGGACTCGACAGCAGGAAACCACTGAAATGCTGGAGCAAAGGAAAACCAACAGTTAGACTCTGATGGGGCCCAACCAGAGACAGAGCATCAGGCACCAACCAACATTACATAAAATTAGATTCTCTCTAATTCTCCGTAAGTCTTTACGCTGGAACCGTCATAGAATCTGAGGCCTGACCCACCGGCGTGAAATTAAACGAACTCTAGTAATTATACGAACAGTAGAGGATAATACGAAAACTAGTAATTATACGAACACAAATAATTATACGAACACTAGTAATTATACGAACACTAGTAATTATACGAACACTAGTAATTATACGAACACTGGAGGATAATACGAATTCTAGTAATTAAACGAACTCTAGTAATTATACGAACATTAGTAATTATACGAACACTAGTAATTATACGAACACTAGTAATTATACGAACTCTAGTAATTATACGAACACTAGTAATTATACGAACACTAGAGGATGATACGAACTCTAGTAATTATACGAACACTTGTAATTATACGAACACTAGTAATTATACGAACACTAGTAATTATAACACTAGTAATTATACGAATACTAGTAATTATACGAACACTAGTAATTATACGAACACTGGAGGATAATACGAACACTAGTAAGAAAAGGTTACGCAGGAAAGCCACAATTAAACAATGCAGCCATCTCAGTTCACCGAAAGAAAGTAAGTGGCATTGAGGCACACACAAAAAACAGTCGGAACATGAACCAACGGAACAAAGCCAATTACATGTAACAAATAAGAAAGAGGAAAAGAATGACCGCCTTGGATCATTGCCTTCTCTTCTATTTTGGGACTGTCACTAGTAATATATATAATATATAAAATATATATATATATATATATATATATATATATATATATATATATATATATATATATATATATTTTGTTTGTTTGTTTGATTTGAGGTTTAACGTCCCCGTCAACACTGTAAAGGTCATTTTGGAGACGTTGCTTCCAATTTTGTGGGACTTTTACCCGACATTGAGATGGAATGACATCTCAAGCCCTGTCGCCCAATGAAACCAATAGGGTTTATTAGCATGGACGGTCCGCCTCGCACTGCGGTTCCTGGACAGGCTTAGATCCTCTAAGCTGTTTACCAGTACTAGTGTGCGGGCCGGATTCAGCTCTGCGTGGAAGCATCGTGCAGCCCATATATTTCTTCAAGCCCCTATGGGCGGGGGCATATATATATATATATATATATATATATATATATATATATATATATATATATATATATATATATATATATATATATATATATATATATATATATAAAATATATATATATATATATATATTTTTTTTTGGGGGGGGGGGGGTGGGCTTCAACTCTGGAGTTATGAAATTTCAACCCTCGCCCTCAGTTCAAGTACAGTATCAAACAGAATAACAATAACACATTGATCCGCATGGATGCTTTCTAGCTCAACAATGAGTTAAAATAAAATACATGGTAAAATGGTTAAGTATAGATCAATATTATCATGAATCAGGGTTGAGGACTCAACAACAATCCGACGTCAGAGCAGAAGAAAATCTCCAGCACCCTTGGAGGTATGGACCTGGGTTTTGCGCTCGACACATCGTTTTATGATGGTTAACATTTCTGAAAAAAAAAAATCAAAATCCATCCAGAAATATGAAAGTTTTTGACTGGGTTTAAGTTTCGGACGCACGCACGCACGCACGGACGAACGGACGGACAGGGGCTACGCTTTATGCCCTTCCACCGTTCTTCGAATGGGGGTGTAGGGTGGGGGCATAAAAAGGTCGGGGACGGACAGGGGCAACGCTATATGCCCTTCCACCATTCTTCAAATGGGATTGTGGGGTGGGGGTGGGGGGGGGGGGCATAAAAAGCTCGGGGACTGATATGAGAAGATTTAATTTTGGAAACCGTTATAATTCATTGGCTTCATTTATGCAGATTACTCAATACATCACCAAAACACGCTGCTACAATTTTGACCCCACTTAAACCCGACTTTTATATAGTAAAGCTTGGATTTACTGGGGTATATATTATTTTTTTTTTTTTTTGTATTTCTGCTCAAAACACATATTGTGGGTACTTGTTAGAACCGCCTATATTGTTGGTACTTGTTAGGACCGACTAGATGAGGCGCTTCTAACGAGTTTCCACAGTCTATGTTTTGACAAGAAATATGAACAAGAGGTCCATGATGGACCTAAGCCGCTCACCTGAGTTATGATGTACTAATATTTTGTATAGTTTTTCTATATTTAGCATTGGTAGCCATTTAGTACAGAGGAGCAGAACCACTTAAGCTCTTTTGGTAGAGGGGTCACTCAAGGAACATTTCTGTCAGTTATTTTGAAACCGAGCCATTGGAGAAGATGTTCTTTAATGATTTTTCTAGCTTTATCTCTGCAGTCATATGGGCATTTTGTTTAGCAAAGCAAAACATTTCAGCAATTTAAGGGAGAAAAGAGATAGTAAAGGAGATGAAAGTGAGGGATAGTGGAGAAAGACAAAAATGGAGATGTTGAAACAGAAGAAATAACAACACTCTTCCTCTACCCCTACCTGCTGCAAGGACAAGGACAGCAGGCCTTGCCCTACTGTAAGCCAATATCTGCTGGACGCCCCAGTGACGCAAAATACACACCATCTTTGCCTCACCCAACCACCCCTCAATCATCAGAACAATAATACCTACTTCTAGACGGGAGGTTTCAATGGAACATACCTAAACTGAGCCATACCGTTTAATCAATTTCGGTACAAAAATAAAAGAGAAAGATTTCTGTGAATTGGGTTTGAAATTGCGCCATTGACCTAGGGAGATATGTCATTCAAAGGTTTTTTTCCTATTTATATCTCTGGCAGCCATTTTCTTCAGTGAAGTGAAACCATTTACGCAAAATTGGTAGAGGGTCAACAAAGGAACATTTCTGTTTGGTTTGGTTTGTATGGGGGTTTAACGACCAAGTCAACACTGTTTTAGGTCAGTTTTGAGCCGGTCAGTTTACCTATCCACACTTTTCCTGGGCAGGCTTATACGTAACGGTTAACCAGTACAGTGCACATTCTTTCGCCAGAAACTGACAACTGCCCTTCTTGGATTAGCGGAAGGGAGAGCATGACCGTAGAAAAGATTTCATGATCAATCTCCACGAAATTATGTTGCCGACCCCGGCAGGTATCGAACCCGCGTCCTCCTGATCACCAGTCAGACGCACATCCGACTGAGCTACCGAGGCCGGCGAACATTTCTGTTAAATAATTTTGAAATTGCATTATTAACCAAGATGTCCTTTAATGTTTTTCTATTTCAAACTCTGGTGGCCATTTTGTTGAGTGAAGTGGAACTGTTTTAACAATTTTAGTTGAGGGTCAGCAAAGGATCATTTCTGTGCAATTATTTTGAAATCAAACCATTAGCCTAGGAGTAGATGTGATTTAAAGGTTTTTCTTTTTTTTTTTAGCTCAGGTGGCCATTTTGTTCAGCAGAGCAGAACCATTTTAGCAATTCTGGTAGAGGGTCACCCAAAGAACAGTGATTCCTGCGAAATTATTTTGAAATCAGATCATTAGCCTAGGAGGAGATGCATTTAAAAGTTTTTCTATTTTTAGCTCTGGTGGACATTTTTTTCAGCAGAGTAGAACCATTTTAGCAATTCTGGTAGAGGGTCATCCAGTGAACATTCCTGTGAAATTATTTTGAAATAGGACCATTAGCCAAAGAGGAGATGTCGTTTAAAGGTTTGTTCTATATTCAGCTCTGGTGGCCATTTTCTTCAGCGGAGCTGAACCATTTTAGCAATTTTGGTAGAGGGTCACCTAAAAATATTCCTGTGAAATTATTTTGAAATCGGACCATTAGCCTTGGAGGAGATGTCATTTAAAGGTTTTTTTCTTCTATTTTTAGCTCTGGTGGCCATTTTGTTCAGCAGAGTAGAACCATTTAGCAATTCTGGTAGAGGGTCATCCAAGGAAAATTCCTGTGAAATTATTTTGAAATCGGACAACTAGCCTAGGAGGAGATGTCGTTTAAAGGGTTTTCTATTTTTAGCTCTGGTGGCCATTTTGTTCAGCGGACAGCAAGTTGTATAGACGGTTACCTGAAAAATATTCCTGTGAAATAATTTTGAAATCGGACCATTAGCCTAGGAGGAGATACTGTTTAAAGGTTTTTCTAAGGTTTATTCTATTTTTAGCTCTGACGGCCATTTTGTTCAGCGGAGAGAAACCATTTTAGCAATTCTGGTAGAGGGTCATCAAAGGAACATTCATGTGAAATTATTATGAAATCGGACCATCAGCCTAGGAGGAGATGTCGTTTAAAGTTTTTTTTTCTGTTTTAGCTCTGGTGGCCATTTTGTTCGGTGGAGCGGAACCATTTTAGCAATTTTGGTAGAGGGTCACCCAAGGAATATTCCTGTGAACTTATTTTAAAGTTGGCACTGTGGTTTCAGAAGAGCTGTCATTTGAAAAAAAAAGTGTTGATGGACGGACGGACAGACGACGGACGCCGGACATAAAGCGATCACAATAGCTTCGTGCTCAGGCGAGCTAAAAATATCAGAATGTTTTATTTTTATCTGATGTTTCTTTTTTTTTTTGTGACAAAATTTTCAATATATTTGAAATGGCAGGTTTTCGCAATGTTTAATATAACGTATCTTGGCTGTTAAGACGAATCGTCAATTTGGTTTATATACATACCTCAGTGCTTATATGCAGACGTGTATATACTTATTGAAGCGAAATATTTCGGAATATTACAATGATCTACCACTATTAATTCTTTCCATACAAAAATTCAAGACATCTATATTCACCTAACAACTATTCCAAAATCTCACAATGACCACAAAAGATAGGGGAATAAATGTAAGCTCTATTTCATTTAAGTACGGGGAAATGTTTTGCAGCCGACACACAACATTATCACAACTTTTTCAATTCACCTTATTTGCATTATCTGCTGGTTCATAGTCTGAAGGTTATCAGTGTGGGAAAAACAGGTAACCAGACACCCTGACCTTGAAAGGCCAGGGGGGTCGGGTTACCTGTTTTTCCGATATTGACAATGTGCAAGCTGGGAGCCAGCAAATAATGCAAATAATATCTTCCATGTAAAAAGATTGGGTACAACATAAATGCTTTACGACAGACTACATGCACGGTAGTTAACCCAATCACGGATGATGACTTTGTTTCCTATTTCTTTCTTTCTTTCGTTCTTTCTTTCTTTCTTTTATTCTTTCTTTCTTTCTTTTCTTTCTTTCTTTTCGCCTTAACCCAAGTAGGTGTACATTATTTCCCTCTTTAGTTGCACGCCGGCGTCAGATTCTATGACGGCTCCAACCTAAATACTAAGGTAATGTCGGTTGGTGCCTGATGCTCTGTCGCTGGTCGGGTCCACTGTAGTCTAACTTTTGGTTTTCTTTGCTCCAGCATCTCAGTTACTTCATGCTGTCGAGTCCTTACCGTTGTTTCATCTCTGTTCATTAGAAAAAAAACTGTCCGTGTGAAATAATGGCGTCCAACATGGTGTCGGAAAGAGAAATGTTTAGGTATAAATGATAACACCTTTCTTATTTCTTCTTTCAACATAGATTGTGGGTGCTCGTTAGAATCGCCTCACCGAGGACATATATTGTGGGTGCTCGTTTGAACCGCCTCATTGAGGCGGTTCTAACGAGTACCCACAATCTATGTTTTTGAAGAAAACATAATGCAAATAATGTATACCCCCATAAACCTAACTTTTCTCTCATTAAAGTGGGGTTTAGAAGGGTCTTCATTTCACGGCACTGAGACGAAATGACATCTCAAGCCCTGTCGCCCAATGAAACCAATAGGATTTATAAGCATGGACGGTCCAACTCGCACCGCTTTACCTCGGCAGGCTAAGATCCTCTGAGTGGTTTACCAGTACTCGTTTGCAGTCGGTTTCATCTCTGCGTGGAAGCATCATGCAGCCCATTTATTTCGTCAAGCCCCAATGGGCGGGGGCCGACATTTTGCTGATAGAAGAAAAAAGACTACATACGTCGGGGTAATTCTGTGATCCGCTTCGAAATCCACGTGCCAAAGCTTCTTGCATCGATTCGTGATAGAGACCTTTCCAGTGGTAACCATGACCTTGATACATGAAAAACAGATGTCCATGAATCGTGATAGAGACCTTTCCAGTGGTAACCATGACCTTGATATATGAAAACCAGATGTCCATGATACGTGATAGAGACCTTTCCAGTGGTAACCATGACCTTGATATATGAAAACCAGTTGTCCATGATTCGTGATAGAGACCTTTCCAGTGGTAACCATGACCTTGATACATGAAAACCAGATGTCCATGATTCGTGATAGAGACATTTCCAGTGGTAACCATGGCCTTGATATATGAAAACCAGATGTCCATGATTCGTGATAGAGACCTTTCCAGTGGTAACCATGACCTTGATACATGAAAACCAGATGTCCATGATTCGTGATAGAGACCTTTCCAGTGGTAACCATGACTTTGATACATGAAAACCAGATGTCCGTGATTGACCTAAGTCGCTCACCTGAATATGATGCTTTAAAGTGGTTTTCTATAAAAATGTTTAGCTCTGACGGCAATTTTGTCCAGCGGAGCGGAACCATTTTAACCGTTTTGGTAGAGGTGGTCAGCCATGGCAAATTTGTGTGTAATTATTTTGAAATCGTGTCATTTGCCTAGGAGGAGGAGATGACGTTTAAAGGTGTTTTTTTTTCTATTTGTAGCTCTGGTGGCCATTTTATTCAGCTGAGGAAAATAACAAACAGTTCAGTATTTTGGAAGAGAGTCACCCAAGAAATATTTCTGAAACTATTTGAAATCGGATCATAAGATTTAACGACTCCCTAAGGTTTTTTGTTCCCCTGAGCCAAAGGCTCCGGGGGAGCTTATAAAATGGGAGGCCTCCGTGATCCGTGGTCCGTCCGTCCGTCCGTCAACTATTTTCAAACTGTGTCGATTTCAATTAAATTTGAGCCAGCGCATGATAAAATCTACAAGAAGTCATGAGCAACCAGCGAAGACTCAGATCAGGCTGCGTATCCGCGCAGTCTGATAAGAGTCTTTGTTATGCGCTCTAGAGTAGCTAAGGGCCAAACGCTCCTTCATGCAGCAAGAGAAGTCTCTAGTTAGTCTATATGGATGCGCAGACCGATCTGATTCTTCACTGGGCGCACGTGTAAATTGTAGGAAATGCTATGTCCCGGCTCATTTCATATGCAGCCTGCTGACAATAGGGACAAGAAAGTTTGCACGTATGGTCCAGGTCACATGATCAAGATGGTTGGCATGCCCAAATACGGTAAAAACCTTGATCTTCTGCAGAACCACTTCGGCTGATTGTCTTGAAACTTGGTATGTAACATCAGGTGACTGTTTACCATCAAGTTTGTCTATGAATGTGATATGGTCAAGGCCATCTGGTAAGCTTGGCCCAAGTTCACTTGGATTGCAGGTCCATTGACACTTCAAAATACATTTTGTTTAAGACCCCTTTGCCAATTTCATTTAAATTTTATATGCAGCCACAGGACAGTATGGGAATGCAAATTTTATATCCGAACAAAATATATACTTTTGTATAAAAATGAGTTAGGGTCTAGTCATTTCATGTTTGTGTTTCTTTCACTTTGGTGTCTCGGATGGGAGGTATGGGTTAATTGTATCGATTCCTGGCCAATAAGTCGGGGATTTGAAATTCGTAGCGCCCGTATTTAAGGAGTTTAATGCACCTTATTTTCTCACACTTAACTATGATATGATATGTGTTTCTTTTACTTTGGTGTCTCTGATGGGAGGTATGGGTTAATTGTATCGATTCCTGACCAGTACCTTCACTTCTATTTTTTAATAATAAAATACCACACATTATACTTAAAAAACACGCTATAGATAAAGACTTGGTACATAGTAAGCTATTGGAAAGGTATGCTATAAAAAATAATGGAACTTCAATAACTCGATCAGGGATGACGAGATTACCATGGCAACTCCAAACTCATTCCTGAGTCCCTAAAGTTGGCTTCACTAAACCATTTATGTAGGATAGTGTAGTAGAGTTTTCCTATTTTTATCTTGAAACTGTATGTTGTATGTACTCATTAGAATCGCCTCAATGAGTACAAACAAATTTTGTTTAAGAAATAGATCAGCTCTAGCTGTGATTTGTTGTGTAATAAATCACAGTTTGGAGGTCAGTTGTAAAGTAGACAAATCACAAGCGCGTAGCGCGCGTGATTTGTCTACTTACAACTGACCGACAAACTGTGATTTATTACCTAACAAATCACTGGCTAGAGCTGATCTATTTCGATTCTAACAGGCTGAAAATCGGCATAATGTTGTTGTTTCCTTCAAAATCTCACAACTTTTCGCCATTGTTAGAAGAAATCCCGCTAAAATTGTCGACTGGAACACATGCATTTATATCCTTTTCTAACGTTTTCGATGCGAGAAAATGACGTTACACCGTCTAACGTCAAGGAAATCGACTAGTGACGTAATAAATTTGGAGTTTTTAATGACGTCACCTGTCACGTTCTTCTGAGGTGTGATTTGTTGCATAATAATTCACAGTTCCTTTCCATTGCCTATATAGGCGCGCTGTGTTAGAATATTTTATAGAAGATCTTTTTTATATCTTTTTGTCATATCCATCAGCACGAAAACACGCCTATGTTATTTTGACCACATTGAACCCCACTTTCATGGTTTACAGTGGGTAAACCTTATTTTTCTTACCTCTGCTCTAAAATATATTTTAGAGCAGAAATAAGAAAAATACCAAAATTTTCATCTTAAATTTTGTGGATTTGTTTTTTTCGGCGGTAAAGTTTACAATGTATTTATATTGGCGTGTTTTCGTAATTATATCCTATGATCTAGCGCTTTGATTAACAACCCTCAGTAGCTTTGTCTTCCGTTATCTCGAGCAAGTTTCCATGGTCCGAAAGGTATTCGAACTATTGAATGTTCTACAAAAATTTAATTCTTTGGGAGCAAAGATAACAATACAGAACTGAGAACCGCAGAGCGATCAAGTTTCCTCTGGGAGGGACCAGCTAGTCTCTGCCAACCAGACCTTACTAGTGAACCTCAAGCACTCTTCAAAATGTCGCAGTAAAGCGATCAAGTTTCCCTCTGGGCGGGACCAGCTAGTCTCTGCCAACCAGACCTTACTAGTGAACCTCAAGCACTCTTTAAAATGTCGCAGTGGAGCGATCAAGTTTCCCTCTGGGCGGGACCAGCTAGTCTCTGCCAACCAGACCTTACTAGTGAACCTCAAGCACTCTTCAAAATGTCGCAGTGGAGCGATCAAGTTTCCCTCTGGGCGGGACCAGCTAGTCTCTGCTAACCAGACCTTACTAGTGAACCTCAAGCTCTCTTCAAAATGTCGCAGTGGAGCGATCAAGTTTCCCTCTGGGCGGGACCAGCTAGTCTCTGCCAACCAGACCTTACTAGTGAACCTCAAGCACTCTTCAAAATGTCGCAGTGGAGCGATCAAGTTTCCCTCTGGGCGGGACCAGCTAGTCTCGGCCAACCAGACCTTACAAGTGAACCTCAAGCACTCTTCAAAATGTCGCAGTGGAGCGATCAAGTTTCCCTCTGGGCGGGACCAGCTAGTCTCTGCCAACCAAACCTTCCTAGTGAACCTCAAAAACTCTTCAAAATGTCGCAGTGGAGCGATCAAGTTTCCCTCTGGGCGGGACCAGCTAGTCTCTGCCAACGAAACCTTACTAGTGAACCTCAAAAACTCTTCAAAATGTCGCAGTGGAATCAATTCAGCCCCCGCCCATCGGGGCTTGAAGAAATAGATGGATTGTATGATGCTTCCATGCAGAGCTGAAACCGACCCGCACACGAGTACTGGTAAACTGCTTAGATGATCTAAGCCTGCCCAGGCAAAGCCGTGCGAGTCGGACCGTCCATGCTTATAAACCCTATTGGTTTCATTGGGCGGCAGGGTTTGAGATGTCTTTTCATCTCAGTGTCGGGTAAAAGTCCCACAAAATTGGAAGCAACGTCTCCAAAATGACCTTTACAGTGTTGACGGGGACGTTAAACCTCAAATCAAACAGACAAAGCAGTGGAAGCAATGATCCCTAAAACCCAGACTATGTTTCATTTGTAGTTAACTAACCGTGTCCTGCAAACATGCACCTGTAACTTCCTTGTACAGCTATTGTACCAATCAAAATGTCACCTACAAGAAAACAGAATGAAACCAATGAGTAAAATGTATAATGTGACATTTGTCAGATGACCATTTGCGACATTTTTAATTTTTGTTCTCATCACGTAAACAGGTCCGTGAAATTGACACCCCCCTAAACCCCACTTTATATAGAGAAAACTGGGTTTCAAGGGGGTATCCATTATTTTTCTTATTTCTGCTCCAAGACATAGGTTGTGGGTACTCGTTAGAACTGAGGCGGTTCTAACGAGCACTCACAACCTATGTTTGCTGTATAAATAAGAAAAATATCACGGATTTTCATCAGAAAAGTAGCCAATTTGGGGAAGTGAAAAACTGCTATGTGTCATGTGAGTGTGTTATCGTAATGTAAACATAACTTGACGGAAGTCAAGAAAATTTGCCTTGCAGATTGTGTTTGTTTGTTTGATTTGAGGTTTAACGTTCCCGTCAACACTGTATAGGTCATTTTGGAGACGTTGGTTCCAATTTTGTGGGACTTTTACCCGACATTTAGATGAAATGACATCTCAAGCCCTGTCGCCCAATGAAACCGATAGGGCTTATAAGCACGGACCGCTTTGCCTGGGCAGACTTAGATCCTCTAAGCGGTTTAACAGTACTCCTGTGCGGTAGGTTTGTTTCCCTTGAAGGTGTTCTATGTCGTATCCACAGCTTATGTTCTTGGACAGATACAACATGTATGTACCCCGTAAACCACAGTTTCTCGTACCTTAAGTGGATTTTGATTGTTTTGTTTGTATTGGAGTTTAACGGCCCAGTCAACACTATTTAGGTCATTTTTGAGCCGGCCAGTTTACTTATCCACACTCTTCCGGGGCAGGCTTATACGTAAGTGGTTAACCAGTACAGTGCACATACTTTCGCCAGAAACTGACAACTACCCTTCTTGAATCAGCGGAAGGGAGAGAATGACCATAGAAAAGATTTCATGATCAATCTCCCCGAAAGAATGCTGCCGACTTCGGCAGGTATCGAACCCGCGTCCTCCTGATCACCAGTCAGACGCGCATCCGACTGAGCTACCGAGGCCAGCTCGGGTTTGATTGTATTTTGGTTTAAAGATACTTCAATCCTTGTAGATCATTTTGTGTCGTCTCCCACAGTAGAGGGGGGGGGGGGTTTGGGGGTTGGGGGTGAAGAGACAGAAGAGATAGAAGACGAGATGTAAGAGAGGGAGAAAGAGATTTTGTGTCGTCTCCCACAGTAGAGGTGGTGGGGGTGAGACAGAAGAGATAGTAGAAGAGATGTAAGAGAGGGAGAAAGAGATTTTGTGTCGTCTCCCACAGTAAAGGTGGGGGGGGGGGGTGAGACAGAAGAGATAGTAGAAGAGATGTAAGAGAGGGAGAAAGAGATTTTGTGTCGTCTCCCACAGTAGAGGGGGAGTGGGAAGAGACAGAAAAGATAGTAGAAGAGATGTAAGAGAGGGAGAAAGAGATTTTGTGTCGTCTCCCACAGTAGATGGGGGGGGGGGGGGGGGGGGGAGGGGAAGAGACAGAAGAGATAGTAGAAGAGATGTAAGAGAGGGAGAAAGAGATTTTGTGTCGTCTCCCACAGTACAGAAGGGGGGTGAAGAGATAGTAGAAGTGATGTAAGAGAGGGAGAAAGAGATTTTGTGTCGTCTCCCACAGTAGAGGTGTGGGGGGGGGGAGACAGAAGAGATAGTAGAAGAGATGTAAGAGAGGGAGAAAGAGATTTTGTGTCGTCTCCCACAGTAGAGGTGGGGGGAGACAGAAGAGATAGTAGAAGAGATGTAAGAGAGGGAGAAAGAGATTTTGTGTCGTCTCCCTCAGTAGAGGTGGGGGGGGGGGAGACAGAAGAGATAGTAGAAGAGATGTAAGAGAGGGAGAAAGAGATTTTGTGTCGTCTCCCACAGTAGAGGTGGGGGGGGGAGACAGAAGAGATAGTAGAAGAGATGTAAGAGAAGGAGAAAGAGATTTTGTGTCGTCTCCCACAGTAGAGGTGGGGGGGAGACAGAAGAGATAGTAGAAGAGATGTAAGAGAGGGAGAAAGAGATTTTGTGTCGTCTCCCACAGTAGAGGTGGGGGGAGACAGAAGAGATAGTAGAAGAGATGTAAGAGAGGGAGAAAGAGATTTTGTGTCGTCTCCCACAGTAGAGGTGTGTGTGTGTGGGGGGGGAGACAGAAGAGATAGTAGAAGAGATGTAAGAGAGGGAGAAAGAGATTTTGTGTCGTCTCCCACAGTAGAGAGGGGGGGGGGAGACAGAAGAGATAGTAGAAGTGATGTAAGAGAGGGAGAAAGAGATTTTGTGTCGTCTCCCACAGTAGAGAGGGGGGGGGGGAGACAGAAGAGATAGTAGAAGAGATGTAAGAGAGGGAGAAAGAGATTTTGTGTCGTCTCCCACAGTAGAGAGGGGGGGGAGACAGAAGAGATAGTAGAAGAGATGTAAGAGAGGGAGAAAGAGATTTTGTGTCGTCTCCCACAGTAGAGGGGGGGGGGAGACAGAAGAGATAGTAGAAGAGATGTAAGAGAGGGAGAAAGAGATTTTGTGTCGTCTCCCACAGTAGAGGTGGGGGGGGGGGAGACAGAAGAGATAGTAGAAGAGATGTAAGAGAGGGAGAAAGAGATTTTGTGTCGTCTCCCACAGTAGAGGTGTGTGTGTGGGGGGGGGGGGGGGAGACAGAAGAGATAGTAGAAGAGATGTAAGAGAGGGAGAAAGAGATTTTGTGTCGTCTCCCACAGTAGAGGTGTGTTTGTGTGGGAGGGGGGAGACAGAAGAGATAGTAGAAGAGATGTAAGAGAGGGAGAAAGAGATTTTGTGTCGTCTCCCACAGTAGAGGTGTGTGTGGAGGGGGGGGGGGGGGGGGGAAGACAGAAGAGATAATAGAAGAGATGTAAGAGAGGGAGAAAGAGAAAAATGAAAGAAAGTGAAAATAAAGAATAAACAAAACATGCCCAACTGTAAAGCAAACATCAGATAGAGGCCAGGAGAACACCTTCACTTCACCGAACCACTCCAGTAACAAAAGTGAGATTTGCAAGGGTGTCAATAACACATACATGTTGATACAATACAGACACACTTATCTGTCAATTGCTGTTAATTACGTGCAAAAAAAACAATGAACGAAGAAGATAAACCACACACGTTTTAAGACAAATAAGACAATAATGAATATCCTTGTTCGATGTAACTGGTTCAACGGGCGAGTCATTTAAAACTACATAGAACAACCCCAGCAGGTACATGACGTTAGTGTGACGTCACATCAACGTTGGTGCAACGTCAAGACGTTTATGCAACGTTGATTTGACGTTGCCCTAGCGACGTGTGCCTGCTGGAACATTACCTCTTATCCTGTTGAATAATTAATTTTGACCCACCCGTTTCTGGCTATCAACGAATCAAATTACTTGATATATTATATTCATTTAAACTAGCTTTTGTTTGTTTTTGTTTGTTTTGAGGTTTAACATCCCCGTCAACACTGTATAGGTCATTTTAGAGACGTTGCTTCCAATTTTGTGGGACTTTTACCCGACATTGAGATGAAATAACATCTCAAGCCCTGGCGCCCTATGAAACCAATAGGGTTTATAAGCATGGACGGTCCGACTCGTGTGCACCGCTTTGCCTGGGCAGGCTTAGATCTCCTAAGCGGTTTACCAGTAATCGTGTGCGGGTCGGATTCAGCTCTGCGTGGAAGCATCATGCAGCCCATATATTTTTTCAAGCCCCAATGGGCGGGGGCAGAATTTAAACTTGCAAAAAGAATGACAAACAGTGTAGATCCTGATCAGAGAAGCCATCTGATCTGGATCTAGTAGAAGTTGTCGTGTTCAGCAGAATACGGGAAGTAGAACAAAACATCGTTAGCTTAACGAGCTCGTTAGTGGTCATATTGTTAACTCTTCTAGCAAGTTTAATATTTAAAATGTTTGTATTTTTGCTGAAAAAGTGAGCAGCTTTTACAAATGCGAAAGCTGCTCAAATTTTTTCAGCAAAATATTAGCATATTTGCCATAATAGCTGAACAAAGTTTTAACGATACGTTAACTAACGACGCCGTGAGTTTTGAAGTAAGCCTTATACATGTATTTACAAGACACATCCGCTAGTAACCCATTCTATACTAGTGGACTCTTCCATTGCTATATGTTGGACAAGTCCATTTGTCATATAAGGGGTGTCAGGCCTTTTTTCACTTTCATTCTATTTTTGGCGGAAAATTCTGTTAGCAAATAGTGAAGACCCTGATCATAAACCGCGTTCTTAAAGGGTCGATTATACCCGACTTTACTATAGACTTGAATTCAACATGTTGAACAAAAATCATTTTAGGATCATTGGAGGAATTTTGTAAGTTGCTCTTTACAATTTAACTGAAACTGCACTTTTGGAAAGATGAAAACGATCTTCTACACACTTTCGGACCGAAAGTGGTCAGAAAAAATGGCCCCTCGCCGATATTGGCACAATTTTCATGTATGGTGGACGTGATGATATAGGAGAATAATTGCGAGGAACATGAAATTTGTTTATTTTTCGTTTCCTTATGGTACTAGTAGGGTTTACAAAATAGCCATTTTCAAACTGATGTGCGTACACTGTGAATGTACACTAAGGGAAACCAGTTTAGCAATTTTTTTTCGGCCTACTTATTTCAAACTCTGAGGTGAAAACTACGGAACCCGGGCAGGGACATGAATTGTTTTTTTTTTAATATGTTGTGCGAACAAGATATTATCTTGTTCGGACAACAAATTATCTTTTCCGCACAAGTTAATATCTTGTGCGGACAACATAATTTATCTTGTGCGGACAACAATATCTTGTGCGGACAAGATAATATCTGGTTCGCACAACGTAATATCTTGTGCGCAAAAGATATTATCTTGTTCGCACAAAATATTATCTTGTTTGCACAACATTGGTCTTGAGAAGTTGTGCGCACAAGATATTATCTTGTTCGCACAAGATAATATCTTGTCCGCACAAGATATTAAGTTGTGCGAACAAGATAATATATTATGCGCACAAGATAATGCGCATAAGATAATATATTGTGCGCACAGGATATTATTCCGCACAAGATATTAAGTTGTGCGAACAAGATAATTTCTTGTGCGCACAAGATAATATCTTGTGCGCACAAGATATTATCTGGTCCGCACAAGATCTATGTTATGCGGACAAGATATTATATTTGGCGTAATTCTACTGTATTCACGCCGAGCCATGCATGTGCAGTCAATATCGATGATACTCACTTCACTTTTGTGGTCCATGCCCATAAACAAATAAACCGTCGAAAAATCATTAAGTTCTAATAAGATGGGGCGCCGTTCTTGACTGACATTAGACCAGCGTAATATGGTTGTTGGAATGCTCACTGGTGGCATGAAAGTTAAGGAGGTTGCAAACATTTTCTTGTTAGTGAAAGTGCAATTTCAAGACTCAGGTCAAAATTCCGTCAATCTGGCACCATCAAAGACGGACCATGCTCTGGCAGACCGCGTAAAACAACACGAAGTTCGAAAAATTATATCGAGACGTCATCTCGACGTAATCGGTTTCTCAGCAGTACCAGAATCGCCGGTATGGTTCGGAATGCAACTGGAACACGAATTTGCGGTAGGACTGTAAGGAATAGACTACGAGCTGCGCGGTTACGTGGACGTCGACCGTACGTCGACCGTACGTTCCCACTGAACCAGGACCACAGACGGGCTAGACTCCATTGGGCAAGAACACCTCGTCGGTGGACAAGACGCCAGCGGAACCAAGTTGTGTTCACGGACGAATCCCGTTCCAATTTGAAATTTGGTGACAGAGGAGTACGTGTTTGGAGGCGAGATGGAGAGAGGATGGACCCTTCTAACGTCATTCAGCATGACCGTTTTGGAGTTTGGGGCGGAATTTCACATCGGGCTAAAACAGACTTAATGACTGTTCAGGGAAACTTGAATGCCGTCCGATACTGTGATTAAATTGTTCGGCCTGAGCTACTGCCGTTCTTACCCCAAGGACACGCCACGATTTTTCAGCAGGATAACGCACGCCCCCATGTTGCACGTCATACAATATATTTTCTGCAGGCAAATAATGTGAATATTTTAGACTGGCCAG
Source organism: Lucinisca nassula (assembly GCA_963580285.1). Taxonomy (NCBI): domain Eukaryota; kingdom Metazoa; phylum Mollusca; class Bivalvia; order Lucinida; family Lucinidae; genus Lucinisca; species Lucinisca nassula. The sequence goes on along the minus strand of OY757016.1, from coordinate 2,356,920 downwards.
CAAGATCACCAGAACTTTCGCCTATTGAGCACCTCTGGGACCATCTGTGAAGACGTATCAGAACGAGAAATGACGTCAACAAAGTGTTCTTCATGAGGAATGGAATCGCATGGATGTGGTTCGGAGGCTTATTTCGAGCATGAGAAGACGGCGTAGGGCTGTTGTGGACTCAGATTGTGGGCATACCAGACACTGATAATTGGTTTGAATTTTTGTGTGACACCCCGACGTTGACGGACGCTATGTAGCGGGTGTATCATGTTTTCAAATCAAATTAGCGGGCCCCGCCATCGGGGCTTGAAGAAATAGACGGGCTGCATGATGCTTCCACGCAGAGCTGAAACCGACCGCACACGAGCACTGGTTAACCTCTTAGAGGACTCATGATCTTAAACCTGCCCAGGCAAAGTGGTGCGACTCGGACAGTCCATTCTTATAAACCCTTTTGGTTTCATTGGGCGACAGGGCTTGAGATGTCATTTCATCTCAATGTCGGGTAAAAGTAGCAACGTCTCTAAAATGAGTCTCTAAAATGACCTATACATTGTTGACGGGGACGTTAAACTTCAAATCAAACAAACAAACAAACATATCAAATTTGAAAATTTTCTTAGCAAATACATTAAATATTGATGTGTAAAAATTTGTTTCTAATTTTAGATCCAGAAAAGAGCGAAATTAGCGGTGAAAATAGCGGTGAAAATTAGCGGTGAAATTAGCGGTGAAAATTAGCGGTGAAAATACATGTAGCTGGTCGACTGGAAGCCTAAAAATTGCAAGCAGTCCCCCGAGAATTTTATTTTAAATTTACCTACGCATGCCACTCTGATGCCCAACTGCTATAGTTTATCAACGACCTTTGAGAGTTCAACGATCAAGCGTGGCAAGACTATTCCATGTTTTAGGGTAAGCAGGTTCCGGATTTCTTTTTTCAAAGAATTTTAAAATTATAAATGAGGTTTTGTATGATGCCATTATGTAGAAGGCGTGGCCAAGTGGTTAGTATGATGCAGTAAAATCCCAACTGAAGGCGACTTACCTAAAACACGGAACAGTCTTAAATTAAAAGTGCAGTCACGTCTCACTGCGATTTGAAAGACTATAAGCCACGTTAAGTCCTGAACAGGCAAAACTATGAAAACAAAGAGCAAACACTTAAACATTCATTGGATAAAATCTTATGTAGTAACAAAAGTATATTATCTAGTGTAATGATATTTTTCATGACTCTAGCAATGACCCTTATTCAGCCAGGACATGACAAAATCTACAAGAAGTCTTGAGCGACTAGCGAAGACTCAGATCAGCCTGCGCATTCGCGCAGTCTGATCAGAGTCTTCGCTGATCGCATGCACCTACAATAGGCTAATATCTATGCAAAGAGACATAAGCAAAATGCTTTGCCATAGTGGATGGGTGCGTAGGTTGGCTTTAGTCTCTGCTGGTCGCAGCGGTCTTATTGTAGGTTTTGTCATGCGCCGACTCAATTATATAGTTATCATTTGAATGACGATGACCGCAAGAACCGCGTCAGACGAGTACTTATAATTTGAGCCGGCGCATGACAAATACTACAATAAGACCGGTGTGAACAGCACAGTGCGCACCCATCTACTATGACATGACCCTTTGATAGATATTAGCCTATTGTAGGTACATGCGATCAGCGAAGACTCTGACCAGACTGCGCGAATGCGCATGCTTTTCTGAGTCCTCGCTTGTCGCTCAAGACTTGTTGTAGATTTTGTAATGCGCTAGCTTATTTATGTTTTTAAGAGAAGCTAGCATAGGTCCATACAAACATGGAAAGTGCGAAAAGCATGAATTCCAGCGAAACTTTGTGGAAATGTTACCTTTGTGCCCTGGGTTAGGGAGATATAGCGATTAGCCTGGCGTACGTATGTTGCATCCCTAAACGTCCGACATCCCTAAGTGTCCGACAAAATTTTAATTTCTCGCAAAATTGTTGGAAACGGTGGGGAATGTTCAATTATGACATTTTAAGGGAAAATTTCGAAAAAAAATTTTTTGGAAATATTCGAAATTTAACTTCAATTTTTTCTTGTCGGACATTTCGGGGTGCCCCATGCATCCCTAAGTGTCCGCCATCCCTAAATGTCCGACAACATGAAAATTGACTAAGAAAGCATTTTTATTGTTAATAATCAATCAATGATAAATAAAAAGACAAATTTATCGTTAAACCAATGTTAAAAATGTTCACCTTTGGAAATAAGCATTGCAATATATGGATCCGAATATACCGGCATCCTAAGATGTCCGCCAGCATGACAAAATCTTAGTTTCCCGGGAAGATGTCCGAAACGGTGGGGAATGATCAATTGTGACATTTTAAGTGAAAACTTCGCTTTTTTCTCGAAAATATTCGAAATTTAACTTCATTTTTTTTTCTTGTCGGACACTTAGGGCTGAACCATGCATCCCTAAGTGTCCGCCATCCCTAAATGTCCGACAACATGAAAATTGACTAAGAAAGCATTTTTATTGTTAATAATCAATCAATGATAAATAAAAAGACAAATTCAACGTTAAACCAATGTTAAAAATGTTCACCTTTGGAAATAAGCATTGCAATATATGGATCCGAATATGTCCGCAATGTCTAGATGTCCACCAGCATGACAAGTAACTTACCGCTAATAATGAATAATGATTTATAAAGAAAAAGGTGAAGTAATTAAACCTATGCTAAAAAAGAATACCTTCGGAAATAAGCATCTTGATAAGGGATCCCAATATGGTCATCCCTAAGTGTCCGCCATCCCTAAATGTCCAACAACGTAAAAATTGGACGATAACGCATGTTTTTTGTTTATTAATTTTCAAATAATATTAAATAAAAAGACGTTAAATCCATGTTAAAAATTTTCACCTTCCGAAATAAGCATTAGAATATATGGATTCGAGTATGTCCGCAATCCCTCTAGAAGTCCGCCAGCATGACAAGTAACTAAGATCTTTTTTTTTTCTTCTTCTTTTTTTTCGCTTATTATCAATTATGATTATGAAAAAAAAAATAGACATCAGAGTGGTTGGCAAATCCCCCGACCAAAAGGCAATATTGCCTTCAGAAAATTTTTTCACAAATAGAAAGCGCATTACACACATTCTCAACCATGTGAACAATTATGCCAAGTATTGTCAATAGATCTTGAAGGGTTTTGGAGTTATGGTGATCACGAGATAGTCATAGTATTTTATTGGAAGGGGATATAACTCTAAAACCATGGTACCAAGATTTGTGGTTCTTGTGCATGACACGCCATCTCAACCTTGTCTACAATTATGCCAACTATCATAAATATACCTTGCAGGGTATAGGAGTTATGGCGATCACAAGATAGTCATTCTATTTTATTGAAAGGGAAGATAACTCAAAAACCATTCGTACGCATGACACGCCGTCTCAACCTTGTGTACAAGTATGACAAGTATCACCAATATATCTCAAAGGGTATTTAAGTTATGGCCATCACAAGATTGCGTATACGGACGGACGCCAGGCTGATCGCTTTATCCCCCGAACCTTTTCGGTCGAGGGATAAAGACAAAAATATGTTATACCTGTGCTAAAAACTTTACCTTAAAGGCATTTATTCTTGATTATTGAGGACTATCATTTCATTACATAATATTATGTAGCCCTCAATGCTGACTGATGAAAGCTCCTCTGTCTGCAACAGGAAAGGGGCCTCCTTGGAGAAAATCAATAATTGACTAGCTGTTAACTAGAGTCTACCTTATTGATTTTCCCCTTTAGTGCCTCAGTCAGGGGATTAAACAAGAGCTATCAATCACCCTATTAAAGGCCGTCTTTGATCTGCTATATACAGTATATCACAGGGGGGCAATAAAACATTTATGAACACACGGTGTGTCCTACTGTCTAAGAATAAATTCCTTTAAATTACACAAACGCCTACTTAAACATATTAAAAAAATTACCTGAAACAAAAAAAAAAAAAAATGAAAAATTTCTGTTGAAAAAAAAAAGGATTTGTTTTTATTTCTGCTCTAAACAGATGTCGCGGGCACTTGTTCGAAACGCCTCGCCGAGACTGTACTAACTAGTACCAACGATCTATGTCGTAGAGCAGGAGTTAAGAAAAAAATGTATAACCCAGCGAACCCCACTTTTACTCTTTTAAATGTGGGGTTTAAGGGTTAAAAATTTAGGCGTGTTTTACGTGATGGAAAATAAGCATCTTAATAGCGGGTCCCAATTAATAGGGTCACCCAAAATGTCTGCCAACCCAAAATGTCTGACAACATTAAAAAAAATGAGAAACATTTGTGAGATGCCAAGTTCTGCAACGGAAAACCATGTGGTTTTTCTCCAGGTACTCCGGTTTTCACCAATCTCTGATTAACGATCGGCTCGATATGAGTGAAATAATCTTGAATGGGCCGAAAAACCCAAAACCACAGAAAAAAAATCTTTTTATCGTTAACAATCATAACACATACGATATAAGAGCCGGCGCATGACAAACTCTACAATTAGACCGGTGCGACCAAATCAACCTGTGCAATCATCCTCTATTACAATAGGGGGTGACAATGGGATGCGCATGCTGATCTGAATCTTCGCTGGTCGTTTAAGACTTCCTATTAGGTTTCGTCATGCGCTGGCTCATATGTAATAGACGAAATAACGTTACCATTTTATTATATGAGCCCGCGCATGAAAAAGTCTACAAGAAGGTTTGAGCGACCAGCGAAGACTCAGAACAGACCCTTTTTTAGGGTTTACTGCATCTTCCACGTTCAAGAGACACAACTGACCAAGTTTAAATTATACGTTGTCATGGATGAGAGACATCTCGCAATTCCTATGTAAGATCCTCGTATTGGTTTGTTGTGTGTAATATCAGTAGCTTATTTGCTAATAGACATCATCTTACCCCCCATCGACTGAATGATATACCTTAATATACATGAAATTCAGACTGAAATGTGTCACCTGGACCCGAATAAACAGCAAAAAAAAAAAAAAAAATTCTCGCAGATGGCGTCAATGCGTTTGTTCAGGTCTGGTGTAACTATAACATTTCTGTTACAAACAAATAGTGTATATCTTGATAAGACGCCACGTTCAGCATCGTCTGATCTGGGTCTACACTGTTTGCTCATCCTGTCATTCCATGATAACCCTTTTAAGTCTTACGAAACACTCTGACATCACCGGCTATTTTCTATAAAAAGAGTTACTCTGTGATATTCACGTTGACTTTTAAAAGCAATAACGCTTTTCGTACTAATGGACAATCGACCCAAACAGAGCCATGTTATTGTCACTACCCTGATGTCCGAAGAGAGTCATAAGTAAACAACTGTTGGGCTTGGCAGACAGTGTAGACCCAGATCAGACGCCGAAGAACGCGTAGTCTTATCAGGGTGTATACTGTTTGCATAAGGTGGAAGATTTTAATGATTATATAAAATAGTCCGACCCATTTCCCATCCTGCACTCAAAGACAATCGGACAAACACTCTTGTTTTGCAGACACCAACTTTTGCAGTGTTATATCAACGTTGGAGTAAAGTTAAAATTTTACAACCAAACTGGTCTGTGATCCTACATGTAGATCGCACAAAATTAAGGGTGTATGTTATTTGTAGGTAGCATGAAAACTTATATTGTGAAAGACAATGTTCACTTGCATGCTATTCTTCACCTATTTGTATGCACGATGAACTGTATATGCCTTTCATGCTGTTCTTCATCTATTTGTATGCAGGCTGAACTGTATATGCCTTTCATGCTGAAACTGACCGCGCACTAGTACAGGTAAACCTGATGAGTTTGTGTTTAACGACGCGGCAACCCTATATGTGGGTCATAAGCGTCAAACTAAACCGCTTGGAGGGTTTCCGCCTGCAAAGGCAAAGCGGCTCGAGTCGTACCGTCTATGCTGATTTACCCTATTGGTATAATTGGACTACAGGGCTTGAGAAGTCATTTCATTTCATCTTCGGTGGGAAGCCCTACAAAATCGCAAGTAACGTTTCCAAAAATGACCAATACCGTGTTGACGAGGACGTTAACCTTTAACCTGCTAAATATACAATTAAGCCACACCCATTTCTGACTTTGAACCAATCAGATTACTTGATGCAATTTATTTCTACATATTCATAAACTGAATGTCAAACAGTGTAGACCCTGATCAGATGGCTTCTTCAGAAGCCATCTGATCTGGATCTATACTGTTTGCAAAGAAAGGGTTTGTCGCCAACAGCAGGCTAAAGGTTAAACCTCAAATCAAATACATACCCCACCTAAGTCTCGTATCCATTATTCAATCTTGGTGAATTGCAGGCCGGGGCGGGGGGCGTGGGGCTGGGGACGGGGGTGATAGTGTTAAAATGATATACAACCTGCATATTGTCATTGCGTTTACTGTCACATTTACTTCTGTAGCAATTTTCACACCTTTACCTGTGATGCCGGTATGACACCGAACTTCAGTTTCCAAGCAATATACACTTCTGTAACAATTTTACACAATACGAAGTTATTCTGAATCTGAACTACCGCTGCATTTGACCCATAAACTGATAGCGGACTCATGCTAGCGGATTCATTTTTTGGGCGTTTTGTGATCTCACTAATTTGGTATCAACCTTTTTTGTCGTTCAAATAGTTTACGCGACTATATAAAATATATGTGTATCATAATTTTAATGCTGATGAATACGGGCATACGACTTTAAACCAGTTTTGGTCCAACCAAGGTACTGAGTCAAGTTTGACATCACGCCTATTCAATCATATGCGTAAGATCCCCCACCCCTAAAATCAAAAAAAAAAAAAAAGAAAAAAAAAGATTAAAACCCAAAGCATGGATTGTGGGTATCCGTTAGAACCCGCGTCAGGGGTACGACTATAACGGATATCCAAGAGCTTCTTTTTTGTGAAGAGGTAAGAAAACTAATTTATCATATGGCATCGCGTCTGAGAGTGTAATAACGTCATGCAATAAATTCCGTAATCCACTAATGGATTAAATATGCAAATTAGTTAGATACGCCCATAACGATACACGTACAACATCCTTAACGACGTCGCGTTTACTTACTGCGGAAATATTGACATTTTTGCATACAGATTTTGAATAAAGTACGTTTTATAAGTCATATGATATATAGACTCTTGAGACGGGCCTCCGTGGCCGAGTGGATAAGAGAGCTGACTCTTAGTCATTAGGTCTCTCACCGCCCTAGGTTCGAGCCTCGTTCGGGTCACGAGTGACGGAAGGTCAGGTGGTGTTTCCCGGGTACTCCGGTTTTTCGCCCACCTCAGATTAACGATCGGCTCGATATGAGTGAAATAATCTTGAAAGGGCCGTAAAATCCAAAACCGAAAATAAATTTAATCTTGCATTCGTGATCGTGTATTGTTGAATTTATTAGGTTCGTTGCGGGGAAAGGCATAAACTGCTCGGCAAAGCCTCGCATGTTTTACTTGTTCCTAAACTCGTTTGATAAATTCAGTAATACATGAGCACTCGTTAGATTCTCTATGTATGCCACATGGAACTCCAGTTATAAATTATAGGTTTCACGTTTTAATTTGACTTTTCAAATTAATAATATTTGATTATTAATGATAAAATTACTTTATCAGCCGTTTTTCATGTTAACGGCCACTTAGGTGTATATCAATCAAGATGCATATGTCCGAAGGTATTCTTTTTTAGCATAGGTTTAATTACTTCACCTTTTTCTTTATAAATCATTATTCATTATTAGCGGTAAGAACTATTTTCCAAGTTACTTGTCATGCTGGTGGACATCTAGAGATTGCGGACATATTCGGATCCATATATTGCAATGCTTATTTCCAAAGGTGAACATTTTTAACATTGGTTTAACGTTGAATTTGTATTTTTATTTATCATTGATTATTAACAATAAAAATGCTTTCTTAGTCAATTTTCATGTTGTCGGACATTTAGGGATGGCGGACACTTAGGGATGCATGGGTCATCCCTAAGTGTCCGACAAGAAAAAAAAATGAAGTTAAATTTCGAATATTTTCGAGAAAAAAAGCGAAGTTTTCACTTAAAATGTCACAATTGATCATTCTCCACCTTTTCGGACATTTTCCCGAGAAACTAAGATTGTGTCATGCTGGCGAACATCTAAGGATGCCGGTATATTCGGATCCATATATTGCAGTGCTTATTTCCAAAGGTGAACATTTTTAACATAGGTTTAACGTTGAATTTGTCTTTTTATTTATCATTGATTGATTATTAACAATAAAAACGCTTTCTTAGTCAATTTTCATGTTGTCGGATATTTAGGGATGGCGGACACTTAGGGATGCATGGGTCATCCCTAAGTGTCCGACAAGAAAAAAATGAAGTTAAATTTCGAATATTTTCGAGAAAAAAAACGAAGTTTTCACTTAAAATGTCACAATTGATCATTCTCCACCGTTTCGGACATCTTCCCGAGAATATAAGATCTTGTCATGCTGGCGGACATCTAAGGATGACGGTATATTCGGATCCATAAATTGCAATGCTTATTTCCAAAGGTGAACATTTTTAACATAGGTTTAACGTTAAATTTATCTTTTTATTTATCATTGATTGATAATTAACAATAAAAATGCTTTCTTAGTCAATTTTCATGTTGTCGGACATTTAGGGATGGCGGACACTTAGGGATGCATGGGGCACCCCGAAATGTCCGACAAGAAAAAAATTGAAGTTAAATTTCGAATATTTCCCAAAAATTTTTTTTCGAAATTTTCCCTTAAAATGTCATAATTGAACATTCTCCACCGTTTCCAACAATTTTGCGAGAAATTAAAATTTTGTCGGACACTTAGGGATGTCGGACGTTTAGGGATGCAACATACGTACGTCCAACCGTACAGGCACAACCTTGTAATCGTCGTAACTCCAATACCCTTTGAGATACGTATATTGATTGTACTAAGTATAGGTCGATGAATGTTTTACTGAACATTACGTCACACGGGCCGGTCCATCTAATACCGTTATCTAGGGATGACAATGTCACCAGCGACTGCAAACTTCTTAAATAAAAGCCGAAACTCATTCTCATGCGCAACAATAGAACACATTGTGTGAATTATAAAAGATAGGAAATAAAAAATATGACAAAATTGTCGAGAAGAACTGAACACTTAAAAACAAATACCTTATGCAATAATTTGATGGTAGGCATCGTTTTGAATGTAGGTTTACTGTGCGCAAAAATACTCAAGAATAACAGATAGCCGAGAGGTTACAGTTACAGCTCAAAATTGTTGAAGTCCTCTGCGTGCTGAGTCCGAGTGGTGGAAGAGACACTCGGACGATGTAATTATTTTATAACATTTTTTTCTCTTTTTTTCTGTATTATATTTTTTCCTGTTTTTTTTTTTTTTTTTTTTTTTGTTGTTGTTTTTAATATTAGTATGTAATTCTCTTTTTTTCAAATTTCAGCGATTCATATTAACTTGAATTTCATAATTTTAGAATTTCATATGTCGAAATTGCATTACAAAAACAGTTTTGATTGTTCGGCAGTGTCGGTAGATTCATCACCCTCAGAAGCAGTCTCTGTAATCTCTAACGTCACTGTCAGCCTGAGAGTCCATGTAGTTAATGATTCGTTCCATTTCAACAACGATGTTACTTTTACAATTGTCCTGTTCAGGCCCCCACCCATTTGGGCTTGAAAATGGGCTTCAACGCAGAGCTGAAACCAACCGCACGAGTACTGGTAAATTGCTTAGAGGATCTAAAAATAGAAGTGGAGGCAATGATCAGGAATCGATACAATTAACCCACAGCTCCCATAAGAGACACCCAAGGGAGAGAAACAAAAACATGAAACAACAGACTCCAATGGAAACACCAACAGCGGAAAGCCAAAAGGACAGTTACTTTCCCACAAAATGGCCAATAGGCTATCCAAAATAAAATAATATAAGTGACACAAACCCCCAAAGACAAAGCATAACAAAAATAAACCGCGACAGAAGAACCGCCTTGGAATAGTCAGCGGAAACGAATTCCACTGGGGGGGGCTTAAATCGATTTTACGTGGCCACAATCCTCGCCCTTACTTCCGTCGCGATTAAGACAAATAATTTGTTCAGTCCGCATGAAGGCCTCCTAAGCCTGCCCAGGCAAAGCGGTGCGAGTCGGCCCGTCCATGCTTATAAACCCTATTGGTTTCATTGGGCGACAGGGCTTGGGATGTCATTTCATCTCAATGTCAGGTAAAAGTCCCACAAAATTGGAAGAAACGTCTCCAAAATGACCAATACAGTGTTGACGGGGACGTTAAACCTCAAATCAAACAAAACAATAGTCCTGTTCAGCCTTTTCGACATGTGTTAAGCAAGCAGAACAATGCTTCCAATGCCTTCTTCGATCAGAGCCTTCATATCTGCTACGCGAAACTGAAAGTTTCATTGGCCAACATAGCCTTTCAAATTTCCCCGTATCATCTTTTTGGCAATCAGATCAGGATGGTATGGTGAAAGCTGCAGAATTGTGTGCCTGTGTCTCTTCAAAAGCTGGTCAACTCGATAAGGAGGAGCTGGTTTATTTCGTTTGCAAAGTTCCAAAAGCTCAGGCTTGAACTTTTCTTGCCACAGGGTGCATAAAACTGTGTATTAAAGGAAAAAAGAACGACAAATAAAAATGTTATTCAAAATTTGAGATTCGAACCAACGACCTTCTGGTACCTAGGTCGTAAAAGTTTATGCATCTAACCAATACCGCCACATCATATTCCAGCAACGATGTCATATCAGAATAATATACAGCAAAGAGTTTGTGAATTAACCGAGGGAAAAGTTGGTACCCCTACATAACGGTTTCCGATGGAATAGTCGGTATGACGTAATGTTCAGTAAACAGTCATCGATCTATATTTGTTTGTTTGTTTGATTTGGTGTTTAACGTCCCCGTCAACACTATATATGTCATTTTGGAGACGTTGCTTCCAATTTTTGAGGGTCTTTTACCCGACAATGAGATGAAATGACTTCACAAGCCCTGTCGCCCAATGAAACAAATCGGGTTTAAAACCATGGACAGTCCGACTCGCACCGCTTTGCCTGGGTACGCTTAGATATCAAGATGCCTGGACAGGCGGTTCTTCTGTCGCGGTTTATTTTTGTTATGGTTTGTCTTTGAGTGTGTGTATCGCTTATATTATTAGAAGCTTCCGTGGCGTAGTGATAACGCTACTCGCCTTGCAAACAAGGGGCCGCAGGATCGATCCCGGACTTCTCCAGACTTTCGGATGAGTCTTTAAACCGAGGTTCCGTCTCCGTATGACCTCAGCTTTTGGTGGGACGTAAAACTCGAACACTCACTCACTCGCTTATTTTATTATGTTTTGGATACCCAATTGGCCATTTTGTGGGAAAATAACAGTCCTTTTGGCTTTCCGCTATTGGTGTTTCCATACGGGTCTAGTTGTTTCATGTCTGTGCTTCTTTCCCTTTGGTGTCTCCAATGGAAGCTGTGGGTTAATTGTATCGATTCCTGATCATTGTCTTCACTTCTATTTTAGATTCTCTGAGCGTTTTACCATTACTCGTGTGCGGTCGGATTAAGCTGTGCGAGGAAGCATTATACAGCCCATTTATTTATTCAAGCCCCGATGGGCGGGGCCGTATACTGAGTATAGTTGAACATGAGGTCAAGAAGGTGTGTCATGAACAAGAAGCACCACTCTGGATACTTTGTTATTTTAATTTTCTCCCTTGACAATATAAACTTGTGATCAGAATAATTCCAATACACTTTGAGATATTTTGATGGGACTTGGTACAATCGTACACAGTTTTAAGAAGGTGTGACATGAGCAAGAAGCATGATTATGGGTAATATGATATATTAAATATTTTCACTGAAAATGTAACCTTGGTATTGCAATAACTCTTGCTCAGTTTGAAATATGTTGATGGTACTTGGTTTAGCTGTACATGGAAATTAAAAAGAGAAATGATCAGGAACCGATACAATCAGAGCCCAAATTCTTCACACAATATCACTAGAGAACGACAGTAAACAAACGGACAACAGGTAAACTGAGTCAACAGCTCTTTCCCAAGCAGGTGGTGACTCAGAATATCCATACCTAACTGAAAAAGAACAATATACATAATGGGGGAAAGAATCAGAATCACCAACATGACAAACATTAAACTGGAAGGACAAACGTAACCAAAAATGAAGAACCAAAAAGGGAAAAGAATCAGAATAATCAACGTACCAACATATATGATTAGGAAAAGAATCAGAACCACCAACACAAAACATGAAGGAACCACAGCCAAAGCACCGACTTGGAACGGTCAGTAAAATACTGATGGGATTAAGTTAAATTTACGGGATCCCAACCCCGACCCTCACTTTCACTTTGATTCTAGCAAGTATTTGTTTGGTTCGCGTGAAGGTTTTCCGTGATCTATCTGGTGGTTTTCTTCTGCTCTGACGTCGGATTGTTGGTTAGTCCTCATCCTTGATTCATGATAATATTAATCTATACATAACAATTTTACCATGTATTTTATCATGACTCACTGTTGAGCTAGAAAGCCTCCATGCAGATCAGTTTGTTATTGTTATTTAGTTTGATACTGTACTGGAACTGAAGGCGAGGGTTGAAATTTCATAAACTCCGAAGTGGAAGCCCCCCTCCCCCCTCCCCCCCCCCCCACACCCCCCAACCCCCCTCCGGTAGTTTTACTGCTGACCGTCCAAAGGCGATCTTTCTTTTGTACGAGTAGTGTCTTAACTGTTATTTGGCTTTGTGCCGTTGTTGAATGTTTTGTGTGTTTTGTGTGTGCCTCTGTGTCACTTTCTATAGGTGACTTGAGACGGCTGCGTTCTAGGATAGTAGCCTTTCCTGGGTGACCTTTTCATAGTAGTTTATAACTCAACAGTGACGTAAGTACAGAAGACATGTCATGAGGAAGAACCACAGCTCTTGGTGGACTGATATGTTAGTTATCCCCACTGACGATATAACATTGTAATCTCCATAACTCAAATACCCTTTCAGATAGGTTGATGGTACTTGTAACACGAGGTTAAGAGGTTGTGTCATGAACAAGGGAAACAACTCTGAATATCATGGTATTTTAATTAACTCATCTGAAAATATAAATTTGTAATCGCAAAATCTCCAACACCATGTAAGATATACTCGTATGATGGGACTTTATACACTTGTACACGAGGTTAAGAAGGTGTTTCATGAGCAAGAACCACAACTCAGTTTGCCATGATATTTTAGTTATATCCCCTGACAATTTAAGTTTGTAATCGAAATAACTCCAACAGCTTTTGAGATACGTTGTTGGTACATGGTATAGTTGTGTATGAGGTTAAGAAGACATGAGCAACAACCACAACTGTGGATGATATGGTATTTTAGGTACCTCCCCTCAAAGTAAAACCTAGTGATATGGCCTACACATTTTGACCACTTAATTTATGCATTGTCTTAAAGCTATCTTGCTGGTATCAGCAGCATTGCATTATAATCTAGGTTCATTTTTAGTACATATACTGCGTGTGTAGAATCTTCTGAATGCCAAATTGGCTTTTGGTCGGATGATCTGCCACCTCTTGTGATAGGTTTTCTTCCACGTTATTACGCCTTCTGATTGGCGTTACTTCGCATTATGTTTCGTGTTACTACGCTTTTCTTTTGCGTTACTACGGCTTTTTACGCGTGACTATGCCATTCTTTTGCGTTGCTACGCCTTTTTCCCGCGTTACTGCGCCTTTCTTTTGCGTAACTACGGCTTTTTTACGAAACTACGCCTTTTGATTTGCGTTACTACGCTTTTTGATTTGCGTTTCTACGCCTTTTGTTTTACGTTACAACGCCCTTGAAGTATTTTATTTTTTCTTATATGAGCCTACTTGGTTTTCGTACTGTTTGATTCCAATAGAAGCATACAAAACGTAATTTTAGCGGGAATGTTTGACGTTACGCTATGCGTGCTAGTGACGCCATTATTTCACATGACTGGTTCAGCGTTACGCAGGGCTGCTTTCGTACTGAGCAACAAAGACTCAGAGTTAGCAAAGATGGCGATACGCGAGTAAGGTGATAAGTGATTTTGTAATCTGGAAGCAGACAGCAGTTGCTTTTGTAGGTTTAAAATAAAATCATTACGAAAACACGCCTATACAAGTACATTGTTATCTTTACCGCCGAAAAAACGAAAATTTTATGATGAAAAATTGTGATATTTTGCTCATTTTTGCTCAAAATATAGACTGTGGGTATTTGCTAGAACCGGCTCATTGAGGCGATTCTAACGAGTACCCACAATCTATATTTTAGAGCAGAAATAAGCAAAATAATGTTTACCCCCGTAAACCCCAGTTTTTCTATATAAAAGTGGGGTTCAAGGGTGTAAAAATTATAAAGGCGTGTTTTCGTGATGGATGGTGAGATATATCATGTATAAAGGCTTTCTTGGCTTATTCGTTTCGTTTTGTTTTGTTTGTTTGATTTGATGTTTAACGTCCCCGTCAACACTGTAAAGGTCATTTTGGAGACGTTGCTTCCAATTTTGTGGGACTTTTACCCGACATTGAGATGAAATGACATCTCAAGCCCTGCCGCCCAATGAAACCAACAGGGTTTATAAGCATGGACGGTCCGACACTCACACCGCTTTGCCTGGGCAGGCTTAGATCCTCTAAGCGGTTTACCAGTACTCGTGTGTGAGTCAGAATCAGCTCTGCGTGGAAGCATCATGCAGCCCTTATATTTCTTCAAGCCCCGATGGGCGGGGCCGAAATGGTCCTTTTATTTCTTAGTATAGGAGAAGTATTTTTGGTGAAGTATTTCTCAGAAACTACAAAAGTTTATAGCTCCCAACTTGGAATACTATGCTTTGTTTGTTTGATTTTAGGTTTAACGTCCCCGTCAACACTGTAAATGTCATTTTGGAGACGTTGCTTCTAATTTTGTTGGACTTTTACACGACATTGAGATGAAATTATATCTCAAGGCCTGTCGCCCAATGAAACCAATAGGGTTTATTCGCATGGACGGTCCGCCTCACACCGCGGTTCCTGGACAGGCTTAGATCCTCAAAGCGGTTTACCAGTACTAGTGTGCGGGCCGGATTCAGCTCTGCGTTGAAGCATCATGCAGCCCATATATTTCTTCAAGCCCCTATGGATGGAATACTATGCTACGATAGAAATTTATATCATGGGTCTTTTGATTGGATTGGCGATCATGAGGTCGCCCGTTTGATCTGTTTCAGCAAAATGTGCCTAAGCGGGGGAGGGGGGGGGGGCTTGGTGGTTACTGTAACTGGTCTATGTTATCGTTATTTTGAAACATGTATGTATTTATTGATCATATTTGATATATTTGTATTTGTGCATGGTTGTTTGTTTTGCAATGTATAATATTAGATTAGATAAGTATTGTGAACATGTCGACAAAAATCAGTTAACCCATTGTATGCGGGAAACTCCTAAAGGGGTACCTTGGTAAACAGAGCAGGACCAGATCAGACGCCGCAGAACGCGGCGTCTGATCAGGGCCTGCACTATTTGCTCACAGAGTTTTCCGTCAAAAACTGTATAAAAGCGAAAAAATAGGCGTGGCACCCCTTATATGACAAATGTACTTGTCCAACGAGTCCACTAGCATACAATGGGTTAAGCAAATACCCTTTGTTTCGAATAGTATAGGTGTAGACCAGCCTGCACATCCGCACGGTGCATCTAATCAGTACATTCGTTGTTCCTCTTGTTTCTGTTTGTTTGATTGTGGTTTAACGTCCCTGTCAGCTCTATTTAAGCATTGCTTCCAATTTAAGGGACTTTTACCCAACACTCAGATGAAATGACATCTCCAGCCCCGCCGCTCAGTGAAAACAATTGGTTTATATGCAAGGACGGTCCGACTCACTCCACTTTGCCTGGGCAAGCTTAGACACTAAAAGCGGTTCCCAGTCTCATGTGCGGTCGTTTTCTGCTTTTCGAGCACGTACCATGCAGCCCAGTCTATTTCTTCAAGCCCCGATGAGCCGTGTGCCATGTTTCTGTATGTGAAATATTAGTTTGTGCAAACATTTACGAACACCAAACGGCCCCCGCCCAGTGGGGCTTGAAGAAATAAATAGGCTGCATGATGCTTCCACGCAGAGCTGAAACCGACCGCACACGAGTACTGGTACATGTAAACCGCTTAAAGGATCTAAGCCCGCCCAGCTAAAGCGGTGCGAGTCGGACTGTCCTTGCTTATAAAACCTTTTGGTTTCATTCGGTGACATGGCTTGAAATGTCATTTCATCTCAAGGTCGGGTAAAAGTCCCACAATGTTGGAAGCAACGTCTCCAAAATGACCTTTACAGTGTTGTCGGTGACGTTAAACCTCAAATCAAACAAAACAAAAGAACACCAAAGGAGTAGATCAGACTGTTCATAACATCCGTACAGTCTGGTCAGCATCTGAGTGGTCGATAATGGGATAGTATGATACCTCTTATTTCTATTACTAAAATAAAATACATTTCAAGATTCTTGGTAGTCTGTGTAGCTGTGCAGACTGGTTGTATAACTCCATAAATACATTTCAAGATGCTTGGTCTGTGTAGCTGTGCAGACTGGTTGTATAACTCCATAAATAAATTTCAAGATGCTTGGTAGTCTGGGTAGCTGGGCAGACTGGTTGTATAACTCCATAAATACATTTCAAGATTCTTGGTAGTCTGTGTAGCTGGGAAGACTGGTTGTATAACTCCATAAATGCATTTCAAGATTCTTGGTAGTCTGTGTAGCTTAGCAGACTGGTTGAATAACTCCATAAATAAATTTCAAGATTCTTGGTAGTCTGTGTAGCTGGGCAGACTGGTTATATAACTCCACAAATAAATTCCAAGATTCTTGGTAATCTGTGTAGCTGGGCAGACTGGCTATATAACTCCATATATTACGATAACACATCCGTGAGGCAAAGTGCATCTTTTCATGCCTCAAAAACGGATTTACTTTTCTGATTGAAATTTGTGATATTTTTCTTAATTTAACTCAAAACATATATTGAGGGTGCTCGTTAGAACAGCCTCATTGAGGCGGTTCTAACGAGTACCCACAACCTATGTCTTGGAGCAGAAATAAGGAAAATAATGTATATCCCAGTAAACCCCACTTTTCACTATCAAAGGGGTGTCTTCATTTCGGACTTGTTTACCTGGTGCAAGGTGGGTATTTGTTGATAACGGAAGGATACTTTTGCTATTCTCCATAAAAGGCGGTTCAAATGAATACCCATAATTTTTAATGGATAAATAAGGAAAATTATCATTTAATTATCACTAAAATACTCATCTTACCTGGAGCTTACCCGTTCGCAAACCCCGGAGACACGTCTTCTCATGACATGGCTTATACAGCTTTATCATATCAAGCAGATAATAAATTTATTTTAAATTGTTTTCCCAGACATGGACTGTTTTATTTAAGGTCAGAAGCAAAAATGGCTTCCCTCGAAGATCGGCTTAAAGACAATGAATATAAACTTTGGGTGAAAACAGGAATATGCCTGGGAATGGTCAAAACTGGTCTTGAGAAGTTTGTAGGAAAGCGCAGTAAAAGGATTCATGGTTTTGTGACAGCTAAAGTGAAACAGGTCACCTTGTTATCCTCTAGTAAGATATGTCCGACAGCAAATATCACTAAAAAGCATGGCAAGTGGGAGACAGGCTGTTGTCTAAACTGTCAGATATATGCAGACGAACTTGTAGGCCTTCAACACGCGCCATTTGACTTCAAGAAGTCCAACTGGAATAACAGTGATATTCGCAAGTGGCCTGATGAACCATGGGAAATGGCGAAGGTATATATGAACCAAGGACAGAAACCATTTAAGGAACAACCAAGCCCACGAGAAACAGATATCAGCGGATTGATTAACTTCATTGACCACTGTGTGTTGCCAAGAGCAGATATCCAGAATATAAACAACTTAACTCAGGTAAGAAATCACGAAAATGCATTCACTTGAAAACAAAAATGCTATCTTTCATGGCTCAATGGCAGCATATTTTCACAAAATCACGTAAACATGCACGTGTAAATTTGATTCCCCTTTAATCCCACTTTTATACAATAAAACTCGGGTTGGCTGATCTGTTAATGTTTTGTTATGAGATAGACATAGACATACACACATAAGTTTTATTTAGTGTCGACTATGTATAACAAGTAACATAAGCCCAGTAGGGCTTGTATTTCGACAGACATTGAGTAAAACAACAACGGGTTATAAATATATCACAGCATGCAAACATTACAAACAAAGGCTCAAGTTAAGAGTCATCACACAGTTAGATAGTTACATAAGAAATAGGTGTTGTAAGATTTACAATTACAAGGTACGTTAAGACATATAATAGACAGTAAATATAAATATATATAATATGTACATGTAATGAGAAAGTACTAAAAAGATAGAAAAAGATTAATAAAAATTATTGTTAGAAAAATACATATATAGCGTTAAGAGGACGGCCATATGAAGGTCGGTGAATGTCAGTTTGCTGCATCAAAAGACCCCGACTAATACATCCTTGGTACGAAAGCGAAAAAAAGGGAAAGGTGAGGCGTAGCCCACAGTGCCCTTAAGAAACAAACAAACAAAGAGAAAAAACAACTATAAATCAAGGAAGTAGTAGGATCCGAACAAAACAAAATAAAAAAAAGAGAAAGACATGTACATGCAACAGCAACGTTAAACTGAACAAGAAGGGCATTTGCATATGGGGCCTTCCCAAGCTTGGATCAGTCTCTTGAACTGAGGAAGGGATTCGGCCTTTCTCAGATCATTTGGGAGACTGTTCAAGATACGGGGTGCCTTATATCGAAAAGACCTTAGACCATACCTTGTAGTATTTACTCGCGGGAGGCTTGCTTTATTTTCACTCCTGAAATTATATGTGGAAAATTGTAAATTAATCAAATCACCTATATACTCTGGTGCTATGTTATTCACAATTTTGAGCACCTCGGTAGCCATCAGCTTCAATCGTTTTACATGTAGTGGTTCTGTTTTGGTTGAAGCTACTAGAGCCGTGATAGATGACCTGAAATCATTGTTGATGAATCGTAAAGCCCGTTCCTGAATCTTTTCAATTTTAATGGTACTAGACATACTACAAAAATGCCATGCTAATGGACAGTATTTAAATTTGAGACAATAAAAGAATTGTAAATAGTCAGTTTACCTTGTTTGGTTAAAAATCTACCAATCCTTTTTAAAACTGCTAACTGTTTAGAGGCTTATTTTTACATATTTCTGACACATGATTGTCAAAACGCAGCATAAAATCGATATTAACCCCTAAAAGAGAGACATTATCATCACATTTGAATTCCACTTAGTCAATGTTGAAGGATGTAATAGTATCATGGGCAGTTTTTCCAATACAGATTGCTTGAAATTTGCCAGGGTTTGCCTGCATTAAATTTTTAAAGAACCAATCTATAAGAATGCTGCTTTCATTTTCTAAAACTTGCTTCAGAATTTCAAGGTTCTTATGGACAAAAGAAAGTGTATTGTCATCGGCGTAATTATAGATGACGGCTTGATTTATAAAATAAAATATGTCATTTAAAAATATGTTAAAAAGAAGTGGCCCCAGGATTGATCCTTGGGGCACACCTTTGATAATTTTCCCCATGTGCTGGTATGAGGTCCCAGCCTAACCTGCTGCATTCTGTCACTGAGATAGCTACTTAAGAGGGTAACTGCATCTGAAGCAAGCCCATAGGCCCTTAATTTTTCAATCAAGAGACCATGGGGGAGACAGTCAAAGGCCTTCGACAGATCCATCAAAATAGCAGCAGCATGTTGATGACTGTCCAAGGCCCTCTTCCAATCCTCAATCAGTCGCAACAGGGTAGACTGACACTCATAACCTTTCCTGTAAGATGCCAAATATGGGTTAAAAATATTGTTAAAATGTTCAGACAGCTGATTATGCATGGCCCTTTCATAGGCTTTGGATAAAAATTGGTACGACACTGACTGGTCTACAGTTACCTTTATCCACAGTGTCATTCTTTTTGTGAATGGGTACTAATTTCGCCCCCTTTAGACTAGAGGGAAACTGACATAGTCGAAAGGTGGTATTTATAAGATTGGTGACCATGCCAGTTATTGAGTTGGTGCAAGATTTTATGATCTTTGCCGGTATGTTATCTACCCCAGTAGATTTCTTAGAATCAATGGTAGACAGGTGTTTATGAACATCATACTCGGACACAGTTCTGAAGGAGAACTGTTCAGTGTTCGGGGGTATGTGTTCAGTTATCATCTGGATGCTGGGGTGTTCTTCCAGGCTGAAGATTTGACAGTCACTACCAATATCCTTGGCCACATTTGCAAAGAAAGTGTTAAAAAGCGTGCAAACCTCAGCCTGATCACTGATCACTTTGTCATTTTCGCAAAGGATAATATCTGATCCATCACCAGACCCCTTCTTGGATAGAAAGGGTTTGATGGTGGGCCAGAACTCCTTTGATTTGGGACCACCAGCACAGCGTTCAAAAAAGTAAACTCTCATCGAGGCTTTTGTAACTTTTGTTACCATGTTGTGCTGCATACGATACATCTCCCAGTTTACTAGAGTTTACTGGACTTACTCCACCAATCTGAGAGACTTCATAATGTCCCATTCTGCTGAAAACCGGTCTGGAAATCTTTCCACTGACCGTTCCAAGACGGTTCTTCTGTGGTGGTTTATTTATGTTATTGTTTGTTACTTACTGTGTGTATCACTTGTGTCTTTTTATTTTGGATGGCCATATGGCCATTTTGTTGGAAAGTAACTGTCCTTATGGCCTTCCTTTGTTGAGGTTTCCATTATGGTCTGGTCGCCTTATGTTTGTGTGTTTCTTTCCCTTTGGTGTCTTTGATTGGTGGAGTAAGTTAATTGTATCGATTCCTGATCTTTGTTTTACTTCTACACTGAAATCATTGAAGCTTTTAGTACCACTTCTAGCTATTTGGATGATTTGTTGAATGTTAATTATACCTATTTCGCTGGTTTGATCAGTCAAATTTACCCCCCAGAACTTCAGTTGGGTGAGGCAGATTATTCCGATGTCGGGGCCCCGTTTCTTGGATTAACATCTATCTATCGAGATGGGTTTGTTTCTTGCAAAATTCATGATAAACGCGATGATTTTGATTTTGAGATTGTGTGTTTTCCTTTTTTGGGCGGTGGTGTTCCTCGTGCGTCGTCCTGTGGCGTTTATGTTTCGCGGTTGGCTCGATTAGCCAGAGTGTGTAGTCATGTAACAACACTCGAAGTAAATTGTTAACGGCTAAACTTCTTAATCAGGGTTGTCGGTGCCGTAGGCTGCGCAGGGCCTTTTCAAAATTTTATAGACGCCATTCTGATTTAATTTCAAAATTCAATGTTGGTCTTAAATCTCTTCTGCAAAAAGGTCTATCGGAACCTGGGTTTTGTGCTGGATTGGTGTGTGGATTCGGGGGATATGTAACCGCAATGACATCAGCACCCTGTTTCGTAAAATCATTCCATTGGTATGTTGTTTCATGTCTGTGTTTCTTTCCCTTTGGTGTCTCTGATGGGAGCTGTGGGTTAATTGTATCGATTCCTGATCATTGCCCCCACTTTCACTTGACAGGAATATACATTATTATTCTTATTTCAGCTCAGAAACATAGACTGTAACAGGCGGTTCTAATGAGTTACCACAATCTATGTTTTGAGGAGAAATATGAAAAAAATGAGAATTTATCGCTGAAAATTTTCACATATTTTAGCTTACCTGGGCCGAAGGATCCTGGAGAGCTTAGAGGATTTTAGACTATTCATCGTCCGTCCGTCCGTCCATTGTCCGTCCACCCCATTTGACCAGTTATATCTCGGCAGCCTGCAGGCTCATCTCAATCATTTCTCATCTGTAGCATGCGTCTGTTGGGGCATTGGTGACATTAACTTTTCATTGAAATCGAATGAAAACTTTGGTTGCGATAGCATAGACTTACAATGGGAAATGCTTGTCATCACCGTTACCCCCTCAGTTTTGATCGGATCTTTCTGAAACTTATATATAAGTAGACTGGGGATAAAAGCTCGGATGAGTTCGAAAACTGGCAAGGTCGGCCTATTGTTTGTAGAGGTGGGTCCCCTTGATTGATGAAAATGCCAATTTCTGACCTTTCGATCACTGTATTCTCTTCAGTTTTGCTGGTATCTTCATAAAATTCACATATAAGTATGTAGGGATAAAAACTCGGATTGGTTCGAAAACTGGTGATGTCGGTCTGTCTGTCATAGTATTAAGTCTCCTTCTTTACTGAAAATGCCCATTTTCGATCTTGTCATCACCTTAACCCCTTCAGTATTTATCTGATCAACTTGAAACTAACATATAACTAAGTCAGGGATAAAAGCTCGGATAAGTTCGGAAACTGGTAAGGTCGGCCCATCTTTCATAGAGTTACGTTCCCTTGATTCCTAAAAATGCCTATTGTCATCACCGTAGCCCCTTCAGTTTTCATCGGATCCTTTTGGAACCTCCGTGTAAGTAAGTAAGGGATAAAAACTCGACTGAGTTCAAACTTTGGTGAGGTTAGCCTATATTTCTAAGAGTTATTCCCCTTAATTACAAAAAATACCTATTTTGACCTTATTGTCAGTTTTTATCGGATCTTCTTGAAACGTACATGTAAGTAAGCCAGGGATAAACACTTGGACGAATTAAAAAAAAAACTGATGTGGTCAGCCTATTTATCATAGAATTACGTCCCTTTGATTGCAGAAAATGTCCATTTTTTACCTTGGCATCACCGTAACTCCTTCAGTTTTCATCGGATCTTCTTGTGAATAAGTCCGGAATATAAGTTCGGATGAGTTCCAAAACTAGCGATATCAGTCTAATAATCACCGTTATGTCCCCCACTCTGCTTGAAAATGCTTTTTTTTTTTGACATTGTCATCACCGCTTCCCCTTCATTTTCGAACGACTGGCTCTCCTTGAGACTAGCAAACAAGTAAGTCAGGAATAAAAGCTCGGATGAGTTCGAAAACTGGTGAGGTTGGCCTATTTATCATAGAGTTACATCCCTTTTATTGCAGAAAATGCTTAGTTTTGACCTTGTCATCACAATAGTTCCTTCAGTTTTTATCAGAACTTCTTGAAACGTACATATAAGCAAGTCAGGGATAAAAGCTCCAGAGAGTTCGAAAAGAGGTGACGTCGGCCTATTAATCATAGAGTTATGTCCCCCTGGATTGTAGAAAAATGCTTACGTTTGATATTTTCGTCACTGTAGCCCCTTGACTATTTTAATCGGATCTTCTTGTAACTTACATGTAAGCAAGTCAGGGACAAAAGCTCGGATGAGTTAGAAAACTAGTGAGGTCAGCCTTTTTACCATAGAGTTACGTCACATTGATTGGAGAAAATGCCTGTTTTTGACCTTGACTTCAGATTTGATGGGACCTTCTTTAAACTTACAAACAAGTAAGTCAGGGATCATTCAGATCAGTTCAAAACTGGTGAGGTCGGCCTATTTATCGTAGAATTATGTCCCTTTGATTGCTGAAAATGCCAATTTTTGACATTATTATCATCATTAGTCCCTAAGTTTTGAATGGATCTTCCTGAAACTTATATATGAGTAAGTTAAGGATAAAAGCTTGAAAGAGTTTGCAAACTAACATTGTTGGCACATTACTTATAGAGTTAAGTCGCCTGTTTTGCTGAAAATGCCTTTTTTGTACATTGTCGCCACCATAAGTCCTTTAGTTTTGACGGAATCTTCCAGATCCTAGAATAGGTTGGGAATGAAATTTGCATCACGAAAACACGCCTATATAATTTTGACCCCCTCCAACCCTACTTTTATATTGTAAAACTGGGGTTTACAGGGGTATACCTTATTTTTCTTATTTCTGCTCAAAATATAGATTGTGGGTACTCGTTAGAACCGCCTCGATGAGGCGGTTCTAACGAGTACCAGCAATCTATATTTTGGGCAGTAATTAGAAAATTATCGCAATTTTTCATCTTAAAATGTTCGTATTTTCGGCGGTAAAATTGACAATGTATTTGTACAGGCGTGTTTTCGTAATGCGATGAGTTTGAAAACTGGTTATGTCTGCCTACCTTTTATAGAGTTACCTACCCTTGAATGCTGAATATGCCTGTTTTTGACCTTGTCATCAGCATAAATCCTTCAGTAAAGATTGGAACTTCCTGGAACTTTGAATCTGTTAGCTCAGGTAAGCTATATAGGGCAATCATGGTCCTTTTTTTTTTTTTCGTTCTTTTTTGTGGTAAAATTTTGAATATATATAAACAAGCTTTCTTTCTCACGAAAAACTGGGATTTGTATTTGAGACCTGTCACGATAATCTTAGTGTTCTGTAACCGATAATGCAGGGGGCAGTGTGTTGAGCATAAAGCCTTTAAAATGGAAACTTGGAATTTCGAAAATAGTTAACAAAAGGCATTGCTTGCTGTTGTTGAAATACTCATTTATTGACTCCTTAACCAAAGACACCTTCACGTCACCTTTAACTAGGTATTCAAGAATTTCATAGGAAGCATGACAAAATTAAAGTCAATGCAATAATCAGACATCGCTATAACTACCCCAAATCTCCCATTAGAGAACCACAGGGAAAGAAACACGAGCACGGAAAATCTGAACTCCAATGAAAACATCAAAATCAGAAAGCCAAAACGACTGTTACATTTCTACAAAAAGAAGAACCGTCGTCTTGGTAAAGTCAATAAAGGAGCTTAAATCAATTTTACGTGGCCACAATCCTCGCCCTTTGTTCTGTCGTGGCTTATACAAATACTTTGTTCTGTCCGTATGAAGAATGTCTTACTCATCAGTGCTTCATCTCCGAGAATACAAAAACCAAATACAACATGTATTAATCAACAATGAGGACTCGGCAACATGAAATAACGGAAATGCTAAAGCATTAGAAAACCAACAGAAATGTCGCAAATAATGTCGTTTGATGGCTACACTAAATTCAGGCTCTTTAGCAAGAACTTGGTGGTAAAAAAACACATGAACTACAGCCTTTGGCTGAAGAAATGAATTTGGTTAATCATCCTATCTATAATTTAGCAACCAAGTTTGTTGTATGTCTTTGAGAAGGCCAATATAGGCCTCCGACGCTATATTGGTGACCTAAACTTCACAAAAGCCATACAAAGCACGGTTTATTGTAAATTTTAGTTCTTGTACCTCTTTTCTAAATCGTTGACTTATGTCTTCCTGCCATCAAAACTATGTGATTGCATATTGCAACAAAGTGTATTAAAGATCAGGGAGATATCTGTTTTGGTCTTTCAAAATTCGAATGAGGTTCACCAGATGTTTTCGTGCATTTAATCGGCCAAGAGCCATTATTCGTCAAACAGTTCTGGTTTATACACCATTTTGCATTATTGGCTGGCACCAAGCTTACATACTATCAATATTGGAAAATCAGGTAACTAGATCCCCTGAAAGGTCGGGAGGGGGTTCTGGTTACCTATTTTCCCAACACTGATAACCTTCAGACTAGGAACCAGCAGATAATGAAAAAAGTTGAATGTACTTAAATAAAAATTCGCTGAATCTTTTTGCCTCACATTCACTTGCACCCTTGTTCCCACGACTCTGTTGCAAATACAGTGATTTAATTCCGGTTATTTCGTATAATCTAGCTATTATTATAATATTTATATAATTTATTATCAATTGACTATCCTGCATTATACCAGGTCAACCAGTATTAACCGGAGGTAAAAAATCATAAATCATGAATTTTTTAATTGAGTCAATTAATAAAATTGTCAGTTATCAAGTAATTTCGTATTGGCCAAGTTACAGGTCCTCGGGCATCTGTTTTGGCATCGGCCTCGAGCCAATACAACAGACCTCGGACCTGTAACTGGACCAATACGAAATTACTTGATTAATAACATTATATTAAATGTATCATCATGTTCTCTGAGTGTAGAGGGCCAATTTGTGTTTCCCCATTTTACATTACGAAAACACGCCTTTACAGATACATTGTAAAGACTGTTGGCGCTCGTTAGAACCGCCTGATCGAGGCTGTTCTACGAATACCACAATCTATATTTTAGAGCAGAAATCAGAAAAATAAGGTTTGCCCAAATAAATATATTCTAGAAAGGGTTATCATTTGGACGAATGGAATAAACCCCAGTTTTACTATAAAAAAGTTGGGTTTAAGGGGGGGGGGGGGGGGGGGGGTCAAAGTTATATAGGCTTGTTTTCGTGATGTACTTCCGTGACCGTGTGAAGCGGGTGACAAAATAAACACGGCATATGTTATTGCTGATGTGTGTATTTGAATTGATGTTTTACGTCCATAGCAACACTATTTAGGTCATTTTGGAGATGCTACAACTTCCACTGTTGTGGATTTTTTACCCGACGTAAAGATGAAATGACATCTCTAGCCCTACCACCCAAGCAAACCAAAGGATTTTATGCAGGGGAGGTCAGATTTACACCACTCTGCCTAGGCAGGTTTAGACCTTCTAAGTGGTTTACCAGAGCTCATGTATCGTAATCTATATATCAAGAAAGAAATCGTGCCCCTGCCCATTGCTGCTTGGAGAAATATAATGGGCTGCATGCTACTTTCGCACAGAACTGACACTGACCACACATTAGCACTGCTAACTAGAAATGTGAAGGCAATAAACAGCTTAGAAGGTCTTAGCCTGCCCAGGAAACATCATACGAGCCGAACCATTGCTTAAATCCTAGGTGTATCCTTGAGATGTCATTTTACCTCAATGTCGGGTAATGTTTTGTATAGATTGAAGAAGATTGGAGATGACATTTCAGAAACAGTTAAAAGATGGCTATCGAGGAGCGTCCTATTGGTAAATCGACGTTTATGCTCCTGCTTTATCGCTAATAGTAGGAAACCAGTAAGAAAATGTCACTCATGAAAGACCTCAATCTAAGAACGCAGCTGTCTCAAGTAGAAGTAAAACAAAGATCAGGAATTGATACAATTAACTTACTCCACCCATAAAACTGACTCAAGTTTGAGATGACATTTCCTGACATTGGATATTGAGGAGCCTACATTTCAAGCGGGTTTCGCACATTTTCTTATCATTTCAATTGAAAACATAAGATTGTTGTTACGCGCCATGAACAATCTGATTAAAACACGATTTAGCTGAAGTATGCGATGAGATTGGATTTAAATCATATTGATACCAGTAACTGTGTATTTATATGCGTTGTAATTTTTCTTTTGGGTGGCCTTATGAACTAAATAATGGCGACGAAATGAGATATGAAAATATAGAAGAAGCTTAAATTTACTTTATGATGGCGCCCTGTCCAATCGGGACTTGGAGAATTAGAATGGGATGCATGGTGTTCCATGCAGAGCATAAACCGTTCACGCACATGTGTACTGAAAAAACACTTAGCAGGTCTTAGCCTGCCAACGCAAAGTGATGTGATTCCGCCCGCCCATACATGTAACCCTATCGGTTTCATAGGGTGGCAGGGCTTGAAATGTTTTTTCTTGGTTTGTTTGTTTGTGATTTAACGTCCCCGTCAACACTATTTAAGTCATTTTGGAGACATTGCTTCCAACTTTGTTGGATTTTTACCCGATTTTGAGATGAAATGTCACTATATAAAACCAATAGGGACAGACTGCATGCTTGCCCATCGGGGCTTGAAGAAATATATGGGCTGCATGATGCTTCCACGCAGAGCTGAATCCGACCCACACACGAGTACTGATAACCGCTTAGAGGATCTAAGCCTGCCCAGGCAAAGCGGTGTTAGTGTCGAACCGTCCATGCATATAACCCATATTGGTTTCATTGGGCGGCAGGGCTTGAGATGTCAGTTTATCTGAATGTCGGGTAAAAGTCCCACAAAATTGGAAGCAACGTCTCCAAAATGACCTTCACAGTGTTGACGTGGAAGTTAAACCTCAAATCAAACAAACAAACAAACAGCTTGCATGCATGGTAGTTAACCCTATCACGGTTGACAACTTTGCTTCCCTCTTTAATTGCACGCCGATGGGTCAGGCCTCAGATTCTATGACGGTTCCAACGTAAAGGTTTATTGAGAATTAGAGAGATCTAATTCAATGTAATGTTGGTTGGTGCCTGATGATCTGTCTCTTGTCGGACCCTTCGGAGTCTAACTGTTGGTTTTCCTTTGCTCCGGCATTTCAGTGGTTTCTTGCTGCCATCATCTCTGTGGTTGTTTGATTTTGGTGTTCACGGAGATGTTGCACTGATGAGTTAGGAGGACTTCATGCGGACTGAGCAAATTATTTGTCTGAAATCGCGACGGAAGTAAGGGCGAGGATTGTGGCCACGTAAAATCGATTTCAATCCCCCCCCCCCCCCCCCCCAGTGGAATTCGTTTCCGCTGACCGTACCAAGGTGGTTCTTCTGTCGCGGTTTATTTTTGTTATGGTTTGTCGTTTGGGTGTTTGTGTCGCGTATGTTATTTTATATTGGATAGCCTATTGGCCATTTTATGGGAAAGTGACTGTCCTTTTGGCTTTCCACGGTTGGTGTTTCCATTAGGGTTTGTTGTTTCATGTCTGTGTGTCTTTCCCTTTGGTGTTTCTGGTGGGAGCTGTAGGTTGATTGTATCGATTCCTGGTCATTGCCTCTAATTCTTTTTTTATATGCATGGACCACTTTGCCTGGGCAGGCCTAATTAGCCGAAACTAGCTAGTCTGGCCCAGAAAACATGTACACTCCATGTTTTTCTGTTATGTTGTGTGTTCCTTGCTTCCAAAGGATAACCCTTTTATAGAACTATTTATTTTCCCTACAGCTGGTGTGTGGGAATGTGTGGCGGCGGTAAAACGTCTCCCTGCCCTACATCATAGTGTAGATTATATTTTCTTGTCCTTTGGGATCATTGATTCCATCGTAGAATTTTGAAAATATCTGAGGGTCACTGATGAGGCCTAATTGGCCGAAACTAGCTAGACTAGTCCGGCCCAGAAAACATGTACACTCCACGTTTTTCTGTTCTGTGGTGTGTTCCTTGCTTCCAAAGGATAACCCTTTTATAGAACTTATATATTAAAATGGATTAAATAATTTAAATTATTACAGACACCTTCTCCATTGGGCTTTAATGACACCATTTATCATGAGGGTAATATATCTAAAATGCCCGACTTTGATATTTGCTCGCTTCTGGGCTGTCGAAAGCGTAAAACTAGATCGCACGACACCAGAAAAATTGTAATTATAAACGTAAATTACGTGCTTTTAAAAGAAACAATACCAGACCTAAGTGTCTGTCCATAATACTATTGAATCATGGACGCCACTCAATGCTTGCTTTTTTAAGTTCAATACCCATTTCTGTATTACGGATTCTGGATACCGAGGCGAATAAATTCTACGATAGTTCTAATCAGTTATACAACGCTGCTCTTTTAACTATGGGTTATACTCAGCATGCTCTTCGTCCTTCCTTCGATTCTGAAATTAATAACAAACGTCATTATATCAAAATATCCTTCATTAACTAGAGCTGCCGCCTAACGGGCGCCAATTATACCCCCCCGCATGCGTTGTCAGACAAATTTTTACAAGTATTTGACCTTGAGGAAGGTCAACGTAAAGGTCAAGGTCAGGTTTGTGTATATCAATCTTAAGTACTAGTGGCAAGGTGTGTGGTGTATGAATATTAAAGAAATCGGTCAAAGAATAAGGAAGTTATGAGCAATGTTAAAGTTTTTTGTAACGGACCGACGACGACAGACGACAAGCTGACTCCTATATACCCCCTTCAAACTTCGTTTGCGGGGGTATAATAAGGGTTTGGGTTTTATAGATTAACCTAGTATCTTCCGGGACAGTTCGGTTATTTCATCCATTCCTTCTTATTTTCAAAATACCGAAACACCCATCTTTTGCTATAAATACAATAAACCTGTTAGATCTATCATTTTTAATTTCAATAAATTTGTTTCTGTTCTTGATATTGACACTAACTCTCCTGATACATGTGGTTGTAAAAATTCAGTGTATTGCTATCCTGCTGCTGGTCATATTATTACTGGCAATTTAAAAATTATTCCTGATTCTAGGATACGTAATAGAATTTCTAAAGGACCGAAATATCGATTTCCTTCTAAAATTGATTTCAAAAATGTAGAGATGAAATCGCTGCTGCCTTGAATGAATTTGGCAATCGATGGTGTAAACTAGAGTTTGTTGAGCATAAAACTCCAAAAGAATGGAAACTTAGCATTCTGAAATTAGTTAACAAACGCATTTCTTTTTATTCGCAAAATACGAACTTATTACCTCCTAAACCTAAGACGTCTTTCCGTCACCTTAAACTAGGTATTCAAGAATTTCATAGGAAAGTAGAAGTAAAACAAAGATCAGGAATCGATACAATTAACTTACTCCACCCATCAAAGACACCAAAGTGAAAGAAACACAAACATGAAGCGACCAGACCATAATGGAAACATAAACAAAGAAGGCCATAAGGACAGTTACTTTCCCACAAAATGGCCAACCAAAATAAAAAGACACAAATGATACACACAGTAAGTAACAAACAACAACATAAATTAACCACCACAGAAGAACCACCTTGGTTCTTTTCACAGAGAAGATTCTCTCTATCTTGCATGTAATGTCAGAAATGCATTTTTCACTTCTAAAGAGCAAAAGAATTATACACTTTGGTCATGTCAGAAAGTGTGTGATGCCCTCACCTTTCTACTTGACAATATTTATATTAGATTCGGTACTAATTTATTTAGACAAATTGTGGGTATTCCTATGGGTACTAATTGCGCACATCTTGTGGCTGATCTGTTTTTGTATTGTTATGAAAGAGACTTTATTTTGTCGCTTTCCATTGATAACCAATCTGAAATTATTGAAGCTTTAAGCTCCACTTCTAGATATTTAGATGATATACTAAATATTGATAATACCTATTTTGATGGTTTGATCAGTCAGATTTACCCCCTAGAACTTCAGTTAAATAAAGCAAATTCCTCTGATACCAAGGCCCCGTTTTTGGATTTACATCTATCTATTGTAGATGGATTTGTTTCGTGCAAAATTTATGATAAAACAGCCACCAGTTTTTTTTTGCCTCACCAGAAATTAGGCAAACTCACCAAGTATTTCTAACACTTTTAGGTGGCTTTCAATGCATTTAGGTAATAGCTTAGATCTATGCAAATTATTTCTATATGATTTGGTGAAGATATACATAACAGTTTCTTGGCAAACCGGGGTGAAAGGGTGAAAATCCCGCGGGATTTTTTAAAATCCCACGGGATAAAAATAATCCCGCGGGATTTTTTCTCCACTCCCGCGGGATTAAAATCCCATAAATATATCAGGGATTTTTCTCCCACGGGAGAATTTCAAAATTTTAAATCTTGCTTTTAACTATCAAAATGGACCTACTTAACATTAAAATACATGCACAAAAAATATGGCTGCTCCTGCTCTAATTTCAATTTCTCCCGCGGGATTTTTCTCCCATGGGATTTTTTACGGAGAAAAATCCCGCGGGATTTTTTTATTTTTTAAAATGCTCTGGAATGAAGGTGTAATATCTCTTTTCTATTAATAAGGTCAATTAGAGAAGCTTACAATGAGTAAAGCATGAATATAACTATTTTAAAAAAATCCCGCGGGATTTTAATCCCATGGGATTTTTATCCCATAATCGAAAATAGGATTTTTCTCCCGTGGGATTTCACTAATTTCCAATTTCCAATAAATCTGCTTTGTTTTGACAAAGCTATAATAATTTTGTCCATTTATGTATAAAACATGCATAATTTATTGGTTTAAAGTAACTTATATTGACTCCATTGATATTAACTCCCGCGGGATTTTTATCCCATTTCAGAGCACAGGATTTAAATCCTGTGGGATTATTTTATTTATTTCGTTTTCTTTTTTGGCTGTTAACCCATTTTGTAGCAGAAACCCCAAAACGGGTACCCTGGCAAACAGTGCAGGCCCAGATCAGACGCCGCAAAATGTGGCGTCTGATCAGGGCCTACATGGTTTGTGAAAAGTTAAGATATTTTCAAAGTAAGTTTTAAAGAAAACACAGCCTGACGCCACTTAACTTTGGAATGGACTCCTGGTATATATAAGGAGGAAGATTCCATTTGGTACAAAAAGGATTAAAATTTAAGAACAATGTAAGAAAATCAGACTTCAGGTCCTTCTTTCCAGTTAGTGGATTAGCCTTTCTCAGCTTTTAGGGTAAATTCTGACTTTCTTTGTCAACATCAGGTCAACACCCCATCTAAACACTTCTTTAATAATAGAAGCCTATAAGATACAGAAACTTCTGTAGAGATCGAAACCTTTGAACAGACTGAGTGAGCTAAAATGGCTGATTAGATTTTTTTTTTTTTTTTTTGCCATTACTGTAAAAATCCTAAAAATTCAAACACAGCCAGGCATTGCTGTAATATTCTCCTAAAATTTTAACAAATTTGTTTCATGATCCAGCAGGGGTGGGGGGGGGGGTGGTCCAAAAGGAACAGATAGAATGGCAAATAGTGTTGACACTGATCAGACGGCTTCAGGAGCAGTCTGATCTGGGTCTGAACCTATCTGTACCAATACTTAGGATTATTATGGTACCAGGTTTTCTTTAAGAGTTGCTAAATAATGAAATAGATTTTATTGCATATTGCTATATGATCAGCCTTAGCAATGTGCTTTATGGACAGCCTTGATACAAAGCAGCTTCATCACATTACAATAATATATATCCATGTCCTAAAACTTCATATTATATCGCACTCCAATGAATTTCATTTTGTTTTTTTCTGGTCTCTATAGTAAAAACATATGTTGTGGTTGCTCTGTAGTACTGCCTCATCAATTTAGTTCTAATGAGTACCCACAATCTATGTTTTTGAGCAAAAAGAAGAATAAATTAAACCCTAATTTACAGAACCCTGGTTTTCTTTACGAGGTAGGGTTTAGAGGGGTGTCCATTACACAGGCTTGTTGACCTGATGCGGACAAAAAAGTCTGAGTTTACCATAAAAATTCTAAGAATTAGGACACCTTGAGGACTTGCTATAGTTCTCCTAAAATTAAAAAAAAACAAGATGTGTTTGTGAAACACGAACATGTCCCCGGGCATGGTCATTTTTTATTCAAAGTTGCTCACAGTTCAAGGTTTCTGTTTGTGTGGGAAGCCCTTGACACAAGAAACTTACATGCCAAATATGAAAGCTCTATTTTAAACGGTTCAAAAGTTATGAACAATAATATTTTTTCTTTAAAGCAGGTCAAGGTCACAGGTCAATAAAATCTGCATGAATGTAAAGCTCTTGTCACAAGGAACCTACATGGCAAATATTAAGGCTCTATCTTAAAGGGTTCAAAAGTTATGAACAATTTTATTTTTTCTTTTAAGTAGGTCAAAGGTCAAGGTCCAAACATTTTGCATGAATGAAAAGCTCCAATCACAGAGAACCTACATGCCAAATATGAAAGCTCTATCCCAAACCGTTCCAAAGTTATGACCAAAAATGTTTATTTTTTTTAAGTACGTCAAAGGTCAAGGTCACAGGTCAAAATTTTTGCTTGAATGTAACGCATTTGTCACTAGGAACCTACATGCTAAATATGAAGGCTGTATCTCAAACGGTTCAAAAGTTAAGACAAATGTTAATATTTCTTTTATGTAGGTCAAAGGTCAAGGTCACAGGTCAAATTTTTTTGTGTGAATGTAAAGCTCTTGTCACAAGGAACCTACATGCAATATATGAAGGCTCTATCTCAAACCGTTCCAAAGATATGACCAAAATGTTATTTTTTTATTTTAAGTAGGTCAAAGGTCAAGGTCACAGATCAAAAATTTTTGCATGAATGTAAAGCTTTTGTCACAAGGAACATACATCCTAAATATGAAGGCTGTATCTCAAACGGTTCAAAAGTTAAGACAAATGTTAACTTTTTCTTTTATGTAGGTCAAAGGGTCAAGGTCACAGGTCAAAATTTTTTGTGTGAATGTAAAGCTCTTGTCACAAGGCACCTACATGCAAAATATGAAGGCTCTATCTCAAACCTTTCAAAAGTTATGACCAAAATGTTATTTTTTTATTTTAAGTAGGTCAAAGGTCAAGGTCACAGGTCAAAAGTTTTTGCATGAATGTAAAGCTTTTGTCACAAGGAACATACATGCTAAATATGAAGGGTGTATCTCAAGTGGTTCAGAAGTTATGACCAATGTTATTTTTTTCTTTTAAGTAGGTTTAAGGTCAAGGTCAAGGTCACACATCAAATTTTTTTGCGTGAATGTGAAGGTCTTGTTACAAGAAACCTTCAGGCCAAATATGAAAGCTCTATCTCAAACGGTTCAAAAGTTATGGCCAACGTTATAGTTGTCCACGTACAAACCAACAAACAGACAGGGCAAAAACAATATGTCCCCGCTATCGCTACCAGGGACATAAAAATGTTTAACAATCCAGCAAGGAGTCAAAGAAGTGTCGCTCGAATGGCAAACAGTTTGAATTCAGCAAGGAGTCAAAGAAGTGCAGCTCAAATGGCAACAGTGTAGACCATGATCAAACTGAAGGAGCAGTCTGATCTGGGTCCACACTGTTTGCCGAGCCTGACTGTCCCAATACATGTACTAATGATCAGTACAGTATCCATGCTTGTTATAGACACCTCTGAAGACACATTCTCACTAGATGTGATATTTTTGTTTGTTTGTATATGATGTTGTGAAAATAAATAAATGTGCATTAACTGCCAAATCTTTGTTGTTTTTCACAGCTGAGATATCAAATCAAATTATGATAGACCTGGTGCTCAACCCTTTTTAAGTCATGTCTATCAGGTCTGTAAATCTTTGTTCTGTATAGGCATATATAGTTGATAATTTCAGAACACTTTCTTTCACCCTTATCTGCAGTGGCTGAGCCTGAACAGTTTTGAGTTTAGATTTTGCATCCCAGTCAATTCTATTAAGGTCACTTTGGAAACAATGCTTCTGATTCTGTGCGACTTTTTCCCTGTCATTGAGATGAAATGGCATGTTAATCATTGTTGTTAGAATTCCAACACATTTATTTACTATGTTGAGGGTACATTTTGGAATTGCCTAATCGAGTTGATCCAGAGAGTATCAACAACCTATTTTAGTGGAGAAAGTTAAACAAATAATCCCGAAATCATGCACATGCCCTTAAAACTGCATACAACACAATTTAGCCTGGTTAATAAAGCACAATACAAAAATACAATGTACTTGGCATTTTCATTCCAAAAGAAGTTGCAAATGTTCATGTGTTTAAAGTTTACCCTTATCCCATTGTTGATGACTACCCCTGCCTTTGCAAACAGTGTAGATCAAGATCAGATGGCTTCTCATCAGGATTCAAACTGTTTCACATTCGGTTTCTGAATTTACAGGAATACATTACATCAAGTAATCTGATTGGAACAGAGTCAGAAAGGGGTGTGGCTAAACTGAATATTCAGCAGGATAAGGGTTAACACTATGCTCAGTATGTACTGTACTGAAGAATAGCAGATGATCCCGTCTACCACAGGAACTAGAGCCATTACAGTCATGATCAGAGCCCCATGGTAGCAAACATTTTGCAGGGCCGTAATAAAAATTGTTCCCTTTAGGAGGCTGCGGTTTCAACACCTGCCGGGTCAGCAACATCCTTTGTTACAATTTTAAAAACTTTCCTGTAGTTATTTGCTCGCTTTCTCTGATTCGAAAAGGGCATGCAGTTGTCAGTTCCTGGCGAAAGAATGTGCAGGCTTTAAGTATCAGCATTGAAGAAAGTGTGGTTAGATATGCTGACCAGCTCATAATGACCTAAATAGTGTTAACTGGGACATGAAACTCCAAACAAGCCCTTTAGCGGGTAAATTATTTTGTAGCTTGTTTATAATGATTCTTTGGTTTGCATATATTTTCTCATTATGACAACACTACTGTGCAACCTTGCGTCCTTTGACACCACAGATCTGGACAATTTTTATATCCCCCCAATATCAGGACAATAACTCCATAACTGGTTATGCCCCTCAAACATGATACATAAACATAAGAGAACAAAATTCACAGGCTCAATTTTACTGAGTTTCTTCAAACATTCAATACCGTAATGATCCTAAGTATTTGGACAGACAGGCCTAAGCAAATAGTGCAGACATAGATCAGACTGCTACTGCAGTCTGGTTCAGGGTCCACACTGTTTGCCATTCTGCCTACACTTTTTTAACATCTTGCTGGATAGTGAAATTTAAGTTGTTATAAGTTTAGGAGAATTAACCCATTTCAGACTGGAAACCCCATAAAGGGGTACCCTGGCAAATAGCGCAGGCCCAGATCAGACACCGCAGAACCCGGCGTCTGATCAGGGCCTCCACTGTTTGCAAAAATTTCAGCCATTTTCCAAATAAATTTTGAAGAAAACACAACCTGACACCCTTAAATTTTAAAATAGACTCCTGCTATATATAAGGAGGAAGATTCAATTTGGTACAAAAAGTGTTAAAGCAAGTCCTCAAGGTATCTGAATATTTAGGATTTTGATGGAATATTCTTCAAGGCTGCATATTCCATCCAGTGCTGGCTTTCAGTTGTTTTCCATTTTCAAAATAACCAGAATCGATTCAATATACGTATCATAATCTTTACACAGCACAAAAACTTATGAGGCGTTGGAATAACTGAAGCTTGTAGAGTCACTATCTTCCTGGAGATTCTGTACAACTGAATAGATGAGGCATGTGACATACACCAAGATTTAATTCTAAAGCAATAACCTCCACATGCAGCAGCAATAATCTGAAATGGAAAGCAGGGCAGTTTTACTCTTACATGCTTTACACCTGTAGAAATACAGAGATTTCTCAGTGAAATAAAAATCGATATTGTCACTCTTTCAAGCAGTGAAATTACGATTTTAAATTTTCACACTTTGTGAATTTGATGTATCATTGAAAAATAACATACATTTTCATAGCTCATGAGACAGGTCAACTGGAGGCATCAGGCAAGAGACGCCTACCTTAGGACTTATAGGCGTCCCCCACCGAGCCAACATCAGCAAACATGGCCCACACTCCACAGAAATCCCCGGCATCAGGAAGGAGATGTCCAAAGTAGCGAGACTTGCAAAATTTAAAATATATCAAAAAGTGGCAACCAATATTATACCAAGTTAACACACTGAACACATCTAAATCGATGCAAAATCACCATGAAATTTTTTTTTTCCCAATGCTGACGGCTGACTCTTTAAAATTACTTTAATAATTACAGTTTAAAGCATATAAGAAACAGAAAATTTTATTTTTTCAGTGTAAGATCAATTTTTATTTCACTCATGAACAACAAAACAAATATTTCACTCATGGCTAGTTATAGATTGAAAAGGGTCAATGTGGAAATGACTATGGCTTCGCCACTCTTGCAAATACTTACTTTTGGTGTTCATTCAGCTGACTCTTTAAAATTACTTTAATAATCACAGTTTATTTAAAGCATATAAGAAACAGAACATTTGATTTTTTCATTGTAAGATCAATTTTTATTCCACTCCTGAACACCAAAAGAAATATTTTCACTCGTTGCTTCCCAATCTTGAAAATATTTCTATTTGTGTTCATTTGGTGAAATATAAATCGATCTTACACTGAAACAATCAAATATCCCCTATATCTGCCCCAGGTACAGGAATGGAGGATTGCTATATTTTTTTTCAGATCTACTTCAAACTTTTTTGTTGGGTTCTCATTAGAACTCCCTCATAAATATAAAATGGGTTGTCACGTGACCCAAAGCTATAAGAACAAAAGCTCTTCAGTGCTGATGTTCACACTTGACTATCACTGATTAGTAGGAAGTCAACATAACAGTTATCTCTAGAAAACAGTTGTGCTATTCTAGTTGTTGTGACATCAGAGTGCTGTGTAAAAGAAAGATTGTCATACACTGACTTGTAATAACTGCTCGACTTTGGCAAACAATTTAGGCCCAAATAAGATGCCACAGATCATGGTGTCTGATCAGGGTCTATTTTTTACCTGGCCCCTGCCCATCTGGGCTTGAAGAAATGGATGGGCTGCATGATGCTTCCACGCAGAGCTGAAACCTATTCGCACACGAGTACTGGTTAACTACACAGTACTTATAAACCCTATTGGTTTCATTGGGCAGCAGGGCTTGAGATGTCATTTCATCTCAATGTCGGGTAAAAGTCCTACAAAATTGGAAGCAACATCTCCATAGTGACCTTTACAGCGTTGATGGGGATGCTAGACCTCAAATCAAACAAACATCAGGGTCTAGACTCGTAGAAAGTACAGGAATTTATGGGTAAATGCAAATCAGTCTGATTTTTCATTAAGGGCCACTTTCCCAGCTTAGAAACAATAGATCCAACAAAGCTTTTTTTTTTTTTTTTTTTTTTGGTTTTATGGCCATTAAAATTAATTCACTTATTCTGAGCCCTTTTTTAATTAGAAGTCAGTGATCAAGAGCTTCACAAGTGGGGCATTATTCGCCCTTGGCAAGTAATTGTCTGTACATATGACCTTGACCATGGGGGTACTGACTGGAGTCTTGCACGTGACACATTGTTTCATAATGCTTAACATTTGTGAAAAGTAATTTTAAAATCCATTGATGAATAAATGAAGGTGCTAGCGGGTTAAAAATAGCCACAGTGACCTTGACCTTGAGCCCAGTACCCCGAAAGTCAAACTCGCTTGAGATATTATCAAACCCAACCCTTGTATGAAGTTATATTAAAATCCATCAGGAAATAAATGCGCTAGAGCGATGACAGAGTTTTTCTAAAATAGCCATAGCGACCTTGACATGGACCTTGTAAGTCTAACTCACTCGAGCTATCATCACACCCAACAGTTGTGTGAAGCTATATTAAAATCCATCAATAAATGTAGGTGCTAGAACGATAAAGTTTTTCTAAAAATAGCCAAAGTTTTTCTAAAAATAGCCACAGTGACCTTGAGCTTGAGGCCATGACCTTGAAAGTCAAATTCGCTCGAAATATTATCAAAAGCAACATTTTTTTGATGTTATAGTGAAATCCATTAATAAATATATGCGCTAGAGTGATGACAAAGTCGAACTCACTCAAGATATTATCATGGGCAATATATATTAACCCATTTTAAATAGTACCAAATGGAATCTCCCTCCTTATATATAGCACGAGTCCGTTTCAAAATTTAGGGGTGTCAGGTTTTGTCTTCTTCAAAATTTATTAGGAAAATAGCTGATTTTTTTGCCAGCAGTGCAGGCCCTGATCAGACGCCGTGTTTTGCGGTGTCTGATCTGGGCCTGCACTGTTTGCCAGGGTACCCCTTTAGGGGTTTCCAGTCTGAAATGGGTTAATTCTCCTAAAACTACAACATAGCTGAACTTTTTGCAAACAGTGTAGGCCCTGATCAGATGCAGCATTCTGTGATGTATGATCTGGGCCTGCACTGTTTGCCATGGTACCCGTTTTGGGGTTTCCGGTACTAAATGGGTCAAGAGCGATGAAAAAGTTTTTTTAAAAATAGCCACAGTGACCTTGGCCTTAAGGGCATGACCTTGGAAGTTAAACTGGCTCGAGATATTATCATAAGCAACATTTGTGTAAAGTTATTTTAAAATACGTCAATAAATGTAGGCACTAGAGTGACGACAAAAGTACATACATACAGGACAAATTCTATATATTCCCCCTAACAAGTTTGTTGTGCGAGGGGATAAAAAGGATCATACCTCTCAGTCATAATAATTGGCAGATTTTACCCGAAATAGAACTTGATCTGCATTGTATGATAATACATGTATACCTGTGTATAAAATTTGATTCCAATCCACAAAGGTTTTTAAAAGATATATTCCATGGAAACCATTTCTCAAGTAAAAAAAAAGTTGAAAAAGGCCATAACTCTCATAATAATTGGCTGATTTTAACCGAAATCGAACTTGGCCTGTATTTTATGATTATACACCTGTGTATAAAATATGAATCCAATCCATCAATATGATCAAGGTTTTCAGAGACCATTTCATTCATAATAATTAACGGATTTTACCTGAAATCGAATTTGACCTGTATTTTTTTATTATACACCTGTGTATGAAATTTGAATCCAATCAACCCACCTTTTCTAAAGATATCTTGTGTGAATTCAGGTTTAACGTCACTTTCAACAATTTTTCAGTCATATCACGACGGTGTATGGTTGTGACAGGGAGCTCAATTCTCACTTTTATAGTGCTGCCTCACTGAAGTATTATGTTCCAGACACATTACATGATACCACACCCAGTCATATTATCCTGACACTGGGTCGACCAGTCCTAGCTCTACCCCGTAAATCTAAGTGCCAAGCGAGGAGCATCTAGTACCATTCTTAACGACTTTGGTATGTCGCGGCCCGGGATCGAACCCGTGACCTCCCGTTCCCCGGAGCGGACACTCTACCAACTGAGCTATCGGGGCCGGTATCTTTAAAGATATCGTACCAATCTTTTCTAAAGATATCACAAGAAAACCATTCCGTCAGGGACTTACGGACTGACAGAGGTTATACAATATCCCCACCCCCATTTGAAAATGTTAGGGGCATAAAAATAATCAAAAGGGAATAACTCGGGAACTAAGGATGGATATAGAATCACACCATAATATGACCTATTTTTCAAAATGGGCATATAAAAATGCAGATGGAATATCAACAAGAGGGCCCACAGGGCCCTGGTTCGCTCACCTGTGTGACACTGTCTCGAGTACATTCCATTTTAGCTATGGTTGCCATCTTGTTCATCAGCAGAGTGATTTTAGCTTATTTGGTAGGGAGTAACCTAGGCAACATTCCTGTTAAGTTTGAATCAAATTGTCCTTAGGGTTTAGGAGGGGGTTCACGTTTGAATCAGATTTACAATATTTTTCTTTTTTTAGCTCCGGTGGCCATTTTTTCTTCAGAGCAAGATTGTTTTAGCCTTTTTGGTAGAGGGTCGTCTAAGCAACATTACTTCAAAGTTTGAATGAAATTGGCCCAAGGGTACAGAAGGAATTATCGTTTGAAGAATTTTTTATTTTTAGCTCTGGAAGCCATTTTGTTCATTGGAGTGGAATGAGTATTAACTATTTTGGTAGGGAGTCACCTAAGCAACATTCCTGTGAAGTTTTAAATCCAATTGGCCCAAATGTTTAGAAGGAGTTCGCATTTGAAGCAAATTTACAATGTTTTCTTTTTTTAGCTCTTGTGACCATTTGTTAATCGTTATGCTATTTTCCTAGAGGGTCATCTACACAACATTCCAATTAGGTTTAGAAGCCTTCATGGTGAAGTGGTCATGCTACTTGCCTTGTAAACCAGGGTAGCAGGATCGATGCCAGGCTTCTCCAGACTTTCAGATTGGTCTTTAAACAGAGGTCCCATAACTGTATGACCTTAGCTGTTGGTGAGACTTCCAACTCAAACACTCACTCCTATGAGTGAGTGAGTGTTTGACTTTTACGTCCCACCAACAGCTAAGGTCATACGGAGACGGGACCTCGGTTTAAAGACTCATTCGAAAGTCTGGAGAAGCCCGGGATCGATCCTGCGATTCCTGGTTTACAAGGTGAGTAGCGTTACCACTACACCACGGAGGCTTCTACTCACTCCTATGAAGGAACCTATATGCCAAATATGAAGGCTGTATCTTAAATGCTCCAAAAGTTATGACAAAGTAGGTCAAAGGTAAGGTCATGGCTCAAAAGTTTTGAATGGTTGAGAAAACCTTGTCACAAGGAACATACATGCAAAATATGAAGGCTCTATCTCATATGGTTCAAAAGTTATGATAAAGTAGGTCACAGGTCAACGTCACAGGTCAAATCTTTATATGAGTGGGAAGCCCTTGTCACAAGGAACCTACATGCTAAATATGAAGGCTCTATCTCAAACAGTTCAAAAGTTATGACAAAATAACCTACTGATCTACTTTTTGATTTGACATGACCCATATTCGAACTTGAGATATTGTCCAAATGATCATTCTGAGCAAGTTTTATGATGATTTGACTAAAACTCTGGCCTCTTAGAGTGTTCAAAACGTTTTTTCTATGATTTGACCTGCTGACCTACTTTTTGACCCGACATGACCCATATTCAAACTTGACCCAGATATTGTCAAGATGATCATTCTGAGCAAGTTTGATGATGATCAGACCAAAACTGTGGTCTCTAGTGTGTCCACAAGGTTTTTCTGTGATTTGACCTACTGACCTACATTTTGAACCGACATGACCCATATTTGAATGTGACCAAGATATTATCAAGATGATCATTCTGAGCAAGTTTGATGATGATTGGACATAAATTGTGGCCTCTAGTGTGTTCAAAAGGTTTTTATATGATTTGACCTACTGACCTACTTTTTGACCCGACA
Source organism: Lucinisca nassula (assembly GCA_963580285.1). Taxonomy (NCBI): domain Eukaryota; kingdom Metazoa; phylum Mollusca; class Bivalvia; order Lucinida; family Lucinidae; genus Lucinisca; species Lucinisca nassula. The sequence goes on along the minus strand of OY757016.1, from coordinate 2,314,371 downwards.
ACACCCATATTCGAACTTGACTGAGATATTTTTAAGATGATCATTCTGGGCTAGTTTGATGATGATCAGACCAAAACTGTGGCCTCTAGTGTCTTCACAAGGTTTTTTTTTTCTGATTTGACCTACTGACCTACTTTTTGACCCAACATGACCCATATTCGAACTTGACCGAGATATTTTGTGGTGGTACAAAATGTGTGCAAGTTTAGTTAAAATCAAATGATAAATGAAACAGCTATCATGCAGACAAGACCAAAAAAGGCAATTTTTGCCCTTTCAGGGGCCATAACTCCGTAACACATGATGGGATATGGCTGGTTCAAGAAAAGAACCCAGATCTCATGGTGGTACAAGTTGTGTGCAAGTCTGGTTAAAATCAAATCATAAATGAAGATGCTATCGTGCGGACAAGACCAAAATAGGCAATTTTTGCCCTTTCAGGGGCCGTAACTCCGTAACACATGATGGGATATGGCTGGTTCAAGAAAGGAACCCAGATCTCCTGGTGGTACAAGTTGTGTGCGAGTCTAATTAAAATCAAATCATAAATGAAGATGCTATCGTGCGGACAAGACCAAAAAAGGCAATTTTTGCCGTTTCAGGGGCCGTAACTCCGCAACACATGATGGGATATGGCTGGTTTTAAGAAAGGAACCTAGATCGCATGGTGGTACAAGTTGTGTGCAAGTCTGGTTAAAATCAAATCATAAATGAAGATGCTATCGTGCGGACAAGACCAAAATAGGCAATTTTTGCCCTTTCAGGGGCAGTAACTCCGTAACACATGATAGGATATGGCCAGTTCAAGAAAGGAACCCAGACCTTATGGTGGTACAAGTTGTGTGCAAGTCTGGTTAAAATCAAATCATAAATGAAGATGCTATCGTGCAGACAAGACCAAAATAGGCAATTTTTGCCATTTCAGGGGCCGTAACTCCGTAACACATGATGGGATATGGCTGGTTCAAGAAAGGAACCCAGACCTAATGGTGGTACAAGTTGTGTGCAAGTCTGTTTAAAATCAAATCATAAATGAAGATGCTATCGTGCGGACAAGAAATTGTTTACGCACGCACGGACGCACGCATGCACAGACGCACGGACGACGGACAAAATGTGATCACAAAAGCTCACCTTGTCACTACGTGACAGGTGAGCTAAAAAGAGAAGATCCTGATCAGGAGCATTCTGATTTTGGTCTACACTGTTTGCAATAGCCTATATGACCCAATACTTAGGATCATTATGGTATATGCATTATTTCATAACTTACCTGATAAGACTAATTTCATAATGTTGCTCAAGTGTCCATTCTAGTAAATATCTGTTGACATATTGGCCATGCAGCAAGTCTAAAAGAGAAAAAGTATGCAACAACTAAAAATGTGTTAATACAACACAGATGACCCCGCACCGCACAGGGGCCCACCTCCCCCACGCCCCCCCCCCCCCCCCCCCAACCCCCCAAAAAAAATCATATAACAATAACACTTTTTCATTGGACAGCATAACTCACCTGGAAAAGTGTCCTTGAGGTCACTGGCATAGGTTGGTGTTGGTGAATTGCTAATTAAACCTTTGAAAAATAAACAAATATGAACTCAATCCATTAAATGGTTTGGAAAATATGAGCTCTTAAAAATGTCAATATTAAAAAATGTTAATATTAAAAACTTCTAAGTCTGCAACCTTGACCTTGAGGTTATGGCTAAATGAAACTTTTGACCTGTACCTATCATCATTTCAAATATGAAGCAAATCCATCAAATGGTTCAGGAAATATGAGCTCTCAAAAGACGTAACATAAAAAAATCTGTGTCTGTGACCTTGAACTTGAGGTCAGGGGTGTGGGGTATGGATGAATAAAACTTTGGACCTGTAAAGACATGTATCTTCGTGCGAAATATGAAGCAAATCCATTGCGTAGTTTGGAAAATATAAGCTATTAACATACTTAAATGTGAAAATTTCTATGTCTGTGACCTTTACCTTGAGGTCATGTTCATTGGTAACCATAATGTTTTGGAAAATATGAACACTCGAAAAATCAACATTAAAAATTTCTATGTGTGTGACCTTGGCCTTGAAGTCTTAGGCATGAATTTTTTGGAAAAAACTAACTCTTTGAAAACTTTAACATTAAACATTTCTAAGTCTGTGACCTTTACCTGGACTGGATGGGTGGGGGTATTGCTGAATGAATATTATGACCTACATCTATCAGCATACCAAATATGAACCAAAATCAATTGTAAAAGTTCAGGTTCTATCTGGTACAAATATCTTAACCCATGTCTTTAACATTAACAATTTCTAAGTCTGTGACCTTGACCTTGAGGTCATAGGCATGAGTGGGGGTACTGCGGAATAAAACTTTGCACCTATATATATCATCATACCAAATATGATTCCAATCCAACATATGCTTTGGAAGATATAAGCTCTTAAAGAACTAGAAAATGTGTTTGTGAAACACTATATGCTCCCAACCAAATGCTTGTCTCTAAATGGGACAGTAAACAGTACCTCATGATCATTTGCATTCAAAATAAACCTGTCAAATATAAACAGATTTTAAACAAAAGTTATTCAGGTCATCTATGCCTTAGTAGCAAAAAGACTGCCAAATATCATGAGCCTCTAAGCTCAAGCGGTTCTCCAGTTATTTTGTTCACAAGGTTTCCCAATAGCCACAATGCATAAGTCCAAAAAGAAGCATAACTCCATTAAATATTTTCGGAATTTCATCAGAAGTTAATCAGGTCATCTACACATTAGACCCAAACTGTATGCCAAATATCATGAGCCTAGCTCAAGCGGTTCTCCAGATATTTTGTTCACAAGGTTACCCCATAGCCACAATGCTTAAGTCGAAAAAGTCGCATAAGTTAACTCCTTTCAAATTTTTTGGAATTTGGTCAAAAGTTAATCAGGTCATCTACACATTAGACCCAAAATGTAAGCCAAATATCATGAGCCTAGCTCTAGTGGTTCTCCAGATATTTTGTTCACAAGGTTTCCCAATAGCCATGCATAAGTCCAAAAAGGGCATAACTCTATTAAATTTTTTTGGAATTTCGTCAAAAGTTAAACAGGTCATCTACACATTAGACCCAAACTGTATGCCAAATATCATGAGCCTATCTCAAGTGGTTCTTCAGATATTTTGTTCACAAGGTTTCCAAATAGCCACAATGCTTAAATCGAAAAAGGCGCAAAACTCCTTTCAAATTTTTTGGAATTTTGTCAAAAGTAAATCAGGTCATCTACACATTAGACCCAAACTCTATGCCAAATATCATGAGCCTAGCTCAAGCAGTTCTCCAGGTATTTTGTTCACAAGGTTTCCCCATAGCCACAATGCATCATGCTAACAAGTCCCTGAAATAAACACACCCTTACACCCCACTTTATATAGAGAAAACTGGGGTTTATGGGGGTATACATTATTTTCCTTATTTCTGCTCCTAGACATAGGTTGTAGATACTTGTTAGAACCGCCTTATTGAGTACCCACAACCTATGTTTTGAGTATAAACAAGAATAATATCAAAAATTTTCTTCAGAAAATTGACCATTTTGGAGATGTGAAAAATGCACCATGATGCACGGATGTGTTATCGTAATGCAGTACAAAATTGGTTAACCCTTCTCCTCCTGAACAAGATAACCCCTACCTTTACAAAAAGTGTAGAGCCAAGAAGCCATCTGATTAATGTAGGAAAGAAAGTCACAGGAAAAAACATCACTGAAAAAAGTCATAGGTTGGGTATTAACCCATTGCATGCGGGTATCTTGGCAAACAGTGCAGGCCCAGATCAGATGCCGGTCTGCACTATAATTTGCTTACAGGATTTTCAGTCAAAAATAGAATAAAAACAAACAAGAAAAATGCCTAATGGCATTATGGACGGGTTTTTTTTCAGTACGGTTAGGATGGTGGTGGCATGGGTGGGGTAGGGTGGGGTGTGGGGTAGGGTGGGATGGGTTAGGAGTCGGGTGGGATGGGGTGGAATTTGTGGTGGTGTGGGGTGGGATGGGGTGTGGTGGGGTTGTGGGGTGGGGTGGGCTTGGGTGGGTGGGATGGGGTGAGGTCAGGTAAGGTGGGGAGTGGTGGGATGGGGTGGGGTTGGGGGTGGATTGGGGTTGTTTTGGGATGGGGGTGGGATGGGGTTGTGGGGTAGGGTATGCTAGGGTAGGGTGGGGTGGGCAGGGTATGTATGTAAAACTAAGTATGCATGTATGAACAGAACAAATGCAATATCCTAACCCAGTAACAACTTTTTGTGGAGGGGGGGGGGGTATGATTTGTTTATGTGTTTTAAGAAGAAAAAAAGTTTTTTTTTTTCTATTTTTAGCTCTGGAGGACACTGATTTTAGCGATTTTGAAAAAGGGTCACCTAATGAACATTTCTGTATGTATGTAAAACTATGTATGCATGTATGTACAGAACAAATGCAATATCCTAACCCAGTAACAACTTTTTGTGGAGGCGGGGTGTGGGGTTGATTTGTTTATGTGTTTTACGAAGAAAAAAAAATAAAGTTTTTTTTCTATTTTTAGCTCTGGTGGCCACTGATTTTAGCAATTTTGAGAAAGGGTCACCTAATGAACATTTCTGTAAAATAATTTTGAAATCGGGCCATTATCCCCGGGGAGATGTCGTTTAAAGAAATTGTTGACGGACGACGGACATCAACTCACCTTGAGCACTTCGTGCTCAGGTGAGCTAAAAAAGAACGAAAAAAAAAAAAAAAAAGAAAATTCCATGCCTGTGCATGCATGTGTGTATTATTACTAGCAACTATCAGGGGAGGAAGATAATAATTGTTCATATGTGTTTATGGAGATGAAAAGAAAAATAAAGAAAAAAAAAGAATGAAAAAAGAAAGAAAAAAAAAAGAAAGAAAAAAAAAAGGAATAAAAAAAAAAAAAAAAAATGTCTCCACCGGGGTTTGAACTCACGCCCCTCAGATTCATAGTCAACAATAGGATTCGTAGTCCAGCACTCTATCCACTACACTGGCATTTGAAAAAAGGTTAACCAAAAGGTAAACCTGACAAACACAAGTTTGAAAAATGACAATTTCCGCCCAAATTTTAGTCTTTTGAGCCATTTATGGATAATACATGAAAGCGGTACCTCCACTTATGCATTAGTCCTGATATTAAAACAATCTGCTACAGAATAGATGAAAAATATCACTTTGAAAAAAGGTTAACCAAAAGGTAAACCTGGGACGACGCCCGCCCGCCCAACCGCCCGCCCGCCCGCCCGCCCGGACATCGCTATTTTAAAGGACGGATTTTTTTTAAAAACCCGTCCAAAAATAGGCCTGACACCCATTATGTCAAATTGACTTGTCCAACATACAGCAATAGAAGAGTCCACTGGTTAAAAACAGAGTCACAGAAAAAGTCACAGAATTGGTGGTTTCAATCATGTTCAATATTTTCTTAGTTCGAGTCAAAACAGATTGTTGGTGCTCATGTTAAATCAGGTTAAAAGAACATCCCTCTACCCCCACTTTGTACAGAAAATTAAGGTCTTCAGGGGTATACACTGTTTACCTTATTTCTGCTCTGAGGAAGGTTGTGGGTACTCATTAGAACCACCTCAAGGAGGCAGTTGCCCACGGTCTATATTTGGCCTAGAAATTTGAAAAAATTTGCTGCAGAAAAATACTAGATCAAAAGATATTGAAGACAAATATATTAATTTAATGAGAAGGGTCTAACAAGTATCCACCATCTTGAACAAAAATAAGAAAATTAATCAATACCCCATAAAACCACACTTTTTTCTGTATAAGGTGAGGTTAAGAGGGATATTCATTGCACAGACTTGTTGACCTGATTTTTTTCTAGTAAAAGCATTTATAATTTGTCTGTGAATGAATGTCTATGCTCTATATACATGCATGCATCACATTGACAAATTAAAAATGAAGGCACTGATCTGTGGAATCAACATCCTTTTAAATCCACTAAAAGTTATATATAGGCAAAAGTCAGATGAGCAGGACCTGGTATTGTCAATATTTTCATTTATGGTCAACATCCTTTTAGTTGAAAATTTCTATACTTTCTTATTTGTGACTTTTCTCTGTAACTTTATTTTTATGACTCTTTTTTCCTGTGACTTGCCTTCCGATCACCTTACAAACAGTGTAGAACCAAAAAGTCATCTGATCTGGATCTACAAGCTTTGTCATGCAGTTTGTCAAGTAATTTAATCAGGATCTACACTATTTGTCATGTTGTTTGTGAAATGCATACATAATATCAATTAATTTGACTGGGGGATAGTCAGAAATGGGTGTGGCTAATTAATTTATTCAGCAGGATAAAGGTTAAACTCTGATCAGCCAGTCCTATTTATCTAAGTTAGTGTCACAAGGTCCCTTTTCAAGTAACATTTGTGACTACCTAGAAGGCTTATCTATTTCATGCACTGGACACAACATTGTAATTCTTATCTTTCATCAATAAACACAGGTGACTGACTTGGACTCCCCACAGGGATTTGCAAGAAGTTTGAGAACTGGTTAACAAAGAGACTTATATAATGTCTGATGAGATGTGACTTTTTTTTTACAAAGTAATCCTTAGATGAAAATATGTACCCCTTCCTCAAATCTCTCTTGAGATCAGAGTGTTGTTTTTGAGTCAATCTGGGCTGGATTTGGCAAGCAGTGTAGACCCAGATCAAATGATACAGAGGGTGGCATCTGATCAGGATCTACATTATTTGCATAATGTATAGGAATTTAACTGTGGGCGGCATTCCTGATATTCCATCACGAAAACACGCCTTTATAATTCAGACCCCCTTGAACACTACTTTTATATATAGTAAAACTGGGGTTTACAGGTGTAAACCTTATTTTTTTATTTCTGCTCCAAAAGATAGATTGTGGATACTCACTAGAACCACCTCATGGAGGCCTAAAGTTTACCCACAATCTATATTTTGAGTAGAAATAAGAAATATATCACAATTTTGCATCTAAAACTTTTGTATTTCCGGCAGTAAATCTTACAATGTATTTGTATAGGGGTGTTTTCATAGAATGTAGGAAAGAAAGTATCAGGAAAAAAAGTATCGGAAAAAAAAGAATCCGGAAAAAAAGTATCAGGAAGAAAGTCTCAGTTTAATGTGACCAATTTGTGGGAATTTTACCAACCAGACATTGAGTTGAAATGCCACCTCAAGCCCTGCCGCCCATTTCACACAGGTCCGACTTGCACACTTGTTTAATTGGAGGTTTAACATCCCCATCTGCACTAAATATGTCATTTTGGAGGCGTTGCTTCCAACTTGTGGGACTTTTACCCGACAGCGAGATGAAATGACATCTCAAGCCCTGTCGCCCAATGAAACCAAATAGGGTTCATGAGCATGGAGGTCTGACTTGCACACTTTAGTTTCTTATTTGGAGGTTTAAAATCCCCGTCAACACTATATATGTCATTTTGGACTTTTACCAGACATTGAGATGAAGTGACCTCTCATCCCTTATATAAGGTAAGGATTACAGAGAATTGCAAAATTGATTATTACACTGAAAAACAAATCAAAACATACAAAAGTATCCTAATCATCATATCATTGTAACATCAGAAGCAAATCTGATTAAAACTGAAACTTTGTTTCCGGAAACTTTTTTCCTACCCAAAACTGATACTTTTATGCCTGATACTTTCTTTCTGATTACCGTTTTCATAATGCAACCTGAATGAGTACCCACAATCCACACCATTACACATCTGTGTTGGTTTGTTTGTTTGATTTGAGGTTTAACGTCCCCGTCAACACTGTAAAGGTCATTTTGGAGACGTTGCTTCCAATTTTGTGGGACTTTTACCCGACATTGAGATGAAATGACATCTCAAGCCCTTTCGCCCAATGAAACCAATAGGGTTTATTAGCATGGACGGTCCGCCTCGCACCACGGTTCCTGGACAGGTTTAGATCCTCTAAGCGGTTTACCAGTACTAGTGTGCGGGCCGGATTCAGCTCTGCGTGGAAGCATCATGCAGCCCATATATTTCTTCAAGCCCCTATGAGCGGGGGCCAACACATCTGTGTTGGCATATTTTGGGTTCAATATATTGATGGGCCCCAAAATGGACCATTGGCCCATCTCCTATTCATTTACATGAAAGAAAATCAAGATTTTGATGGGCCTTTTTGAATTTTTATGGGCCTTTTGGAAATATTTATGGGCCTACACATTACAGCATTGAGCAAAATAAATCAGATTCAGTCCATAGATTCTAACTAATATAATTTTCCCATACTATGGCTCGAGTGGAATTATGAAATACATCCCCACCATCAAGCAAACACGCCTATATAATTTTGACCCCATTAAACCACACTTTTATACAGTAAAACTGGGGTTTAGAGGCGTATACATTATTTTTCTTATTTCTACTTCAAAACATAGATTGTGGTTACTCGTTAGAACTGCCTTGCCTAAGGCAGTTCTAATGCATACCCACAATACATGTATATGCTTTGAGCAAAAATTATCAGGATTTTTATCTAAAAAAATTTCTTTTAGGTGTTTTTTTTTTTTTCCAATATATTAGAATAGGTGTGTTTTTGTTATGTATTTTAAATAACTCTGCTTTTGAGTGTAGGACAAACGCCCACTGGACAAAAGCTCACTAGGCCAAAACCCAACTTGGACAATAGCCCACTGGGACAAAAGCCCATGCTGATATTTACCAGACGTTACTTTGTATGTGTATTTTAGTTAAAATTATGTCCCACCAATGACTAAGGTCATACGTATATGTGAATGTAGGAAAACAAGTCACAGTTTTGGGTAGGAAAACTAGTTGGCCACTGCCTGCATGTCGAACCGCCAGTGCTTAATGAAAAAGGTTAACATTTGTTAAGGAAAAAGGTTAACATAGGCCTAAGTACGTCCGGACGGACGCCATTGTGGCGACTATGTCTTGCATTCGCTAAAGCGGCTCGACAAAAAGTCATGTGAAAAAGCCACATAATTGAACTTAAATCATTGTTTTCAGTATATATTTGTGAGTAACTGATTCAAATGGTGACAATTAGGAATGACAATACACAACGGAAGTTTCCATCCTAAAGCTTGTTCATGTAACATGCCCATGTGATAAAGTGGCATCTTTTCTGTCTCGAGGCCTAGCATAAATCAGATGGAAACTTATAGACTGTGGGTCATTGTTAGGACAGCCTCTATGTGGTTGTTTTAAATATTACTCGCAATCTATGTTGTTGAGCCTAAAATAAGGAAAAAAAATGGCTGTTAAGTGTTTTGTGAGTTACTGATTGATAAGTTCCATTCCAAAGTATTGATGATGACTAGCAGAGTTAAATCCATATTTTAACCCTTATCCTGCTCTTCATGACAACCTCTGTCTTTGCAAACAGTGTAGATCCAGATCAGATGGTTTCTGAAGAAGCCATCTGATCAGGATCTACACTGTTTGACAGTCAGATTAAGAATTTGTAGGAATAAATTACATCGAGTAATTTGATTGGTTCAAATGCAGTGGTTAAATTGAATATTCAGTAAGAGAAGGGTTAAGATCCGTAAGTCTTCACATTACCATGACAAATTGCAACTACGCTAGAAATAGCATTTTTCAGATTTTATTTTTTTTCTAATTTTTAGCCCAAACAGAGATTGTGGGAGCTAAATAGAACCGCCTCACTTGGATGCGTCTTACAGGTACCCACAATCTTTATTTTTGAGCAAAAATAAGGAATGTAATGAATAATACTTAAACCCCATTTTTCTATATATATAATGTGGGGTTTACATGGGTATTCACAATAAAAACTCGTTAACAGGATGAATAGTACCACTTTGCCAAAAGACCAAGTGTATGTGCTTTCATTGTAATTTTGAAAATAAATTCCACAAGCATATAACCTTATCAGCAAATGACCTAAATGACAATTACCCCAGCATCTTTTAGTGATATCAGAAAATTTATTTATGTTTAACAACCTTTTTTAAGCAGATTTTTTTTTCCAATTTTTATTATTTGTGACTTTTTTCCTGCGACATTTTTTTCACACACCAAAACTTGACCCTGGTTGAAAGCCGCATCCAAATGTCTGGATCAGAAGCATACTCAAAAAATTATCTTGCTACAGATACAGTCTGATCTGGGTCTACATTGATTGATTAGGCCTATCTGTCCCAATACACAGGATCAATACAGTATATGAATACATTGGTGTATATAAGTACATGTTCAGTAGAATTAGGGGAGGAACTAATGTTGGCAGAACTTGTGGCCTGACCCTGATGCTTGATTTATGATGCAATAAAATATGTTTATACTAATTCTGCTTACAGAACCACCCCTATTTTTGAACCATCATGCTATTTAGAATATGTTTTGCTAGATTCAAACTGTTTCCTATATATAACTAACTGTCATTTATTAAGATTAAAACCACCCAGCTATTCAGTATTAAACTCCGTTCAGAAAATCTGAATCATCGATTTTTTCGTTTCTTCCTTTTAATACTCATTTTATCCCATACATCACTATGGGAAAGTTTTAGACCTGACTCTCCGCCGATTTCTCCAGCAAGTCCTATGCCTCTGCGACAGTCAAGAAAGGCTGTGATTATTTGGAGAAAATTGCAAAACAAAGAAATGAGACCACCGACTAAGTCCATTTGATGATGATTGTCAGGTAAAATAATAAATATTCAAATCCATGTGATACTCTTTATAAATAGATATGCAATTACGACATACCTTACATTCGAATGACTAGATAGAAGCTCTCTAGGAACGGGGAGCCACTAGTGGCATGTGTTCAAAATGAATTATACCGATATCAGATGTGGTGTCACAGCTAATGATTTCCCATGAAGTGATCGTGCAAATAAAACATAGACGCCTTTGTAATTTACAAGAGCAGTAACCACTTCTATATATATATATGGCTTAAAAGGGTGTATCGAACCTGTCAGAATGTCTTAGTCAGTGAACGAAAATTTAGATTTTGCAATTTCCTCCAAATAATCACAGCCTTTCTTGACTGTCGCAGTGGCAGAGGACTTGTTGGAGAAATCGGCAGAGAGTCAGGTCTACAACTTTCCCATAGTGATGTATGGACTAAAATGAGTATTAAAAGGAAGAAACGAAAAATTGATGATTCAGATTTTCTAAACGGAGTTTAACCCTTTTTGTACCAAATACAATCTTCCTCATATATAGCAAGAGTCCATTTTAAAATTTAGGGGTGTCAGGTTGTGTTTTCTTCAAAATTTATTTAGAAAATGACTGAACTTTTAGCAAACAGTGGAGGCCCTGATCAGACACTGCATTCTGCGGCGTCTAACCAAGGCCTGCACTATTTGTCAGGTTACCCATTTAGGGATTTCTGGTACAAAATGGGTTAAGACCACTTTTAAAAGACCAAATCTGTCATAACTGTTTGCTCTTGAATTATAACTGAAATTCCAATTTAGCCAACTTATTATATGCATAATTATGCATTTAACAGGTACAGTCTTATCTGGGTCTGCATTTGGTAAAATCAGGTCAATTTTTTAAAATTTTATAAGGTCTTTAAAAATTTTTTGGTCAAGTCAATTTTCCAAAAAAATTTAAAAAGGTGTGAAAAACATCTGTTGGCATACAAGTGCTTATTATGAATCTGTGTTTTGGGTGTCACTGGCTATACCTTAGGATGATTAAAATAGTTTTCATAATTTTGCAATTTAGCAGCTGAATTTCCTCAGCTATTTAAGAAGATTATGTTGGAACAATTGAATATGATATAATGTTTTAAAGCAGCATAATGTATAAATACTTAAAGTCAAATTTATTATTCTTAATGAGCTTTTCAATGCTTTATGTATTATTAATAATGTGCTTTTCAATGCTTTATATAGATCTCGGACCCATCAATACCGAGTGTAGACTTAAAGACCTGTCTTATCTTCAAGACTTGGATACAAATTTTACAAAAATATGAAAAGAAAGAATGAACACTTTAAGTAAAGTATCTTCTAGCATTTGAAGTGATATAATGGGCCTAATTATACCTAACAAAAGAATTTAAATCATTCTTGCAAACAGAATTTCATTCACAAGTTCAATTATAAGGAGCACTAATTAGGTTACTTTAAGGGAGTCTAGAAAGTGGTCTTAATATCGGAATTTCACTGTATAAGACACATTTTCATGTGGAAAAGTGACAGATTGGAAATTTGGAAGCCACGAAAGTATGCAGTAATTCATCTAGGTGCTTAAGTTTCCTGTTAGGATTTTATTCTTTGTGTGATTTGTGGTATAATATCCCCGTCAACACTGTAGGTCATTTTGGAGATGTTGCTTCAAATTTTGTGGGACTGACAGTCACTGTTATCAGACACGGAGATGAAATGACATCTCCAGCCCTGTTGCCCAATGAAACCAATAGGGTTTACAAGCATGGACGGTCTAACTCGCACCGCTTTGCCTCGACAGGCTTAGATCCTCTAAACAGTTTACCAGTACTGGTGTGTGGTCAGTTTCAGAAGCATCATGCAGCCCATCTATTTCTTCAAGTCCGGATGTCTTTCTATGTTTTGTCGTGTTTTAAACTCGGGAACTCCAACTTTTCACAATGAAGGATTTTTCTGTTCCATGAAATGTGTCATGGAACGTCATACATTTATATTATACCGGGGTATTTCTTACAAACACAATGTATCCACAATCTGCTAGTGAGTATACTGCTGCTGAAACATTTGATCAAGGCAACTTATAATGATTCCTTAGGCCTGGGTAGATAAAAAAATTTTGAAATTGCATGTTATGTTCAAAGTGCAAAACTTGTAACAAGGCTTAATCCAGATTAATCCACATGTATTGAAATCAGCTTAATCCTTACACAGTACTTAAAGTCTTATTCACTGGAGAAAGCAGACAGATGACAAGAGTGTCAATGCAAATTTTAAGCAGATAGTATTCTGAATCTCGTCAATATATAGAGAAATTGTTTGTTCGTATTGGATTTTAACGACCCAGTAAACACTATTTAGGTCATTTTAGTCGACCAGTTTACCTATCAACACTTGTCCTGGGCAGGCTTATATAAGAAAGCGGTTAACCAGTAGATAGCACACTCTTTTGCCAGAAACTGACAACTGCCCTTCTTGAATCAGTGGAAGGGACAGAATTACCGTAGAAAAGATTTCCTAATCAATCTCCACGAAAGAATGTTGCTGACCCCGGCAGGTATCGAACCTGCGCCGGGTATCGAACCTGCATCCTCCTGCGGATCACCAGTCAGACGCACATCTGACTGAGCTATTGGCCCCCGCCCATAGGGGTTTGAAGAAATATATGGGCTGCATGATGCTTCCACGCAGAGCTGAATCAGGCCCGCACAATAGTACTAGTAAACCGCTTAGAGGATCTAAGCCTGTCAAGGAACCGCGGTGCGAGGCGGACCGTCCATGCTAATAAACCCTATTGGTTTCATTGGACGACAGGGCTTGAGATGTCATTTCATCTCAATGTCGGGTAAAAGTCCCACAAAATTGGAAGCAACATCTCCAAAATGACCTTTACAGTGTTGACTTGGACGTTAAACCTCAAAACAAACAAACTGACTGAGCTACAGAGACAGGCTTCAATTTACAGATAAAATCAGTCCCAGTATTTCATATGAATCATTCGCAAAGAGATGGTCACTTTGGCTCGTAAGCATGTTAAGTAAGGGGGTTGTCTCCTTTTAAGCCCCACGTTGTTGTGGACTTGTTCAGTCACTTGTACTCAAATGAGTTGAAAAGTTGTTTCCTTAAAACTTGCATAGCATCCATTTAAAACTTAGAAATTCATTGAGGTATGTAATTGCCACATGTATATTATTTGTATTTAGTATCAGTTGATACATGAATGTGACCCCACCAGATACCACTGCATCTGAGGAGAACAATCTGTAAAGAAAAACCAACCGAGTGCCCCAAAAATAATGATTGATGTATATATCAAAGAATATGTAGTAATTAAAGGTCAACCACACTCAGTCCCATAATGTATGATAAATTTATGTATATCCTCAGACCAGGTACAGCCGTGTCGGCCACTTCCCGCCGTTCAGATATAACCATGAATATAGATAATGATTACAATACATCAAAGAGTATGTAGTACTTCATTAAAGCTTTACCCAGGAAATCCTGCTCGTAATGCTCAGATGTGAGCGATCGAGTAGCAGTAATAGGAGAAAAAAAAAAATGGAACCGGGCCGGAGATCGTTTAATTTTAGGGGGAGACGATAAGCCTATTAGGGCTTCCTTACAACTCAAAAGATTACCTGTGATTACCTGTGATGTCATTTCATCTCAACGTCTGGTAAATGTCCCACAAAATTGGAAGCAACATCTCCAAAATGACCTTTACAGTGTTGATGGGGACGTTAAACCTCAAACCAAACAAACAAACAATTAAAAAAAAAAAAATGAACATTTTCATATGAAAAATTCTGATTCTGAACACTCCCAGCTAGGGCAACGTCAAATCAACGTCGGTGCTACGTAGCTGTCACATTGCATAAAAGTCACGATGTTGTACCAACGTTGATATGTCACAATTACATCATGTGCATGCTGGGCTGATTGTGGGTACTCATTAGGAATGCCGAGACAAGGTGGTTCTAACAAGTACCCATGGTCTATGGTTTTGAGCAGAAATAAGAAAAATAATAAAAGATGGAGCTATATTAAACATCGCTTATTTGAAACAAATAACATTAAGCCCTATAGAGCTTTTATCGAGACAAAGTATGCTTTAAAAAATACTTAACTACCTTCCACTTATCTTCCTAGGACTACCACTGACAGTGCAACTCTCAGCCAAAGGAGAACCTAGTACCATTTTTTACGTCTTTGGTATGGCGCTGCCGTGGATCGAACCCGTGACCTCCCATTCCTGAAGGGGACCCTCTACTTCTGACCTAAGGGGGTCAGTAAATAATATTATTTACCATTGTAAACTCCAGTTTATATAAAAATGGGATGGCGTATGGGGATTCAAAGTTCGGATATAACACAGTTGTTTAAGTAATACAATTTCTGCTTTGGACCCCAACAATAGTGTTATAAAGAGGTTGTTGTGTACTATTTTTCGTTCTATAATAATACACTGTAACACCCCTCACGAGGGTGTCATGCAGGTGTACATTACATACACTCCAGGTTACACTCCATTACATACACTCCATACTATTAACCCATAAACAGCGTATTACTCCTGGGTGCCATTTCTGTTATTTTTTTTCTTATTGCTTTCTCAAAGAATAGGAATTCAAAGTTCTACATCTCAAAACTTTTGGGTTAATGAATGATTGGAATGCTCTTCCACTGTCTGTCTTTAAGATAAAGGATGTTACGGCCCCCACCCATGGGTGCTTGAAGAAATATATGGGCTGCATGGTGCTTCCACGCAGAGCTGAAACCGACCCGCACATGAGTACTGGTAAACCGCTAAGAGGATCTAAGCCTGCCGGTGGAAGTTGGCCTGTCCATGCTTATAAACCCTATTGGTTACATTGGGCGACAGGGCTTGAGATGTCATTTCATCTCAATGTCGGGTAAAAGTCCCTCAAAATTGGAAGCAACCTCTCCAAAATGACCTTTACAGC
The DNA here is from genome assembly GCA_963580285.1 of Lucinisca nassula. Taxonomy (NCBI): domain Eukaryota; kingdom Metazoa; phylum Mollusca; class Bivalvia; order Lucinida; family Lucinidae; genus Lucinisca; species Lucinisca nassula. The sequence continues at coordinate 2,298,713 of OY757016.1, read as the reverse complement.
GTTGACGGGGACATTAAACATCAAATCAAAAAAACAACAGATGTAACATCATGTTAATGATTTCAATCAAAATTGGAAACAGACAGGTTGCCCGTGGGTCCTGGGGTGGGTGCGGATGCAGCGGAGTCAAAGAAATCTGGAAATGTGATTCATTCTGCAGGTGGTGCGGTTGGAGTGTGTTTGGGCGTCGGCCCTTTTGTGGCCGCTGCCGGTATCAAGCCCGGGACCTGTGGTGTCCGGGGCAAGTGGATTAACCACTGAGTTATCACGCTCCTTTAATCATTGGTCGGGGCACTAGACTGGATTTTTTTTTTTTTCCTACTACAGTGGTGCCTGGTGCCGGGATGATTATTGCTGCAGCCCATGGATGGACCAGATTAAGCGGAGTCAAGAGGATCTAAAAATATGACATGTTTAAATGAGTCTCTCTTAAACATTAAAATATTGGTTTCTTTGTAGGATAGAGGAATGAAGTAGCACGACATAATAATTAACAAAAGTAAATGTGATGGTTAATAGTAAACAATTGGAGATGCTTAATTTATTCAGCAGGATAAGGGTTAAGCAACTCAGCTAAAGAACCATATATTGAGTTTGTGCCTCACTGAGGGTCCAGTCTCAGACGCCTATACTCAAGTGGTTTTTACACTGGATACACTGATGGTTAATTCTTGAAGAAATTGAAATGATCTTGAATGGGCTGTAAAACTTTAACAAAAACGTTATCATGTAAATTGTGTAGCTATATACAACTCTGTGTAATGAATATCCTTGTCTAGCCAGGTTGGGGGGCAAATGTCCCTTTCTGAAATAAGCGGTGGGGGGCAATTGTCCACCTGTAAAATAAGCACTGGGGGGCAGATGTCCATACCAAAAATAAGCTCTGGGGGGCAAATGTCCGGGTCGCATTTTCAACTGGGGGGCAAATGTCCATTTTTAGATTAAGTCATTGGGGGGCAAACGTCCTGGGGGGCTAATGTCCGGAGACCAACTTTAACACTTAGGTGAGTATCTGTAGATAATTTAAGAAACCTTTTATGCTTAAATTAACTGTGTTCTTTTTTAATACCTGTCTCAAACTAACAATTAAATTATCGCACCTTTTAGAATTAGGGGGTATGATTACTTGACAAACTTGCAAACAAACCTTTTCTAGTGTAAACATCCTTAAAATTCTAACATCCAAAGAGTTGTTGTAAATCTCAAAAAAAATGAACTGTGTGGTCTAGCGTTACACTAAATCATACAAAACATGTAGTTCCAATTGCAAACTCTCTTAACCCTTTTTGTACCAAATTGAATCTTCCTCCTTATATATAGCAGGAGTCCATTTCAAAATTTTGGGTGGTCAGGTTGTGTTTTCATTAAAATTGATTTGGAAAAGGACTTAACTTTTCGCAAACAGTGTAGGCCCTGATCAGACGCCGCGTTCTGTGGTGTCTGATCTAGGCCTGCACTGTTTGCCACAGTACCCATTTAGGGGTTTCCAGTCTGAAATGGGTTAAAGAAGCTAAGTGATTCTGATCTGGGTCTGCACTGTTTGCCCAGGCATATCTGTCCCAAATATTGGGATCATTATGACATTTTATCAGTGACTGCACCCTGCATAACAACATATCACTTTATGTTAATGCTTGTGTTTGGTTGAGTAAAAGCAGACTTCTGACATATGTATGGGGAGGCATATTGCAAAATAGCGAACTGTTCATTATTTTAATTAAATTACACAAATATTAAGTGTTTTTCTATTAAATAAATAAAAAAAATCATATTTCCCACTATTTCCCACTTTTGCTGAAATTTTGAGTATTTCCCAGGACGGTAATTACCGGTAAATACCTCTGGGATTTCCCGCCACCGGTATTTACCGACCAACCTTGTGGCCTGGTGTTTGACTCGCTTGCTTTTTGCCCCAGGGTCGTGGGCTCGGTCCCCGGTCGGGGCACTTGGTGTTTTTCTTTACAATTTTTCTCCTCAGTTTGCAGTGGTGCCGGGATGGTTACTGATGAAGCCCAGGAGAGGTGCAGATGCAGCAGAGTCAAATGAAGCTGGAAATGTGATATGATTACATGAGTATCCCCTGAACATTTGAAAATAATAGTAATGATAATAATAATAATTGTCTCTTTGTAGGATGGAGTGCAACAATAAATATGTATTTAGAGTGCATGATTAATGGTCTCATCTATATCTTAACCCTGTTGATTGCTGTTTATGTCTGATTTTCATCATGTTGGGTGAAAGAGGGGGGAAAAAAAAAAAAAAAAAAAAAATAATCCTCTATACTATGAGTTATTACGCAGACACTACTTGTGAAAGATTATACTTGTGAGTTATCTCGGCCAGTAGAAGGCTTTGAAATGAAATGAAATAAAGCTCAGATGTGAGCGAGTAGCAGTAATAGAAAAAAAAAATAAAAGATGACTTTTCATCTCAACGTCTGGTAAATGTCCCAATGAAATCAATAGGGTTTAAAAGCATGGACGGTCCGACTCGGAACCGCTTTGCCTGGGCAGGCTTAGATCCTCTAAGCAGTTTACCAGTACTTGTGTGCGAGTCGGACTTAGCTCTGCGTGGAAGAATCGTACAGCCCATCGGGACTGTTTTTTTTTTATTTGAATAGAAGTTGTTTTTTTTTTTTATTATTGTTCTATAAATAACGACATAGCTAATGCTGTGGCGTGGGAAACTGCGATCCTTACCTGGATTTTTTACTAACAATGACTTAATGAAATGTTCACTCGTCTGTCCAAACCACATTTGAGGTTGCTTCCACCAAATTAATTCTGGCTTGAAGACAAACAAGATACTGTTGTTTGTCTATATATCGCGCTGCTTATAAACAACAATTTTCTTGTTGTTGTTGTATATCAATAAGTCATTTTATCAATTTTCAAACAAGACATTTTCAGAGATTCACATTTTGGGGTTTCTCGATTAGTCAAGTTTAGTGTACGCCGAGTTCTACAAGAGAATTATGGTGGCATGTAGCTGCCATCGAGATGCGAGATATTAAGTATACTTATTATACAGATAAAACAACAAAAGTACCATTAAGTCTACATAATTTTCTTGTTCATTGAGATATTTTAAGTCTACATGAAATATGTTCTCTTATATGTAGTCGACATAAAATATGTCGTCTTATATTTCTGTCATTTTCATCTAAATTTTTGCTAAAAATGAGCGAGATAGTGCTTTAATATGACATGCACAAACTTGAAAAAAATAGCTTATAAGGCGCCTTGCGGAACAGGCAAGTCGACTTATTTTGAAAACGACACTTTATTTATATATCTTTTTAGTTCACTACAAAGTCGTCTCAGTGCTTTAAACTGACATGACAATAAACCATGAAGCATTTCAGGAGTATAAAAGCCGGTATTAGGTCGCCGTTCGGTAGGTATAATATGCGAAATCAAGTTGATTTCGCGAAATCAGCCCGATTTAGCGAAATCAACTCATAAAATCAACATTTTTAAAAACAGGCAAAAAAGTGTTATTGCATATTATCTAGAATGTTATTATACATTTATGAGCCAAGTTTAATAAGAAAATTTGAAAATTTAGTATGTATTTGATCGTAAATTCTATTTTGCCACTTGATTTCGCTGGTAATCACATGTGCGAAATCAACTCATTTTAGCGAAATCAATGTATAAAATACCATTTTCCCAAAACTGAATAAAACATATTGGTGCATATTATTAAGAATGTTGTTAATCATTTATGAGCCAAGTTTCATGGTGAAATTTGAATATTTAGTATGTTTTTGAGAGAAAAATCTTTTCTGCCACTTGATTTTGCTGGCAATCGCATGCCCCAATCGCATGTGCGAAATCAACTCATTTTAGCGAAATAAATGTATAAAATACCTTTTTCCCAAAACTGATTAAAACATATGTGTGCATATAATTAAAAATATTGTTAATCATTTGTGAGCCAAGTTTCATGATGAAATTTGAACATTTAGTAGGTTTTTGGTAGGAAAATGTATTCTGCCACATGATTTCTCTTGCAGTCTCATATGCGAAATCTACTCATTTTAGCGAAATCAATGTATAATAAAATAACATTTTCCCCAAAACCAACTAAAACGTTTTTATACATGTGTATTAACCCATTCAGTACCGGAAACCCCTAATGGGGGTAGTGGCAAACAGTGCAGGTCCAGATCAGACGCCGCAGCAGAACGCGGCGCCTGATCAGGGCCTACACTGTTTGCAACAAAATAGAAGAAAACACAGCCTGAGGCCCCTAAATTTTGAAATGGACTCCTGTTATATATAATTTGGACATTCCATCTGATACAAAAAGGGTTAAGAATGTTGTTCAACATTTATGAGCCACCGTTTTATGAGAAAATATTGATGTTGAGTTCTAGCTTTTGTTTCGGGCGTTATATCACCAAAACAAACAAGAAGCAGAGATAAAGGAAAATATCATTAGAAAGACCGGGCGATACATCACCAAAACACGCCTGTATAATTTCGATCCCCTCAAACCCCATTTATATACAGAAAAACTAGGGCTTACAGGGCTGTAAATTATTTTTCTAGTTTTTCTCAAAACATAGAATATGACTCGTTAGAACGGCCTCACTGGTCCAGTCAGAAGGAGTACCCACAATTTATGTTTAGAGCACAAATATGAAGAATATCGGAAATTTTCGCCAGAAATTTTCATTTGTAAGGTGGCAAAATGTTCAATATAATTGAATCTGCGTATATCCGTGTTATTTATCACCGATGCGTTATCAAATTGTTGTTATTATTATTATTATTATTATTATTATTATTTCTAAAAAAAATGCAGTAAATAAGCACTAATTTGACGGGTGCATCGTCGGACAGACAAACGGACGAACAGACTGACTGACGAATGGACGGACGGCTAGATAGATAGATGGACAGATAGACAGGAGTGAATAAACAGTGTGTTTTTTATTCACACAATCACAGGTAATAACGTGTGGAAGTCAGTAAACCGCAGTTTGATTAAATTACTTGGCGAGTGTTCGTTAATCTCTTTACCTACTGTGTGAAGTACAGAAAGATGTCTTTAAAATTTAATTATGATTGCCTTAATAGCAAAATGAAGGAATGATAATCCCAATCATACTGTATCAGAACATAATACTCCCAATAATACAGTATCAGAAACCCCGAAAGGGGTACCGTGGCAAACAGTGCAGGCCCAGAATGCGGCGTCTGGTCAGGGCCTACATTGTTTGCTAAAGGTTCAGTCATTTTCCAATTAAATATTTATGAAAATACAATCAATTTAACCAATTTAGTATCAGAAACCCCAAAAGGGGTACCGTGCAAACAGTGCAGGCCCAGATCAGATGCCGCAGAATGCGGCGTCTGATCAGGGCCTACACTGTTTGCTAAAAGTTCAGTCATTTTCCAATTAAATTTTGATAAAAATACAATCAACTTAACTAATTTAGTATTAGAAAGCCCGAAAGGGGTACCGTGGCAAACAGTGCAGGCCCAGACCAGGCGCCGCAGAATGCGGCGTCTGATCAGGGCCTACATTGTTTTCTTAAAGTTCAGTAATTTTCCAATTAAGTTTTGATGAAAATACAATCTGACATTTCTAAAGGGGTACCGTGGCAAACAGTGCAGTCCCAGATCAGACGCCGCAGAATGCAGAATGCGGCGTCTGATCAGTTTGTTAAAGGAGGAGAAGGACGACGACATGGACGCCGACGACGATGATGATGATGATGATGAGAAAGCAGATAACAAGTATTGAAGTAAGTCTATTGATTTCGTGCACCTTCTATTTGATTTCTTTTGACTAATCAATTAGCAATATTTTGATATGCGTCTTTTATTCCAGACCATAATATTTTCAGATGAAACTTGGATCATAAATGTATACTGCCAGCATTCTTAATAATAGGCAAAACGAGTTTTTAATCGTTGGAAAACAAATGCTGTTACACATTGATTTCGGAGTTGATTTCGCACACGTGCTTAGGGCACATGTGCTTATCAGCGAAATCAAGTGACAGAATATATTTTCCTAATAAATATTTATATTTTCTCGTGAAATTTGGACCTAAAATGTATATCAACTTTCTTAACAATATGCATTTTTATTCAGTTTTGGGAATATTTATTTTGTACATTGATTTCGCTAAAATGAATTGATTTCGCACATGTGATTTCCAGTGGCAGAATAGATTTTCCTCCCAAAAAAATTTACTAAACATTCAAATCTCATCATGAAACTTGCCTCATAAGTGTTTAACAACATTATTAATGATATGCACAATTATGTTTTATTCAGTTTTGGGAAATATTTATTTTATACATTAATTTCGCTAAAATGAGTTGATTTCGCACATGTGATTACCAGCGAAATCAAATGGAAGAATAGGATTTCCGATCAAATATATACTAAATATTCAAATTTTCTCATGAAACTTGGCTCATAAATATCAGGAGCATATAATTTCACTCACGTGAGTGAAATTATATGCTCCTGTAAATATATAATAACATTCTAGATAATATGCAATAACAATGTTTCGCCTGTTTTTAAAACTGTTGATTTTATGAGTTGATTTCGCTAAATCGGGCTGATTTCGCGAAATCAACTTGATTTCGCATATTATACCTACCCGTCGCCGTTAAATTAGAGAATGTAACAGAATAGAATAGATCATATATACCCAAAGTACATGTATGGGTTATAGGCAAATGTTTAGAATAACAGAATACGTTCAGAAATGGAGACCTTATGAGTTTATTATACTACGTCCACGGTCCTCGTTGCACCCAACGAAAGTAAAAAGACTCTTAAACCACAGCTCCACTTTCACGTCTTCAGCGTTAGCTTTTATTTAGGAAATAGATTCGTGCTGGTAGTGACTAGTTGCTTAATATATCACTGGCAGGAAGTCACTAGTAAAAGTGAAAAGAACACGACGCACGCGAGCGATCTATGCACTTACGACTGACCGACCAGGCAGCACGTTTTTTCTAAAAGTTTTTATTGTATGTAATACAAGTTCGTATTATGGGTGTGGCATTTTCGAAAGTTAAGTATATGAATGGGTCCCTTTTTTAGAGTACAAGTATATGAATGGGGTATGTTTTCAAAATCCTGTCCGCTCAGCCATACCAAATGGCCCTTAGTTCCCCCACCCCCACACGAGGCTTCAACTCAGGGTTTGTATCTGGCATTTTAAAAGACGCTCGTTTTCCATAAAAAAACTAGACGTGTAACGGTCATAGATAGTCGGGATTTATATAGATAATTCAACTTAAAAATAAGTAAACAAAAAAACCTAAGTCGACTTACCCTATCATGATGTCATTACAAAGCAATAATCACAAAAAATACAACGAGTTTATGTCAACATAGTAAGTACCACTTCGTTGTAAAAATATCAATGAACTCGGTGTCATTGTAAAGCAGTTTCTGGGCTAGTTAATGAAAATTTATGATAACGATAAACAAACCAAATATGTCGCCTTACACTAGTATGTCAACATAAAATACATCGACTTAGTAAGTAGGATCTCGCATCTCGATGGCAGCTACATGCCACCATAGAGAATAGAATAGAATAGGGTATTTTTTTATTCTCCAATAAGGACAATAAACATCTCATCACCAATAAATCACGGTCTGACAAATTTCAGATCATGGGATAACAGACAGGTATGCCTTGTGTTAATATAACTGGAATAGGCCAGGTAGCTCCTCTGTTGATCTGCCCTTAGGCTATATATCTAGGTAACTGAATGGTTCGTGGAGTGTTGGGGACATATGAAATATTTTGTGAAAAAAAATACAAAATTTGATTAAATCCTTAGCTTAAAACACATTAACTACAATGGCTATATATTAAAATGCCGACTAACTAATATTCAGGTATGAAAATATCGAAAGATATTGAAAAAGTTATTTTTCATTTTTATTTATTTTTCATTTTTATTTATTTATTTTATTTTATTTTTCACATTAATTCTTTTTTCCAATTTCTCTCTTTCTTTCTTCCAATTGCGCCTTAACCCCAGTAGGGGACACACATTGTGTATATTATATACAGTTTTGCAGGATGAAAGCCTACACAGTAATCATGTAATTATGGTAGCGTTCTTTAACATGCACATGGGATTGCTGTCCCCGCACATGGGGCCTCCAGTTAAAGTCCCGATCCGAAGGACGACACACTTTATGACATTAATCCCTGCAAATGATGCCAATGGAGCTTGTTCAGACACCGAAATTATCACCACAGCCGAGGATCGAACCCGGGGCCTCCAGCATCAGAGGCAAGTGCACTATATTATATACAACTGAGCCATCTTTCTAACATACTGCTGAAGGGATGGGTTCGGGCTCTAGTGAACGTTCTGATCCGAAGCGCGTCGCACTTTAGGGCAGTCGTCCATACTTATTATGTCGACTGGAAGATGTCTGGACACCGAAATTATATACTTGCTGCCAGGGATCGAACCCTCTGCAGGACCCGTAGTACCAGTAGCAAGAGCACTAATCACTCAGTTCCCACGTTTCTGTTGGTGTTAGCTCCAAAGGCTAAATTAGACTACTGCATGACTAACAAATATTCAGGTATGAAAATATCGAAAATGAGCATTTTATTATTAATATTATTTTCTTTTTATTTTATTTATTTTAATCCGCTCATCTGGACTTGCAGACATAGATGCTGCGATGTGCTGAACCCGGGCCGACCACGCCTGAGTACTGATAAACTGCTTAGAGGGTCTAAACCTCCCCGAGACGGAACACCCTAACATATAAACTCATTTTGGTTTCATCGGTCATTTCATCTCAATGTCGGGTAAAAGCCCCACAAAATTGGCAGCAACGTATACGTAGCAAAGTCACAAATCAGGAAACAGTGTTTGCAACGAAGCGTTTTGGATAACAAATCAGAAAAAAATAAAATAATAATAATAAGAAGAAGAAGAATAAGGACTAGACAATTATACAAAAATAAGGTTCTGTAATATATGTAAATAATAAATTGTTTGTTAAAAAAAGTGTCCTATAAAGCATGTTTTTACACCATCCACTTTAAAATACTACCCAGCTGAAATGTTCTTAACATTGAAATGCAAACATAAAAAAAAAAAAATGTCAGTATTTGCAATGCACCACCTCCACATTACGCAAACACGCCTATACATTGCAACCTTTATCGCTGAAAAAGAAAATGAAAATTTTATGATAGAAAATTGTGATATTTTTCTTATTTCTGCTCCAAATATAGATTGTGGGCACTCGTTAGAACCGCCTCATCGAGGCGGTTAATTCTAACGTGTACCCACAATCTATATTTTAGAGCAGAAATAAGAAAAATAAGGTATACTCCCGGAAACCCCAGTTTTACTATATAAAAGTGAGGTTCAAGGGGGTAAAAATTATATAGGCATGTTTTCGTGATGATTTTGAATAGAAATATAAACTATATTTTTTATTCATGAATTCCTCCCTTTTTTCTGTCAATGAATTCGGGTTCATTACAGTGGCAAATATGGTGTTTTATCACAGATGTATATATGTATATGTCACCTGGTTTATTGACAGGTAGGATCAATAGTTAATCACAGGATCAATAGAGAGCAGTAGACGCTCGAACTAATAAAGCCTTACAATTAGGGATGGGTTGTCAGTCTGGGTCTCAGATATTTCTTAAATTTTCATAATCATGTCTACCTCTATTATAATTGCTGGGCTAGCGCTGTATTAAGGAGGTCTCTCCTTTTTAAGCCCAGCATTGTTCAGGAATCTTTCAGTACCTTTCGTTTTAGTCACAGTCTATATAATCATGCGAATGAAACGTAAAAGAAAAAGAAAGGAAAAAGAATCCACAGGTTATACATTTTTTTTTTTTTTCTCTGTTGGGAGGTGAGGGTTAATTAATTGCATCGATTCTTGATCATTACCTTCACTTCTATTTTTCACAGTCTTTACGATTTTTAATAAAATCGTAAAGTAAGACTTTAAAGACAAACAAGAAAAAACTTCCAAGCTTCTGTGAAAAATGAAAGAACCAAGACAACGCGTAGATCTAGTTTGCCACCCTCAGGCAATTTAAGTGAACCCAACTAATCGGAAGCTGTCCGGAAAGTACCGAAATATTCCGAGGTAGAATTATCTGAAGAAAAAAAAAATAAAAAAAAAATGGGTAACTGTAAAATGCCTCATAAAACATAACAAAGGAGGCCCTCAAAGGAGATGTGCAGATCCTGACACAGGTGAATAACATCGATTTATTGTCATTTCTAGAAATCCACATTGACATGGATTTCTAGTCATAAGGCACGGTGGTTTCGGCCCGGGTAGTTTCGGCCTAAATTTGGACTTTGGTCATTTAAGCATATTTCGTTGGGTCGTTTCAGCCCGGGTCATTTCGGCCAGAATTAATCAGATAGAATTTTATCAATTATATATATCTATATATATATATATATATATTATCAGGTTATTTGAAAATATTGCATTATGTAATCACAGGGACACGACTGATTTTGCTCTTCTAGAATGAAATATAAGCATACTAGTATAGGAGCTTTTTTCGTGACGTACTTCCGGTTCTAAAAATAGAACAGGGAAAGCCCTGGCCGTCAACGGCCGTATTGCTTCAAGGCAGTGGGACATATAAAGTGTTAATTACAGCGTAACACAGTGGAATTCTTTAAAACTTTTGGCGAATTCTAATGTAAAATAATGGAAGAAACACTGATATGCTGCGAAATTTCGCCGAAAATCCAGTGTTATTGCTTTTAAAGATACATCTATATGTATTTCTCTCTCTCTCTCTCTCTCTCTCTCTCTCTCTCTCTCTCTCTCTCTCTGAGTGTGCCATTCTCTCTCTCTCTCTCTTTCTCTCTGAGTGTGCAATCTCTCTCTCTCTCTCTCTCTCTCTTAGCGTACCAGCAATTATCGAGCATAGGTAAATGTAACTTCCAGTTTGTCGTTAAATGAATCCACGTCAACAACGTCGTGTCTACATCAAATCAACATCAAAGCGATGCACTAAATTTGACTTTGCAACATCGATGAAACGTCAGAACGTTGCGTTGGCGATAATACGGCGTTGCTTAATAAGATGTCATTTGCCCAGTGCTCGGACCCATCAAGACTCAGTGGGATTGGAACATTAAATTCAAAACAAACATATATAGAACACCCTTTCAGTGCATGAGAATCAAACACTCCTTCGCAAGTGCAAGATCTTGCAGTAAAATCTGGTAGGTTTGTAGATTTGTTCAACCTGCCCAGCCCTTACAGTAATACATTTGGTACCAGAAACCCCAACGGCCCCCGCCCAACGTGGCTTGAAGAAATATATGGGGTGCACGATGCTTCCACGCAGAGCTGAAACCGACCCGCACACGAGCACTGGTAAACCGCTTACAGGATCTAAGCCTGCCCAGGCAAAACGGTTCGTGTCGGCCCGTCCATGCTTATAAACCCTATTGGTTTCAATGGGCGCCAGGGCTTGAGATGTCATTTCATCTCAATGTCGGGTAAAAGTCCCACAAAATTGTAAGCAGCGTCTCCAAAATGACCTTTAAAGTGTTGACGGGGACGTTAAACCTGAAATCAAACAAAAAACAGAAACCCCAAAACGGGTACCCTGGCAAACAGTGCAGGCCCAGATCAGACGCCACAGGACGCGGCGTCTGATCAGGGCCTACGCTATTTGCAAAAAGTTTAGCCATTTTCCAAATAAACTTTGAAGAAACACAACCTGACACCCCTAAATTTTGAAATGGACTCCTGCTGAAGATTCCATTTGGTATTAGAAGGATTAATGGCTTATTAGCTTAGCTCCACAATATCTTCTTGGATACAGGGATCAGTCAAACCTCTCTCATCTCAACGGTCACGTGACATTCAAGTGAGTTGGAGTGGGTGTCGACGGCATGAGGTCGAGCCAACATTTACTTGACGCCCGTGTGTCAATCTACTAATTAGTTGTTGTTTTTTCGACTGCAAGTATGTTTATTTTTCTGTCTAACTGTCCATCTGTTCATCTGTTAGTCAGTCATTCAGTCAGTCGGTCTGTCTGTCGTCAATCTGTGTACTTTCAGTTTGTCAGTCAAACCTCTCTCTCTCTCTCTCTCTCATCCAAACGGTCATTTGACATTGAAGTGTGTTACAGTAGGTGTCGACGGCATGACGTCTAACCAACATTGACTCGACGCCCGTCCGTCAGTCCACTCATTAGTTTATTTCGACTGTCAGTATGTTTATTTATTTAGATAGATAGATAGATAGATAGATAGATAGATAGATAGATAGATAGATAGATTTAAGTTCTGTCCATATGTCATAGCTATACTTGGATAGCGAATAAAACGAAAAGTTACGTAAAAACTTACTTTGTAAGTAAGCTTTCGTGAATAACGGTATCGCAAATGGGTCATTCACGAATACGGATTTTCGTCAATTAAAAACGGATCCAGGATAAATGAATTTCAGTAATAAAAGCAAAATATCATGCTTTCCTTCTCGAGGCATTATTTCAATGTAAACGGGTATATTTTCTCTCAAAATGTCGGAATATTGTTAGCATTTTAAGTTCCGCCAATGCATTTGAATAGCGATGGCCGTTTCAATTGACGGCCAGTGCTTTGCGCATGCGCAAGAATGACGTAATAAACGGAATCCCTAAAACCTCCTATATACAGTGTAGAATGAAATATAAGCCTACTGTTATATACAGTGTATATATACACTGTATATACTAGTACGCTTATATTTCATTCTAGAAGAGCAAAATCAGTATGGACCGTGTCCCTGTGATGTAAATTGCATGATGCCGCTCTGGCCCATCAGGGCTTGAAGAAATAGCTAGATGGGCTGCACAATGCTTCCAGGCAGAGCTGAAACCGACAGCACTTAATACTGGTAAACTGCTTAGAGGACCTGCCTAAAGTGGTATGAGTAGGACCTTCCATGCATATAAACCAAAGTCCCTATATATTGGTTTCATTTGGCGACAGGGCTGAGATGTCATTTCATCTCAATGTCTGGTAAAAGCCCCACCAAATTGGAAGTAACGTCTCCAAAATGACCTAGTGTTGACATGGGGTTAATTTTTGTTTGTTTGAATTGGAGTTTAATGGCCCAGACAACACTATTTAGGTCATTTTTGAGCCGGTCAGTTTACCTATCCACACTGTTCCTTGGCAGGCTTATATGGAAGTGATTAACCAGTACAGTGCACATTCTTTTGCCAGAAACTGACAACTGCCCTTCTGGAATCAGCGGAAGGGAGAGAATGACCGTAGAAAAGATTTCATGATCAATCTCCACGAAAGAATGTTGCCGACCCCAGCAGGAATTGAAGCTGCATCCTTCTGATCACCAGTCAGACGCGCATCTGACTGAGCTACCGAGGCCAGGGACGCGGAGGTAAAACCTCAAATCAAACAAACAAAAGCTTCCACGCAGAGCTGAAACCAACCACACATGAGTACTCCATGGTAAACTGCTTAGAACATCTAGCTAAAGCCTGGAAAAGTCAGTGCTCAGGTAAAGTGGTGCAAGTTGGACCATCCATGCAAATAAACCAGGGTATTCATATCATTGGACAGCGATTGAGATGCCATTTCATCTCGATATCAGCTTAAAGGGCAACAAAATAGGAAGCAGCATCTCCAGAATAACATAAAAAGTGTTGATGTTAAACCGCAATCAAACAAACAAACATTACCTTGTCACGTTAGCCAAGGTGATGTAACGGCCTCCGCTTAATTATCAGGGCTTGAAGAAAAAGATGGGCTGCATGATGCTTCCAAGCAGAGCTGGAACTGACTGCCATGAGTACTGGTAAACTGCTTAGAGGGGCTAAGCCTGCCTAGGAAAAGCGGTGCGAGTCCATGCTTATAAACCCTATTGGTTTCATTGGACAACAGGGCTTGAGATATGTCTTTTCATCTCATTGTTAGGTAAAAGACCCACAAAATTGGAAGCAACGTCCCCAAAATGACCTATATAAAGTGTTGATGGCGACGTTAAAAAGATGGTTATGTAAGTAAATTAACAAATTTTAAATGTGCTGATCATAGCCATGTTTTGAGCCAGCTCAAACATGATTGACTAGAAACAAGAAAAAAATTATATGGGACATCAGTCATCTGCTTACCATTTTTTTACGCGACAGATGAGCTTTTGTGATCACTTGTTGTCCCTCGTCTGTGCGTGCGTCAGTGCGTACATGCCACAGATACATATTAATGGGGTTTATGTTCTGTACTTTTCATACTTAATGAGGTTTATTCCGTAAATTTTTGTGTTATGGGGTTAAATTTGTGTCATTATGGGGTTAGTGGCTGTACACATCTACATTATAGGGTTAAAGTCTCCATAGAGCTAACATGGGGAACCCCAGAATGTACTTCTCATAAGAACGTCCGTGTGTCCGTCCGAAAACAATTTCTTCAAATGACATCTCCTAAACCACTGATCGGATTTTGACCAAACTTCACAGGAATGATCCTTAGGTGGTCCCCTTTCAAAGTTGTTCAAATGGTTCCGGTCAGCGTTGCACATCTAGGTCATAGGAGCCAAAAATAGATTTTTTTTCACCAAAAACTTAAAAAATCTTCTTCTCTGAAACCACAAGACCCAGGTCTTTGATATTTGGTATGAAGCTTCATCTAGTGGATTCCTTCCAAGATTGTTCAAATTATAGTGCTGGGGCCAAAAATGCCCCCGCCCCGGGGCCCTTTGGTTTTACATGGGCCTATATAGGGAAACTCTTTAAAAATCTTCTTCTCTGAAACCACAAGGCCCAGGTCTCTGATATTTGGTATGAAGCTTCATCTAGTGGACCCCTACCAAGATTGTTCAAATTATAGTGCTGGGGCCAAAAATGCGCCCCTCCCCCCTCCGGGGCCCTTTTGTTTAACATGGTCTTATAGAGGGAAAATCTTTAAAATTCTTCTTCTCTGAAACCACAAGGCCCAGGTCTTTGATATTTGGTATGACACTTCATTTAGTGGACCTCTACCAAGATTGTTCAAATTATGCCTCTGAGACCAAAAATGGCCCGCCTCGGGGCCCTTCGGTTTTACATTTGTTTATATAGGGAAAACCTTTAAAAATCTTCTTTTCTGAAACCACAAGGCCCAGGTCTTTGATATTTGGTATGAAGCTTCATTTTGTCGACCTCTACCAAGTGTTTTCAAATTATAGCCTGGGGCAAAAAATGCCCCCGCCCCGGGGCCCTTTGGTTTTACATTGGTTTATATAGGGAAAACCTTTTAAAATCTTCTTCTCTGAAACCACAAGGCCAAGGTCTTTGATATTTGGTATGAAGCTGCATCTAGTGGATCCCTCCTTATGTATACCAGGAGTCCATTTCAAAATTCAGGGGTGTCAGGTTGTTTTTTTTACCTTCAAAATTTATTTGGAAAATGGCTTTACTTTCCTCAAACAGTGTAGGCCCTGATCAGAAGCCGCATTCTGGGCTTGCACTGTTTGCCCTGGTACCCGTTTTGTGGTTTCCGGTACTAAATGGGTTAATTGTCTGGAATTTTGGGAAAAGTGTAGGCCCAGATCGTATGCCGCTTTCTGCGGCGTCTGATCTGGGCTTGCACTGTTTGCCAACTATCTGTTTTGGGGTTTCCGGTACAAATGGGTTAACAACTTGACAGAGGCTTAAAAGGATCTTGTAGTGTTTTGTGCTTAAACAGTTGTGTATTGTGAAAGAAGTTTAGAGAATTCCCGCCTTGGTAATATTGAAGAACAAACTGTTCTGAATTCAAAGATTCATTATATTATGCAAGTTTGTTTGTTTAATTTGATGTTTAACATCCTTGTCAACACTGTATAGGTCATTTTGGAGACAATGCTTCCAATTTTGTGGGACTATTACCGGACAATGAGATGAAATGTCATCTCAAGCCCTGTTGACCAATGAAATCAATAGGGTTTATAAGCATGGACGGTCCGACTCCCACCGCTTTGCCTGGGCATGCTTAGATCCACTAAGCGGTCCTAAACCACTGATCGGATTTTGACCAAACTTCAGTAATGATCCTAAGGTGGCCCCCTTTCAAAGTTGTTAAAATGGTTCCAGTCCGTTGCACATCTAGGTCACAGGAGCCAAAAATAGATTTGTACACAGAAAACTTTAAAAAAAAAACTTCTTCTCTGAAACCACAAGGCCCAGGTCTTTGATATTTGGTATGAAGCTTCATCTAGTGGACCCCTACCAAGAGTGTTCAAATTATAGTGCTGGGGCCAAAAATGCCCCCGCCCCGGGTCCCTTTGGTTTTACATAGAATTATATAGGGAAAAATCTTTAAAAATCTTCTTCCCTGAAACCGCAAGGCCCAGGTCTTTGTTATTTGGTATGAAGCTTCATCTGGTGGACCCCTACCAAGATTGTTCAAATTATAGTGCTGGGGCCAAAAATGCCCCCGCCCAGGGGCCCTTTGATTTTACATGGGCTTATATAGGGAAAACCTTTAAAAATCTTCTTCTCTGAAACAGCAAGGCCCAGGTCTTTGATATTTGGTATGAAGCTTCATCTAGTGGACCCCTACCAAGATTGTTCAAATTATAGTGCTGGGGCCAAAAATGCCCCAGCCCCCTGGCCCTTTGGTTTTACATGGGCTTATATAGGAAAAACCTTTAAAAATCTTCTGCTCTGAAACTGCAAGGCCCAGGTCTTTGATCTGTGGTATGAAGCTGCATCTAGTGGACCCCTACCAAGATTGTTAAAATAATAGTGCGGGGACCCAAAATGCCCCGGCCCCGTGGCCCTTTGGTTTTACATTGGCTTATATAAGGACAATCTTTAAAAATCTTCTTCTGTGAAACCACAAGGCCTAGGTCTTTGATATTTGGGGTGAAATTTCCATTCTAGTGGACCTCTATCAAGACTGTTCAAATTGTAATAGCCCTGGGGCCAAAAAATGCCACCACCCAGAGACCCTTTGGTTTTACATAGACTTATATTGGGAAATCTTTAAAAATCTTCTTCTCTGAAACTGGTCAAACTTCAAGGTCCATGTCTTTGATATTTGGTATGGAGCTTCATCTAGTGGATCTCTACCAAGATTGTTCAAATTAAAGCCCTCGGGCCACAAATGCCCCCGCCCTGGGGCCCTTTGATTTTACATAGACATATATGGAGATAAGCTTCAACTAGTGGACCCCTACCAAGATTGTTCAAATTATAGTCCTGGGGCCAAAAATGCCCCGGCCCAGGGGCCCTTTGGTTTTACACGGGCTTTTATAGGGAAAACCTTAAAAAATCTTCTTCTCTGAAACAACAAGCCCAGGTCTTTGATATTTGATGTGAAGCTTCATCTAGTGGACTTCTATCAAGATTGTTTAAAGTATAGCTCTGAGGCCAAAAATGCCCCCGCCCCAGGGCCATTTGGTTTTACATAGGCTTATGTAGGGAATATCTATAAAAAAAAAACCTTCTCTGAAACTGCAAGGCTCAGGTCTTTGATATTTGGCGTGTAGCTTCATCTAGTGGACCTTTGCCAAGATTGTTCAAATTATAGCGTTTGTTGATATTTGGTATGAAGCTTCACCTTTTTAGATCTCCCTGAACATTATGCACATTATAGCCCTGGGGTCAATAATGGCCCTACCCGGGGCCCACTTGTTACTCTATGGATCAGGCGAGCGATCCAGGGCCATCATGGCCCTCTTGTTCTATTGGGTATTCTTTTAAACTAATTGAATATTTACACAAATAACCTGCTTGCCTATTCTGTTGCACTGGGATGAAATATGACATCTCAGGTCCTGTTGCCCAATGAAACCGATAGGCTTATATGCAATGGACGGTCCAACTCACATCACTTTCTCTGGGCAGGCTTAGCGCTTCCACGGGGTTTACCAGTACTCAGGTGTGGTCAGTTTCCGCTTTGCGTGGAAACACCATGCAGCCAGATCTATTTCTCCAAGCGCGGATGGGCAGGGGCCTAGACAGATGATAGCATAATATTAACTGAATACTCTTCTTTTCCCTTTCAGACTTTCATTCATCTGTGATGAAAGTACAACTTCCAGTTTTACATCTACACATGAAGGATCCTTACTACATTAAAGGCAATAATGCCACACATGATAAAGCTGAATTACATTAAACATATGTGTTCACTGTGGCTTGATCAAAATGTACTGAGCCTAGTCTGACCTAGTCCATCTATCAGTGAAGATTCTGGCCATCGTTTTGTGGTTCACATGATTTAACAATAATTTCGTGCTTGACCAGGAGAGCGGAAAAGAATAACAGAAAGTGGATATATCTTCAGAAAGCTTGAAATAAACAACACATTATGGATATATATCATAAATGAAGAATCAAGAAAGATTTGACTGAGGAATCACAAAAGATAAGAATGAGGAATCATGTAATGTCAGATATTAATAACTGTTGATGAAAATTACGGGGACGTAGACACATGAATACATTTAATATTGTAAGCCAGAGAGAATGGATGGCTTTCTGATCTGAGCAAATTAATAGATTCCTATGAATATTTTACAGATTTCGTCCATGGATTTCGTTATTGTACAAGTTTAATGATTTCTGAAACCAAGATGTCAGCAAAAACATGTTGAGGAAGATAGCAGTGCTGCCTGTTGCAAGCAGTGACAGGTGACAAGTGCAAAGGAGCATTTCAATAATGAAATGATTGGAAGCACTGACGAAAAGAAATAAATTGCATATTTTGCAAAGGGCACAGACTCCACCAAAAATGTTTGCCTCCTTTTTTGGACCAACTTTTAAGGGAAAGAATTTGCTCCTTAGGAGCAAATTCTTTCCTTTGAAAAAAGAGCCCATTGTCAGAGAAGCTTAGTGAATAGGAGTAGTGAACATGAAAGCATGCAGAAAGTCACTAATGGTAGTGTTTCCCTCCTAGAAGAATGTGTATCTGGTGTATCCTTAACCCATTTAGTACCAGAAACCCCAATACGGGTACTCTGGCAAACAGGGCCTACACTGTTTGCGAAAATTTGGAAGCCATTTTCCAAATAAATTTTGAATAAAAAAACAACCTGACACCCTAAATTTTGGAATGAACTCCTGCTAAATATAATGAGGAAGATTCCATTTGGTACAAAAAAGATTAAATATGAATAGAAAATCTTAAAAAGTATTCAGTTACTCAAAGTGTTTTTTTTTATTTATTTTTTTTGTAAGTAAATGTGATCAATAAGTCGCCTTGCAGATATTAACTTGTAAAGAGGATTGTTTCATTAATAAAAAAAATGGACAGTGAGATCTCAAGATTACTCAAGTCATCTGAGTGGTATCTAAAAGCTTGCAAAGCATGTGGTTAATTGTTGGAATCTTGAGGCTAATCCTGCCCAGAGTAACTGCACCAGCATATTGTGGAAAAAATGTTTGGCAGAATTTCTCCAAATTTTGGAATATAAATTGATATGTGAATGAGCAAACAGTGAAGATCCAGATACATTTAACCGTAACATGCATGGTTTTATAGTCAGCAATCCGAATCGATACGAGTTCGTTTCACAATCAAAGCACTGACAGTACTGGTGGGTTGATTGTAGATTGGGAAGCCGGGCCTGCATTGGAGACTTAGTGTGTTTCGTTTAATCTTTAAATTTCTGTACTTGAAGCAAACAGTAGACCCTGATCATATGCTGCATTCTGCTGTGTCTGATCTGGGTCTACACCATTTGCTAAATTAAAAATAAACCCAATACAGGAGCTCAGATTTTTCTTTTTTACACATCACTCTGATGTCACAATAAGACAAGCACTGCTGTAAATAATCAGTACCTGGATTTTTTTTACATGGTCAACAATAGTTACATGGAAAGATAGACTAACTTTGGGTCGAATGACCAAAAACTAGATTGTTTCAATATTTTTTGGAAATATGTTTTCAGACAGTCATATTTTACAGTAATGACTAGTGGTTAGACTTTTCTGAACATTGGTTTATAAAAGTTTGTTAGTTTTGTTATAAATTTAACAAGGTGACAATCTTCTTGCAAAATATTTATGTCCCCCCATCAGAGGGGAGGGGGACATTGTTTTTTGTGCGGATCCCATTCGCATTGGCGTAGCCTGTTTGAAGCACTATAACTCCTGAACCTATGGGTTGATTATGACCAAACTTGCGTAGTAACATCAATAGGATGTGGGAAAACAGTCATTAGGTTATGATGACCTTGACCTAGCTTTTTTTCAAGGTCACACGCCCCCAAAACAGTCATTTGGGGCCAAAATGGCTTGTCTGAACTCTATCATTAACAAATTGATTAATTTTAGTCAAACTTGGTACAATATATATCATTACAACATACCCCAGATTTGACGTTGACCTTTTTTCAAGGCCACAGACCCCTCAAAAAGTCAGTTTGGGGCCAAAAATGGTTCAATCCCATTAACAAATTGATTAATTTTTGTCAAACTTTTTACAATATTATTTCATTGCAACATACCTTTTTTTCAAGGTCTCAGCCCCCCCCCCCCCAAAAGCTCAATTTTTTGCCAAAAATGGTTTGTATACACTCTATCACATTAACGAGTTGAATAATTTTATTCAAACTTGGTACAATGCATCATTACAACATAATGCAGATTTAAATAGATATTGGATGACCTTGACCTTTTTTTCAAGGTCACAGCCCCCCCCCCCCAAAAAAAAACAAAAAAAAAAAATGTCAATTTTTTGCCAAAAATGGTTTGTATACACTCTATCACATTAACAAGTTGATTAATTTTATTCAAACTTGGTACAATGCATCATTACAACATAAAGCAGATTTAATTAGATATTGGATGACCTTGACATTTTTTTAGGTCACAACCGCCCCCCCCCCCAACAGACAATTATGGGCAAAAAATGGCTTGTCTGCAATCTTATCTCGTTAACGAATTGATTAATTTTATTGTTGCGCCTGCTATTATTGTGTCTTCAGGGGTGTCTATAACAAGCATGGATACTGTACTGATCATAAGTATTGGGACAGACAGGCTTGGCAAACAGTGTGGACCCAGATCAGACTGCTCCTTCAGTTTGATCATGGTCTACCCTGTTTGCCATTTGAGCTGCACTTCTTGGACTCCTTGCTGTATTCAAACTGTTTGCCATTCGAGCGGCACTTCTTTGACTCCTTGCTGGATTGTATAACATTTTTTTTTAAATTTTGGGAGAATTACAGCAAGTCCTCAAGGTGTCCTAATTCTTAGAATTTTTATGGTAAACTCTGACTTTCTTTGTCCACGTCAGATCAACAAGCCTGTGTAATGGACACCCCTCTAAACCCTACCTCGTAAAGAAAACCAGGGTTCTGTAAATTAGAGTTTAATTTGTTCTCCTTCTTTTTGCTCAAAAACATAGATTGTGGGTACTCATTAGAACTAAATTGATGAGGCAGTACTACAGAGCACCCACAACATATGTTTTTACTGTAGAGACCAGAAAAATACAAAATGAAATTCATTGGAGTGTAATATAAAACTAGAATACTGTCGATGGCGCGCCATCGCAAATCCCCACGTTTTCTACAGAGGGGCCAAGTACCGAAAACCCCTCACCCTGGGCCCTAATTTGACTCCATGGTCAAAATATTACCTGTATTATATTCTACTAATCATGCCCTTCAATTTCATATGCCACATGACTATGTTCCAAAAAACTTAAATTTTGACCCTTTGACCCCTCTCCCAGGGCCCCAATCTGACCCCAGGGTCAAAATTTTACTTGTAGTTTATTCTACCCATTATCCCCTTCGCATAGATATGCAACATGACTATGTTCTGAAAAACTTTAATTTTGACCCCCGACCCCCCCCCCCCCCCCCCCCAAGTCCGACCCCCAGGGCGTGACCTAGGGGTCACAGCCAAAATCCTGTTCAATATGTTTTACTTTTTTCATAACTAAGTACATGTGCAAAGTTTGGCATCAAAATCTTCAAAATTGACTTTGTAATTGAATTTTATTGATATTTGACCTTTTGACCCCTCCCCAGGGCCCCTGGGGGCGGGGACAAAAAAAAATGTGCTCTTGCGCAAGCCATTCATGTAAGCAACTCGCATACCAAATTTGGTTGAATTCCGGCTAACGGTTTAGGAGGAGATAGCCGGACAGACAGACAGACAGACAGACAGACAGACGGATGGAGGCGATAACAATATCCCCACTTTTTTTTAAAAACGTGGGGATAATGAAGTTTTAGGACATGGATATATATTATTGTAATGTGATGAAGCTGCTTTGTATCAAGGCTGTCCATAAAGCACATTGCTAAGGCTGATCATATAGCAATATGCAATAAAATCTATTTCATTACTTAGCAACTCTGAAAGAAAACCTGGTACCATAATAATACTAAGTATTGGTACAGATAGGTTCAGACCCAGATCAGACTGCTCCTGAAGCAGTCTGATCAGTGTCAACACTATTTGCCATTCTATCTGTTCCTTTTGGACCCCCCTGCTGGATCATGAAACAAATTTGTTAAAATTTTAGGAGAATATTACAGCAATTCCTGGCTGTGTTTGAATGTTTAGGATTTTTACAGTAACGGCAAAAAAAAAAAAAAAAAAAACTCTAATCAGCCATTTTAGCTCACTCAGTCTGTTCAAAGCTTTCGATGGCTACAGGAGGTTCTGTATCTTATAGGCTTCTATTATTAAAGAAGTGTTTTGATGGGGTGTTGACCTGATGCAGACAAAGAAAGTCAGAATTTACCCTAAAAGCTGAGAAAGGCCAATCCACTAACTGGAAAGAAGGACCTGAAGTCTGATTTTCTTACATTGTTCTTAAAATTTTAACCCTTTTTGTACCAAATGGAATCTTCCTCCTTATATATACCAGGAGTCCATTCCAAAATTAAGGGGCGTCAGGCTGTGTTTTCTTTATTTCTTTAAAACTTACTTTGAAAATATCTTAACTTTTCACAAACCATGTAGGCCCTGATCAGACGTCACTTTTTGCGGCGTCTGATCTGGGCCTGCACTGTTTGCCAGGGTACCCGTTTTGGGGTTTCTGGTACAAAATGGGTTAACAGCCAAAAAAGAAAATGAAAGAAATAAAATAATCCCACAGGATTTAAATCCTGTGCTCTGAAATGGGATAAAAATCCCGCGGGAGTTAATTTCAATGGAGCCAATATTAGTTACTTTAAACCAATAAATTATGCATGTTTTATACATTAATGGACAAAATTATTATAGTTTTGTCAAAACAAAGCAGATTTATTGGAAATTGGAAATTAGTGAAATCCCATGGGAGAAAAATCCCATTTTCGATTATGGGATAAAAATCCCATGGGATTAAAATCCAGCGGGATTTTTTTAAAATAGTTATAACCATGCTTTACTCATTGTAAGCTTCTCTAATTGACCTTATTAATAGAAAAGAGATATTACACCTTCATTCCAGAGCATTTTAAAAAATAAAAAAATCCCGCGGGATTTTTCTCCGTAAAAAATCCCATGGGAGAAAAATCCCGTGGGAGAAATTGAAATTAGAGCAGGAGCAGCCATATTTTTTTTGCATGTATTTTAATGTTAAGTAGGTCCATTTTGATAGTTAAAAGCAAGATTTAAAATTTTGAAATTCTCCCGTGGGAGAAAAATCCCTGATATATTTATGGGATTTTAATCCCGCGGGAGTGGAGAAAAAATCCCGTGGGATTATTTTTATCCCGCGGGATTTTTGAAAATCCCGCGGGATTTTCACCCTTTCACCCCGGTTTGCCAAGAAACTGTTATGTATATCTTCACCAAATCATATAGAAATAATTTGCATAGATCTAAGCTATTACCTAAATGCATTGAAAGCCACCTAAAAGTGTTAGAAAGACTAGTTGAGTTTGCCTAATTTCTGGTGAGGCAAAAAAAAACTGGTGGCTGTTATAAACGCGATGACTTTGATTTTGAGATTGTAAATTTTCCTTTTTTGGATGGTGATGTTCCTCGTGCGCCATCCTATGGCGTTTATATTTCGCAATTAATTAGATTTGCTAGAGTGTGTAATCATGTAACTGACTTCAACACTCGTAATAAATTATTAACGGCTAAACTCCTTAATCAGGGTTATCGGTACCATAAACTACGCAAAGCCTTTTCAAAATTTTATAGACGCCACTCTGATTTAATTTCAAAATTCAATATTGGACTTAAATCTCTTCTGCAACAAGGTCTATCGGAACCCGGATTTTATGGTGACTTAGTATATAGATTCAGAAAAATATATAACCGCAATGACTTCAGCACCCAATTTCGTAAAATCATTCTTCGATATAAAAAGATTGGGTACAACATGGATATTATACGACAGACTGCATGCATGGTAGTTAACCCAATCACGGTTGGCAACTTTGCTCCCCTCTTTAATTGCACGCCGGTGGGTCAGGCCTCAGATTCTATGACGGCTCCAACGTAAAGGCTTATTGAAAATTAAAGAGATAATGTTGGTTGGTGCCTGATGCTCTGTCTCTGGTCGGGCTCATCGGAGTCTAACTGTTGGTTTTCTTTTGCTCCAGCATTTCAGTGGTTTCTTGCTGTCGAGTCCTCACCGTTGTCTCACCTCTGTGGTTCTTTGATTTCTGTGTTCACGGAGATGTTGCACTGATGAGTTAGGAGGCCTTCATGCTGACTGAACAAATTATTTGTCTAAATCGCGACGGAAGTAAGGGCGAGGATTGTGGCCACGTAAAATCGATTTAAGCCCCCCAGTGAAAATCTTCCACTGACCGTTCCAAGGCGGCTCTTCTGTGGCGATTTATTTATGTTGTTGTTTGTTACTTACTGTGTGTATCACTTGTGTCTTTTAATTTTGGATGGCCATATGGCCATTTTGTGGGAAAGTAACTGTCCATATGGCCTTCCTTTGTTTAGGTTTCCATTATGGTCTGGTCGCTTAATGTTTGTATTTCTTTCCCTTTGGTGTCTTTTATGGATGGAGTAAGTTAATTGTATCAATTCCTGATCTTTGTTTTACTTCTACTTTTCATGCGGACTAAACAAAATTTGTGTATACCGCGACAGAGTTAAGGACGAGGATTATGGCCATGTAAAATCGATTTAAGCCCCCAGTGTAATTCTTTCAGGCGGTTATTCTGTGGCGGTTTGTTTATGTCGTTTATTTTATTATGTTTTTGTTTGTTACTTACTGTGTGTATCACTTGTGTCTTTTTATTTTGGATGGCCATTTGGTGGAAAAGTAACTGTCTTTATGGCATTCCTTTGCTTAGGTTTCCATTATGGTCGGGTAGCTTCATGTTTGTGTTTCTTTCCCTATGATGTCTTTGATGGATGGAGTATTTTAATTGTATCGATTCCTGATCTTTGTTTTTCTTCTACTTCCCTATGTTAACACTCTTCAGCAAGAAATTGGCTGTATTAAGGCCTAGGAACTTCAGCCTTTAGCTGTAGAGAGGGCTTTAGTGGAATTCGTTTACCCCAGTTGAATTCGTTTCCGCTGACAGTTCCAAGGCGGTTCTTCTGTCGCAGTTTATTTTTGTTATGGTCTGTCTTTGGGTGTTTATGTCGCTTTTATTATTTTATTTTGGATAGCCTTATGGCCATTTTGTGGGATTGTAAATGTCCTTTTGGCTTGCCGCTGTTGGTGTTTCCGTTGGGGTCTCTTGCTTGTGTTTCTTTCCCTTTGGTGTCTCTGATGGGAGCTGTGGGTTAATTGTATCGATTCCTGATCATTGCCTCTTCTTCTATTTAGTTGATGACACTATTTGTCATTCAGCCACAAAGTTTGCTGTCTGTGTTACAGAAGGTCAAGACAAGCTTCCTACGTTATATTGGTTACCTAAACTTCATAAAAGACCATAAAGAGCACGTTTTTTTTTTTGTTTTTTTTTTTGCAAATTAAAGCTCTTGTGCCACCACTGAACTCTCCAAATTATTAACGTCATGTTTTACTGCCATCAAAAAACATATGATAAAATATTGCGACAAAGTCTTCGAAAGATCTGGGAAGAAATCTGTTTTGATCTATACAAATTCTAATGAAGTTTTAAATAAATTGAAATCCATGCGTTTTCGTGCTTCAAGTCGGTCTACTAATGATTTGTCCACCCTTTACACTACAATTCCTCATAGTCTTATAAAAAAAAACTTAATGATTTAATTGAATGGACATTTCATAGGGTAGACTCCCTGTATCTTGAATGCAATGTAAGGAATACCTTTTTCACTTCTGAAGAGCATAAAAATTATTCTTTATGGTCATGTCAGAAAGTGTGTGAAACTCTCACCTTTCTACTTGACCATGTTTACTTAAGATTTGGTACTAAGTTATTTAGACAAATTGTGGGTATTCCGATGGGTACTAATTGCGCACCTATTGTGACTGATCTGTGTTTTTGTTATGTTAGTGACTCCATGATTCCATTCTGCTGAAAACCAGTCTGAAATCATTGGAGCTTTAAGCTCCACTTCTAGATATTTGGATGATTGATTAAATATTGATAATACCTATTTCGATGGTTTGATCAGTCAAATTTACACCCCCCCCCCCCCGAATTCAGTTGAATAAAACAAATTCGTCTGATACCGAGGCCCTGTTTTTTTATTTACATTTATCTATTGTAGATGGGTTTGTTTCTTGATTTTGATTTTGAGATTGTAAATTTTCCTTTTTTGGATGGCGATGTTCCTCGTGCGCCATCCTTTGGCGTTTATATTTCGCAATTAATACGATTTGCTAAAGTGTGTAGTCGTGTATCTGACTTCAACACTCGTAATAAATTGTTAACAGCTAAACTTATTAATCAAGGTTAACGGTGCCATAAACTACGAAAAGCCCGTTCAAAATTTTATAGACGTCATTCTGATTTAATTTCAAAATTCAATGTTGGACTTAAATCTCTTCAACAACAAGGTCTATCAGAGTAGAAGTAAAACAAAGATCAGGAATCGATACAATTAACTTACTCCACCCACGAAAGACACCAAAGGGAAAGAAACACAAACACGAAGCAACCAGACCATAATGGAAACCTAAACAAAGGATGGCCATAAGGACACTTACCGTATTCGACCTATTTACCACACCGTGCGCTTAGTTTTTTCAAAATTGTATGAAAATATTGTGGTGAAAAATCTACCTAATAAGCGCACACTCAATACGAAAAAAAATACGAATAAAGCTTCCGATATGATTATTTTATAGAGTTGAATTTCAGCATAGGGGTTCACAACATATACATATGATTGTTCGGGTCAAAGATGCAGCAAATCTCAATATGAATTTGTTGGGAGGTTACTGTAAAGTGTGCGCTTGTGTATTTTTTCCAGAAAAAGCTTGGGTGTGCGCTTATAGGAGTATGTGCGGTATTTAGATCGAATACGGTACTTTCCCACAAAATGGCCAAATGTCCATCCAAAATAAAATATCACAAGTGATACACACAGTGAGTAGTAACAAACAACAACATAAATAATCCGCAACAGAAGAACCGCCTTGGAATGGTCAGTGGAAAGAATTCCACTGGGGGGGGGGGGGGGGGGGGCTTAAATCGATTTTACATGGCCACAATCCTCGCCCTTACTTCCGTCGCGATTTAGACAAATAATTTGTTCAGTCCGCATGAAGGCCTTCTAACTCATTAGTGCAACATCTCCGTGAACACAAATAATCAGAGAACCACAGAGGTGAGACAACGGCGAGGACTCGACAGCAAAAACAACTGAAATGCTGGAGCAAAAGAAAATCAACAGTTAGACTCCGATGGGCCCGACCAGAGACAGAGCATCAAGCACCAACCAACATTACCTTGAATTAAATCTCTCTAATTCTCAATAAGCCTTTGTTGGAACCGTCATAGAATCTGAGGCCTGACCCACCGGCGTGCAATTAATGAGGGAAGCAAAGTTGCCAACCGTGACTGGGTTAACTACCATGCATGCAGTCTGTCGTATAACATCCATGTTGTACCCAGTCTTTTATATCGAAGAATGATTTTACGAAATTGGGTGCTGAAGTCATTGCGGTTATATATTTTTATGAATTTATATACTAAGTCACCATAAAATTCGGGTTCCGATAGACCTTGTTGCAGAAGAGATTTAAGTCCAATATTGAATTTTGAAATTAAATCAGAATTGCGTCTATAAAATTTTGAAAATGCTTTGCGTAGTTTATGGTACCGAAAACCATGATAAATGAGTTTGCCGTTTATAATATATTACGAGTGTTGAAGTCAGATACATGACTACACACTCTAGCAAATCGAATTAATTGCGAAATATAGTATAGCGCACGAGGAACATCACCATCCAAAAAAGGAAAATTTGAAATCTCAAAATCAAAGTCATCTCGTTTATCATAAATATTGCACGAAACAAACCCATCTACAATAAATAGATGTAAATCCAATAAAACGGGGCCTCGGTATCAGAAGGATTTGCTTTATATAACTGAAGTTCTGGGGGATAGAACTGACTGATCAAACCATCGAAATAAGTATCATCAATATTTAATAAATCATCTAAATATCTAGAAGTGGAGCTAAAAGCTTCAATAATTTCCGATTGGTTATCAATGGAAAGCGACAACATGAAGTCTCTTTCATAACAATACAAGAACAGATCAGCCACAAGAGGTGCGCAATTCGTACCCATCGGAATACCCACAATTTGTCTAAATAACTTAGTACCGAATCTAATATAAATATTGTCAAGTAGAAAGGTGAGGGCAAAATGCGTTTCTGACATTACATGCAAGACAGAGAGAATCTTCTCTGTGAAAAGCCCATTCAATTAAATCATTTAGCTTTTCTTTTATAAAATTATTAGGAAGTGTAGTGTAAAGAGTGGAAAAATCGTAAGTAGACAAACTAGAAGCACGAAAACGTCTGGATTTCAATTTATTTAAAACCTCATTCAATTTTTTTATTGACCCAAACAGATATCTTCCTGAGACTTTATCACAATATTTAATCACATGCGTTTTAACAGCAGTAAGACAGGCAGTTAATAATTTAGAAAGTTCAGTGGTAGTGCAACAGCTAGAATTTGCAATAAACCGTGCTTTGTAAGGTCTTTTATGAAGTTTTTGTAACCAGTATAGCGTAGGAAGCTTGTCATGGCCTTCTGAAACAGCCTGAATTTTATGGCCGTGTAAAATCGATTTAAGCCCCCCCCCCCCGTTCCAAGGCGGTTCTTCTGTGGCGGTTTATTTATGTTGTTGTTTGTTACTGTGTGTATCACTTGTGTCTTTTTATTTTGGATGGCCATTTGGCCATTTTGTGGGAAAGTAAGCACCCTTATGGCCTTCCTTTGTTTAGGTTTCCGTTATGGTCCGGTCGCTTCATGTTTGTGTTTCTTTCCCTTTGGTGTCTTTGATGGGTGGAGTAAGTTAATTGTATCGATTCCTGATCTTTGTTTTACTTCTACTTTGCTTCCCTCTTAAGTTGCACGCCGGTGGGTCAGGCCTCAGATTCTATGACTGTTCCAACTTAAAGGCCTATGTTGGTTGGTACCTGATCCTCTGTCTCTGGTCGGGCCAATCGGAGTCTAACTGTTGGTTTTTTTTTGCTCAAGCATTTCAGTGGTTTCTTGCTGTCATGCACTCGCCGTTGTTTCATCTCCGTGGTTGTTTGATTTTTACGTTCATGGATAAGTTGCACTGATGAGTAAGGAGGCCTTCATGCGGACTGAACAAATTATTTATCTTTATCGCGACGGAAGTAAGGGCGAGGATTGTGGCCGCGTAAATCGATTTAAACCCCCCAGTGGAATTCGTTTCATCTGATTGTTCCAAGGCGGCTCTTCTGTCGCGGTTTATTTTTGTTGTGGTTTGTCTTTGGGTGTTTGTGTCGCTTATATTATTTTATATTGGATAGCCTATTGGCCATTTTGTGGAAAAGTAACTGTCCTTTTGGCTTTCCGCTATTGATGTTTGCATTAGGGTCTGTTGTGTCATGTTTGTGTTTCTTTCCCTTTGGTGTCTCTGATGGGAGCTGCGGGTTAATTGTATCGATTCCTGATCATTGCCTCCACTTCCGCTTTATATGTAATGTTGGTTGGTGCCGGATGTTCTGTCTCTGGTCGGACCCATCGGACTGTTGGTCTAACTGTTGGTCTCCTTTGCTCCAGCATTTCAGTGGTTTCTTGCTGTCGAACCCTCACCATTCTTTCGTCTCTGTGGTTGTTTGATATGTGTGTTCGCTATGAGTTAAGAGGCATTCAACAAATTATTTGTCTAAATCGCGACGGAAATAAGGGCGAGGATTGTTGTGGCCACGTAAAATCGATTTAAGCCCCCAGTGGAATTCGTTTCACTGACCGTTCCAAGGCAGGTCTTCTGTCGCGGTTAATTTTTGTTATGGTTTTGTCTTTGAGTGTGTTTATCGGTTATATTATTTTGTTTTGGATAGCCAATTTGCCATTTTGTGGGACAGTAACTGTCCTTTTGGCTTTCCGCTATTGATGTTTCCTTTAGGGTCTAGTTGTTTCATGTTTGTGTTTCTTTTCCTTTGGTTTCTCTGATGGAGCTGTGGGTTAATTGTATCGATTCCTGATCATTGCCTTCACTCCTATGTTAGACCTTCAAAGTGGTTTGCCAGTACTCATGTGCGGTCATTTCAACTTAATGTTGGGTAGAAGTCCCGCCGAATTTAAACAGCATCTGCAGAATGACCTTATTGGTGTTGACGGGAACGTTAAACCTAAAATCAAACAAATACCATATAATGTCTGTGTACTAATTGGATTACTATAGATTTATTTGGTAATTTTGATACCATTTCCGCTTCATCACGCGAATAAGTCCGTCAAATGAACAACCCCCTAAACCCCACTTTTTACAGAGAAAACTGGGGTTTACGGGGGTAGGTATTATTTTATGCTTGTTCCAGGACATAGGTTGTGGCGGTTCTAACGAGCACCCACAACCTATGTTTGGATTATTTGTAAGAAAGAAATCACAAGTTTTCATCGGAAATATGAAAAAATGCACTATGTCACACATCTGCCACACGGATGTGTTATCGTAATGCAACGACAGAGCTAAATTCCTCGTATATTTTATTATTTAAATTTGATCGTTTACGCTTGTTTCCAAGGTTATTCCTGATCATTGCCTCCACTTCTACCTTACTTATCAATGACGTAAAAATCTGACGTGCTTGGTCGCTGTCACAAAAACTCACTGGTATAGTCCTAAGATAAAATTTAGTATATCGTTTTTTCCAACATGTGATTTTGAAAAGTTGTTTGTGGGCCGGGCTCAATACAATTTAGGGTACATTGTTTGGTCGGGTATAACTTTTGACTCGGCCCCATATGAGCCACGCGCTAAGACATTTGCAGGTCGAAAAATATCAAATTTCTCAAGTTATTCATAAGGCACGATGATATAATCCACCACGGAACTGCCACGGGTCGACACAAAAGTAAAGTCATTGATATTTTGCCTACCATTTAAAATACAACATTTACTGTCGATAAGAAATTTAAATAAATATTCACCATAGGAATTCTTGGTAAAATCTATCACACCCCTTTCAGGCAAAACATCAACGCCTGGAATTAAATCTGGCATGTCCCCAAACTTACTGTTAAAATCGCCACTGATAATGAACTGCCCTAAACGCTGATATTCATAGATATTCGAAAGCAGCTGATCATAAAATTATTGTGCACTGACATAACGTGATGAGCCATGCGGCGGTAAATAACATACACCAACGTTAAAATATTTCATTGATACCTTATGTTTAAAAGTCATCCATAAAGTGCCTTCTTATGTGCAGGGCGTCAAGTTACCTATATTTACCTATATTTTCCTATATTTCAGGCCATTACCTATAATAACCTATAAAATCCTATATTTTACCAAAATACCTATAAATACCTATAATTTGGAATTTTGGGTAAGCAAGGAATACAAAGTTTCTAAAAAAACATCTTTGACAGTAGATGTTTTCTATAATATTTGAGCTTAATAAGCTGTTTCCTTTTAGGAATTTGTATTCCTTTTTGGTGTAGTGACCCCCAGTCCAGCCCAGCTTTTGGAAAGCTTTAGCTAGTGGAAATTCTGCTATTTTTTTTTTAATTTGAAATGTTCAATTTTGATATTGTTTTTACTATTGTTTCTTTATGAATATTAAACAAGTTTTGCCGTTTTTTAGCAGGCGAGCTTTTGTGATCAGTCACCGTCCGCCGTCCTTTAAATGACATCTAAACCCCTGAATAGATTTTGACCAAACTTGACAGAAATCATCTTTGGGCGGTCTTCTCTCAAAGTTGTTCAAAAAATTTCAGTCCATGCTGAATTCCCACAGGCCCGTATGAAATTAAGTTACAGTATTTCTGCAGAAATATTGTGACAGATTAAGGATTCTGACAGGAAACCTGTATGAAAAATTTTCAAATAGTATTTCCACAAAGAATTTTCACTTAAATTTTGTCTTCGAGACAGAATTCAGGTGGGAATCAGTGTGGAAAAGCTTGTGAAATATTTAAATTAGCAGGAAAATTGATGCAGGAATCCTGTAGAAAAAAACAAACAGACAGGATTCCTGTATAAATTACTGACAGGATTCCTTCATGGTTCCTGCAGGATTCCTGAATGAATTATTGACAGGATTTCTGCCTGAGCTAGTGACAGTATTACTGTCTGTATATTCCTGCAGGATGCCTGTTAATTTAAATAATTAACATAACACAATCATCTTAACATACATTGTAAAAATTTTGAGTTTTTATCTATACACAATAAAGGAAGGAATATACTTGTGGTGGAAAAGAACATACAAAAACCTTGCATGCTACTTACATGTAACTCTTGAATTTGAATCCTTGGATTTCCAAAGATTCATTGTGATCTAATAACTCCAGTCTGCAAACACATACATAAATATGTGGGTGGGGTGCAATCTTTGCAGTTTGCAAACATAAAACTTTTGACACCCCACTAGTTAAGTATTTAATCAATTTAAAACACTGTTAATCTAAAATACCAAAAGTACCTCACAGTGTCTTCCAAAGTATAGTTGTAAATTCTTAGAACAGCTTTATACTTGTAAAGTTGTAAAGCAACACACAAGCAACACATCATCCCTGATGTCTTTGAATGTGTTATAGGAGTGCTCCCGCCAAAATATTGTTTCAGGATGTGATTCTGCTCTGTTTTCATGCCAGACTTTTAAACAGAAATTTGGTTAACATTTTCATGCAGAATTTCTGTTAAGATCTGGGCATTTTCCTTGTGGAATCTGTAACCAAATTCCATGGACAGGAAAAAAGACTTCCACCATGATTTCTGTTACTGTCAACAAAGACTCCATGTGGAATCATGTCTGAATTTTTTGGGTGGTTGCCACGGCAAACAAATAGGGGAAAATAAGAAAAAAAATTTAAAACTCTTCTTGTCTGAAACCAGAAGGCCCAGGTCTTTGATATTTGGTATGAAGCTTCATCTAGTGAGTCTCTACCAAGACTATTCAAATTATAGTCCTAGGGCCAAAACTGGCACTGCCCCAGGGTCCACTGGTTTTATGTAGGCTTATATAGGGAAAACCTGAAACCAGAAGGCTCAGGTGTTTGATATTTGGTATGATGCTTTGTATAGTGGACCTTGACCAAGATTGTGCAAATTATAGCCCTGGGGCCAAAAATGGGGCCTCCACGGGGCCTACTTCTTACACTATGGATCACATGAGCAATCCAGGAACATCAAAGCCCTCTTGTTTAAAGGGAAGAATGTCCCATTTTTTATTCTGCCTGAATTGTCAGATAGACACAGTAGGGTTTTGTCATCTCTTGTTCCAAGAAATAGATAAGGTGGTTATCAGATGATATTTAAGTAGATCACTCAGTTCTGTATAAAACATACAATGAGGGCATTCGTTAGAATCATCTACTAAGGACAGATTTTTATGGAGATTTATTAAAGATTTTTTCCTTAATTATAACCAGCTGACCATCTTTTATCTATTTCTATATGTTGTATTATTAATAAAAGAGAGAGGTGGTGGTGGTGGAAAAAAATACAAATCTGGCTTGTTTTCTTCAGTGTAGGCAACCTATAATATCCTATATTTCTGGTCGCTAGATACCTATATTTCTGGACCTAACCTATATTTTTGACTCCAAATGTCACTTGACGCCCTGTATGTGTTACCTAAACATTAACATCAAACAGGGTTTGTTTAAATCGCGGAGGAAGTAAAGGCGAGGATTGTGGCCACGAAAAATCGATTTAAGCCCCCCCCCCCCACCATCAAACAGGGTTTGTTTCAATCGCGGAGGAAGAAAAGGCGAGGATTGTGGCCACGAAAAATCGATTTAAGCCCCCCCACCCAAGTGGAATTCGTTTCCGCTGACCCTTCTTCTGTCGCGGTTTGTTTTTGTTGTGGTTTGTCTTTGGGTGTTTGTGTCGCTTGTGTTGTTTTATTTTGGATAGCCTATTTGCCATTTTGTGGGAAGGAACTCTCCTTTGGCTTTCGGCTATTGGTGTTTCCATTGGAGTCTGTTGTTTCGTGTTTGTGTTTCTCTCCCTTTGGTGTCTCTGATGGGAGCTGTGGGTTAATTGCCTCCACTTCTATTAAGCGATCATTTTTACAAACAAACAAACCCCTCCGGAGCTACGCCTAGCACTGATATGTGGACGGGTTCTGTTATGACCAAAAAGGAGAATTCTTCCATATCAATGGTTTGACCAGGCAAAAGATTCGTTTCTGCAATGCATATAATGTCTATATTATGATTATTCAAGCGGGACTCTCGAAGTGCTTAATTATCAGACATGTTATTAGCAGACCAACCATTTACATTCCAAAACTCTAGTGCCACCTCCCTGGAATACTAAGAGTTATAGATATCATTGTTGTTTCGTTTATAGTTTCTATTTCTATAGTGTCTATTGTTTTGATGCCTATCTCGATCTGGCCCCTGATCTGACTTCCAAGGCGGTTTATTTTAATTATGGTTTGTCTTTGGGTGTTTGTGTCGCTTATATTATTTTATTTTGGATACCCTTTTGGCCATTTTGTGGGAAGGTGACTGTCCTTTCGGCTTTTCGCTGTTGGTGTTTCCATTGGGGTCTGTTGTTTCATGTTTGTGTTTCTTTCCCTTTGGTGTCTCTGATGGGGGTTTTGGGTTAATTGTATGGATTCCTGATCATTGCCTTCTTTTCTATTATGCTCTCTGTAGTTCCGCCTTTGCAAATCACTATCTTTATGTCTCTCCTCATCACGAAAGTTTCTGTTATACCTTGATCTACGATTCAATCCAGAATTCCCCCTATTACCATGCCCATGAGGGTCACCTCTTGATGTCCTGTCACTATTATTGAAATTTCGTTCTTCTCTGTCTGCACGAGTATCAGTTCTTTCTTTGTAATCTGTATTATGTTCTGTTACTAGTTTTGAGCCTTTTAATTTTAAGCCAGTAACACCAAGTGCCGACATTAAGGTTTTCAAACTGTTGTTATTCACATGTGTATCTAGTGAATGGTAAGAATGAATATATACTCTGTCGTACTTTCTTTCTATCCATTATCTGCGATTTCTCCTCTTTATTCGCACATGTTACTTTTATTAGACCAGGTTTTCAATCGTCTCTGCCCTTCCGCCCTGCCTTCTTAACCTAATATTATGGAGATGCAGACCGTCAATCAGTAAATCTGACACGATGTCATTGACATTTTCTTATTTACTTTGACGATGGTTTCAAATACAGCAATTTAGGTTCTTTTCATCTAAGTATGTTTTTGTTTTCGAAAGTTTTCATCATGTTGTTGTTGTAGCGCTGCTATATCCGAACTTATATCATCTCGAATACTATCTATCCTAGTAGTTACTTCTTTTTTCAGCGTTGCTGACTCTGCATTTACTCGCTTATCCACAATATTATTGATATTTCCCGATAGCTTTTTCTCAATGTCATTGGCAATTGAGTCCATTCTGTAATTCAAATCTTCTTTCATGTTTGTCATACTGTTATTCATGTTTGAGATTTCATCCGCAAATCTGTTTAGAACCGGAAGAAAGTCTTTCCCTTTTATTCTGCCGTCTTATTCATCATTAATAATATGTACAATTTCCACTAATTCTTTATTTTTGGAACCATCTCAGTATACACCTTCAGTTACCGAAATAGTTTCGGACGAGATTTCGCCACTTTTATTATTTCCTTTTCGCTTTTTACGACCTCCAGCACCAGAAAGTACAATGCTGGAAGAAGTAGTATCTTTCTCATTTAAAACATGCAAGTCTGAACTTGAATTCAGATTTCTGTTTATATTTTTATTTCGCACATTACTCTTTAACTTGTTCCCAAGACTTTTGTCTAGAGATTATTCTTTCATTGGATTTCTTCTGGCCTTAACAGTAACCCGTTAATCTATCTCATTCACTGATTTCCTATCAACTTCTTCATCATTTTTATTATCTGTATCGCTCAGGTCGTCACTTGCAACCACAGTTCCATCGTACTCCGAATACTTTTTTTTAGCTCACTACCACTAGCTACAGGTAATGATAAGTGTCTCTTACGACCACTAGGCAATGTCGTCAATGGTGTCCTCAGGGTAGCTGTCAGAGGCTGCGAGCTCATCACAGAACTCTCATAATCTTCGGAGCCTTCAAATTGCTAACATTATCATTCTGCAGTAAGATGTTATGAGACGCACAGCTGTCGATATTTTTCTTATCTTGCTTGTCGCTTGTCTGCTCGTGTGAGCCATGTTTATTTTGAGCCTCTTGCAACTCAAGCGCGCAGCCCATGCGTGACTGGCTTTTCGATATATCAATAAGTCCAATAAGTATTTAACTGTATAGCGACGAACCTCCGTAGTAGGGATTTAAGAAAACAATAGGTGCAGAGACAATAGGGGCGCCTTTCTATAGTTATTGCCTGCAGTCAAAAACATGTATACTTGAATAGTCACAGGTAAATACTACGAAACACGAAAACTTACGACACCATTGAAATATCTCTAAAATCACTCCAAAACACTGATAAAGCACAGATTAATGTAAAGCAGGTTAAAGTCAATGCCTCAATAAATAAAATGTCCTAAAAACTCTGCAGACTTCCACTTATGACCATAAAACATAAAATCTAAATGTGCACTAGTAAAATGTTTGTTCTGCTATCCTTACATACTTATTCAAGACCCACGTAACAATATAGAATGATTGGGCAGCACATCCCCCTCCGAGCACACACCGACCGGCGTAGCTCATGAGACAGGTCAACTGGAGGCATCAGGCAAGAGACGCCTACCCGCGGACTTATGGGCGTCCCCCACCGCGCCAACAACAGCAAACATGGTCCAGACTCCACGGGAGTCCCGGGTATCAGGAAGGAGATGTCCAAAGTAGCGAGACTTGCAAAATTTAAAATATTACAAAAAGTGGCAACCAAATCCACTAAGATAAATGTATTTAATAGATGACTTGATTTAAGAAAAAATAGAAATTTATACTGCAAAAAATGGAAGATATAATATAGTTATTATGTCTCCCCCGAATTTTTTTTTTCGGAGAGACATATTGTTTTTCCCCCGGGCGTCTGTCTGTCCGTCTGTCTGTCTGTCCGTCTGTCACATATTCGTGTCCGCTCTGTAACTTGAAAACCGTTAGAGCTATCTTCACGAAATTTTGTATAACTATTAATCAGCATTAGAAGACGTACAGTGCGCAAGAACTATAACGCTCGCATTTATACTGTTTGAATTATCTCCCTTGGAAGTTTGTCGGTATGTATATATGTATGGAAAAATCTTGTCCGGTCAATAACTTTCTTATTTCCAGATGGATTTTAAAATTACTTGGCAGAAATATTAACAATCATAAGACGATGTGTGGTGCGCATGAGGCAGGTTGGTACCTCCAAGGTCAAGGTCATACTTAGAGGTCAAATGTCAAAAAGGGGCCTTTTTTCGTATTTGGTCAATAACTTTCTTATTTTGAGATGGATTTTAAAATTGCTTGGCATATTTATTAACAACCATGAGACGATGTATGGTGCGCATGAGGCAAGTCGGTACCTCAAAGGTCAAGGTCATACTTAGAGGTCAAAGGTCAAAAAAGGGGCCTTTTTTCGTATTTGGTCAATAACTTTCTTATTTTGAGATGGATTTTGAAATCACTTGGCAGAAATGTGGACCAATATAAGACAATGTGTTGCGTGCATGACCCAGGTTGTTACCTGAAAGGTCAATGTCATACTTAGAGGTCAAAGGTAAAAAAGGGGCCTTTTTTTTTGGGGGGGGGGGGTCAATAACTTGCTTATTTTTAGATAGAATTTGAAGTTACTTGGCAAACATGTTAACTATCATGAGATGATGTGTTGCATGCATGATTCAGTTTGGTACCTAAAATGTCAAGGTCATACATATAGAGGTCAAAGGTAAAAAAGGGGGCCTTTTTTGTGTTTGGTCAATAACTTTCTTATTTTTAGATGGATTTTGAAATTGCTTGGTAGAAATGTTAACCACCATGAGATGATGTGTTGCACACATGACCCAGTTTGGTACCTG
The DNA here is from genome assembly GCA_963580285.1 of Lucinisca nassula. Classification (NCBI taxonomy): domain Eukaryota; kingdom Metazoa; phylum Mollusca; class Bivalvia; order Lucinida; family Lucinidae; genus Lucinisca; species Lucinisca nassula. Next base: position 2,260,236 of record OY757016.1, on the reverse strand, counting down.
AAAGGTCAAGGTCATACGTAGAGGTTAAAGGTAAAATAAGGGGCCTTTTTTGTGTTCTGTCAATAACTTTCTTATTTTTAGATGGATTTTACAATTACTGGGCAGAAATGTTAACCACCATGAGACGATGTGTTGTGTGCATGACCCAAGTTGGTACCTCAAATGTCAAGGTCGTACTAAGAGGTCAAAGAACAAAAAGGGGCCTTTTTTAGTGTTCAGTCAATAACTTTCTTCTTCCTGGTTAGATTGTGAAATTACTTGGCAGAAATGTTAACCATCATGAGACGATGTGGTGCACGCTAAACCCAAGTCGGTTCCTCCAAGAACAAGGTCATACTAAGAGGTCAGAGGTAAAAAAAAATTGTTTTTTTTTGTTTCCAGTCATTAACTTTTTTATATCTGAATGGACTTTATAAAGTAACAATGCAGAAATGTTCACCGTCATTAGACCATGAGTATGTGCAAGACCAAGGTCCATACCTCCAATGTCAAGGTCATACCTGGAGGTCAAAGGTAAAAAAAGAGACAGCCAATAACTTCCTTATTCTTTTGATGGATTATGAAATTACTTGGCAGAAATGTTAACCGTCATGAGACGATGTGTTGTACCTCAAAGGTCAAGGCCATACTTAGAGGTCAAAGGTAAAAAAGTGCTTTTTGGTGTACGGCCAATAACTTTTGTTATTTTTCTATGAACATTTTTAAAGTTACTATGCAAAAATGTTCATCTTCATTAGATGATGTGTTGCACACAAGACCCAGCTCAATACCTCCAATGTCAAGGTTATACTTAGCAGTCAAAAACGGGGGAGACATCTGAGTTTTTGTAGAAAAACAAATTCTAGTTTAAATCAGTACTTGAGTGCTTTCAAGAATCGTTCCGACTAGAAAGTGACTTTAGTGAATCCCTATGATTTACCGATAGGTTAGGGACGGAAGAAACAAAGTCATGTATTCCGCTTTCATGGAGTTAACTCAAGATGAATTCGATGCAACTACCATATAATGTCTGTTTGCTATTCTTACATAAGGACTTGTTCAAAATAGAAGTGGAGACAATGATCAGGAATCGATACAATTAACCCACAGCTCCCATCAGAGACACCAAAGGGAAAGAAACACGATTATGAAACAACATACACCATAATAGAAACATCAATAGCGAAAAGCCAAAAGGACAGTTACTTTCCCACAAAATGGCCAACAGGCTATCCAAAATAAAATTATATAAGCGACACAAACACCAAAAAGGGAATCATAATAAAAATAAACCGCAAAAGAACATCACGAAATCATGCCTATATAATTTTGGCGCCCTCGAACCCCACTTTTATACAGTGAAACTGGGGTTTGGCAGGGGTAAACCTTATTTTTTCTTATTTCTTCTCTAAAATATAGATTGTTGGTACTCGTTAGAACCTCCTCGATGAGGCGCTTCTAACGAGTACCCACTATCTATATTTTGAGCAGAAAAAAGAAAAATGTCACAATTTTTCATCCTTTTTTTTTTTTTCATTTTTTTCGCCGGTAAAGCTGACAATGTATTTGTATATATGTGTTTTTCGTAATGTGAACCGCCTTGGCACGATCAGCGGAAACGAATTCCACTGGGGGACTTAAATCGATTTTACGTGGCCACAATCCTCGCCCTTACTTCCGTCGCGAATAAGACAAATACTATTTTCAGTCCGCATGAAGGGGACCTAACTAATCAGTGCAACATCTCCGTGAACACAAAAATCAAATAACCACATCGATGAAACAATGATGAGGACTCGACAGGAAGAAACCACTGAAATGCTGGAGCAAAATAAAACCAACAGTAAGACGCCGATGGGCCCGACCAGAGACAGAGTATTAGGTACCAACCACAATAAGCCATTACCCTGGAACCGTCATAGAATCTGAGGCCTGACCCACCGGCGTGCAATAAGCTCAGTTGGTAGAGTGTCCGCTCCGGGGAACGGGAGGTCTCGGGTTCGATCCCGGGCCGCGACATACCAAAGTCGTTAAAAATGGTACTAGCTGCTCCTCGCTTGGCACTCAGATTTACGGAGTAGAGCTAGGACTGGTCGATCCAGTGTCAGGATAATGTGACTGGGTGTGGTATCATGTAATGTGTCTGGGACATGATACTTCAGTGAGGCAGCACTATAAACGTGAGCATTGAGCTCCCTGTCGCAACCAGACACCGTCGTGATATGACTGAAAAATTGTTGCAAGCGACGTTAAACCCGAATTCAAACACACACACCGGCGTGCAATAAAAGTGGGAAGCAAAGTTGTCAACCTTGATTGGGTTAACTACCATGCATGTAGTCTGTCGTATAACATTTATGTTGTACCCAATCCTTTTAGATCTAAGAACGACTTTACGAAATTGGGTGCTGAATTCATTGCGGTTATATATCTTTCTGAATTTATATACTAAGACATCATAAAATTCGGGTTCCGACAGACCTTGTTGCAGCAGAGATTTAAGTCCAATATCGAATTTTGAAATTAAATCAGAATGACGTCTATAAAAGTTTGAAAAGACTTTGGGTAGTTTATAGTACTATGGTGGCATGTAGCTGCCATCGAGATGCGAGATCCTGCTTACTAAGTCGATGTATTTTATGTTGACATACTAGTTTAAGGCGACATATTTGCATTGTTTATCGTTAAGATAAAAAATATCTCGATTTTCATTAACTGCTCAGAAACTGCTTTACAATGACACCCAGTTCATTGATATTTTTACAACGAAGTGTTACTTACTATGTTGACATAAACTCGTTGTAATTTTTGTGATTGTTGCTTTGTAATGACATCATGATAGGGTAATTCGACTTAGGTTTTTTATGTTTACTTATTTTCACAGGACCAAAAGAGGGCTTCTGCTATGCGCAGACACCTACACATCCCACTAAAATAATAAATTGAGTCGGAAAATACTTTTATGGCTGCTGCACATCGTCTTCTCAGAAAAACGAACTCGATAAAATTACTGGATACCGAGCCCCGGGTTTAGCAAAGTTACCACGTGGTAAATCCCGAATATCTATGACCGCTACACGTCTAGTTTTCTTATGGAAAAAGAGCGTGTTTTAATATGCCAGATACAAACCCTACGTTGAAGCCTCGTGTGGGGGTGGGGGAACTAAGGGCCATTTGGTATGGGTGAGCGGATATGATTTTGAAAACATACCCCATTCATATACTTGTACTCTGAAAAAGGGACCCATTCATATACTTAACTTTCGAAAATGTCACACCCATAATATGAACTTGTATTACATACAATAAAAACTTTTAGAAAAACCGTGTTGTCTGTCGGTCAGTCGTAAGCGGTAAGTGCATAGATCGCTGGCGTGCGTCGTGTTCTTTTCACTTTTACGAATGACTTCCTGCCAGTGATATATTAAGCAACTAGTCACTACCAGCACGAATCTATTTCCTAAATAAAAGCTAACGCTCTAGACCTGAAAGTGGAGCTGTGGCTTAAGAGTCTTTATACTTTCGTTGGGTGCAACGAGGACGTAGTATAATAAACTCATAAGGTCTCCATTTCTGAACGTATTCTGTTACTCTGAAGATTTGCCTATAACCCATACTTTGGGTATATATAATCTATTCTATTCTGTTACATTCTCTAATTTAACGGCGACCTAATACCGACTTTTATACTCCTTAAATGCTACATGGTTTATTGTCATGTCAGTTTAAAGCACTGAGACGACTTTGTAGTGAACTAAAAAGATATATAAATAAAGTGTCGTTTTTAAAATAAGTCGACTTGCCTGTTCCGCAAGGCGCATTATTAGCTATTTTTTCCAAGTTTGTGTATGTCATATTTAAGCACTATCTCGCTCATTTTTAGCAAACATTTAGATAAAAATGACAGAAATATAAGACGACATATTTTATGTCGACTAAATATAAGAGAACATATTTCATGTAGACTTAAAATATCTCAATGAACAAGAAAATTATGTAGACTTAATGGTACTTTTGTTGTTTTATCTGTATAATTAGTACACTTAATATCTCGCATCTCGATGGCAGCTACATGCCACCATATAGTACTGATAACCATGATTAAGAAGTTTAACCGTTAACAATTAATTAAGAGTGTTGAAGTCAGTTATAGACTACATCCTCTGGCAAATCGAATTAATTGCGAAATTTAAACGCCATAGGATAGTGCACGAGGAACATCACCATCCAAAAAAGAAAAAAAAATACAATCTCAACATCAAAATCATCGCGTTTATCATAAATTTTGCAAGAAACAAATCCATCTACAATAGATAAATGTAAAACGGGGCCTCGGTATCAGAAGTATTCGCTTTATTTAACTGACGTTCTGGGTGGGGGGTGGGTGGGTGGGGGGGGGGGGGGTAAATATGACTGATCAAACCATCGAAATAGATATCAATATCTAATAAATCATCCGAATATCTAGAAGTGGAGCTAAAAGCTTCAATCATTGCACGACCCGCAGAAAAAGCGACCGACTGAAGTCGGTTGATTTCTTAGAGTGCCCTAAAATCACCGTGGCATTCTGTCATTCTGTCAGTCTGTCTGTCCGTCCGTAACCCGTTTGTGAAAATTGGTGATAGTGACTTAACCGCTTGGAATATTTAAACAATTTTTGGCATACTGATAGATATCAATGAGATCTAACCAAAGAACTTGCGAAATATTACATTCCATTTAGTAAAGCCTCGCCGAGGCGAAAAATGTGAAAATTTTCGAACTGCTTCTCCTCGGAAACCGTTGGGCCGATTGAAGTCAAATTTCATATGGAGCCTCAATGGCATGGGAGAAACCAAAATTTGCTCATGCGATCCAGGTCGCATGACCATAATGGCCGCCAAGCCATATATGGTCTGTCTGTCTGTCCGTCCGTATCCCGTTTGTGAAAATTGGTGATGGTGACTTAACCGCTTGGAATATTTAAACAATTTTTGGCATACTGATAGATATCAATGAGATCTAACCAATGAACTTGCGAAATATTACATTCCATTTAGTAAAGCCTCGCCGAGGCGAAAAATGTGAAAATTTTCGTACCGCTTCTCCTCGGAAACCGTTGGGCCGATTGAAGTCAAATTTCATATGGAGCCTCTATGGGATGGGTGAAATCAAAATTTGCTCATGGGGTCCAGGTCACATGACCAAAACGGCCGCCAAACCATATATGGTAAAAACTCTTCAAAAATAGTCTTCTCCAGAACCACTGGGCAGATTTCCACGAAACTTGATAAATAGCATCTGGGACGAGGGCCCATCATAAATTGCTAAAATGGTGACCCTGGGTTGACCTTGACCTTCTTTGTGCCTAGGTCAAACTTTGACACATATGCTTTTGTATTGGAGAATACATTTTATCCTGCAAACGATTCAGAATACAGTACTAAAGTATGATATATTTTTGCTCCTTACGATAATGCGCATTTATTGGGGGAACCGTTTTAGGTCCAGGTCACATTACCAAAATGGCCCCCATACCCATATATGGTAACACTCATAAAGCTAAAAGCATCCGGCGGGTCGTGCACTTCAGCTGAAGCACTGGTTTCAGACTGATTTTCAGCAAAAAGTGACATCATAAAGTCTCTCTCCTTACCAAACAAAAACAGATCAACCACAAGTAGTGCGCAATTAGTACCCATCGGAATACCCACAACTTGTCTAAATAACTTAGTACCAAATATTATGTTAATATTGTCAATTAGAAAGTATAATTTTATGCTCTTCAGAAGTGAAAAAAACATTTCTTACATTACATGCAAGATAGAGGGAGTCTTCCCTATGAAACGTCCATTCAATTAAATCATTAAGTTTTCTTTTATAAAATTATGAGGAAGTGTAGTGTAAACGGTGGAAAAATCAGAAGTAGACAGACTTGACAGACTCTTCCTGCCCTACATCATAGCGTAGATTATATTTTCTTGTCCTTTGGGATCATTGATTCCATTGTGGAATTTTGAAAATATCGAGGGTCACTGGTGAGGCCTAATTGGCCGAAACTAACTAGTCTGGCCCAGAAAACATATACACTCCATATTTTTCGGCTCTGTGGTGTATTCCTTGCTTTCAAAGGATAATCCTTTTATAGAACACATTGAAGCACGAAAACGCCTGGATTTCATTAAAACTACTTTTCATTAGACTTTTTTATAGACCAAAACAGATTTCTGCCTGACGTTTCGAAGACTTTGTTGCAATATTTTATCACATGTATTTGATGGCAGTGAATCATGAAGTTAATAATTTGGAGAGTTCAGTGGTGGTACAAGAGATTTAAGTTGCAATAAACCGTGCTTTGTATGGTCTTTTATGAAGTTTAGGTAACCAATATAACCTAGGAAGCTTGGCCTTCTGTTCACAGACAGCAAACTAGGTGGCTGAATGACAAATGTGGTCATCAACTAAAGCCCTGTCTACAGCTAAAGGCTGAAGTTCATAGGCCTTAGTACCACCAAGCTCTTGTTGAAGATTGTTAACATAGTGAAGCCGTCAATCAACGGCACATTGTGAGCGGCCTTATCAGCTGGAGCCAAAACAAACTTCCTATGAAGTTCTTGAATACCTAGTTTGAGGTGACGTAAAGACGTCTTAGGTTTAGGAGGTAATAAGTTCGTATTTTGCGAATAAAAAGAAATGCGTTTGTTCACTAATTTCGGAATGCTAAGTTTCCATTCTTTAAAAGCTTTATGCTCAACATACTCTCGTTTACACCATCGATAAGGCAGCAGTCTTTTCATATTTACCTTTATTGAAACCAATTTTAGAAAGAAATCGATATTTCGGTCCTTCAGAAATTATATTACGTATCCTAGAATCAATAATAATATGACCAGCAGCAGGATAGCAATACACTGAATGTTTACAATCACATGTATCAGGAGTGTTAGTGTCAATATCATGATCAGAAACAAGTTTATTGAAATTAAAAATGATAGATCTAACGGGTTAATTGTATTTATAGCAAATTATGGGTGTTTCAGTATATTGAAAATAAGCAGGACTGGAAGAAATTACCGAACTATCCCGGAAAATACTAGATAAATCTTTAAAATCCAAATCCTCATTAATGAAGGATATTTCGATATAATAACGTTTGTGACTACTTTCAGAATCGATGAAAGGACGAAGAGCATGCTGAGTATAACCTCTAGTTAAAAGAGCAGCGTCGTATGACTGATTAGAACTATCGTAGAATTTATTCGCCTCGGTATCCAGAATCCGTAATACAGAAATGGGTAATGAACTTAGAAAAACAAGCATAGAGTGGCGTCCATGAGTCAATAATATTATGGACAGTCACTCCAGTCTGGTATTGTTTCTTTTAAAAGCACGGAATTTACGTTTATAATTACCTTTTTTCTGGTGCCGTGCGATCTAGTTTTACGCTTTCGACAGTCCAAGAGCGAGAAAATATCCATATCGGGCATTTTAGATATATTACCCTCTGATAAATGTTGTCATTAAAGCCCAATGGAAAAGGTGTCTGTAATAATTGAATCCATTTTAATTCAGTTTCATGCCGTTAAGGCCAAAATAAAAAATACCTGTGTTTCCGGTAACCCGACCGACCCTAATATTTTACCGCCGACCCTAATCTTTTTTTACCCCCCCCCCCCCCCCCCCCCCGTTTCCGCGGTCGCAAAAATCATTTTGGGCACTTTCAGTTCATTTCGGTAATTTCGGATAACTTCGCAGTGTGGCTGGCCGTAAGGATGGCAACAGACTGTAACGGACTAACATAGCCAACGGCTACCGCTGTACGACTACTATCTGCGATCTAAAGTCTATTGTGACAATAAAAATTATCCGAAACTTATTTTCACACCTTTTGTTTGTTTGATTTGAGGTTTAACGTCCCCGTCAACACTGCCAAGGTCATTTTGGAGACGTTGCTTCCAATTTTGTGGGACTTTTACCCGACATTGAGATGAAATGACATCTCAAGCCCTGTCGCCCAATGAAACCAATAGGGTTTATTAGCATGGACGGTCCACCTCGCACCGCGGTTCCTGGACAGGCTTAGATCCTTTAAGCGGTTTACCAGTACTAGTGTGTGGGCCGGATTCAGCTCTGCGTGGAAGCATCATGCAGCCCATATATTTCTTCAAGCCCATATAGGCGGGGGCCGATTTTCACACCTGCTGCGGCAGTTAGACATATGTACGATGTTGTTAGTCGACGCTTCAATAATCATAAATAACGCAGGCTGATGCGCAGGCTGGCCCTGTCTTTTCTGGTCGCACATTTTTTTCTAGCGTTCGTCGTATTTCCCGCCATCATTTTAGCATGTGCTGCTGTTGCAGTCAGAGCAAATTTTCCCGCGGTTTTTGCATGCGACTTGAAGGAAAACAAATCTGTCCAGCTGGTAAAACGCAGATCAGCTTGCGCAGTCTGATCAACCTTTGCTCTTTACACACACCTTCTATGGCCTCGAGCATTTCAAAAGACTAGCAAGCAAAGAATTTGGTCACATTGGCTAGATTCATAGGCTGATCTGATCCTTCGTTAGAGGAAAACTTTTTTAGCTGTGCGCCGGCTCATTAGCATGTAAATATATAAGAAAATTTTAACTTCTTGTATATGGAGCAGCTTCTGTGTTCGCGTGAGCCAATGAGTGCTAGGGTCAGAATGTTCAACTCCTCTTCAGAAAATGCCTCCCGAGTTATGAACTGAATCCGCAGACTGATCAGTCTTTACTGTTCAAAAGAATTCAACGAAGAGGGTGCCGACAGCGAAGAAACTGATCAGGCTGCTGACATGGGCAGCCTTTTCATGAGAAAGAAAGACCCCCCCCCCCCCCAAAAAAAAAGAAAAAAAAAAAGAAGATAAAATTAATTACATGTAGATTTTAAGCACCACCGCATTTTTATGCTGAAATTAGCCCATGGGCGATGGTTTTGTTAAAAAAAAAAAAAAAATCTTGGTACTGGCCATAATAAGCCGACGCTTTTGATCTTTGCAAGCTCATGTTTATCATGCGTATCAAAGGACACCTGCTAACAACCATATTACGCACTTAAAAGTTGGACAGAAATAACAAACTTGATAGGTGTGTGTGTGTGTGTGAATTCGGGTTTAACGTCGCTTTCAACAATTTTTCAGTCATATCACGACGGTGTCTGGTTGCGACAGGGAGCATAATGCTCACGTTTATAGTTATGCCTCACTGAAGTATCATGTCCCAGACACATTACATGATACCACACCCAGTCACATTATCCTGACACTGGATCGACCAGTCCTAGCTCTACCCCGTAAATCTGAGTGCCAAGCGAGGAGCAGCTAGTACCATTTTTAACGACTTTGGTATGTCGCGGCCCGGGATCGAACCCGAGACCTCCCGTTCCCCGGAGCGGACACTCTACCAACTGAGCTATCGGGGCCGGTCAAACTTGATAGGTACATCAATCTTTGATTACATAAACATGTCAGTATGCCTGGGAAAATATGGCGTGATATTTTCACTAGCATTTTTATACCCAGACCAAAAAGGAGGATATAGCAGTCAGCCTGGCGTCTGTCTGTCTGTCCATCCGTCCGTCCGTCCGCAGTCACAACCTTGTCCTTGTGACATGTTACATGCCTCGCCATTACTCCTATAGGAGCTTTTTTCGTGACGTACTTCCGGTTCTAAAACTAGAACGGGAAAAGCCCTGGCCGTCAACGGCCACTCATTCTGTCGTATTGCTTCAATGCAGGGGGACAGATATAATGTTATTTACAGCGTAAAATAGTGGAATTCTTTTAAACTTTTGACAAATTCTAATCAATGTAATGAGAGAAACATCAATATGCTGCCAGGTGTGAAATTTCGCTTTACGAAAACATGCCTATACAAATACATTATCAATTTTTTGGCCAAAAAAATGGAAATTTTAAGATGAAAAATTGTGATAATTTTCTTATATTTGCTCAAAACATAGATTGCGGGGCTCGATCGAGTACCCCCAATCTACCTTTTTGAACAGAAATAAGAAAAATAATGTTTACCCCTGTAAACCCAAGTTGTCAGTACTATATATGGGGTTCTAGAGGGTCAAATTCGCATAGGCGTGTTTTCATGATGACAAAGCCCAAGTGTTATTTTTTTAAGTTAACTGCTCTTAAAGATATATTGTACGTACGACCCAACAGGGTTCTCTCTCTCTCTCTGAGAGTGCCATAGCCTACACATGTTGCTCTCTCTCTCTCTCTCTCTCTCTCTCTCTCTCTCTCTCTCTCTCTCTCTCTCTCTTAGCGTACCAGCAATTAGCGAGCGTATGTAAATTACAATTTGTCGTTAAATAACTCCATGTCAATTGACATGTAACGTGTCAACAACGTCGTGTCTACATCAAACCAACAGCAAAGCGATGCATTGAATTTGACTTTGCAACGCCGATGAAACGTCAGAAAGTTGCGTTGGCGATAATACGGCGTTGCTTAATAAAATGTCATTAGCTCGAACCCATAAAGACTCAGTTGCATTGGAACATTAAATTCAAAACAAACATTGAACACCTTTAAGTGCATGAGAGTGAAACAGTCCTTAGCAAGTGCTAGATTTTACAGCAAAATCTGGTAGATTTGTAGATTTGTTCAACCTGCCCAGCCCTTACATTAACCCAATAGGTACCCCAAAATGGGAAAGCGGCAAACAGTGCAGGCCCAGACCTGACGCAGCAGAATGCGGCGTCTGATCAGGGCCTACACTATTTGCAAAATGTTTAGCCATTTTCCAAATAAATTTTGTAAAAAAATAGATAGATAGATAGATAGATAGATAGATAGATAGATAGATAGATAGATAGATAGATAGATAGATCAAAGTTCTGTCCGTATGTGATAGCGGATAAGACGACAGTTACGTAAAAACGTATTTTGTAAGTAAGCTTTCGTGAATAACGGTATCTCAAACCATTGGCATGGGTCATTCGACAATTAAAAACGGATCGAGGATAAATGAATTTCAGTAATAAAAGCAAAATATCATTCTTTCCTTCTCGAGGAATTATTTCAATGTAAACGGCCATATTTTCTCTCAAAATGTCTGAATATTGTTAGCATTTTAAGTTCCGCCAATACATTTGAATAGCGATGGCCGTTTCAATTGACGGTCAGTGATTTGCGCATGCGCAAGAATGACGTCATAAACGGAATTCCTAAAACCTACACCCTTTGAAATATATTGATGGTACTTGATATAGTTGTACATGAGGTCAAGAAGACATGCCATGAGCAAGAACCACAACTCTGGGTGCACAGGTATTTTGGTTATCTCCCCTGACAATATTTACCATGTGATTGCCAAAACTCCCAAACCCCTTGAGATATATTGACTTAACTTGGCACAGTTGTACTCAAGGTTACGAAGGTCTTTTATGTGCAAGAACCACAACTGTAGGTGTCATGTTATTTCAGTTAACTCCCCTGAAATATAATCTTGTGATTGCATTAACTGCAATACTCCTATAGTTTGAGATATATTGATGTGACTTGATAAGGACTTGATAAGATACAACTTGTTACTGGCCCCCACCCATCGGGGCTTGAAGAAATAGATAGGCTGCATGATACTTCCACGCAGAGCAGAAACCAACCGCTCATGAATACTGGTAAACCGCTTAAGAGGATCTAAGCCTGCCCAGGCTTTGCAAACGAAATAAACCAGCACCTCCTTATCGCGTTGACCAGCTTTGAAGAGACATGGGCACACAGTTCTGCGGCTTTCACCATACCATCCTGATCTGAATGCCAAAATGATGATATGGGGAAATTTTTATATTGGCCAAGGAAATTTTCAGCTTCGCATAACAGATATATAGATGTATAAATAAAGGCTCTGATCGAAGAAGACGTTGGAAGCATTGTTGAAAAAGAATGGCCTGCGTGCTTAACACATGTCGAAAAGGCTGAACAGGACTATTGTTTTGTTTGAATTGAGGCTTAACGTCCCCGTCAACACTATATTGGTCATTTTGGAGACGTTTCTTTCAATTTTGTGGGAATTTTACCCGATATTGAGATGAAATGACATCTCAAGCCCTGTCGCCCAATGAAACCAATAGAGTTTATAAGCATCGACGGGCCGACTCGCACTGCTTTGCCTGGACAGGCTTAGATCCCCTTAGCGGTTTACCAGTACTCGTGAGCGGTCGGTTCATACGGGAAAAGTTCGGCCATATGAAATCAAGGGAAATCAAGGGAACAACCCTGTACTGGCAGTTTTTCGGCTTTTGTCGGAAGTTTTCGGTCACTATCAGTTGTGACCGTTAATCCTTGTCTCACAGTTATTACAGTGGCATATTTGTTTTAACTAAATATGATGATTTATTGGTCCATATATAAAACGGATTAAATTGCTTTTCAAATATTATATTATTTTAAGGGAAAGTGTTTGTTTTATGCCGCATTTATAAAAGAACCTAATGCCACTTTTATTTATTTTATTTATTTATTTATTTATTTTATTTTATTTTATTTTTATTTTTTTTATTTTTTTTTTTATTTTTTTTTTTTGCGAAGTCGTTAGTTAACGAGTCGTTAAACTTTTGATCATTTTGTACAGCAAAAAAAAAAAAAAAATGTGAATAGGGTTTGCATCAATTTTGCAAAAAGCTCCCCATATTTTCCAGCAGAAACACACGAGTATTAGGTGCCTATTGAATAGTTAACGTTTTGACCAGTAGCGAGTTCATTAGCCCATTCAGTATACCAGAGCAGAAACCCATAAAGGGGTACCTTGGTAAACAGTGCAGGCCCAGACCAGATGCCACAGAACGCGGCGTCTGATCAGGGCCTGCACTGTTTGCTTAAAGTTCAGTCATTTTCCAAATAGATTTTGATGAAAACACAACCTGACACCACTAAATTTTGAAATGGAATCCTGCTGTATATAAGGTGGAAGATTCCATTTGGTACAAAAAGGGTTAACTGACGCTGCTTTGAACAACTTGGCCTTGATGCTGAATGTGTGTTAAGTAGAAAGCAGTTGACTCAGATGACACGCAGTGTTAAGGTTTTGATAGTTTTGAAACGGATTGACAAACGCTACTAAGTACAGTAGCTTTGCACTGCTGATTTCCACGTGCCTGTCACTGGTTTGTTTGAAGCCCATCATTGAGACTGCTCTAACGAGTACCCACAATATATCTCTTGGACCAGAAAGAGCAAAATAATGTATGCCCATGTTAATACAGAGCGTGTTTTTGAGGGGTTCTTCAAAGACTTGCTTTACGTGATGTGAAACGGCTATTTAAAGCCGCACGTCAGAGAGTGAAAGAATGTGCACTGTACTGGTTAACCGCTTACGTATAAGCCTGTCCAGTAAAAGAGTGGATAGGTAAACTGACCGGCTCTAAAATGACCTAAAATAGTGTTGACTGGACCGCTAAATTCCAATACAAACAAAAGCTCGGTTGGCCTCGTTAAGCAATAAAGGGGAATACAGTAAGCAAAGTTTATTGTTTTGTATTGTATTGTAAAGTTTAAGCATTTTACGTCCGCTACGGTCAGGCGCGTTAGCATTGCCCCACAACAGGACGTAAAGTTTGAGTGCTTCCGGGCTGCAAAACGCGGCAGATTCAGTGAAATGTGGGTCATGCTGAACTGCCAGTGCCTTCCCGTAAGTAAAGTAGAAGCACTGTAATTTAGAATTTTGAACGCCAGATCGAAAATGGGCATAAAACTGCAGAGGAATCAATGCCAATTTCGGCTGCGAATCGAGATTTCTCTGTCTCACCCCAGAGCATACTTGTTTATGTTGCTCTCTCTTAGGGCCGTGTGTAAGACTTTAGACTGGTTAGAAATGAAAAAAAAAAAAAAAAAAAACATGTTATACAGGGTTTTCAGATGTGCGGCCCTAAGTTTGTGGTATAACGTATATAAAAGAGATATATAAATAATACAGAAGTAAACATAAATATATGTAATAGGTAAGAAAGGAAGGAAGAGACAGAGAAAAAAAATGGAATATATCCAAAAAAAAAAAAAAAAAAAAAAGAAAAAAGAAAAGATAAAAAGGAAAGAAAAACATTTAGTTCTTGCCTGTTTTGTAAAGTCATAGTTTAAATGTATAAAATAACAGAACTTCAAAGTGCTTAATTGTTTTTTGATCATTAAATTGGCAAGCTCATAATTGGATAGTAGTTATGAAACAGTAAAGTGGTATTATTTATGAACAGGTGCTTGTGCATTGAAACATGGTTTCAATTACAATGTTAATTGTTGTTGTCAAATTGCATTTTTGTGAATATGTCTTAAGTTAAGATGCAATTAGAATTCAATTGTAAGAAAAATGGTAGACTTCAAAGGTTTTTGAATATTTTACAAACATATAGGCAAACAAAAGAGCTATCTAACTGTCTTTCTAAAGAAGCAACATATTGACTTTGATCATTGAAATATTTGATTAATAAAGCAAAGTGTTTCATGTTTTAATCATTTTATTTGACAACTAATCTGTTTTTAATCCGTTGAACCCATACTGGCCTAACATCACTTAACCCTTTTTGTACCAAGTGGAATCTTCCTCCTATAGCAGGAGTCCATTTCAAAATTTAGGGGTGGCAGGTTGTGTTTTCCTCACAACCTATTTGGAAAATGGTTGAATTTTTTAAAACAGTGTAGGCCCAGATCAGTCTGATCTGGGCCGACTGATCTGGGCCTGCACTGTTTGCCAAGGTACCCGTTTTGGGGTTTCCAGTCTGAAATGGGTTAATCACGATGAGCAGGGAAATATTTGCATATCTGAAACAAATAAGGATATTATTTTCACACCGCGAAGCTTGTGATAAACAGTATACCGGCATAGTCGCGTATAAAATGAAAATATTTCTGTTTTGTCGAAACAAACAAACAAAAAAACAAAACAAAAAAAAACAAAAAAAAAACAAAAAAAAAAAACAGAAAATATTTCATCTCGTGTATTGAAAATAATAAAAAAATCACCCATGCTGCACACTCGTGAAAACTAGGACGTTTTCAACGCACTCGTTAGAAAAGTTATCTTTTTTTTTTTTTTTGCACGAATGATTTTTTTTATATTTTCAATACACTCGATGAAATAATATTTTTGGTATTTACCTAAAAAAAAGTAAATACATACAAGGTTAACAAGTCCGTGAAATGAACACCCCATAAACCCCACTTTGTATAGGAGAAAACTTGGGTTTACGGGGTATAAACTATTTTGCGCTCATTGAGGCGGTTCTAAAGAACACCCATAACCTATGTTTGCAGTATAAATAAGAAAATTATCGTTGACGCGAGTATGTTAATTCTTGCTCCAAAACAACGATTGTGGGTACTCGTTAGGACCGCTCTAAGAGATATATCTTGGAGAAGAAAATAGGATACTTGATAACTAGCGAATAAGATTATATGACAAACCCCAGACCAACCTGGCAGCTGCACAATCTGATCAGAGTGTTCATTGTGCGTTATATGGATATAATTTGATATAACAGAAAGACTTTAGTTGTGCTCAACCCTTTTTTTTTTCTTTTTGTGTGTGTGTGTGTGGGGGGGGGGGGGGGGGGGGGGCTAAATTCAAATTCTAATTAACAGAAGCTTAGGGCTGAAAGGGAAAGCGTTAACTGGACCGAGTCCATTAACTACAGAGAACGTTTGTCTGAAGATTGCACGACCCGCAGAAAAAGCAACCGACTGAAGTCGGTTTTTTCTAAGAGTGCCCTAAAATCACTGTGTCATTCTGTCATTCTGTCAATCTGTCAGTCTGTCAGTCTGTCTGTCCGTCCGTAACCCGTTTGTGAAAATTGGTGATAGTGACTTAACCGCTTGGAATATTTAAACAATTTTTGGCATACTGATAGATATCAATGAGATCTAACCAATGAACTTACGAAATATTACATTCCATTTAGTATAGCCTCGCCGAGGCGAAAAATGTGAATATTTTTGAACATTTTTGAACTGCTTCTCCTCGGAAACCGTTGGGCCGATTGAAGTCAAATTTCATATGGAGCCTCTATGGGATGGGGGACACCATAATTTGCTCATGGGGTCAAGGTCACATGACCAAAATGGCCGCCAAGCCATATATGGTTTGTCTGTCTGTCCGTCCGTAACCCGTTTGTGAAAATTGGTGATAGTGACTTAACCGCTTGGAATATTTAAACAATTTTTGGCATACTGATAGATATCAATGAGATCTAACCAATGAACTTGTGAAATATTACATTCCATTTAGTATAGCCTCGCCGAGGCGAAAAATGTGAAAATTTTCGAACTGCTTCTCCTCGGAAACCGTTGGGCCGATTGAAGTCAAATTTCATATGGAGCCTCTATGGGATGGGGGAAACCAAAATTTGCTCATGGGGTCCAGGTCACATGACCAAAATGGCCGCCAAGCCATATATGGTAAAAAGCCTTCAAAAATAGTCTTCTCCAGAACCACTGGGCAGATTTCCACGAAACTTGATAAATAGCATCTGGGATGTAGGCCTATCATAAATTGCTAAAATGGTGACCCTGGGTTGACCTTGACCTTCTTTGGGTCCGTCCGTAACCCGTTTGTGAAAATTGGTGATAGTGACTTAACCGCTTGGAATATTTAAACAATTTTTGGCATACTGATAGATATCAATGAGATCTAACCAATGAACTTACGAAATATTACATTCCATTTAGTATAGCCTCGCCGAGGCGAAAAATGTGAAATTTTTCGAATATTTTTGAACTGCTTCTCCTCGGAAACCGTTGGGCCGATTGAAGTCAAATTTCATATGGAGCCTCTATGGGATGGGGGAAACCTAAATTTGCTCATGGGGTCAAGGTCACATGACCAAAATGGCCGCCAAGCCATATATGGTTTGTCTGTCTGTCCGTCTGTAACCCGTTTGTGAAAATTGGTGATAGTGACTTAACCGCTTGGAATATTTAAACAATTTTTGGCATACTGATAGATATCAATGAGATCTAACCAATGAACTTGCGAAATATTACATTCCATTTAGTATAGCTTCGCCGAGGCGAAAAATTTTCGAACTGCTTCTCCTCGGAAACCGTTGGGCCGATTGAAATCAAATTTCATATGGAGCCTCTATGGGATGGGGGAAACCAAAAATTGCTCATGAGGTCCAGGACACATGACCAAAATGGCCGCCAAGCCATATATGGTCTGTCTATCTGTCCGTCCGTAACTCGTTTGTGAAAATTGGTGATAGTGACTTAACCGCTTGGAATATTTAAACAATTTTTGGCATACTGATAAATATCAATGAGATCTTATCAATGAACTTGCGAAATATTACATTCCATTTAGTACAGCCTCGCCGAGGCGAAAAATGTGAAAATTTTCGAACTGCTTCTCCTCGGAAATCGTTGGGCCGATTGAAGTCAAATTTCATATGGAGCCTCTACGGGATGGGGGAAACCAAAATTTCCTTATGGGGTCCAGGTCACATGACCAAAATGGCCGCCAAGCAATATTTGGTAAAAACCCTTCAAAAATAGTCTTCTCCAGAACCACTGTGCAGATTTCCACGAAACTTGATAAATAGCATCTGGAACGTAGGCCCATCATAAATTGCTAAAATGGTGACCCTGGGTTGACCTTGACCTTCTTTGTGCCTAGGTCAAACTTTGACACATATGCTTTTGTGTTGGATTTTATCCTGCAAATGATTCAGAATACAGTACTAAAGTATAAGATATATTTTTGCTCCTTACGATAAGGCGCATTTATTGGGGGAACCGTTTTATGTCCAGGTCACATGACCAAAATGGCCGCCATACCCATATATGGTAACACTCATAAAGCTAAAAGCATCCGGCGGGTCGTGCACTTCAGCTGAAGCACTGGTTACCTAACATAAGTTTGTCGATATCATGTCAACAATTAAGGCTTCCGGGCCATAAAGCAATTAATTTGAATAAACACACAGCGCGTGTGAACTCTTAAATTATATGCATGTATTAATTGATGCGCCGCATTCGTTGTCCCAGAACGAAATCTTCAGGTACCGATTAAAACAAACCAACACCTTTCAGTATTCACAACTGAACTGATTGCCATTCACTTGGCCATCGCAGGGGCCATCACAGTTAAGACACCCAAAGCCACAGTACGCACGGACAGCCTTAGCGCTATCCAGGCCCTACAGTCAGGAAAATCCAAAACACAACCTGACCAAATTGACTCAATCCTGTCTAAACTAGATAAGGCAAAAAGAGAAGGGCAAGACATTGAAATCGACTGGATCCCATCCCACGTCGACATCCCCGGAAATGAGGCGGCCGACGAAACAGCCAGATTAGCACTAGATAAAGGTATTAAAGATTATACTCTCCCTTCAAAACGGGAGATTTATACAATCATAGACACCGCCATAACGAGAAAATGGCAAGCTCTATGGGATAGAAACCCAACCATTACCGGGAGGCATTACCAACTCCTCAAGCCCACAGTAGGTAAATCTGCCCACCAATTTAGCAACAACAGAAAATTAGACGTGGTGCTCTCCCGTTTGAGATTTAACAATAACGGCCTAATTGCCAACCTCACTCAACTAGGAAACACAACTGGTCTATGCAGAAAATGCGATATCTATGAACTAGAGACAACACAACACATCTTGTTTGAATGTGTAACAAACGCCCATGCCGAGAAGAAATAAAATCTGAAATGTTCAAATTAGGATATGAATCGGTACACCTACAAGATCTCCTCGCTCCCCACCGTAAAACACTGCTCGGCCATAGCCGAGGTGGTTAAGAAATTCCTTAAAGGCACAAATTACTGGGAAGTAATATAAGAAAACAGATGTTGTTACCCATACACCGCGCTTAGGCAACCATCACCTACCGTCAATCTGCACTTGGACCTGAGACGGGGGCGTCAAAGCGAGACACTGTGGTTGCGGCTCATTTGCTTTCCACTTATGGGTGCCCCGCCGAGACTACCCCCGTCAAAGGACAAACCAATGACCCTCCCATACCTTCAACATCATAACAGACCACGGGCAAGGGTGCATCATAAGAAAATCCCATAGCCCGTAAAACTCCCACGGACATGCTTGAACCTGCGGCGACAAGCCGATTCGGGACACTGTTGTTGCGGCTTGTGTGCTTTGCACTTATGAGTGTTCCGATGAGGTAACATGCCGCTGCAGGACAGGCAGCCCCCATAGGAAGGGTATTCTTCACAATAACAGCGCCACCCGTTAACTTGGTTTTGAACAAGTTACCCTAAGAGCCGGACCGTGTCTTTGTGGGTTGACTCCCACCTCACACGCCCGGCCCGCCCTGTGCACAGAATGGGCAGCCAAAATATGTGACGGATGGCGCGGTCATATTAGCACAAGCCCAATATGCACTAATGACTTTTGTTTGTATTACAGGTAGAGGTGGGACCCCGGGGGACAAGAAACTGGACACAACTACACTGATCCGAGCGCACACATGGGGTCCCAAAGCACTAATCCGACTTTTCTATTTCAGGTACGAGAGGAGGCTCGACGGAGAGCATCAGGACAACATCCTGAGGGCACCTGGGAGAAAGCCCATACTGGGCTCCCCCTAGGTACCAACAGAATGAAGTCCCCGGAAGTATGCAACGCGAAGGCATAAATACTGCCAGAACAGAGCATACAAACGGGGACAGGTCACGCGCTAAATATTTTTATAGGCGGGGCAACGGCAATATCCACCATTTGCTAGGTATTTGGAAATAGGAAGTCCCTTAAAAATGTCTTTTGGAAGACCATTCAAAAATAAAAATTAGCGGGATTGCAAAACGGCTGATTAGCCTCATCACTGCCTTTCCCAAACAAACACATACCTCCAAACACATCACGAAGACACACCTGTCCAATTTTGAACCCCACCTGCATAGGCAGGTCTTCGTGATGAGAGCACGGGTACTAGGACTTTTTGCAATAGCCGGAATTGGCTGGTCTATTAGTCACCCATCCTGGCTCACTTTAGATGCCTGTTCAAAATTCAAAAATTTCATGCGTTATCACCCTTTAACAAGGATCGTGACCGAAGGCGTTTTCTTTGCCATGTCAGGGGTGGAGGCAGAGAATAATGGAAGCCGGAACTGATAATGTATGTTAGTTATTTTTCCGCGGCAAGACATTCGAAAACAGGGCTGTGCTGTGACACATTTGGCAGTCGAAATTGGCAACACGTCATCACATACTAGAGCCAGTCTTTGGTCTGATTCCTGCACTCAACATTCTAAAATCGCTACAGAACTGTGTTTCTTAGGACAAACTCTGTTCCTTGGGTGCGATTTGTGCCTTCCTCCGATTAAGAGTTCAGTATATTCCCATTGGTCAGCTGACATCTGTCGAATTGACAAGTGCCAGCACATTGGAGTCCCTGGGAAGAGCAGTTCATAAACTTATCCCATTTAGCGAGATGGGGGTAGCCCGTATGTGCTTTTAGCGCCCGGTTACCTTACAAAATCTATCAAGTCAATTGATGCATATCAATCGAAACTTGTTAAATCAGCTTTTGTTTTACAACCCTGACAACACATTACAAAACATGCCTGTACAACTATACAGTTAATTTTATTGCCGAAAAAGAGAAGATTTTAAGATGAAAAATTGTGAAATTTTCTGTTGCACAAAATATAGATTGTGTAACGAGTACCGATAATCTATATACAGAGATGAAATAAGAAACAAGGTTTACCTCTGTAAAACCCAGATTTATTATATAAAAGTGGGGTTCAAGGGGTAAAAATTATATAGGCGTGTTTTCGTGATGTTATTTTTCTGTGTAATTACATGCAATTTATCCCAGAAAATAATATTTGAACCAGGGCACAGCACTCGCTATAATTTACGTGTGTCCAGCAAAGAATCACATCAGCGTGCGCATCCTAGACTTCTCTTGCTGCATGAAGAAGGATTGGATCTTTCGCACAACGTAGACTCTGATCAGAAAAAGTACCTAAGGGTTTTAAGTACATGTAGTATTCCCACAACCGGCATGGTTGGCAGTAATTAGCAACAATTGCCAATTTAGCATGTGTGTGAAGTACCCGAAAAAAAATGATTTTTCACCGAAATCAATATATTTTCGCTAGTCTAAAAAATCAATAATTAAAGTTTATTTTTTCTTTCTTCTTCTTCTTTTTTAAACTATATGAAGTGTTTGTTCATTGCGCATCAGTCAGAAAAAAAAATCAAAAACATTAATATATAAATAAGACGAAATAAAAATAAATTTATTTCAGCATTAAATGTCATTAACAAAAATGTTTTCAGCAGCTCACTTTGACATTCGTCTTAAACCAGCTCAAACCCGGAAATTTCCGATTCAATCCGATAATCGCGTAATATGAGAACCGGTAGCTATAAATAGATACAATGAGGCTAAAATACTGAAAATGGCAATAAAACAACCTGAAAATGACCAACTTTGTTTTTATTTGATCTTCAATTATTTGATACTGTTGGGAAGAAAACTCATTTTTCTTCTAGAATTTAAAGTCACATTTTATACAACGTACTTTATAATTTAATAATTACAGTATAAAAACAGACACCCTCGTGAGTTTTTGCTAATTTTCTATTGAAATAAACGAGAGGTTCACGAGACGAAGGGTCCTATTTTCATTTCAAATTTGACCAGTTTAAATTTTATTTAAAAAATATAAAGTTATAATTAATATTAAGATAAAAGATTGAATTTTCATAATTTTCAATCACATTTTCGCTATCTAGCCTAGTATTTTTTTCAATCATGTCGTAGATTCACATGCCCTATTAATTTCTATACAATTTGTCGCGCGGTTTAAATCAGACACAGGCAATATGCGGATTAAATTTATCCCACATGTCAGCTCGACGTAGAAGCATTGTGCAGCCCATCTATTTCTTTAAGCCCAAATGGGCGGGGGCCTGAACAGGACTATTGTAAAACTGATCTCACTGCTGAGGCTGAAATGGAGTGAATCATTAAACACATGGACTCTGACAGTGAATCTACCGACACTGCCGAAGAATCAAAACTGTTTTTGTAATGCAATTTCGAAATATGAAATTCTGAAATTCAAGTTGATGTGAACCGCTGAAATTTGAAAATAATGAATAACATACTAATATTAAAAACAACAACAAAGGAAATATATAATACAGAAAAAAAAGAAAAAACGTTTAAAAATAATGACACTGTGCGAGTGTCTCTTCCATCCCTCGCCCTCATAACAACGAGGACTTCAATGAATCTGACCTGTAACTGTAACCACTCGGCTATTTGTTATTCAAGAGCATTTTTGCGTACAGTCAACCTACATTCAAAACCATGCCTACCATCAAATTATTACGTAAGGTATTCGTTTTTAAGTTTTTAGTTCTTCTCGTCAATTTGTGTCATATGTTTATTTTCTATCTTTTATAGTTCAAACAATGTGTTCTATTGTTGCGCATGGGAATGAGTTTCAGCTTTTATTTAAGAAGTTTGCATTCACTGATGACATTGTCATCCCTAGATAACGGTATCAGATGGACCGGCCCGTGTGACGTAATGTTCAGTAAACATTCATCGACCTATGTAGGTCGATGAATGTTTACTGAACATTACGTCACACGGGCCGGTCCATCTAATACCGTTATCTAGGGATGACAATGTCACCAGTGAATGCAAACTTCTTAAATAAAAGCTGAAACTCATTCTCATGCGCAACAATAGAACACATTGTGTGAATTATAAAAGATAGAAAATAAAAAATATGTCAAAATTGTCGAGAAGAACTGAAAACTTAAAAACAAATGCCTTACGCAATAATTTTATGGTAGGCATCGTTTTGAATGTAGGTTTACTGTGCGCAAAACTGCTCGTGAATAACAAATAGCCGAGTGGTTAAAGTTACAGCTCAGAATCATTGAAGTCCTCTGGGTAGTGAGGGCGAGGGGTGGAAGAGACACTCTGTCGATGTAATTATTTTAAAACCTTTTTTTTCTGTATTATATTTTCCTGTTTTTTTTTCTTGTAATATAGTATGTAATTCATTATTTTCAAATTTCAGCGATTCATATTAACTTGAATTTCATAATTGTAGAATTTCATATTTCGAAATTGCATTACAAAAACAGTTTTGATTGTTCGGCAGTGTCGGTAGATTCATCAACCACAGAAGCAGTCTCTGTAATCTCTAACGTCACTGTCAGAGTCCATGTGGTTAATGTTTCGTTCAATTTCAACAGCGATGTCACTTTTACAATTGTCCTGTTCAGGCCCCGCTCATTTGGGCTTAACGATGCTTCCACGCAGAGCTGAAACCAACCACACGAGTACTGGTAAACTGCTCAGAGGATCTAAAATAGAAGTGGAGGCAATGATCAGGAATCGATACAATTAACCCACAGCTCCCATCAGAGACACCCAAGGGAAAGAAACACAAACATGAAACAACAGACTCCAATGGAAACACCAACAGCGGAAAGCCAAAAGGACAGTTACTTTCCCACAAAATGGCCAATAGGCTATCCAAAATAAAATAGTATAAGTGAAACAAACACCCAAAGACAAAGCATAACAAAAAATAAACCGCGACAGAAGAACCGCCTTGGAACGGTCAGCGGAAACGAATTCCACTGGGGGGCTTAAATCGATTTTACATGGCCACGATCCTCGCCCTTACTTCCGTCGCAATTAAGACAAATAATTTGTTCAGTCCGCATGAAGGCCTCCATAGCCTGCCCAGGCAAAGCGGTGCGAGTCGGCCCGTCCATGCTTACAAATAAAAATCAAAAACCCTATTGGTGTCATTGGGCGACAGGGCCTAGAATGTCATTTCATCTCAAGGTCAGGTAAAAGTCCCACAAAATTGGAAGAAACGTCTCCAAAATGACCAATACAGTGTTGACGGGGACGTTAAACCTCAAACCAAACGAAACAATAGTCCTGTTCTGCCTTTTCGACATGTGTTAAGCAAGCAGATCATTCTTTTTCAACAATGCTTCAAATGCCTTCTTCGATCAGAGCCTTTATATCTGCCACGAGAAGCTGAAAATTTCGTTGGCCAACATAGCCTTACAAAATTTCCATATATCATCTTTTTGCCAATCAGATCAGGATGGTATGTTGAAAGCCGCAGAATTGTGTGCCCGTGTCTCTTCAAAAGCTGGTCAACTCGATAAGGAGGAGCTGGTTTATTTCGTTTGCAAAGTTCCAAAAGCTCAGGCTTGAGCAGTTCTTGCCACAGGCTGCATAAAACTGTGTATTAAAGGAAAAAAGAACGAAAAATAAAAATGTTATTCAAAATTTGAGATTCGAACCTACGACCTTCGGGTAACCACGTCGTTAATGTTTATGGATCTAACCAATACCGCCACATCATATTCCTATAACGATGTCATATCAGAATATAATAATATACCGTACAGCAAACATTTTGTGAATTAACCGAGGGAAAAGTTGGTAACCCCTACATAACGGTTTCCGATGGAATAGTCCGTATGACGTAGTGTTCAGTAAACAGTCATCGATCTGTATATGTTACGAAAAACAACAGAGGTGTCCCATACAAGTAATAACAACAACAACACAAAAGCAAAGGCAACTTATACTAAAAACTTTATGATGCTTTACTGGCAGGTAAGAGATGGAAGAAACAAAATGATGCATTCCGCTTCCATGAAGTTAACTCAAGATGAGTTCGATCAATACACTGGCGCAATGATAGATCTTCTCGAGGACCCCTTGTATTTGAAGAACATGAAGGACGCGCAGAATGCTACAGAAGCAATACGAGAGGTAAAAACAGTTAACCCGTCCTTCAATATCACTCGATCTACCGGCATTTTCCGTGGAAACAATTCTTATTACAAGATGAGGGGGACTAAATAGAGCATCTTACATGAGTTTTCATGTATTATTGAATTTATTAAACGAGTTGAGGAAAAGGGATAAAATGCGAGGCTTTGCCCTTTTCCTCAACGAGTTTAATAAATTCAATAATACATGAACACGAATGCAAGATTCTATTTATCATATGACATTTAAAACGCATTTTATTCACGTTAATTACAGAAAAATGTCAATATTCCACCATTAGTAAACGCGACGTCATTGACAGTTGAGCATCAGAGTGGCCTGCGTAGGTAGATTTAAAAACAAAATTCTCGTGCGTCGATTCAATGGGACTTCTGGCAATTTTTAGACTTCCAGTCGACTAGCTAATTTGACAGCTAATTCCTCAACTGTCGTTTACTTTCGAGCTTTGACAATGATTAATATGATAAGTATAAATATGATTTTATTACAGTAAATGTCTAAAACTGGATTTTTACTTTCAGTGTACGCCCATCAGGGGTTTGAAAATGGCCATTTTTCAACCCCACCAGTACCATCAGGAAAACGAAAAATACACAAATTTCATGTTCCTCGCGATTATGCTCACCTTTATCATCACCTCCGGCATAGATTCATCTATCCACATGAAAATTTGTGCCAAAATCGGTGTATGACCATTTTTTTTGTGCCATTTTTTCTGACCACTTCCGGCTTGAGTCACCATGAAAATGTGTAGAAGACCGTTTCCATCTTTCCAAAATGGGCCCAAAAATGTCAGTTTCAGTTAAATTTGTGAAGAACAACTTAAAAAATTCCTCTCATAATTCTTCAGCATGTTGATTTCAAGTCTTGTGATATAATACTATATCTCCTTTAACAACAGTAAGCCATACAAAGTTTGTTTACAATTTACATTACTGGTGACAAATCAAATCATCAACAATATGTCACTGCACACTAAAAGTGAATGTGTAAACTTTCAGTTTGTTGTGACGAAATCAGTGACGTCAAGAAAAAAGATGACGAATTGAATCAAAGGCCGCAAACTACTGATTTTTTTCAACTGAAAATTGGTCTCTCTTTCTCTCTCACTCTCTCTCTCTCTCTCTCTCTCTCTCTCTCTCTCTCTCTCTGATCGATGGATTCAATTAAATTCTGGATACTTATGTTTTTATTCTTGTTGAAAAACAGCTCTCTCTCTCTCTCTCTCTCTCTCTCTCTCTCTGTTGGATTCAAAGTAGAAGTAAAACAAAGATCAGGAATCGATACAATTAACTTACTACACCCAACAAAGACACCAAAGGGAAAGAAACACAAACATTAAGCGACCAGACCATAATGGAAACCTAAACAAAGGAAGGCCATAAGGACATAAGGACAGTTAGTTTCCCACAAAATGGCCATATGGCCATCCAAAATAAAAAGACACAAGTGATACACACAGCAAGTAACAAACAACAACATAAATAAACCGCCACAGAAGAACCGCCTTGGAACGGTCAGTGGAAAGATTTCCACTGGGGGGCTTAAACCGATTTCACGTGGCCACAATCCTCGCCCTTACTTCCGTCGCGATTTAGACAAATAATTTGTTCAGTCCGCATGAAGGCCTCCTAACTCATCAGTGCAACATCTCCGTGAACACAAAAAATCAAAGAACCACAGAGGTGAAACAATGGTGAGGACTCGACAGCAAGAAACCACTGAAATGCTGGAGCAAAAGAAAACCAACAGTTAGACTCAAAGTCTGCATAAATATTACTGTTACTTTTCTGGTTGAGAACAGGCAGTCTAGCCTCTCCCTCTCACTCTGTCTCTGACCGATTGACTTGATCAAAGTCTGCTTATAAATGTTTTTTTTTTTTTTTCTGACTGAGAACTGACACTCGTCTCATCTCTACCCCCTGCCCTCTCTCTCTCTCTCTCTCTCTCTCTCTCTCTCTCTCTCTCTCTCATATGTAAAGCATAGATGGTGTATGTAAGTTATCGAGACACGCATGCGCGAACTGCTAAACTTGAAGCAAAAATAGCTCTCAGTCGACAGCAGATTTCCCAAATAAACCACGCTAGCGACAACTCCCACTCAGCCGAATAACGGACTGATATGTCTTTGACATGTATGCTAAAAATCAGCCGAATCTGGAGGTGACCATTTTTGTGCCATTTTTCCCAAGGCGGGTATCACAATACGGCGACGTCAAGAAATCGGTTGGTGCTGTTAATGAGGCGTCTGCTCCGTCAGTTTAAGATCTCATGTTCTATGCCTTAATTTAAAGGCTTAAGAAACGACGATTCTCATTAACCCTCTTTGTTTTTTCACCATGTCCAATCTCGGACCAGAATATTGAGGGCACAAAGTCACCGGAAGTTCGAAAGGTTTTCTTCCTATTTTTTTCTGACAAAATATAGTCTAAAACGGCGGAAGCAGATTGCGAATAGAATCATAGCAACAGCCCTTGGTGATGTCCTACTGTGAGGACGTCGTGCGTGTAACGTAACGGGACGTATCTAACTAATTTGAATATTTAATCCACTAGTGGATTATCGAATTTATTACATGGCGTTATTACACTCTTAGACGCAACGTCATATGATAAATGATATAACGAAACCACGCCTATACAAATATATAGTCGGGCTCATCAGTGGTTTCTTGCTGTCGAGTCCTCACCGTTGTCTCACCTCTGTGGTTCTTTGATTTCTGTGTTCACGGAGATGTTGCACTGATGAGTTAGGAGGCCTTCATGCGGACTGAACAAATTATTTATCTAAATCGCGACGGAAGTAAGGACGAGGATTGTGGCCACGTAAAATCGATTTAAGCCCCCAGTGGAAATCTTCCACTGACCGTTCCAAGGCGGCTCTTCTGTGGCGATTTATTTATGTTGTTGTTTGTTACTTACTGTGTGTATCACTTGTGTCTTTTAATTTTGGATGGCCATATGGCCATGTTGTGGGAAAGTAACTGTCCATATGGCCTTCCTTTGTTTAGGTTTCCATTATGGTCTGGTCGCTTAATGTTTGTATTTCTTTCCCTTTGGTGTCTTTTATGGATGGAGTAAGTTAATTGTATCAAT
Source organism: Lucinisca nassula (assembly GCA_963580285.1). Taxonomy (NCBI): domain Eukaryota; kingdom Metazoa; phylum Mollusca; class Bivalvia; order Lucinida; family Lucinidae; genus Lucinisca; species Lucinisca nassula. Next base: position 2,232,388 of record OY757016.1, on the reverse strand, counting down.
TCCTGATCTTTGTTTTACTTCTACTTTACCACCGAAAAATGAAAATTTTGGGATGAATAATGTCCAATTTGTTTCTTATTTCTGTTTTTGAAGAACATGAAGGACGCACACAATGCTACAAAAGCAATACGAGAGGTAAATACAGTTAACCCGATCTTCAATATCACGACGAAACTCGATCTACCGGCATTTTCCGTGGAAACAATTCTTATTTGAGCTCCGCCAAGCGAATTTGTGTCTTCGAGCATTCCGTCATGACAAATTTTAACTGCGCGATACCCATCCATTCAGAGGGGCCAGGGATATGGCTTTCTGTCTGAAGGTTCCTCTTGATTCACTGCTTGTATGAGCGAGCAGCGAATCTTCTGGCGAGTCTGCGCAGGCTCGCCTGAACCTTCTCTGCTCGCATAGGCGATAAGTACCAAAATCGCTTGACGGGGCCCATTTCAAGATGAGGGTGACTAAATGATATTACGAAAACACGCCTATACAAATATTTTGTATATTTTACCACCGAAATTTTCGGATGAATAATGTCCAATTTTTTTTCTTATTTCTGCCCAAAAACATAGATTGTGGGCACTCGTTAGAACATTCTCGACGAGGCGGTTCTAACGGATACCCAAATACGAGGCGGCTCTAACGAGTACCCGCAATCTATGTTTTGGAGCAGAAATAAGAAAAATAATGTATAACCTGCGGGCCCCAGTTTTACTATGTAAAAGTGGGGTTCAAGGGGGCCAGTTTATAAAGGCGTGTTTTCGTGGTGATATGAAAGAGTATTGTATCCGATACTTCAAGAAACAAATGCTGTGGGCATTTTTAGACTCGCCTCACTCCGAGGAACAAATGTTGTGGGCATTGTCAGAATGGCCTCACTCGAGAGGATTCTAAAAAATATCCACAGCACTTGTTTCTTGGAGTAACCCAAAGGAAAAAGCCTTTCATTGCCTTTTATACTACTTCTGATTGTGATTCTTTATAGCGTCAAATTCTTTACAACGGTAAAATGTTTGGGTAACAATTCTGTCGTTATAACTTAGGTCCTATTAAAAAAGTTTTGCCACAATACTACACTGAAAGCATTGATTTCTCATTTGTTATGGCTTATTCGCAAGCGTCTTTGAATTTCTAAGAGATTATTTGAGTCCTCTGTGAGAAGAAATAGGGATGGTTTAGAAAGATATTTGTAACGAAGAGGTGTGTTGCAGTTTCCGTTAGAATCACCTCAATGAGGCGTTATTAATGAGTACTCTCGCTAAAACTTCATTAATTTTTAAAGACGCTTAATGTCTCCTGACATGACGCTGTTAAGAATGTAATCATAGCATCTTTATTTTAGACCATACACAAACAGCTCAGATACCGCAAAATATGTTGTCCTACCAGGGTTTTCGCTCTTTACTCATGTCAGCTTCTATAAAAAATACAATAAAATCAAGGATAAAAAATACAACACACCCCTAAAAACGGAAATGGACTTGTCAGGTATATAGACTGAACAGTTCACTAACCTCGCGTGAGTTAATTGCAATCATAATTGTTGTGATAGAGGACATGCACTTTTGAGGATAGACTACGCCATGATTTGTCCATTTTTATGAATTGTTTGAAACGTGTATATTCCTTGTCAATTTAACCATCCAAGTGTTACACACAAGTTTTGGCAGTTGAAAGGGCGATATTTGACAAATTCTTTGTTGAGTCCGCATGAAGGTCTCCTAACTCATCAGTGTAACATCTCCAAGAACACAAAAATCAAACAACCACAGAGATGAAATAACGGTGAGGACTCGACAGCAAGAAACAACTGAAGAAACCACTGAAATTCTGAAGCAAAAGAAGACCAACAGTTAGAGTCCGATGGGCCCGACCAGAGACAGAGCATCAGACACCAACGAACATTACATAAAATTAGATACTTTCTTACTGCGAAATTCTGCGAAACCACCAATCGGTGATGCTTTTGTTTGGAATTTCCCTCCCAGAGGAAGATATGGAACTTCCAAAGTTGTACTGGATTCCTAAGCTTCACAAGAATCCATACAAGCAGAGATCTATCGCGGGTTCAGCTAAGTGCTCAACCAAGCCTCTTTCACAGATTCTAACACGAATCCTTACTGCAGTTAAAGATGGCCTTCAGAAATATTGTGACACTGCATATGCCAGGAGTGGTGTGAATCAGATGTGGATCTTGAAAAACTCCAAAGAGCTTCTAGAACATATTCAATCGCAGTCTTTTCTATCAGTAAACAGCATAAAATCTTTCGATTTCTCGACGCTATACACAACTATTTCTCATGATAAATTGAAATCTAAACTCAAGGAAATCATAAATCAATGTTTTTTTCCACAAGAATGGTAACCGTCGCTACCAGTATGTTGTCCTTGGCTACAAAGACACATACTTCGTTCGAGATCACTCTGATTCACCACAAAAGTACACTGATGCAGATGTCATAAGGATGCTGGAATATCTAATTGACAATATTTTCGTGGAGTTCAGTGGCCTATTATTTCAGCAAACAATTGTAATACCAATGGGTACTAATTGTGCACCGTTGCTTGCCGACTTGTTCTTGTACTCGTATGAGGCGGAGTTTGTACAAAGTCTCCTCAAAGCAGGCAAGAAACGCCTTGCACAACAATTCAATTTCACCTACAGATATATAGATGATTTGTTGTCTCTGAAAAATGCTAAATTTGCAGAGAACTTGGAATTCATCTATCCACGTGAACTTGAAATTAAGGAAACAACAGAGACTGCAATCTCCTCCTCATACTTGGATTGCTATCTCTATATTGACAACGGAAAGCTTTCTACTAGGCTGTACGATAAACGAGATGACTTCAATTTTCCCATTGTAAACTTTCCCTTCCTGAGCAGTAATATCCCGTCTGCACCAGCATATGGAGTTTACGTTTCACAGTTAATCCGTTATGCTAGAGCCTGTTCAAAGTATCAGGACTTTATGGAACGTGGGAAGGTGCTCACTACCAGGTCGTTATGCCAGGGGTATCAAAAAACCAAACTGGTATCAACACTGGTATTTTAACTGGTATTTTATTGGTATCAATAAAAGATGTTTTATGGGAGGCACCATGATCTTGTGGATCCGTACAATGTGGCCATTTCCAGAATTATTTCTGATATGTTTGCCAATGGAAAGCCATAGGAAGACTTCCAAAATCTCGGACATACCCTTCCCGGCATTTACACCTTTTCTTCGTTCGGGTCGATGGGCATGGTGGGCGAAGCTTGCTTACCAAGTAATGCTTACTATCCGCGGACGCCTGATTACACTCTTCTGGAGTCCATGTCTGTTGATCCGAACATTGATATTTGCCATTTTGTCTATGGATTAACGATTTTGGATTAACGCTTTGGTACTACGACCTAAACTACTTCTAATTCTCAGTAAGCCTTTACACTGGAACCGTCATAGAATCTGAGGCCTGACCCACCGGCGTGCAATTAAAGAGGGAAGCAAAGTTGTCAACCGTGATTGGGTTATTTACCATGCATGCAGTGTGATGTATAACATTTTCATGTTGCACCCTATCCTTTTACCTTCAAGGAATGATGCTCCGCTTATAAAGAGGGGACAGATAACTATAACTACAGGGCTATAACTGAACAACAAGTCTAATGGAGTTTCATTGGTTGAATTCAATATTTTACTTTTTTCTCATATTCACTGGAACTGAGGGCGAGGGTTGAAATTTCATAAACTCCGATGTTGAAGCCCCCAGTAGTTTTACTACTGATCGTTCCAAGGCGGTCGTTCTTTTGTAGTGTCTTATTTGTTATTTGGCTTTTTGCCGCAACAGAGACTAGCTGGAGCAGGAAATAATGGCCATATATTCTTTACTCTGCTACAGAGACTAGCTAGAGCATGAAATAAATTATTTTGTTATCTAAACAGTCCTCAGCAAAAGGCGAAAACCGTCGGGCCATGTGCAGGCTGATCTATGCCTTTGTTGTTGGCATAGGCTTGGCTCATTTATGCAACTTTCTATAGCCTGTATATGAATCTATCCGTTCTAATAAGTACACACAATCTATAAAAACGGACTTTTCTCTATGTCAGCAAAGTGGAGTTTGGCGGGGTGTTCATTATCTAATTGAGATTGAGCATGGTTGATTTTAATATAATGACCCGTGCATAAAGTTATTTTCTCTGGTATAAACATTTAAGATAATAATGGATGCTTGCAACCTCCTATTACCATGGGCGCCATCAATGAGTATTGCTCAAAGTTGCCTTTGTTCTGCCAGTGCCAAGAATTGAATCTGACACTGTGAGCAAAGTATTATAATGCCTCATTACTACTCCAATAAAGTACCATAATGCATCTTTACAACTTCACCAATACTTAAATCTTTCTCTGACAAATATATAGGTTCCTTGTGTCTAATACTGAGCCGGCGCATGACACACCCTACAATAAGACCGGAATGACCAGCAGATACTCTAATCGACCTGCGCACCAATTCACTATGTCAAGACATTTTGCTTATGTATCTTTGCATAGGCATTAGCCTTTAGAAGGTACCTGCGATCACCGAAGGCTCTGATGAGATTTTCGCTGGTCGCTCAAGACTTCTTGCAGATTTTGTCATGCGCTGGCTCATTTGTCTCTTGCTTGAGGTGTCACTGACGATACAAATTAGGACACAACAATACAACACAAAACTTAGGAGGCCTTCATGCGGACTGAACAAACTATTAGTCTCATGCGCGACAGAAGTAAGGGTGAGGATTGTGGCCACGTAAAATCGATTTAAGCCCCCCAGTGGAATTCGTTTCCGCTGACCGTTCCAAGGCGGTTCTTCTGTCGCGGTTATTTTAGTTATGGTTTGTCTTTGGGTGTTTGTGTCGCTTATATTATTTTATTTTGGATAGCCTTTTGTCCATTTTGTGGGAAAGTAACTGTCCTCTTGGCTTTCCGCTGTTGGTGTTTCTGTTGGGGTCTGTTGCTTCATGTTTGTGTTTCTTTCCCTTTGGTGTCTCTGATGGGAGCTGTGGGTTAATTGTATCGATTCCTGATCATTGTCTCTACTTCTATTTGGCAATGGTGTTTTATTAAAGGAAAAAGCAAAACGAAACAAAACACCCTCACACACATACACACAAACACACCCACAAACGGGACAAATTCAAATGTTCAAGCTTTCCCACTGCCAGCTGGCTGAACATGGAAACATCCATTCCAAGGGCATATGCTTCTTTAATGTTTCTTTGATTCGGGCGAAGCTCTGAATAGTTCAGTTTCGCAAAATAGAAGTGAAGGCAATGATCAAGAATCGATACAATTAACCAACCAATCAGAGACACCAAAGAAGAAACTCGAACATGAAATAACTTGTTCTTGATGGAAATAATACTAACGGAGAGCCAAATGGGCAGTTACTTTCCCACAAAATTGCCAATTGACTATCAAAACAAAAAGATATAAGCGATACACACATTTGTAAAAAAATACGAATAATAACAGAAAAAAACCGCGACAGAAACTGACAGTGAAAAGTATCCCTTTGTGGGGGCGGGGGAGAGGAGCTTGGTTCAATCGATTCGAAGCGGCGTAATTACTCAATTTTTCTTCTGACGTAGTTTAGACAAATAATTTGTTCAATCAGCATGAAGGCTATCGGAGTATAACTGTTGGTTTTATTTTCCTCCAGTATTTCATGTTTTTCATGCTGACGAGTCTTCAACGTTGTTTCATCTCTGTAAATGTTTGATTTTTATGTTCTCGGAGTTTTGCGCTGATGAGACTGGAATCCTTCATGCGGTCTGCACAAATTATTTGTCCAAACGACGACAGAATTAAAGGCGAGGATTACGGCCGCGTAAAATCGATTAAAGCCCCCACCCCCAGTTAAATCTGGCCTTTCCCAGGCGGTTCTTCTGTCGCGGCGAAGCTCTACAAGTCCTCACAACACACGCGATCATACGCATCCCGATTGGCGTTTGCTGTCGACCGTTCTCGATCATGAAGTGAAACAACGCAGTCATCCATCCAGGTACCGCGATGTCCGTTGCTTAAATGGCAACTTCCGTACTCGTTCGGCATGCTTGTTTAGTGTCATCAACTGCATAAGTAATTCGTATATGAAACGTGTAATAGGTTTGAATGTTCCATTTCTGATTAAACAGATGTCAGGTTTGATTAATGTATTGCTATTTGAAAAAAATCCTCTACCTGTTTCAAACACTGACGTCGCATTTTGTGTTGTCTGATTTGGTGTACGATGTTTTTCATGGCCCAAAATGGGGCGCTAGATATGTATGCGTTGATGATGTCAAAGTATATCAATATAAACATTTTAGGTACAGCGAGCCCCCTTTCATATCTCCAAAACAGCCGAATTTGAAGTTCTAAGAAACAAAACAACAGAAATAGAAGCACAGAGTGAATATCTTAGGCAAGAAATAGACGATCTGAAGAATGAACATGAAATGTTGGAGTCATCACAAGATGAAAAGATGAAAAATATACGCGGGCTAATACAGAGTGAAACTGATCAAAGGGAGAATGCTATAGCGTTCCTGATCGAACAAATAGATCAGAAAGAAACTCGCATGAAGGAGGTATATCTAGATTTAGAATTTTACAGGATGTTTTTGAAGAAGTAGATCGATGAAGGAAGGGGCGGGGCTTTTTATTTTGTTTGCTATAAGCGCAGACCAGTAGATATCGTAGGAACACTGTTCATTACATTTGCGTAATACGCACAAGAAATGTCACGCATATGAACTATCAAAAGCACCAATGTCTGAATTTTGAGCATATGTAAGAGAATAAAAAGCTAAAAGGTTGCCTTTGGAAACAAAACAAATTAAGAAAACGAAACAATCGTTTGGTGCCTGATGCAATGACTCTGGTATGGCCCATCGGATTACAACTAAACGCCCCCCCCCCCCATGTCAATTTGTTTCAAGGACCGTTCCAAGGTGGTTCTTCTGTCGTGGTTTAGTTTTGTCATGGTGTCGCTGATGAGAGCTGTGTGTTAATTGTATCGTTAATTGTATGTAATATATCATATATATATATTTGTTGTTTTGGATAGCCAATTGGCCATTTTGTGGGACTGTGACTGTCCTTTAATGCTTTCCGCCGTTGGTGTTTCCATTGGGGTCTGGTTGTTTCATGTATATGTTTCTTTCCCTTTGTTGTCTCCGAGGGGAGGTGTGGGATACTTGTATCGATTCCTGAACCTTGCCTTCACTTCTATTTTCCTTTGCTTCAGCATTTCACTTATTTCATACTGTGGTGTCCGAACCGTTGTTTCATCTCTGCATTCGTTATATTTATGTTCTAAGGGATGCTGGATTGATATCCTTCACGTCGACTTAGGAAATTAATTGTCCGAACTAAGATAGAACCAAGGGCGAGGATTTTGGCCTCGAAATATTGACTAAAGCCCCATCCAAGTAATAGTTTACTTCCCTTGGAGTACAGTGCTTCTGTTGTTGTCTATTATTGTCATTGTTTATGTTCGCCTGCTAAGTTGTTCTATTTTGGCGTTTCTTTTCCCTTTAGTGCCATGGATGGGAGTTGTAATGTAATGGCATTGTTTCCTGATTATTGTTTTGACTTCTACTCTTTATATAACATTAGAATGGTTCATTCACGTGGAATGTAATATTGCATTAACCCAATTATTACCAGAAACCCCAAAACGAGTACCCTGGCAAACAGTGCAGGCCCAGATCAGACGCCACAGAACGCCGCGTCTGATCAGGGCCTTCACTCTTTGCTAAAAATTCAGTAATTTTCAAAATAAATTTTGATGAAAACAAAACCTGTCACCACTAAATATTGAAATGGACTCCTGCTATATATAAGGAGGACGACTCCTTTTGGTACAAAAAGGGTTAACCAGCATATGTACATTTATTTTTATTTGGCTGTTGTAATGTTTAAAAATGGTTTACTTGTAACTATTGGCAAAAAGTACATTTTATCCTAGCCACAAAGGCGAATTAAATTATGCCTTGTTGTAAAAGTTGCCTATAAATTTCAAATTTTAAAGAATCCGAAACTCCCTTTTATATTCTTATCGCCAGCAAAAGGAAAAATAAACCGTTTACAGTATCCCTATTACTGCTGGGCTAATCAAACGTTTGTCTGATTTATAATCTTTACTTTGCAGATAGTGTAGGCCCATTCTAAACATCGCGTTCTAGGGCATTTAGTTAGTGTCTACACGTTGCAAATGTACTTACATATGGCGCTGGAAAAATGGTTTAAACCTGAACGTTCTAGCAATACAGAAATGACATCAGTCACTGGTTTATTGACTTTAAGAATATTTGTCTATGGTCGCGCCATTCGGAGCAAACTGTTTTTTTTTTTTTTTTTTTTTTTGTTTTTTTTATGCTCGAGCATTTCAGTTATTTCATGCTGTCGAGTTCTCACGGTTGTTTCATCTCTGTTATGTAATTGGTTTATTAATATGTTCTCGGAGATGCAGCACTGATGAGTTAGGAAGCTTCATGCGGATTGAACAAATTATTTGTCAAAACCACGACAGAAATAAGCCCGAGGATCGCGGTCGCGTAAAATTGATTTAAGCCCCACAATGAAATAATTTTCACTGGTCTTTCCAAGTTGGTTCTTCTGCGATGGCTTATGGTTGCTATAGTTCCTCTTTGAATGTGTTTTTTTTTTTTGTTTTTGTTTTTGATAGTCAGTCGGCCATTTTGTTGGAGAGAGAGAGAGAGTTGTGGTACCTTTGGCTGTTTCCATAAGGGTCTAGTTATTTCATGTTCGTGTTTCTTTTCCTATGATGTCTCTGAAGGGAGGTGTGGGCTTATTGTATCTATTACTGATCATTGCCGTCTTTTCTATTTTATTTTTCTTATGCAAGTTCTAAAACAGCGGGTCTAAATAAGCAAACGAAAGAAAATGCGAGCTATTTTGCAATAAATTATAGGGTGGAAGAGAGTGATGCGAAATGGCACCGTTTTATGATGCACATGTAGATTCTCTGACGTTAGACGACGAAACGCCATTTACTCACATCAAAAACATTACAAAAGGACAAGTGTTTCTGTCAAAAAGTTTAGCAGGATTTCTTCTAACAATGACAAAAGGTTGGGAGAATTTGAACGAAACGAAACATTTTTGTCGATTTTCAATGTGTTAGAATCGATAAAAAACTGTTTTAGCAGTGAATTATTGAATAGTTTGTTGGTCAGCTGTTACTAAATAAATCACTCGCGCCACACACTCGTGATTTTATCTGCTTTACAACTGCCACCAGAGTTATTTATAACTTAATGATTCACTTCTAGATCTGGTCTGACTGTCTTAATGTTGAGGCAGCGTGTCTACATAGACAATGGGAAGAAACTATTTTATTGCAGGGAGTGATGCAAAAATAGAGGAGACGGCAATGATCAGGAAACGATTTCAATTAACACACAGTTCCCATCAGAGACACATAAGTGAAAGAAATACAAACATGAAAGCGGAAAGCCAAAAAGACAGTTACTTGCCCACAAAATGGTCAATTGGCTATCCAAAACAAAACGATATAAGCGTTACACACACTCAAAGACAAACAATAACAAATATCAACCGCGAAAGAAGAACTGCTTTGGAACGGTCAGTGAAAAATATTTCACTGGGTGGGGGTGCTTAAACCGATTTTACTCGGCCACAAACTTCGCCCTTACTTCCGTCGTTATTTAGACAAATAATTTGTTCAGTCCTTTAAACTTCTATTTTCCTAACTCATCAGTTGAACATCTCCGAGAACTAAAAAAAATCAAACAACCACAGAGATGAAACAACGGTGAGGACTCGACAGCAAGAAACAAATGAAATGCTGGAGCAAAAGAAAACCAATAGTTAAACTCCGATGGTCCCAACCAGAGGCAGAGCATCAGGTACCAACCCACAATACATAAGTAAGCCTTTACGCTGGAACCGTCAAAGAATCTGAGTGTGAGGCCTGACCCACCGGCGTGTGATTAAAGAGGGAAGCAAAGTTTTCAACCATGATTTGGTTAACTACCATGAATGTAGTCTGTCGTATATCATTTATGGTGTACACAATCATTTTATATCGAAGAATTATTTAAGGAAATTGGATACTCAAACCATTGCAGGTATATATGTTTCTGACTTTATATACAAAGTCACAATAAAATTCGGGCTCCGATAGACCTGGTTGCAGAAGAGATTTAACAATATTTATTTTTGAAATTAAATTAAATTGGAATTACGCCTATAAAATTTTGAAAAGTCTTTGTGTAGTTTATAATACCGATAACCCTGATTAAAACGTATAGCAGTTAACATTTTTTTGTACGAGTGTTGAAGTCAGTTACATGACCAGACTCTCTGGCAAATAGAATTAATTACGAAATAAAAACGCAATAGGATGCCGCGCGAGGAACATCACCAGTCAAGAAAGGAAAATTAACCATTTCAAAATCAAAATCATCGCGTTTATCATAAATTTTGCTGTAAACAAACCAAACCCATCTTCATTAGATAGATGTAAATAAAAAACGGGGCATCGGTATCAGAAGAATTTGTTTATTTAACTGAAGTTCTGTAGGGTAAATTTGATTTATCAAACCAACGAAATAGGTAGTGTCAATATGTAATAAACCATCCAAATATCTAGAAGTCGGGTTGATGGCTTCAATGATTTCAGATTGGTTTTCAACGACATAAGAGACACCAAAAGGGAAAGAAAAACAAACAAAAACAACTATACCCTAATGGAAACATCAATAGCGGAAAGCCAAAACGACAGTTACTTTCCCACACAATGGCCAAACACCGCGACAGAAGAACCGTTTTGGAACTGTCAGTGAAACGAATTCCACTGGGGGATCAAAACATGAACCAATCAGCCACAAAGGGTGTGCAATTCGTACCCATCAGGATACGCATAATTTGTCTAAATAATTTAGTACCACATTTTGTGTTAATATTTCCAAGTAGGAAGACGAGAGATTTACACACTTCTGATATTACCATAAAGTATAAGTTTATTGCTCTTCAGAAGTGAAAAAGTATTTCTTACATTACATGCAAGATAGTGGGAATCTTCTTATGAATTGTCCATTCTATTAAATCATTAAGTTTTTTCTTTCATAAAATTATTAGGAAGTGCACTGTAAATTGTCAAAAAATCATAAGTAGACAGACTTGAAGCACGAAAACCTCTGGATTTCAATTTATTTTAAACTTCATTACAATTTTTATAGCCCAAAACAGATTTCTCCCTGATCTTTCAAAGCCTTTGTCGCAATATTTAATTACATGTTTTGATGGCGGTAAAATATGAAGTCAATAATTTAGAAAGTTCAGTGGTGGTACAAGAGCTTGACTTCGGAATAAATTTAAAAGATAGCCACCAGGAGCTGATACAATCAGATCCCAAATTCTTCCCACAATACCAATAGGGAAATAAGTCGAAACATGTAATGACGTTAGTAAACAAAACAGCAACAGGTAAACCGAGTCAGCAGCTCTTTCCCAAACAGGTGGTGACTCAGAATATCCAAACCTTACTAAACGGATCAATATACAAAATGTGGGAAAGAATCAGAATCACCAACATGACAAACATTAAACTGGAAAGACAAACGCAAATAAAAATGAACACCCGAAAAGGGGGAAGAATCAGTATTTTCAGCGTAACAGCATATATGAGTAGGGAAAAATCAGAACCACCAGCATCAAACATGAAGGAACCACAGCAAATGCACCGACTAGGAACGGTCAGTAAAATTTACTGGTGGGTTTAAGTTCACTTTACAGGATCCCAACCACCACCCCACTCACTTTCACTGTGGTTCAAACAAGTATTTGTTTGGTCTGCGTGAAGGTTTTCTAACTCATCAGTGAATCAACTCGGCAAACAAAGATCACAATTAAAGAAAAGTTGACCCAAGGATGTGGAGTCGACAGTGAAACGCGCTGAGCCATCCGGTATTGAACACAACCCAACAGGAACACTGGAGCAAAAGAAAAACCGCAGCTGAACTCTTACCGTTATTTGCACTTCTATTTTGTATGTTTTTTATAAAGTTTAGGTGACCAATATGAAGTTTGAAGCTTGTCTTGACCTGTAACACATACAGCAAACTTGGTGGCTGAATGACAAATGTGGCCATCAAATGCAGCCTTTCTACAACCAAAAATAGAAGTGAAGGCAATAATTAGGAATCTATACAATTAACCCACAGCTCCCATCAGATACACCAAAGGGAAAGAAACACAAATATGAAACAACAGACACTAATTGAAATATCAGTGGCGGAAAGCCTTGATACTGCAAAGGCTGCAGTTTACAGATCTTAGTACCGCCAAGCTCTTGCTGAAATTGAGCCGTCAGTTAATGTTGACATTGTTAGCGACCTTGTCTGCTGGAGTCAAAACAAACGTCTTATGAAATTCTTGAATACCTAGTTTAAGGTGACGTAAAGACGTCTTAGGTTTAGGAGGTAATAAGGTTGTATTTTAAGAGTAGAAAGAAATGCGTTTGTTTATTAGTTTCAGAATGCTAAGTTTGCATTCTTTAAGGGCATTATGCTCAACATACTCTCGTTTACACAATCGATTACCAAATTCATTTAAGGCATCATCAATTTGAAATAAGTTTTTGAAGGAAATCCATATTTTGGTCATTTAGAAATTCTATTTGCCATTTGTTTCTGGTGCCGTGCTATCTGGATCTACGCTTTTGACACTCCTGAAGTAAGAACATATCAAAATCTGGCATTTTAGGTGAGTTAGGAGGCCTTCATGCGGACTGAACAAATTATATGTCTAATATGTTCTATAAAAAGTTTATCCTTTGGAAGCAAGGAATACACCACAGAAGTGAAAATATGGAGTGTACATTTTTCCTGGGCCAGACTAGCTAGTTTCGGCCAATTAGGCCTCATCAGTGACCCTCAGATAATTTCAAAATTCCACAATGGAATCAATGATCCCAAAGGACAAGAAAGTCGCGACGGAAGTAATGGCGAGGATTGTCAAGTCTATTTAAACCCTTTCACTGACTGTTCCAAGGCAGTTCTTCTGTCGCGCTTTATTTTTGAAATGGTTTGTCTTTGAGTGTCTTGGGTGTTTGTATCGCTTACATGTATATTATTTTATTTCGGATAGCCAGTTGGCCATTTTGTGGGAAAGTAATTGTCCTTTTGGCTTTCCGCTGTTGATGTTTCCATTAGGGTCTGTTTTTTCATGTTTGTGTTTCTTTCCCTTTGGTGTCCCTTATGGGAACTATGGGTTAATTGTATCGATCCCTGATCATTGCCTTCACTTCTATTTGGACATATTACCCTCATGATAAATGTTGTTATTAAAAGCCCAATGGCAAAGGTGTCTGTAATAATACAATCCATTTTAATTCATTTTCATGTCGTTTAATAACCTAAAATCTTGCTTTAGAATTCATATCACAGTGTTTTTTCCACTTGTTGTATAGAAAATGACCTGTGCGTTTAAAATGACGGTACGAGAAAGTGTCAGGTTTCTGTCGTGGTTTATTTTTGTTGTGGTTTGTCTTTTAATGTGTGTATCACTTATATCTTTTTTGTTTTGGATAGCGAATTGGCCATGTGTGGGAAAGTAACTGTCCTTTTGGCATTCCGCTATTGGTGTTTTCGTTAGGGTCTGTTTATTTCATGTGTGTGTTTCTTTCCCTTGGCGTCTCTGATGGGAGCTGTAGGTTAATTTCATCGAATCCTGTTCATTGCCTTCACTTCTGTTTTTCAGGGTTACACATTCTACGATAATATTCGTTAAATCGTGTTTTTACCATGGTATAAGTTTGCCCGACGAACTGCATTTTACAATTTGCAGCAGGTCAAGTTATCATACGAGTACATATCAAATATGCAGACCAGCATTTAAGTGGTTTCTTGCTGTCGAGTCCTCACTGTTGTTTCATCTCTGTGGTTGTTTAATTTTTGTGTTCTCAGGAGATGTTGTACTGATGAGTTAGGAGGCCTTCATGCGGACTGAATAAATTATTTGTCTAAATCGCGACGGAAGTAAGGACAAGAATTGCGGCTGCGTAAAATCGATTTGAACCCCCTCTCCCCACAGTGGAATTCGTTTCACTGACCGGACCAAGGCGGTTCATCTTTCGCGGTTTATTTTTGTTGTGGTTTGTCTTTGAGTGTGTACATCACTTGTATTTTGGATAGCCGGTTAACCATTTTGTTGGAAAGTAACTGTCCTTTTAGCTTGACGCTATTGAAGTTTCTATTAGGGTGTAATTATTTCATGTTGCTGTTTCTTTCCCTTCGGTGTCTCTGTTAATTGTATCGAGTCCTGATCATTGCCTTCACTTCTATTTTACACGTCAAATCGGAAATGTTAGCAAGACGAGTACAGATGAATAAATGGTAAACGCAGTGCCATAAATTCGAATAGCGTCTGCACCTCTAAGCAATGCACTTAGGAATACTAGGATACATTCCACTTCTTTTGAACGTATTGGTATGTTTTCGAAGGATGGGCGAACTGATGGGACATAGTCTTACTCTAAGATTATTTGTAAACAAATTAGTATTGCCTGCTCCACTGAAATTAACGGAAGCGGCAGAAAACAAATTTTTATGTCTGTCAAATACCGATGAAAACGTTGCTCTAAAGTAATTAATAGAATGGGGAATCCATACAGAAGAAGCAGAATGTAACCTAAGGGGAGATATTGTAAGTTTAAATTTATTTGTGATACTAAGCCGCCTTTTATGTCGTGATTTGATCTAGTTAACAACTGACCTCCAAACTGTGATTTAGCACTCAATACTTCATTCCTAGAGCTAATCTTTTTCTTAATCAAATGTTAAAATAAAAGACTGGAGCTGCGACAAGTGCAAATGTGCTGTCGGACAGCGAAGACTCAATATGCCTCCGCATTTGCGTAGTCTTATCAGAATGCCTTCGCTGTGCGCAATAACATAAGTATCTCGGGTCGGAGCGGAAATACTGTTTCTTACCCATGAGACAGTGTTTGTTCTTATTGATTTCTGTCCTACCCATGGGCTGAAACAGGTCAAACGCAACATTTTACCGAGTCTCCGAATGTTTCGCTCCAGCATTTCAGTTAATTCATCCCGTCGAGTCCTCATCATTGTTTCATCTCTGTATTCGTATGATTTAGAGTTTTATATTCTCGAAGATGTTGCCCTGATGAAGTATAACCATCACAAATTATTTGGGCCCCGTCAAGCGATTTTGGTACTTATCGCCTATGCGAACAGCGAGATTCAGGCGAGCCTGCGCATGAGTCTAATTCCACTCTCCTTGTATAGCAGGAGTCTAATTCGACTATCTAAAGCATGAGTCTAAATTGACTATGTATAACATAAGTCTAATTTGACTCTTTATGTATAGCTTGAATCTAATTCAATTCTCCATGTATAGCAGGAGTCTAATTCGACTATGCATAGCATGAGTATGTATAACATGAGCCTAATTCGACTCATCATGTAAAGCACGAGATTATTTCGACTCTATGTAGCCTGGAAACCCATAACTTCGTTCACCTAAGGTTGAGCAATCCGTGTACTCGTGTGGGGTCGGTTTCAGCTCTGCGTGGAATCATCATGAATCCCATCTATTTCTTCAAGGCCCGATGGGCGGGGGGGGGGGGGTATCTCTATGTATAGCATTAGTCTATACGACTCTCTATATATAGCATGAGTCTAATTTGATTCCCTAATTGGACTATGTATAGCATGAGTCTAATTCGACTCTCTATGCATAGCATGAGTCTAATTCGACTATGTATAGCATGAGTCTAGTTCGACTCTATGTATGAGTCTATTTCGACTCTATATATAGCACGAGTCTAATTCGACGCTCTCTCTATATACCATGGGTCTAATTCGTCTCTCTTTGTATAGCACGACTCTAATTCGACGTTCTGGCGCCTAATCTGGACCCGCACTATTTGCCAGGGTGCACTGAGCAGAAACTTAATATATATCTGCCCTACTATATGGGCCCCGTCAAGCGATTTTGGTACTTATCGCCTATGCGAGCAGTGAATCAAGAGGAACCTTCAGACAGAAAGCCATATCCCTGGCCCCTCTGAATGGCTGGCCATGCGCAGTTAAAATTTGACATGACGGAATACTCGAAGACACAAATTCGCTTGGCGGGGCTCATTTGTCTAAACTACGACAGAACCAGAGGCGAGGATTGTGCCACTTACATTCGATCAAAGCCCTCCACCTCCATCCCTAAAGTTAAACAAACATCTACTGGCCGTTCCAAGTTGTGGTTTATTATTGTTTAAAGTTCTTTTTATTATGTGAGTCCCGCCAAGCGAATTTGTGTCTTCGAGCATTCCGGCATGACAAATTTTAACTGCGCACGCCCGGCCATTCAGAGGGGCCAGGGATATGGCTTTCTATCTGAAGGTTCATCTTTATTCACTGCTCGCCTGAACCTTCGCTGCTCGCATAGGAGATAAGTACCAAATCGCTTGACGGGGTCCATGTATAGCCGTTTTGACCTTTTTATATTAAAGTAACTGTCCTTTTGGCTTTCCGCTTGTGACGTTTTCGTTATGGCGAAGTTGTTTAGGTTTGTGTTTCTTTCCCTTTAGTGTCAGGATGGGCGATAGGTAATTGTACGATTCCTGATCATTGTCTTTACTTCTAATTTACCCAAGCATGCAGTTTGACTGATTTCACTTCATTGTGTAAATCGAGAATCTTACACTTATTGAAACGAGCCGTTTGGCGAGTTTAATCAATTTTATATAAAATGACAATGAGTGTACGACTCTGTTTATCATATAACGATTAAATCAGTTCAAAGAAAACTTACGGGTTTTAAATATCTCCCCGAACTAGGCCTATCGGAGCCAGAATTTTTAAGGTAACGTAGAATATATAGATTAAGAAAACTGTATGTTTGCAATGACTTCAGTACCCAATTTCGTATAAATAATTATCCGATATTAAGAGATTTGGAACAACCTAAATGTTATATGACAAACTACATGCGGCATAGTTTTTTCGATCACGGTTGATAACTTTGCTTCCCTCTTTAATTGCATGCCGGCGCGTCAAGCCTCAGATAGTATGACGGTTCCAGTGTGAAGGCTGTCTTCTGTCTTTTTTATTTTTGTTATGGTTTGTCTTTGAGTTTGTGTAACGATATTTGGATAGCGAATAAGCCATTTTATGGGAAAGTAACTGTCCTTTGAGCTTTCCGCCATTGATGTTTCTACTGGGGTCTAGTTATTTCATGTTTGAATTTCTTTTCCTTTGACCAGTGTCTCTGATGGGAGATGTGGGTTAATTATATCGATTCCTGATCATTGCCTTCACTATTTTACTTAAAATGTAATTTATGTAATGTTGGTCGGCACCTGATGCTCTTGGTCTGGTCAGGTCGCCGTTGTTTCATCTCTGTAATAGTTTGATTTTTGAGTTCTCGAAGATGGAGCAATGATGAATTTGGAAGCTTTCATGCGGACTTAAATTTTTTTTTGTTTCAACCGCAACAGAAGTACGTGCTGGGATTGCGACCGCGTAATCTCGATTTAAGTCCCATGTGAAATAAGTTTCACTGACCGTTACAAGGCGGTTCCTCTGTCGCGATCGGTTAATTTTTTTGTTACAGTTCGTCTTTGAATGTGTAAATCGCTTATATCTTTATGGTTTTGGATAGCCAGTTGGACATTTTGTTGGATAGTTATTGTCCGCTAGTGATGTTTCCAATAGGGTCTAGTTATTTCATGTGCGTGTTTCTTTCCCTTTGATGTCTCTGGTGGGAGTTGGGGGGTAATTATATCTATTCCTTATCATTGCCTTCACTTCTATTTTGTATGTTAAGGACGGCGTCATAACGCTGCGCACCAGTAACCATATCGTCCATTCTCAGTACATTTACAGGGAACCCCTATAATGTACTACCGGGAAGCAATGTCGTTCATAATGTTATGAAAACATTGACTCACACGACGTCAGTGACGCCGATATAAACAATGGTTCTCTTCATTGGTGACGGTATCGCGCCATCGACGCTGTTTCGCTGCCAATTGTAAAGCACGTGTGCAATAGTTTTCTTCTTGAAGTTTGGCCTATAAACCAAAAATTGTCAATGGGAAATAATGTAAATGTTCTGCGCCAAGTAAGAATCGGTACAATTCTAGAATTGTCCTGCGCAAAGTAAGAATTCTCACTTTGTTGCGCAAAGTGAGAATTCCTACCTTGCGCAATACAATTCCGGAATTGTCTCGGCGCAAAGTGGGAATCGGGACAAAGTGAGAATTCCTACCTTGCGCAATTACAGTATCGGAGTTGCCTCTGCGCAAAGTGGGAATCGGGACAAAGTGAGAATAGTAAAATATTATTACGGGACTTTATATCATTCATATGGAAACTGATCCCTGGTGGTTAAAAATCACTCTATAAAATGTAGTCAATACTTCGCTTCTATCTCATATTTAATTTTCTTAAAAGAATACGAGCGGCATCACACATAAGAGGTCCTTAGAGCCTTCGCTGTACGCATTAAGAATATATGGGACTAGAGGAAGGTTCAGACAATGAATCAAATATCTGGCCTCAGTGAGACTTTGCGCATGTGCATTTATGTGATCAATTTTACGGATATACGCTAAGTACCTTTTATGCGTGACGCCGCTGATATCATAGGCAGATGCTCATTAGTCCAGTGTTGGTTATGATTTCTTGATGGCTGGGTACACTTGAATTTGTTTTGATATGCATTTTATTTTTGCCGATATCATTATTATTAGCTCACCAGAGCCGAAGGCTCCGGGGGAGCTTTTAGGATCGGCAGTTGTCCGTCTGTGTCGTCGTCGTCTGCGTCGTCAACATTTTCAAACGACATCTCCTCTGAAACCACTGGGTCGATTGGGCCCAAATTTTATCTGTAGCATGCTTGGGTTGGGGGATTAAAAGTTTGTGTTTTTTATGAAAATCGGCTCTTCAGTTTGGTTGTTATAGCAACTTAGAGCTCCCATAGACTTACAATGGGGAAAATTAAAAAATCACATTAACTGCCAAGCCTTTGCAGATATAGGGACAAAACTTCATAGAAATGTTCCTTAAGCAATCTAGCATCTGCTATATGATTTTAGGCCTACTTCTGATTTGTATTGGTTGCCATGGAAACCAAAATGAAAAAATAGAAAAAAAAATACTTAAAAAATCATCTCCTCAGAAACCGTATGCTCTATGAGGCTGAAAGTTTATGGAAATATTCACCATATTTGCCTTTACAGGTTTTGTGTTTTTTATGAAATTCGGCTCTTTAGTTTGGTTGCTATGGCAACTTAGATTTTCCATAGACTTATAATGGGGAAAATTGAAAAATGGCATTAACTACAAAGCCTTTACAGATATTTTGACAAAACTTTCACAGAAATGTTCCTTTAGTAAACTTCTCTCAGCCATATGCTTTTATGTCAACCTGGGGGTCCAGTAGGTTGTGCCGGGGCTATGCCCCGCCCCCAGTACTTCATAAAATGACTTATATCTCAGAAACCTTACAGATCCCCACCCCTAAACCATATATATTCTTGTTCCTATTGATAAGACGCATTCAGTGACACCAACCTGGAGGTCCTCCGGGATGTGCCGAGGCCATGCCCCACCCCCTCCACTTCATAAAAGGCACAATATCTCAGAAACCATTCAGATCCCCACCCCTAAACCCTATATACTCTTGTTCCTTATGATAAGACGCATTCAGTGACATCAAACTTGGGGTCCCCCGGGATGCGCCGGGGCCATGTCCCGCCCCTCCATTTCATAAAAGGCCCAATATCTTGGAAACCTTACAGATCCCCACCCCTAAACCATATATATTCTTGCTCCTTATGATAAGACGCATTCATTGACCCCAAATTGGGGGTCTTCCGGGGTGCGCCGGAGCCATGCCCCACCCCTTCACTTCACAAAAGGCCATATATCTCAGAAACTGTTCAGATCCCCACCCCTAAACCATATATGTTCTTGTTCATTATGATGAGACACATTCAGTGACACCAACCTGGGGGTCCCCAGGGATGTGCTGGGGCCATGCCCCACCCCCTCCATTTCATAATATCACAATATCTCAGAAACCTTACAGATCCCCACCCCTAAACCATATATATTCTTGTACCTTATGATAAGACACTTTCATTGACACCAACCTGGGGGTCTCCCTGGGCCTTGCCCCACCCCTGCACTTCACAAAAGGCCTTATATCTCAGAAACTGTTCAGAGCCCCACCCCTAAACCATATATATTCATCTTCCTTATGATAAGGCACATTCATTTACACCAGCTTGTGAGTCCCCGGGGCATGCCCGGGCCTTGCTCCACCGCTTGACTTCATTAAAAGCCACATATCTCAGAAATAGTTCAGATCCCCACCCCTAAACCATATATATTCTTGTTCCTTATGATAAGACTCATTCAGTCACACCAACTTGGGGGTCTCTTTGTGCTGAGGAAATGTGCCCCGCCCTTCCACTTCATAAAAGGCCATATATTTCAGAAACCATTCAAATCCCCACCCCATATTCATATATGTTCTTGTTCCTTATTATTAGCACACCTACTGTAGGGGTGTCCGCAGGGGCCAGTCCTCTCCTTTCCACTTCATGAAAGGATATCTTGGAAACCGTTCAGATTCCCACCCCTAAACCACTAAACCATATATATACTTGGTCCTTATGATGAGACACATTTAGGGACAACAATCTTGGGCTTTCCTGGGAACGACAGGGCATGCTCCAACCCCTCCACTTATATCTCCAGCCATGCAGATCTCCACTGCTAAACCATATATATTCTTGTTCTTTGTGATAAGACACATTTAGTGATACCAACCAGGGCTCCATTGGGTCCATGCCCCACCCCCTCTACTTCAAAAAAGGCCTAATGTTTCGTATACATTGATGCTCATTTGGATATGGGGGTTCATTTGGCAGATTAAAATGATATCATGTTAAAATACATGGCTGCAATTTGGCAGTGCCCACCTGAGCTCTGGTGAGCATAGTGGCCCATGGGCCTCTTGTTTTTTATTTTACTGCTGTTGCTTAAGAGGTCCTTAGAGCCTTCGCTGTACGCATTAAGAATATATGGGACTAGAGGAAGGTTCAGACAATGAATCAAATATCTGGCCTCAGTGAGACTTTGCGCATGTGCATTTATGTGATCAATTTTACGGATATACGCTAAGTACCTTTTATGCGTGACGCCGCTGATATCATAGGCAGATGCTCATTAGTCCAGTGTTGGTTATGATTTCTTGATGGCTGGGTACACTTGAATTTGTTTTGATATGCATTTTATTTTTGCCGATACCATTATTATTTTTTATTTTACTGCTGTTGCTTATGAAATGTTCCAACTTCATCAGTAACATCAGTTTTTTTTTACTTACGACAGCAAGATATCGGTAAAGCAAACACATTTCAGTCAAGTTGAAAGTAGTTGTTGCGGCGATGGGTTGTATAAAAAACAGACATGCTCAATTTACTTTTATTATGGTGTTAAAACAAAACTGTAAGCACATGATGAACGAAAATATGAAAGCACATGCATATGAAATTAAAATTTACATTATATATTAGCGAGTCTCCGCTGTTCTTGTGGATGACATCAGACTCAGAAATGAACCACAAAATACATCTTATAAATAGTAATGATTCTAAAACCTGGGACAACCAAGTACGTGAGCAAACAGTGTACACTCAGATGAGCATTCATTCTGATCAGGGTGTACAGTGTTGACCATACAGCCTGCCCTATGACCTTTATGCGCGAAACATTAATGAGTGGAAAAGGAAAGGAAAAGATCAAGGTTTCCCACATTTTAGGCACATTACCATACACTGTGAAAATGATAAGTACCCCGAGTTTTTTTTTTTTTAAGTTTTTCCAAAATTACAAGACATAACTTGAAGATTAGATTTGATTTCGTACTTCATATTTTATTCAGTGTATACATAAAATGTTGCTAAAACATGAAAGAAAACTTCAGAAGAGGTTATTGTGTGTGAAGGAAGTGCACTGAACTGATATTGTTTCAAAGCTATTCATGGGTAGATAAAATTAATAAGGCAGAGATAATAACCAATTGAAATCGTTAAGACGATGATGGTCCTCTTTTCATACTTGAAATTAATCACACGTGTTGATTATGTTTTTTTTTGACTTACCGATTTGAAAAAAAAGTGAAACTAGCAAATGCATTGTGTACATGTAATATATAAAACATTCAGCTCCTACAGTCGCAAATAATTTTCTACTCACAAAACCATCAAAGTAATGTAACCCAGACTATACAGATGATAAATGCTATTCCCACAGATGAAACATTCGATTCTCACTTTGTCCCAAATATTCCCACTTTGTCCATATGGATGAAACATTCGATTCTCACTTTGTCCAAAAGATTCCCACTATGCGCAGAGACATTTACCTGTTTCATATAACATTCGAATCCCTTGCGCAATTCTAGAATTGTACCGGTACAATTCTAGAATTGCGCAACAAAGTAGGAATTCCTACTTTGCGCAAGACAATTCTAGAATAGTACCGATTCTTACTTGGCGCTGAACATAAATATAAGTAATAAAGGTAATTTATTGAACGTTCATCGAATTATGAACAACATCGGGCCACGAACAAAGTTACATTGAACCGCTTTGGGACCCGATGTTTTCCATACTTCGATGACCGTTAAACAAATTACGTTGTTTTTTTTTGTTTTTTTTTGGTTTCAGTTTTTTGGTTACGGCCCTTCCAAGATTATTTCACTCATATCGTACCAAACGCTTATCAGAGGTGGGCGAAAACCTGAGTACCCGAGAGAAAAAAAACACACCAAACCTCCTATTGCAAAACTTGCCGTTTCACATGTGATCCGAGCTAGACTCGAACCCATAGCGTTGAAAGACCTATTGATTAAGAGTCAGCCATCCTATCCACTAGGCCTCGGAGGAACGTACATTCATTTTTTAATTCGAGGCGATTCTTTTAACAAAAATATAGATTCTGGTGCCTGTGAGAAAGCCTTGCTTAGTAAGAAGTTCAAGTTAGTAGACAACTCATATTAATTGCTTTAGAAAAAAAAAACAAAGTAAAACAGCAGTTAGATTAATGTAGACTCTGTTATCTGTAGATTGTTTTCTGTTCTTGTAAAGTTCGTGGATTTGATCTGTTTTATCATTCGATAAACACAATACCGGGTATCAGTTTCTATGAATACCATGAATAGATTGAAAGAGAATGCTGAATGATCCGAGTTACTTTGTTTGTTTGTTAGAGGTTTAACGTACCCGTCAACATTGTATTGGAGACGTTGCTTCCAATTTTGTGGGACTTTTACCCGACATTGAGAGGAAATTACATCTCAAGTTCTGCCGCCCAATGAAACCAATAGGCCAGACTGCGGACTCTTTAATGACGGTCCAACCTTAAATCCTTTGAATTCGGGAAGGTTGGAACCGGATATGTCCTGAGTTTGACACTATGTGATTTAACTGGTGGTTTTCTTCTGCGCTGACGTCGGATTGTTGTTGTATCCTCAATCCTGATTCATGATTATATTAATCTATACATAACCATTTTATCATGTATTTTATCATGACTCAGTGTTGAAATAGAAAGCCTCCATGCGGATCAATTTGATATTGTTATTTTGTTTGATACTATACTGGAACTGAGGGCAAAGGTTTAAATTTCATAAATTCCGGAGTTGAAGCCCCACCCCACCCCCGCCCAATAGTTTTGCTACTGACCGTTCCAAAGCTGTTCTTCTTTTGCGTTCTTATATTGTGGCCTTTCCTGAGTGTCCTCTTCTTTCTATTTTATATGCATGGACGGTCCGACTCGCACCACTTTGCCTGCACAGGCTTAGAACCTCTAAGCGGTTTATCAGAACACATATGTGGTCAGATTCAGCTCTGCGTGGAAGCATCATGGATCCCAATCTATTTCTTCAAGTCCCTCCGGGCGGGGCCGGAACCGAGTTATCGCTGGATGTGCACGCAATATCATTTTCATATAATGGAGTTAATTTAATGTATTAGTAATCTTTCATAAACGGCTAGCAATTACAAGCTCTCCAGTGTCCTGCACAGGGTACATAAATGAATAAATAAATAAATAAATACAATTGCATTTTGTTTTTGCAATTAAAACTGGATAATTGTATCATTCATCCAGCATCCATCAAAAAATAATGACGTTTTCAATGAAGACATTTGATTGGTAACCAGTGCCGTTGCCGGTCAACGCGCGATGAGTTTGGCGACGACGTCATTTGCGTATTCTTGACCTTAACCATTAAAACCAGCGACCTTATATGATAAATTAGTTACAAGCGCATACTATTGGTCATTGTTCATTTTCGTTTCATTTTAAGCTAACTACGGATCTGCAAAATGTGAAGGGTTTAATGATGAAGGATAAAGATCTTTACAGAAAATTGGACACTCGTGTGAAAAACGTAGAGACCACTCTTCAGAAAACCAATGCCGAGTTCAAAGACATTCAGCGAAGTCATAACGCACTGATGCAACAAGTAGCTCAAATCCGAAGTGACCCAGGTAATTGGAACTTGAACACTGACACTGAAACAAAAGAACTGAAAGTCAAAAACGCAAAACTAGAAGAAAAAATAAAACAAATGAGTGAGCAAGTCGAAGATCATGATGATATCAAGCGTAAAAACGCAGAACTAGAAAGCAAGGTGTCCGAATTAAAAAAGTCCCTCGAGAAATTCAAAGAACATCAGAAACAGAATGAAACCTTTCATAAATCGGAAACTACTGAAGGTCCAAACAAGCAATTAGAAAGTCAAGTGAATAGTTTACGACAGAAGCTTGAACAGAGTAAGAAAAAACAAACTGAAGATAAAGAAGAATATGAAGTCAAAATCGCAACGCTTGAGAATCAGAATGACAAACTTACACAGGACATAAAAAAGCATGAAAATGAATCAGTCGCAGAAGAAATAAAAGAGCTAAGAGATTACAGTTTCAGTCTCGAAACTGATTTTGACAGGAGTCGTCTTGAACTAGAGAAAACCAGCAGTTATTTGAAAACAATCGAGGAAAAATATCAACTAGAAAGGGATAGCAACAAAAGACTCAAATCGGATATATGTAATGCGCAACGCTTTTATGAGAATGAACGTATGAAATTCGAAAGACAAATAAAAGAAATCACGGAAGCAAAAGAGCAATCTGAGCGACTCACAACGGCGAAAGATGCGATCATCATAAACCTGGAAGAAGAAAAAATAAAAACTGAAGACGAATTAAAAACAACAATCATAGATCTTTGGGGTAAAAATGCCTATCAGGTAAGACTCTATAATTTAATAATAATAATAATAATAATAATAAACATCAACCGTGGTGAAATTTATATTTACACGATGTATACCCCATATAGCAAAGAACACCGGAAACACGCCTCATTGATGTCGAGGGAAGAGGCAATAGAAATGACCATCGCCAATCATGCATAATCCGGCCTTTCACACGTCCTTTCTTGTCAAATCTTGTGACTGCAACTCAGCCTTCACTATTTTATTTCAATATTTCATTATTGTTTTATTTTATAATATTTAGATTGCGCTAGTGAAACCCTTCCTGATAACGCCAGCAAATTGAAATCCTTTTGCACTGGGTTGGTCCACATTCTTTTGCCGACAGTGATAACCCATTAACATTTGTTTACACCCTTGAAAATGATAATCATAAATGATACTGATAGGTTGCTGAAAACCCAAGGATTTCCACTCGGAGCAGGATCGCCGGAGGGTCAGGCCTCAGTCTCTATGATTTACCCGACCTAAGACTTTCTGAATAGGTCAGTTGGTGTTTGGTGCTCTGTCTCTGCTTTGATTTGCTTCAGCATTTCAGTTATTTAACACTGTTGATTTCTCATCGTTCATTCCTGATGTTGATTGATTTATATGAAGCTCTGGTGAGTTAGAAATCCTTCTCGCAGACTTTGGAAAGGACATGTGAAAAGGCCAGGGTGAGTAACCAGGTGGTTTTTGTTATGAAACACTGCACTGAAAAATTGCGGCACATGGTGAGAGTTTCAATCTCATCGGGGGTAAACAGTATTTTGATCAGTTATATCCAGAGAGTAATACACCATTTTCCAGCCCACATTTTCCAGAACTAGTGTAACTAGGATATCGTCATAAAATTCGTACTGTGGGTAAACACTCGGTCCCGAAACTCGAAGCGGCGAAGGTCATAAAAGAAGTGAAGGCAATGATCAGGTACAATCGATACAATTTACCCACAGCTCCCATCAGAGACACCAAACGGAAAGAAACACAAGCATGAAACAACAGACCTTGCAACACCAATAGCGGAAAGCCAAAAGGACAGTTACTTCCCCACAATATCCAAAACAAAACAATGTAAGTGAAAAAAAAAACACTAAAGACAAACCATAACAAAAATAAACCGCGACATAAGAACCCCCAGTGGAAATCGTTTCATTGACCGTTCCAAGGCGGTTCTAATGTCGTGGTCTATTTTTTGTTATGGCTTGTCTTTTAGTGTGTGTATCCTTTATATTATTTTGCTTTGGATAGCCGATCGGCCATTTTGAGGGAAAGTAACTGTCGCTTTGGCTTTCCGCTAGTGATGTTTCCAATAGGGTCTAGTTGTTTCGTGTTTGTGTTTCTTTCCCGTGGTGTCTCTGATGGGAGCGTTGGGTTAATTGTATCGATTCCTGATCATTGCCTTCACTTCTATTACAGATTAGATGCACAAACGGTTGACGATCGCGGCTGATTCATATACATGGAATCTTGCAAACAAAGCGAGTAATCGTGGCAACTGAAATACTCGGTTTTACCATGACAGAAGTTGAATCTAATATCACTAACATTAATAAAAAATATGGTAATTTAGTTTTTAATATGTGTTGTATATTAATCATAGGGTCTTAATTGTTTTCTTTTTGTTTGACGATCCACGTACAGCAAAGACAATTATGAATAAATACACATAAGAAATGAGAACCCGACAATCGGGGCTTTTAGAAACAGGTAAAACTGCATGGTGCTGACAGAACGGAATCCACCAGGCTATGAGTACTGGTAAATCGCTTAGAAGGTCTCAACCTGTCCAGACAAAGTGGTGCGGATTGGACCCCTCCTAAAACTCTAGTGATTTCTAAAGTGGTAGGGCTTTAGATGCCATTTCATCGCAATGTTTGGGTAAACGTTCCACAAAATCGGAAGCAATGTCTACAAAATGATTTAAATAGTGTTTACGAGAATTCATAACGTCAACATAAACAAACAAGATGTGTTTGTGAAACACTGATGCCCCAGGACAGCGCATATTAAACATGAAAGCAGTATCCCTAAGCAATTGAAAGGTATGGCCAATGTTCAAGTCTTAGAAAGTTAGTCAAGGTCATAAGGTAAACAAGAGGCCCATGGGCCACTATGCTCACCAGAGCTCAGGTGGGCACTGCCCATCCTGCCCAATGGCAGCCATGTATTTTAACATGATATCATTTTAATCCACCAAATGAACCCCCATGTCCAAATGAGCACCCATGTGGACTCAGCATCTGAAAAGTTAGGCCTTTTATGAAGTAGAGGGGGTGGGGCATGGACCCAATGGAGCCCTGGTTGGTATCACTAAATGCGTCTTATCATAAGAAACAAAAATATATATGGTTTAGCAGTGGGGATCTGTAAGGCCTCTTTAACAGTTGAGGGGTTGGGGCATGCCCTGTTGATCCCAGGAAAGCCCAAACTGTTGTCCCTAAATGTGTCTAATCATAAGGACCAAGTATATATATGGTTCAGTGCTGGGAATCTGACCGGTTTCAGAGATTTGAGGCCCTTTTATGAAATAGGAATGGCCCCTACAGACCCCGCTACAGTAGGTGTGCTAATAATAAGGAACAAGAACATATATGATTATGGGGTGGGGATTTGAATGGTTTCTGAAATATAAAGCCTTTTATGAAATGGAAGGGCGGGGCACATTGCCTCAGCACAAAGAGACCTCCAGGTTGGTGTGATTGAACGAGTCTTATCATAAAGAACAAGTATATGGTTTAGGGGTGGGGATCTGAACTATTTCTGATATATATGGCTTTTAATGAAGTAAAGCGGTGTGGCATGGCCTGGGCGTGCCCCGGGGACTCCCAAGCTGGTGTCACTGAATGCGTCTTATCATAAGAAAGATGAATATATACGGTTTAGGGTGGGGCTAAGAACATTCTCTGAGATATAAGGCCTTATGTGAAGTGGAGGGGTGGGGCAAGGCCCAGGGAGACTCCCAGGTTGGTGTCAATGAATGTGTCTTATCATAAGGAACAAGACTATATATGGTTAAGGGGTGGCCATCTGTAGGGTTTCCGAGATATTGTGATATAATGAAATGGAGGGGGTGGGGCATGGCCCCAGCATATCCCTGGGAACCCCCAGGTTGGTGTAACTGAATGCGTCTTATCATAATGAACAAGAATATATATGGTTTAGGGGTGGGGATCTGAACAGTTTCTGAAATATATGGCCTTTTTTGAAGTGGAGGGGTGGGGCAAGGCCCCAGCGCGTCTTTGAGGACCCCCAGGTTGGTGTCAATGAATGTGTCTTATCATAAGAAGCAAGCATATATATGGTTTATGGGCGGGGATCTGTAAGGTTTCCGAGATATTGGGCCTTTTATCAAATGGAGGGGGTGGGGCATGGCCCCGGTGCATCCAGGGGACTCCCAGGTTGATGTCACTGAATGGGACTTATCAAAAGGAACAAGAATATATATGGTTTAGGGGTGGGAATCTGAATGGTTTCCGAGATATTGGGCCTTTTATAAAGTTGAGGGGGTGGGGCCAGACCTGTGCGCATTCCTGACGACCCCCAGGTTGGTGTTACTGAATGCGTCTTATCAATAGGAACAAGAATATATATGGTTTAGGGGTGGGGATCTGAACAGTTTCTGAGATATTTGGCCTTTTGTGAAGTAGAGGGGTGGGGCAAGGCCCCAGCGCATCTCTGAGGACCCCCAGGTTGGTGTCAATGAATGTGTCTTATCATAAGAAGCACGTATATATATGGTTTAGGGGCGGGGATCTGTAAGGTTTACGAGATATTGGGCCTTTTATGAAATGGAGGGGGTGGGGCATGGCCCCGGCGCATCCAGGGGACTCCCAGGTTGATGTCACCGAATGGGTCTTATCATAAGGAACAAGAATATATATGGTCTAGGGGTGGGGATCTGAATGGTTTCCGAGATATTGGGCCTTTTATTAAGTGGAGGGGGTGGGGCATGACCTCGGCGCATCCCTGAGGACCCCAAGGTTGGTGTTACTAAATGCGTCTTATCAATAGGAACACGAATATATATGGTTTAGGGGTCGGGATCTGAATGGTTTCTGAGATATATGGCCTTTTATGAAGTGGAGGGGGTGGGGCATGGCCCCGGCACAACCTGGGGGACCCTCAGGTTGGCATAAAAGCATATGGCTGAAAGAATTTTACTCAAGAAACATTTCTATAAAAGTTTTCTCAAAATATCTGCAATGACTTGGCAGTAAATGCCATTTTTCAATTTTCCCCATTATAAGTCTATGGAAACTCTAAGTTGCCATAGCAACCAAACTAATGGGTCGATTTTCATAAAAAACACAAACTTTCAATCCCCCTGCCCAAGGATGCTACAGATAAAATTTGGGCTGAATCGGTCCAGTGGCTTCAGAGAAGAAGATGTTTGAAAGTGTTGACGTCAGACGACGACGACGACGACAACGACAACGACGACGACGACGCCGGACAACTGCCTATCCTATAAGCTCCCCCGGAGCCTTCGGCTCTGGTGAGCTAAAAATTATGGAGTCGTTTGAAAGGTCTTGTAACACAGAATGCACATGTGAAATATGAAAGCAATAACACTTACCAATCGAAAGTTATGGCCAATGTTAAAGTTTTTAAAAAGTTGTCAAAGGTCAAGGTCACGAGGTCAAAAATTATGGAAGCACTGGAAAGGTCTTGTGATGAAGAATGCATATGTGAAATCTGATAGCCCTATCATATACCAATCGAAAGTTATAGACTATGTTAAAGTTTTTAAAAAGTAGGTCTAACGTCAAGGTCACGAGGTCAAAAATTATGGTACCACTAGAAAAGTCTTGTGACAAAAAATGCACATGTGAAATATGGAAGCCCTACCGCTTACCAATCGAAAGTTATGGCCAATGTTATATTTTTTAAAAATTAGGTCAAATGTCAAGGTCATGAGGTCGAAAATAATGGTACTGCTAGAAAGGTTTTGGGACAAGGAATGCACATGTGAAATATAAAAAGCTATATCCATTACCAATCGAAAGTTATGGCCAATGTTAAAGTTCCTAAAGATTTTGAAAAAAGTAGGTCAAAGGTCAAGGTCACAAGATCAAAAATTATGCCACCACTGAAAAGGTCTTGTGATACGGTATACACATGTGAAATATGAAAGCTTTATCCATTACCATTGAAAAGTTATGCCCAATGTTAAGGCTTTTGTAGACAGACAAACGGACAAACGGACAGACAAACAGACAGACAGACCAAAAACTATATGCCCCCGAATCTCTTAGATTCCTGGGGCATAAAAATACGCGAAGAATTAAAAATTGTCAAGTGTTCAATTTTTCTGGGACAGAGTAGCTCTTTCGGCAAACTGAGCGCCATCAGTGACCCGCCTATATATTAAAAAATAGAAGTGAATGCAATGATCAGGAATCGATACAATGAACCCACAGCTCCCATCAGAGACACCAAAGGGACAGAAACACAAACATGAAACAACGGACCCTAATGGAAACATCAATAGCAGACAGCCAAAAGGACAGTTACTTTCCCACAAAGTGTCCAATAGGCTATCTAAACAAAATAATATAAGCGATGCAAACACTCAAAGGCAAGCCATAACGAAAATAAACCGCGACCGAACAGCCGCATTTGAACGGTCAGTGAAACGAATTCCACTGGGGATGGGTTTAAATAGATTTTACGTGGCCACATTCCTCGCCCTTACTTCCGTCACGATTTAGACAAATAATTTATTCAGTCCGCACGAAGGCCTCCTAACTAATCAGTGAAGCCTTCTTTAAACTTATTCTTCAGAACTTATTTATATACTCAAGCTCAAAAAATGCATCATCGGTACTAGCTGTACCTCAGTACATATTTGGGCAAAACAGTGTAACTTATTTTTCATACTATGCACTTACTTGTGACGCAAAAGGTTTGCCTTGCTGTAAAACTGAAACAGCGGAAAGGGGCCTGTTACTGTGACTTTTTTCATGGTCATTTAAACCAGACCTGCTCCGGTAGAGCTCTATTACCGACTGATTTTCTGACTGAATTCGGCCATCTGAAGCAACCGACATAGCTTGAAATACACTCTAAAACACAAAGGAACTCGCAAAAGACATGACTATTGCAGGCTGGATTTCAATGAGTGTGTTCATGGGAAGTGCTTAAAAATGTAACAGTGAAAGATAAGGCATGTGATATGTTGTAAAATTTAATGAATGGAATTCATATGCATAAGGTTTATATTTCCAAATGATAGACTGACTTATTTGAATGGGACATCCTAATGTAAGTGCAATTTTTTTTTGTTTGAGATGTACAAACGTTTTCTTTTAATTGCTGAAAAGTATTTATTACTTCAGAACTTATTTAAATACTCAAGCGTGTCTTTGATGGGTGGAGTAAGTTCATTGTATCGATTCCTGATCTTTGTTTTACTTCTACTTTAAATTGCACAAAAAACAGTTATTAATAATTGTTTCAATTTACGTTTAGATTTAAATGATATAAAATGATTTTTAATGCATTAACATTTGTTATGATGTATTTTCGCTTCAAATGCTCCACATGTTTTATGTTTGTAAAAAGTGTATTCAGATGATGTAAACGCTTGTAAATCTATTAATTTATTTTTTTCAAAACGCATTCATATTCAAAAAGGTCATTTACCTGCATAATCATGCCGAAAAATTAATTACGTCATAGTGAGTCAATATGTTACGAAGATTCGATTGGTTTATTTGTGTAATAGAAAATTGCCACAGTCAAGTAAGATTAAAACAACGTGTTAGTGCAAATAAAACAAAAGTGTAAACGTGTTTTGCGAGACAAAACTACTGGAAACTATTATTTAGTTTTCAGTACGGTAATTGTTTCAACAATCTTTTCGCCATCTCGACAGTATTCACAAGTTATTTCGAGCGAAAAACATGATTACGGGTATTTTCAAGTATTTCATCGAATTACATTATCTGTGTGTAGTTAAACGTGTACACATGCCGACATTGGGATTACACGGTCGAAGAGTCGGATTTCACTGTTTGTGCTCTGACAGTCAATCGATTTTCTGCCAGAAATTGAATAGTTTTATTAAAATCCACCTGGTATTCCTTTTTAAAAAACGACTCTTCCAATTTATCAGATACTTAATACCATCATCAGCTTTGCAGATAGCTATCATTTTCAGCCGCATGTGATTTCCAGCAGTGTGGCATATTTGACCGTTGAGATTCAGATCAGCCTCCAAACGCAAACAGAAATAAACGCTATATTGGTGGCATGCGGCGGTTGGATGGAAACAGTGTAATATATTGCAAAATTTAATGAATGAAATTCCTATGCATACACAAATAATGAATATCATTGGGGGCGTCTTTTAGTCCTAGGGTAAGCGTCTATTGCCTAATGCCTCCAGTTGACCTGTCGTATGAGCTTCTTCGGTCGGTAGTGCTCGGATGGGGATGTGCTCCGTTCGCCGGGTCTTGTCCATCATCCATTTCTGTTTCAGAGCTACGGGCTGAGATATACTGATGAAGATTAAATATCAGAAAGCCCTCTGTGTCACTAAATTTTGTATAGTTACGCTATAAATGAGTAGGAAATCCTTATGTAGCTGCAATAAAGTTTTGTTTTAGATGTGCGAACTGTTTATTTTAACTGCTATAGAATTATTTAAAATTGCTTTGCTTACCTGATTGCGGCAATTTGCCATTGCAAAAATAAGCCAATCGACCCTTCGTAACGTATTGACTCATAATGACGTAATTAGATTTCTCGGCATGTTATTTGGCTAATTTGTCTGTCACTTGAGCTTATCGTTGCGATAACAACAAAGGCCATACGAGGGCAATATAGCGTTTGCCGGTCCGTCCACGAAGTCCAGCAACGCGGTCAATCATCCAGGTACTGACCGCGATATCCGTTACTTAACTTCGTGAAAAAGCCAACCACTCTATCTGCATGGCTAAAATAGCCGGCCCCTACATCAAGTCCGTAGAAGTGGTATATGTTCATACATATGACATAACATTTGTCTCCCTGATCTCTTGACTTCGTGCCGAGGTCACACATGGCTCACTAGGCGAACCCGAGGGCAGAGTCTATGCAACAAACCAGCAACACTGTTTCCGTCCCACAGGTGCATGCCACCAATACGTAGATTTTTGTTACGTTTTGTCTTTGTGTATGTGTGTGTGACGCTTATATTTTTGTTTTGTTTTGTATTGCTAATTGGCCTTTTTGTTTGGAAGTAACTGTCCTTTTTGGCTTTCCGCTGTTGATGTTTCCATTTGGGTCTAGTTATTTCGTGTTTGTGTTTCTTTCCCTTTGGTGTCTCTGATGGGAGCTGTGGGTAAATTGTATCGATTCCTGATCATTGCCTTAACTTCTATTTTCCTTATCTACCTACTGTAATCAGAGACTAAAATTTTGACACTGTGGATTGTAGGCTTCCATAGATAGTTGATGCGACTAACAAAGACTCTGATCAGACTGCGCTTATGATCCTAGCCTGTGCTGGTCGTCAGTTCACATTGTTTGAAATCAAGTCGTGGCTTATTTTTCTGTCACTTGAGTTTAACGTTCCAATAACAACAAAGCTCATACGAGGAGAAGACCTCTGTTTAAAGCCTCGTCTCCAAAGGTCTGTAGAAGTTCGTGTCCACACGATCAGCGTTTGATATTAACAGTAGAAGGCTAAAATCTATACCATATTTTCCATTATTTTGTGTTTTAGTATTATCTCGCAAAACGCTTTCACATGTTCGTTTTATTTGCACCAATATATTGTCTACATCTTACCTTAGCGCGGCCATTGCTATTGCGGAAATCAACCAATCGAATCTTCTGTAACATATGAATTATGTGACATTATTAGACTTTCCGTCGTGCTTATGCAATTAAATGATATTTTCTTAGCTAAACAATTCAAACCATAATTTATATATTTACAGATTTTTTACAACATATGAATACACTTTTTACATATGTAACACATTTTAAGCATTTAAAGCGAAAATACACCATAAAATGTTCATGCATTTAAAATAACTTTATATCATTTAATATCTGAAAATAAATTTACACCATTTGTGCATTTTAAATAATTCTTTTAGAGTAAAGGAAAAGCGTTTGGTAATCAAAATCAAAATTATTGCACGTACAAATGTTTTAAATTTATCATTTAAATGAAAACGCCATGCATTTAGAGCAAAAATACATCATAAAAATGTTAATGCCTGTAAAATCCTTTTATATCATTCAAAATTATATTATGTCATTTAAAATCTAAAAATAAATTGAATGTTGTGTTTTTTTTTTTTTTTTGCAATTTAAATAATTCTGCAGCAGTTAGAATAAAAAGTTTGTACATCCAAAACAAAACTTACACCTACATAAGGATTTCCCCACTCAAATAATTCAATATTTCTTTATGCATATGGATTTCATTCATTAAAATTTTACGATATATTACACACCATAGCCAAAGTCCTCCAATTTGAATTTAAGCAGAACTACATTATACTGGGCAGAAGAAAAAAAACTATACAAACCATAATACAATCAACAAACAAGCAAACCTAAAACACAGCTTCTCGTATGTTCAATTCATTCTAGTTCAGCAATATTTTTGTCATAAAATGTTATCGCATATTTACTATCAAATACTTTGTTCTGTGTACGCGATACGAGCGTGCAATTCGTGCGGGTGTCATGTTAGCTGAGGCGTAAGCATGTTATGCCGTATCACACACCCACATCACACTCTACAAGCCATATCAAACGTCTTACATTATCATATTCGGAGAATTCGGTTGTTATCCTATCACACCCCAGGTGAAAACCTGATATCACGTTCTACAGCATGTGACCTACCGGGGGATCTCTTTTGGTGATTCCCATTAATTTTTTTAGGAAAATGTTTTGTTTTGTTTTGTTTGTTTGTTTGTTTGTTTGATCTGAGGTTTAACGTCCCGGTCAACACAGTATAGCATTTTGGAGGCGTTGCTTCCAATTTAGTGTGACTTTTACCCAGACATTGAGATGAAATGACATCTCAAGACCTGTCGCCCAATGAAACCAATAGGGTTTATAAGCATGGACGGACCGACTCGCCGACAGACTGTAGCTGGTGTTGTGCCGTGTTGCGGCCGTAAAACGTCTCCCCGTTCATCATCATAGTGCAGATTATATTGTCTGGTCCTTTGGGATCATTGAGTTCATTTGGTAGCATTTTGAAAATAAGTTCTGCTTAAGCCGGTGCTAGAGAGCGTGGCCAGTGTTGCACATTTCAGTACTGGTCATAAACAGACTCAATAAAACCGAGTCTGCTACGAGATATTTTCGTTTTTTTTTTGGTGTATTCCTTGCTTCCAAAGGATCTTACTTCATAACTTATTTATATCCTCTAAGCGGTTTACCAGTACTCGTATGCGGTCGGTTTCAGCTCTGCATGGAAGCATCATGCAGCCAATCTATTTCTTCAAGCCCCGATGGGCGGGGGCCTAAGAAAATGTAAAAGGATAATCAGATATGCTCGTATCGTCATTGTTAAATGTATTTCTCCCTATTTGGAATTTATAAATATGTGATTTCATACTTAGTTATTCATAGACAGTTTTGTCGGTAAGAAAAGTATAAACAATCCCAACTTTGGCTTTGCTCTCCACTTGAATAATATCTCTGCTTTTAGCAGCGCTTTAAACATAAATCATAACAACAAATCTAAAAGAAAAAAGTTTAAACATAAAACCATAACAACACACCTAAAATGAAAAGATTGGTAAATGGATTATAATATGGCAGTTGTCAGATCAAACCCAACATCAGCTCTCGGCCCATGTCAGCACTCAGTTCTTCGGGGTTTGATATGCAAGATGTCATATGATAATCTCTATATATGCTAGAATGTTGTATATGGAAATCAGTTGTCTTTTTTTATATTAAAATTTATTGAATGTTGGCTTCTTTTCCATTATGGTTATTTCATGTTTGTGTTTTTCCCCGTTGGTGTCTCTGTTGGGAGCTATGGGTTAATTGTATCGATTCCTGACCATTGCCTTTAATTCCGTTTTCTTCGTAAATACTTAGACGAATGATCACACAAAGTGAAGTTATCTTACAAAACCGATTATTTGATGTTAATACATGTTTAACGACATCAGTTTCACAAGGCTCAATTTTAGGACCACTCCTTTTTAATGTCTTTATAAACGGCATTTTTTTTTATTTTGTCAAAATGTCTAATTTTATATAATTATGCAGATGACAACACATTGGCATACAACAAAAACTGTACTGATAGAGGAAAGTACACAGTTTACAAATCGGTTTGCCAAAATACAAAAACAAGCCAAGCCTAATGAATATTAGACAATTATGATAGGCCTATTAGGTTTTGAAAATTGTAAAACTCTTGAAATGTGTGGTAGCACCATCCAATGTGACGAAACAGTCAAGTTACTTGGTGTTCCTTTTGGCTATATGTTAAATTTTGAATCACATATAGCAAATATTTGTAAAAAAGGCAGCAAGGAAAATTAATGTATTATCTAGACTATGTAATGCTCGCAATACTGAAGCCAAGATTCTCATATATAAATCTTTTAACTTAAATTTTAATTATTTCCCATAAGTTAGGCATTTCTGTATAAAAACTAGTACAAATAAGCTGGAAAAACCTCCGTTCCGAGCACTAAGACTAGTGTTTGGTGATTCTGAATGTTCCTTTGATAATTATTGGAAAAAGCTAATATGTCAACCTTTCGTGTAAACAGGATACGAATCATGGCTATTAAATTTTGAATAAGCAGTCCCCAGAAAATTTACATGCTTTAATCGCTTTTAAAAATACTATATGAAAAAATAGTTGAAGTACTACAAGTCCGCATAAGTCGTTTCGGTAATATTACATTTTGTTTTGAGGCAGCTCAACTCTCAACTCTAAAACAGTCTTCCAAAGGTCATTGCACCCACTTCTATCAGAACTACTACTAAGTATGGCGAGTTTGAAAGTTCCCTTTGCAATATATTGCTTTTAGTTTTTACTTATGTGTGATTTTGCATCTTTTTTAATGCATGTGTTTTAAAAGTTTGCTTTTTATATTATGTAGTGCTGTCTGTGGTCTGTCCCCACGGGCGGCGCAGCCCGAGCGCTTATCTCTATGCAGGGAGGTTTGGGCATGATGTCTTGGCATCGGTTTCTTCAGCATGCCTCTTTTATTTGCATTCTCTGCGTAGTCATGTTTCTATAAGTGCATGTGTTTTGAGGACGATGACAGAACTTTCACATTGATAATTAACCTATTTCAGGCCGGAAACCCCTAAAAAGGTACCCTGGCAAACAGTACAGGCCCAGATCAGACACCGCAGAGCGCGGGATCTTATCAGGACGCGGCGTCTGATCAGGACCTACACTATTTTCAAAAAGTTCAGCCATTTTTGTTATCAATTATGTAGAAAACACAACCTAACACCCCTAAATTTTGAAATGGACTCCTGCTATATATAAGGAGGAAGATTCCATTTGGTACACAAAGGGTTAAGCTATTGGTATTTGCTTTTCTTGGTGACGAGCTCGTCTTTCGCCTTTTTTGTAGAAGGATTATTGATATAGAGGATTTTACGTGACTGTTCATGTATTATTGAATTTATTAAACCAGTTGAGGAAAAGGGATAAAATGCCAGGCTTTGCCGAGCATTTCAAGTTTTCCTTTTTCCTCAACGAGTGTAATAAATTCAATAATGCATTTACACGAATGCAAGATTCTGTTTATCATATGACATTCAAACTCATTTCATTCACGATTGCTTTACAAAAATGGCAATATTTCGCCCTTAGTAAACGCGACGCTGTTAAGGATGTCGTACGCGTAACGTAACGGGGCGTATATAATTGATTTGCATATTTAATCCACTAGTGGATTGCGGAATTTATTACATGGCGTTATTACACTCTCAGACGCGACGCCATTTGATAAATACTTATTTTTCAAGAAAGGTTGCTTCCCAGCCATTATCGTTTTTTTTTGTTTTTTTTTTGTTTCCTTAAAATGTTAGTGAGCATGACAAAGCATATTAAATGATTTTTAAACTAGAATGTGATAAATAATTAAATAAATAAGCATGTGTTATATGTATAAAATCTGTGATAAAATAGAATTCTCTGTGATCTCTTTTTTCATATACTTGTACAACGTGTAAACATATGTTGGTCGGTAAAATAGAATTGGCTGTTAATGTTAAAATGAACATATATTAGAAAAATATTCTTGTATTTTGAATCTAACATTAGCCGCATCAGCTAAAATAAACTATTAAAATTATAAATGCGGCGAAGATAAGCGTTGTAAGCCTGCTGAGCAAATGGGACCCGCGCACCGTACATTAATCTTATCCCATTGATATATTCGTCCGTGCAGTTTATCAAATTATTTTGTTCGTGCTTTTTATCCATTTTACCAATTTGTAAATTTTCAGGGTCTCAGTTGTCCGCTTCGAATTTTGTGATAGAGTGTTTACCCAGAGTACGAATTTTTATGACGATATCATTGTGTATCATTAGTTCGGAATAATGTTTGGCTGGAAAATGCTGTATTAATTTTTGGATAAAACTGGGTAAAATGCTGCTAACCTCCACTCAGGATGTATTTCTCGCCAAGGTTCTGCCAGTTTTTCATGCAGTGTATCATAATAAGAACTGTGTGATTACCCATCCTGAGGGCGAAGATAATTGTCATTTAAAATCAATTTAACCCACCAAATGCCCGGTAAAACTACCGGCCTTTCACTGGTGGTGCTTTTGTTTATTTTTGTCATTGTATGTCTTTGCATGTATGTCCTGGTTATAAAAGATAAAAAACTATCACTGTTATAAATAACCGGTACCCCAATTTTGCACATGGTCAGCGAAAGTCACGAGGACAATAGCAGGCGATAAATAATGGACTCAAAAAGGAAACGAATGCACATGGTAGCAAGTATTTTTGAAGCACGACGAGAAATCGTGTCTCCGTCTGTTTTCCTGTAAATTGTGGTTCCCCATAAGTCCGGTGTGTGTGCGTGTGCGTGTGCGTGTGTGTGTGTGTGCGCGCGCGCGTGCGTGCGTGCGTGCGTGTGTGTGTGTGTGTGTGTGTGTGTGTGACAAATTGAATATCATATGATAACCCCTATATACTAGATGGGTAAATTACTGATTATCTTTTAGGAGAAAGAATTAGATCATCTGAAGCAGGACGTAGATCAGCAGAAGCAAGAATTAGATCAGCAAAAGCACAAACTAGATCAGCAGAAGCAAGAATTAGATCAGCAAAAGCACGAAGCAGATCAGCAGAAGCAAGAATTAGATCAGACAAAGTACAAAATAGATCAGCAGAAGCAAGAATTAGATCAACAAAAGCAAGAAGTAGATCAGCAGAAGCAGGAAGTAGATCAACAAAAGCAAGAAGTAGATCAGCAGAAGCAGGAAGTAGATCAGCAGAAGCAAGAATTAGATCAGCAAAAGCTCAAAATAGATCAGCAGAAGCAAGAATTAGATCAACAAAAGCAAGAAGTAGATCAGCAAAAGCAGAAAGTAGATCAGCAGAAGCAAGAATTAGATCAGCAAAAGCTCAAAATAGATCTGCAGAAGCAAGAATTAGATCAACAAAAGCAAGAAGTAGATCAGCAGAAGCAGAAAGTAGATCAGCAGAAGCAAGAATTAGATCAGCAAAAGCTCAAAATAGATCAGCAGAAGCAAGAATTAGATCAACAAAAGCAAGAAGTAGATCAGCAGAAGCAGAAAGTACATCACCAGAAGCAAGAATTGGATCAGCAAAAGCTGAAAATAGATCAGCAGAAGCAAGAATTAGATCAACAAAAGCAAGGAGTAGATCAGCAGAAGCAGAAAGTAGATCAGCAGAAGCAAGAAGTAGATCAGCAAAAACACAAAATAGATCAGCAAAAGCAAGAATTAGATCAGCAGAAGCAAGTAGATCCGCAGAAGCAAGAATTAGATCAGCAAATTCAACAACCGCTGGCAGAAATGGCAAAGGAACATGGTAAAAAGTATTTTTGTTTAGGTCGCGGCGGGGGTCGGGGCGAGGGTTGCGGCTGCATAGAATCTATTTGGGTCCCCCAGTGGAATTCATTTCACTGACCGTTGTCTTTTGAGTTAGTGTATCGCTTCTGTAATTTTGTTTTGGATAGCCAATTGGCATTTTGTGGGAAAGTAACTGTTCTTTTGACTTTCCGCTATTGCTGTTTCCATTAGAGTCTAGTTATTTCATGTTTGTATCTCTTTCCCTTTGGTGTCACTGATGGGAGTTGTGGGTTAATTGTCGATTCCTGGTCATTCACTTCACATCACGAAAACACACCTATATAATTTTATATAGTTAAACGGGGTTTTTCATCTTAAAATGTAAATTTTTTTCTTCAATAAAGGTTACACTGTATTTGTATAGGCGTGTTTTCGTAATGATTTTCATAACATAATGTCACTGTCATTAAGTGGGTATGTCATTAAATCATATGACCACACATGTTATCACACATGATTTCTGGCGCGGAACGTCTCGACGCCATCAGTGACAACTTGCTAAGGCTCTTTTCATAAATTTCATATGGAATGACTACTTGTGTAAGATGTTCTATTTTATTTAATATTGGTTAATATTTACATTTCCATTGTAAAGCCTAATGCAAACCTATGGAAAACAATGTAGTTCATACTTCCAGGAACGCATCGAGTCACATGATTGCAGTGACGTCAGTATAAACCATGGTTCTCTTAGGGCGTTGGTGACGTCCATGGTCTTCCGCTCTTCGTAGAAAAACATCGTGCAAATGACTTTCAGCTTTAAAAGTTTGCCCTATAAGCATTTTTTCGCCCAGTGACGAGGGGAAAAGAATGTAAATATAAAAAATAAACTTATTTTTTCTGCTTTTCATGAACGTATGAACGACAGCAGGTCGCTAGCAAAGTTTACATGAACCCTAACTTTGCAACGCGAAAACATACCTACATGTATATGATTTTGACCCCCTTGAACCCCACTTTTTATATAGTAAAACAGGGGTAAACCATATTTGTCTTATTTCAGCTCTAAAATATAGATTGTGGGTACTCGGTCGAGGCGGTTCTAACGAGTGCCAACAATCTATATTTTGAGCAGAAATAAGAAAAATGTAACAACTTTTCATCTTAAAAGTTTAACTTTTTGGATAATAACGGTTACAATCTATTTGTATAGCGGAAAAATAAAATTAATTTCTTAAATAGCTGCAGCATGTAGTTTCTGTTATTTTTACAAGAAAGGGAACTGCTTTAATTTCATGACCGCTTTCGCATTAAAAGGAGACTCACTGAATATCCTCTCAAAGGGAATAATGAGCTCCCGAGGGACAGCGGGCGTTATTTTTACAAACTTTAAGGCAATATTATAATCTTTTTCCCTTAGATTTTAGATTAAACATATTTTATTGCATATTCATAATTACAATGTGATTGGACACAAGTTATTCAACATTAGATAGTCCTCTCCCGAATTTTGACAAGATAGTACAGATGGTACAGTGAAAGTGCAACTTTTACATAAACGAATATAAGAAATGAAAAGTATATATAATATATATATATATATATATATATATATATATATATATATATATATATATATATATATATACTTATATATACACATATGCACACATACACATATATATGCAAGACACACACACACACACACACACACACACATATATATATATATATATATATATATATATATATATATATATATACAATACATACACACACATATACACACATACATACAAGCATATACATATTGATATGTATCGTACTCTTCGCCATGAGCAATGGCGACAGCCCTGTTCAGTAATTAGGGCAAACCTTTAAAATGAAACTAACGGAGAAGGCCTTTATTCGAATCTATGACTATCTTTGATGAAAGCTATAACGGCATTTATGATAAGTTTGTTTCTTTCGTTATTATATATTATACATCCATTTAATAAAACATCCAAGTTTATGATAGAAACAAAACTTAAATTTCTAATAAGGTTTCGGCGTTGTATATCAAAATATACACAGTCAAAGAAATAGTGTTGCGCGTTTTCGATTTCAGCACCACAGTTGCAGGCAGGGGAGGGGATTATATTTACTCGGTGAAGATCGGCGTTTAAATTACTGCAGTTATGTCGAATTCTTGTAAATATTTTACTACATTTTCTTTCTCCTATACCAAGAATATCTTTTGCCTTGTCATTGTAGTTGCATAGCTTTGTCTTAAACTCGAATAATGTTACAGCGTTACGGATCGGTAGATCCAATTCATTCCATAGTCGTAACGTAGACGGAAAATAGGAAGAATCGAAGGTGCATAAACGTGAAAAGGGTACTTAAAAATTTTGATTGTTTCTAAGATCATAATTTGTTGTTTCATTTACTCTGTTTTGAAGAAGATCCGATAAGTATGATGGGGCTTCGTTGTGAACAATTTTGTACATTAAATTTAATTTCTTTCGTTTCCGTCTCTCTGCTTACGTGTCCCAACCCGTTTCAAAGTATAAGGAGTTAATAGATAAAAAAATTGGTAGTCCTGTTACAATTCTGGCGGCATTTAATTGAACTTGCTCTAATCTGTTAGCATCTGTCTGGTTGCAACCATCCCAAACTTCACAAGCATATTCCAATAAGGGTCTAATATAAGTGCAATATA
Source organism: Lucinisca nassula (assembly GCA_963580285.1). Classification (NCBI taxonomy): domain Eukaryota; kingdom Metazoa; phylum Mollusca; class Bivalvia; order Lucinida; family Lucinidae; genus Lucinisca; species Lucinisca nassula. The sequence goes on along the minus strand of OY757016.1, from coordinate 2,189,336 downwards.
CCTTGTTCAGCGTTTCTTTTGAAAATCTGTATTTCAGTTTCCGGAGGGAGGATACCTGCTTAGCAGCTGTCTGGATAATTGCATCAATGTGGGCCGACCACTTATTATTTGAGGCTAGTACTACTCCTAAATGTTTATGAGTTTCTACAATTTTTAGTATAGTGTCATCCATTTCAAGCTTAATATCATAATTAAAATAGATATTAGAAGTGTTCATTACTTCGGTTTTTTGTTGCATTAAACAGAACAAGCCACGTTGTAGCCCAAGTACTAAGTTTACGTTTACTTAAATCTTCGTTCAGTATTCTTACGATTTCGGCCGGATCATTAGAAGAGAAACTAAGTGATGTATCATCGGCAAATAAACGAGCTGTTCCAGTTAGTGAATCAGCTATATCATTAATATATATCAGAAATAACATCGGACCATGGACTGAGCCTTGGGGAACACCTGTTGTAACAAATTTGAATGAGGAACAAGTATTATTTATTGACACTTTTTTATGTCTCCTATATAAATAATTTTCGAACCAAGCCAGGAGATTTCCACTAATTCCATATTTATCTAGTTTTAGTATTTACCCTCGATGCCAAACCCTATCAAAGGCTTTCGATATATCACAGAAAACTTGACAGTTTATTTCATGGTTTTCAAGTGCTTAACATGTATGGTGAATTACTTCTATTAAATGATGAACTGTTGCATGTCCGGGCAAAACATCCAGACTGGTATTTATATATAAGTGAATTAGATATAAGATGGTTGCGTACATGTTTAAATACTACTCTTTCAAATGATTTACCCACACAAGTTATAAGAGAAATTGGTCTATAAATACAAACATCAGATTGTTCGCCTTTTTTTAAATACTGGCATAACAATTGCCGATTTCCATAGATTCGGGTATGAGTGTCGTTGTAATGACAATTTAAAGAGCTTACACAAAGGGACTGCTATTGTCTTGCAGGTATACTAAAGCATCCTATGGCTAACGTCATCAGGACCAATTGCCTTATTTACTTCGAGTGAACTAAGTATGTCTATAATTTCAGACTGATTTATAATTATGTTACCTACTTGGGAGTTCGTTCTGTTTTGAAAATATGGTAATTCTGTGTTGCTATCATCAACAGAAGATACTGAGCAGAAATAATCATTCAGGGTCGAGGCTTTCTCAATATCCGTAAAGGCGTAATTGACACCAGATATTTTAATCTATTTCCCTTCAAGAGAGGATCCCTATTATTAAGGGAGACAAAACTAGAGACAGGTCTGATTTTTGTCCATTATTTATTTGTCTTTTTTATTTACTTATAGATTTATTATTCAATTTCCCCATTGTTAACATTCCCTTCCTGAGCAGTAATATCCCGTCTGCATCATCATACGGAGTCCACGTTTCAAAGTTATTCCGTAATGCTAGAGCCTGTTCCAAGTATCAGGACTTTCTCGAACGTGGAAAGGTGCTCACTACCAGATTGTTATGCAAGGGGTATCAAAAAACCAAACTGATATCAACACTAAAGAAGTTCTATGGGAGCCATCATGATCTTGTTGATCCGTACAATGTGGCCATTTCCAGAATTATTTATGATGTGTTTGCCAATGGAAAGCCATGGGAAGACTTCCAAAATCCCGGACATACCCTTCTCGGCATTTACTCCCTTTTTTAGTCCAGGTCGATAGGCATGGTGGGCGAAGCTTGCTTACCAAGTAATGCTTATGTAACCTTGGGGTATTGTATAACTAAATACCACAATTAAACGTAAAGTTCAGATCCTTTATTACAGGTGAAGTAGGGTTTTAATGCTCTGATATACAATAAAACAATAAAACAATATCATGTGGTAAAACCATATATATGCCAAGTTCTATTCTTCTTCTATGATCAGACTGACACAGGCATTGACCGATCATGCGCTACGACCGGCAAAGGGCTGCGACAGACTGATTAATTACGCCCTTACATATTTCCAAATATGGCGGAATGCAAAATACTAATGATTTACATTTAGATTTATATAAAGACAATTATTTACATATACAAATATCACAATGTGAGGACCCAGATCAGACGCACTCCAGCCGCACAACCAGAATCCATCCCATCGGGGTATACACCGTTTTTTTTGGCATTTATGAGGATAATTAATCCAGTGCTCTCCCTTGCAAGTCTATTTTCAGGTCAGATACTACATACACTTAGCTATACAACTAATCTTCCTTTGCCGGGACAATAACTGATCGAGTAGCAACGCATGACGCAATGATTCCTTCATATAAGGAAAAGCACAACCCATACGATATGTGCACCTTGGTAAATTAGACACATAGGATGAACACCAACACTTGGGAGTCCGTCCCTAATGCCCCAAGTACCAAGCGGTTCTATATACCGGTAGATATTTATATGCGTGCTAGCCTCTGCCTTACTTTTTAACCAACATAACTTATAAGTAACTATACATTGTTCTGCTACCACACTTCCACTCCAGTGCTGTGGTGTGACTTCTTTGAAACTGAACCCTCTATGAACCAGTCATGCTGTGAACAACAAACATGGTATTACAAACATGCAAACTTGTGAGTGTATTCAAAGCTGACCGCCATTTTCGCAATTACCTGTCATCAAATTGCATATTTACACCGCGTCTTTGAATTGCAAAAATACTCTTTTCAATACATCCTACGCGAAGAATAATTACCTAAACATCTCGAGAGACCACTGTTAAAACATGATGCAAGGATAAAACATTCTCAAAATGAGAAGAAACAGGCAGATTTTGTCGATACTAAAACCACAAAAAGAATGAAAGATTGACTAGCTGTTTTTTTGCGCATAAAGGAAATGAGGTATATCTAACTACCGAACATACAGTCCAAATTACCCGACAATGAACCGAAATGGACGAACACAGATACCAAAACTTTTCTCAACATTAGAAGATGTAACTACCGGGATTATAAGGGAATGCCTTCAAAGTACACCTTGTCACATACTCCCCTAGCCTCGTAAATGACGACTCGTCATTTTGTTATCTCTGCGATACTAAAGAAATCAATATAAATCAAAGAGTCCCAATGTCTCGGACTCTCCCGCTCAACTATTGTTGTCTTGATCACTCCATCTAACTCGGAAATAATCCAATCCAAGTGTTATCATCTCTGACTCTCACTTCTTCCTCTGCCTGCAAAAAATATTTGTGTCCCTCCAAAATACGGGTCAATTACACATATAAAGTAGAAGTAAAACAAAGATCAGGAATTGATACAATTAACTTACTCCACCCATAAAAGACACCAAAGGGAAAGAAATACAAACATTAAGCGACCAGACCATAATGGAAACCTAAACAAAGGAAGGCCATAAGGACAGTTACTTTCCCACAAAACGGCCATATGGCCATCCAAAATTAAAAGACACAAGTGATACACACAGTAAGTAACAAAAAATAACATAAATAAATCGCCACAGAAGAGCCGCCTTGGAACGGTCAATGGAAGATTTCCACTGGGGGGGGGGGGCTTAAATCGATTTTACGTGGCCACAATCCTCGCCCTTACTTCCGTCGCGATTTAGACAAATAATTTGTTCAGTCCGCATGAAGGCCTCCTAACTCATCAGTGCAACATCTCCGTGAACACAAAAATCAAAGAACCACAGAGGTACCACAACGGTGAGGACTCGACAGCAAGAAACCATGGAAATGCTGGAGCAAAAGAAAACCAACAGTTAGACTCCGATGGGCCCGACCAGAGACAGAGCATCAGGCACCAACCAACATTACCTTCAATTAGATCTCTCTAATTCTCAATAAGCCTTTACGTTGGAGCCGTCATAGAATCTGAGGCCTGACCCACCGGCGTGCAATTTAAAGAGGGAAGCAAAGTTGCAAACCGTGATTGGGTTTACTACAATACATGCAGTCTGTCGTATAATATCCATGTTGTACCCAATCTTTTTATATCGAAGAATGATTTTACGAAATTGGGTGCCGAAGTTATTGCGGTTTTATTTTTTTCTGAATTTATATACTAAGTCACCATAAAATTCGGGTTCCGATAGACCTTGTTGCAGAAGAGATTTAAGTCCAATATTGAATTTTGAAATTAAATCAGAATGGCGTCTATAAAATTTTGAAAAGGCTCTGCGTAGTTTATGGTACCGATAACCCTGATTAAGGAGTTTAGCCGTTAATAATTTATTACGAGTGTTGAAGTCAGTTACATGACTACACACTCTAGCAAATCGAATTAATTGCGAAATATAAACGCCCTAGGATGGCGCACGAGGAACATTACCATCCAAAAATGGAAAATTTACAATCTCAAAATCAAAGTCATCGCGTTTATCATAAATTTTGCACGAAACAAATCCATCTACAATAGATAGATGTAAATCCAAAAACGGGGCCTCAGTATCAGAAGAATTTGCTTTATTTAACTGAAGTTCTAGGGGGTAAATCTGACTGATCAAACCATCAAAATAGGTATTATCAATATTTAATTAATCATCTAAATATCTGGAAGTAGAGCTAAAAGCTTCAATAATTTCAGATTGGTTATCAATGGAAAGCGACAAAATGAAGTCTCTTTCATACCAATACAAGAACAGATCAGCCACAGGAGGTGCGCGATTAGTACCCATCGGAATACCCTCAATTTGTCTAAATAACTTAGTACCGAATCTAATATAAATATTGTCAAGTAGAAAGGTGAGGGCATCACACACTTTCTGACATGACCAAAGTGTATAATTATTATGCTCTTTAGAAGTGAAAAATGCATTTCTGACATTACATGCAAGATAGAGAGAATCTTCTCTGTGAAAAGCCCATTCAATTAAACCATTACGTTTTTCTTTTATAAGATTATGAGGAAGTGTAGTGTAAAGAGTGGAAAAATCGTAAGTAGACAGACTAGAAGCACGAAAATGTCTGGATTTCAATTTATTTAAAGTTGAAGTAAAACAAAGATCAGGAATTGATACAATTAACTTACTCCACCCATAAAAGACACCAAAGGGAAAGAATTACAAACATTAAGCGACCAGACCATAATGGAAACCTAAACATAGGAAGGCCATAAGGACAGTTACTTTCCCACAAAATGGCCATATTGCCATCCAAAATTAAAAGACACAAGTGATACACACAGTAAGTAACAAACAACAACAGAAATAAATCGCCACAGAAGAGCCGCCTTGGAACGGTCAGTGGAAGATTTCCACTGGGGGGCTTAAATCGAGTTTACGTGGCCACAATCCTCGCCCTTACTTCCGTCGCGATTTAGACAAATAATTTGTTCAGTCCGCATGAAGGCCTCCTAACTCATCAGTGCAACATCTCCGTGAACACAAAAATCAAAGAACCACAGAGGTGAGACAACGGTGAGGACTCGACAGCAAGAAACCACTGAAATGCTGGAGCAAAAGAAAACCAACAGTAAGACTCCGACTCAGACTCAGTTAAAACCTCATTCGAATTTTTTATAGACCATAACAGATTTCTTCCTGATCTTTCAAAAACTTTTAGCAGAATATATCTATAGACATGTATCCAAGTGTTATCATCTTTGACTCTCACTTCCTCCTCTGCCTGGAAAAAATATTTGTGTCCCTACAAAACAAGGATCAATTATACATATAGATTTAAAAATTTAGCAGAATATATCTTTATACATGTAAATACAATAAATGGAATTAATGAAAAGGTGGAATCCCATTGTTTCACTCTCCTCGAACCTTTAAAGAAAATTGATATTAACAATTCCTACTCGAACATCTGTAAAGAAAATATACATTAATAATTCCAGGTCAATTCACCTACAATCAAATAATGTATTCTTACGTTTAGCTTCTCTAACCTCCATTGATTAATAATATTATATTGACCAACCTCTCTGTATTGTCTGATATGATGTAATAATACTGAAATATCAATACATTACATAATTATAATCCAAATGTTTCACTTGAAATGATTGTACCAAGATCTATATAACGATTCCAACCTTGTTAATTCAAACAACCTGAAATATGCTGAAATGAATTGTGTTAATTAAAAATGGCAATAAATATCAGACATCAGCATTATCCATCTATTTCATAACTGCATTCAATATGCTGTATGTCATGTCTGAATCTTGTCTATTTGCAATGACTTGATTAACCTGATAGGAGTCAAACCACTTCGGAGGTTTTCTTTCTTTTTATTTCCTGAAGAGTTTTATTTCCTGAAGCTCCTCCTATGGCTCCCTGATCTGGAAAACTTGTTTCACTGGTTGACTGTGTCACTGTTTCTTACATTCTGTCAATGTGCGGAGTTTCTTCGTTCTGACTATCCCTGGTTCTTGTTTCTGCATTTCTTTTCTTTTTATTACCTTACCATTATTCGAAGTTGAGACGATATCAACATCAATATTATTCATGTCAGGAGTACCCACTCTTTCTAGTTCACTAGTTGTAGCAACACTTTCTTGTTTAGAAGAAGAATCTACCATTTCGTCATTTTCGTCTGCTACTTCTGCTACTTCTTCTGTAACTTCTTCTAATTCTGCTACTTCTTCCGTTACTTCTAATTCTGCTACTTCTCCTAATTCTACTACGACCGGTCTTTTATGCGATTGATATTTCCGAGCGTCCTCGGCTGTATATGTATGTGTAACATATTCAATATCCGCATCATCCTCACTCTCACTATCTTTTTCTACTTCTCGCCTAATATTTTCTGTATTTGTGGCACCATTTACTCCTTCCTCATCTCTTACTGCAACTTCATCCGTGTTTAAATTATTTTTTTTCTTATTGAGTATTTAAGGAAGAGTTATTGCTTCTCTCCATCTGTTCTTGCATACTGTCGTTTTCTGCTTCATTCTTATCTTCACTCTGTGTCTCATTATCCATGAAATCAAGAAGATAAAGATGATTTCTATGCAGCTTTTTTACTAGTCCATCTGGTGATTTTACATCAAACACAGGGATATTTTTATCCTGCTGGTTAATAACCACATATACGACTTCTTCGAACTTGTCTGCAATCTTATGTTTTCCTTCGTATCTCAATATCCTTACTAACACTTTGTCTCCTAGTTCTAATTTGGCAGCCTTTGCTTTCTTGTCATAATTTGTTTTCATTTTCACTCTTGCTTTGTCTGTTACTTTGTTGACAACATCTTGGGCTGTTTTCATTCGTTGTTTTAAATTTGTTATGTATTCTTGTGTTGTTTGACTTGAAACCTCCTTTATTGGTGTTTCAAACAAAGAATCTATTGGAAGTTTTGGTTTTCTTCCAAATAAGAGCTCATACGGGGAAATTTTTGTTGTCTCATGACGAGTGCAATTATATGCATAAGTCAATGCAGGCAAATACTTTTTCCATTCCTTCTTCTTTTCTGGTTCTAAAGTCCCTAGCATATTTAGAAGAGTTCTATTGTATCTTTCAGGAATGTGATTTCCCATTGCGTGGTATGGAGTTGTACGAGATTTGGTCATCATAGTTCTTTTATAATTTCAGATTCAAAAGAAGCACCTTGACCTGAATGTATTCTTACCGGAATACCATAATGAACAATGAAATTCTCATACAATGCTTCCGCTGTTGTCTTAGCGGTTTTTTTTTTTTTTTTTGTAGCAACAGCAAGTGCATACTTTGTGAAATGATCTGTTATGACCAATATATTTCCACAGCCTTTTGATGGTTCTAATGTTAAGTAGTCCATACACAACAAACTCTAACGGGTATTTTGTAACAATATAAACAAGCGGGGCTCTATTGTTTGTACTTGATTTACGACCAAGGCATCTCTCACACTCAGTAACCCATTTTTCAATATCTGAAGTCATCTTTGGCCAATAAAATCTTTCTCTGATCAGTGATAGAGTGCGTTCTTTTCCTGGATGACCCACACCATTATGTAAGCCTTGCATCTTTGTTTTACTTCTACTTTGCAATACAGTTTTGTGGTAAACCTTTGCTAATACAAACTGCAAAACACTATTTCCTCCAACACTGATTTCACGGTACAGTATACCTCTTATCATTTTAAGAGTATGAAAAGCTTTTCGCAATATCATATCTTCTTTCCCAAAGAAACAATTTCTGGGGAGTTTTTTGTCTATAGTTGCTCTAACCCATTTTCCTAATATAACATCATCCCTTTGGTTCTTTCGTATCTCCCTCTGCTCAATCTATGGCATCGGCTGACTAGGACTTTCAGCTGCATCAAGTATATTAATTGACGCTGATGGAATAGCCTCAATGAGAGCATCTACTTGTAAAGTATTATAGATCGCCTTCACTGTTATATCATCAATCCTAATGCTGCGGTCGCTTCCTTCAGCTAGTATGTCAAAAGGATAACGGGACAAGATGTCGGCATCTTTGTTCTTTAATCCAGCTCTGTAAATAATTGTGAAATTGAATTGTCCTAATGTTGAGACCCATCTCTGACCTGTTGCATCTAGCTTTGCGCTCGATAAGACATGAGTCAAGGGGTTTTTGTCAGTATAAACTACAAACTGATTATTCAATAGATAATCTGAAAATTTCTCTGTAACTACCCATTTTAGGGCTAGAATTCTAGCTTTAATGCAGATTAATTTTTTCTGACTTGGACAGACTTCTACTTGCATATGCTATGACCTTCTTTTGGCCCTCTTGTGTCTGGTAAAGTACGGCACCGAGTCCTTTCCCGTAAGCATCTGTATGTAGCTCAAAAGGTGCTTGAAAATCTGGATAGGCAAGTATTGGCGGTGATGAAAGGATCTTTTTATCTTGTTGAACGTTTCTTCCAGTTCCTTCTCCCATTGCCAATTCTTCACAACCGTTGGCTTTGCATACTTCTTCGTTGTAGTCGGCGGCAAAAGATCCGTTAAAGGTTTTGTGATTTTCGAGAAATCCTTGACAAACCGCCTGTAGTATCCTGCAAAAGCTAAGAAAGATCTCAGTTCATCACTGTTAGTTGGTCTTGGTCAGTTCCTTATCTTTTCTGGATCGGTTTCAACTCCCTGACCACTAACTACATGTCCTAAAAATTTTACCTTCTTTTTAAGGAAAAACATTTTTCAGTTGACAGTTTAAGATTACACTGTTGTAATCTGGTAAGCACCATGCCCAGTCTTTCTAAATGTTGTTCAAATGAATTGCTAAATATTATTAGATCATCCAAATAAATGACACAGATTTTCATGTTTAGGTCTCCAAGACACTCTTCCATCAACCTTTGATATGTTGCTGGACTATTGGATAATCCAAATGGCATCTTGTTGTATTCATAGAATCCTAACGGTCCAACAGTAAATGCAGTTCGACAGTTATGAGATTCTTCCACATTAGCCTGATGATAACCAGATTTCATATCGATTGTACTAAAAAGTGTTGAACCATTTAAAATATCAAACACTTCCTCGATTCTTGGAAGGGCATACAAATCTTTAATAGTCTTCTTATTTAGCATTCTATATTCAACACACATTCTCAACTTTCCGTTCTTCTTCCGAACTAACACAACATTTGAAGTCCATGGTGATTTTGACTTTCTGATAATGCCACTAGATAACAACTCTTCTATGTGTTTACGAACCTCATCCACCATTGAAGGAGGGATCCGTCTATGTCTCTGCTTAAATGGTGTGTTAACAGTTAAATCTATGCGATGCTTAATCCTATCACAATCTCCAATATCAGTCTCATTATTGGAAAATACATCCATGTGATTTCGAAGAATTGACTTAATTTGTTCATTCTGATCCATCGTAAGATCCTCCTCAATATAAATATCTTCAAAAATGTTTTTCTCTGACTCACTTTCCAATTTTTCAAACACTGATTCGTCAATAGATGCAGGTTGAACTTCACATAAAATAGCTCTGGGTGCTATAGTTACTGAATTAGTTGTTAAGTTAGATATGTTGACAAACACTTCTTTATGCCCTGTATGATTGTATTGAATTACCGCAGGTGTTAAATCCACATAATCTGGCAGGGCTGAGTCAATAGCCTCTTGTATTACAGCACATGACGTATTATATGGCAAACGTTTATCTAAATATCCTGAAACAGTAATAGATTGATTTGGACCTATGGTGGTTTTTCCTGTTTCTGCACTTTTTATAACTGCTAGTCTATTTTTGTTTTTTCTAAGGTCTCTTTCTCTTAAGGCTATGCATCTCATTGATAAATACCAAGGTGTATGAAGCTTCGCTGTTTGAAGATATTGTTCACCATGCTGCATCTTACAGTCATTCATAAGTTCATTCAGGATATGTGTGCCAACAAGTAAAGGCACTTTCAAACTATAATTTGTGTCAGGCACAATCAGTAACAAACAACACTGTTCAGAAGACTTTGGAATTCCTGGACATTTCAAAGTTGTTTCTACATATCCTGTATATGGCAGATTTTGTCCATCAGCACATTCAACCTTAAATATATCTGATATTGGTTTCAAAGGCAGATGACTTAAATGAGTTTGATAAAATGAATTCCCCAAACTACTAATACAAGAACCAGTGTCCAAAAGTGCCGTGGTTTCAATACCATCAATGTATATGGATGTTTCTTTTACATCTCCAACTAAATTAGGACCATCTTTCATGTTTTGCTTGTCAGTGCCCCCATCCGGTCCCGTCACAGAGGCACTCAATTGTTTTCCGGACAGTTTCTAGCGATATGTCCTTCCTGATGGCACCGAAAGCATTTAAACGTATTTTGGAAACTAGGTGTTGTTGGCCTGAATGTATTGACACCCACTGGTCTTGTTGGCCTATATTGTGCCCTTCCTCTTGGAGTCTGACCTAGACTAAAACTTCCTCTGAAATGTCTTGGTCCATGGTATACTCCTCTTGATCTCTCGGTTACATAATTCTGTGCATTCTGCTTTTGCTCTTCTAGAGTCTTGATCCTGTTATTCATTTCTTTTAGCAGTTCCTTCATTTCCTTCAGCTCTGAGGACTGATTCGGATTTACTGCATTACACTTTGCTGTAGCTTCCTTTTCTTTTGCACTAGATTCTTTTGATTGAGAAGAATTTATTTCATTTTCAATCTTTCTCATTTCAACTTTGATTTTATCGTAGTCCTTCACCGTTTCGTATTTTGAATTACCAAACTGTTTCAAAGGTGGCTTTAAATCTTGGTAAAATACATTTTTTTAAATCTCTTCTTGTGTTGGTTTTAATGCTTTAACTGCACATGCTTGCGCAAGCAACTCTTCTATACGTGTTGCATAAGCAACTAAAGATTCTGAGGGCTTCTGTTCCACTGCATAGAATTTCTTAAGTATAATCTCAGGTGAATCAATATCACCAAACGTACTTTCAAATTTCTTCAAAATATCAAGAATGGTTGCTGAAGTACCCAATCGTCGCAATATGTTTGCTGCTTCTCCTTTAGCTGACCTCCTGACTGCCATTAATAATTGATCCTCTGGATATTTACCTTCAAACATAAGGTCATGGTCATAACTTCTCACAAATTTTTCGAAGTCTTGAGGTGATTCTATGCCCTCTGGTTTAACTCTTAAATGCCTCATGGTTCCTATTAACTTTAATTCTTCGTCAGTGAGATCCTCCTTTGTTGCTGCCATGTTGATTATATTTCCACCAGTTAATTCACTCACTAGACACTATGGCACAATTATGTCACAAATATTTTGGTATGGCACGTCTGTACCGTATCACTGGGTAATGAACATATTTGTCATTCACTAAACTATGTGGGTTAAGTCTTCACCAATACATATCACATCCATATATATAATGTTTATATTTGTACACATATCACAAATTTACTTTCAGTCACTGAATCAGTGTATTGAAAATATATCACAGTATACTAACTTCAAATGCTTACTACTTTTGTCTGTTCCATGTAGTGTATATATCTATGTGTAATGGCTCAGTAATACATCACAAAATTCTAGCAGGAATGAATTAATGAATCCACTGAATGAATATGAAAAATAAAATATATTATTTACATTAAATGGTTCACTCTTCTAACATCATGGACGACAATAAAAGTTTTGTCACGACTTACCAACTCCCTGTCTTTAATCGAACTGTGACACTTATAATCCTACATATCCTTTCAAGCATGAACACACTCGCGATAATATAATATTGTGTTGTAACAATTTGGCGCTAACAGTATCACTTAATATATGAGCGAATGATAACCAACAACGCCCATTAAACAGCTTCCCCTAATTTCATTCAATACATCTGCAGTCTGTTTATATGTATAAACGTATCATAGTGCCGAAAGCATACTTGTAAATCTACACTTGTTTGTCAATCCCCACCATTTAATGACAAAGTCCTCTTCTGCAGATAATGACCAATTTTCATCGACTTTTTAGCATGTCAATTTAAGGTGTTATAACCAATTCTAAGAGCTATACTCGACTACTGCTTCTAACTAACACTACTAATTATTTATACAGTATTATATCTAATAAGTCCCACAAAAAAATCTGATTTATTAATTATAAATTTTGATTAGATATTCTCGTCTTAATTAAACATTAACTTTTCTATTTTTTTATATATTTTTTTTAATGTCTAATTATTCAGTTGGAAATTCGTTTTAATTAATGAGTATTATATTTTATCTAAATTAATTTATTTATCTAGATGATAAGTACAGGTAACTTATTATTATTTTTTATTATTTAATTTATTAGGCTCTTTATTTAATTCTTCATTTAGTAAGCCTTCAATATTATAATATGTTAAATATGTAGTTCAGTCAATTAAAAGTGACTATGATAATTCTCAATTTATTTAATTTCTTTAAAGCTTTTGTTTAATTTCTAACCCAAGTCAGATGGAAGAGAAAAAAAATAGCACTTTCTTTTTCAAGTCATAAATTATTTTCTCTATTTCTGTACTGACTAATTCCGATCCTCCTACCAACTACCTAAGTCTTAATGAAACTGACGATACCATTAACACTGCGTAATGTGTTGCTATTTTTTTTTAATTTATCTTAAAAAATGTGTATTGTGTTAATAACTAATTTCGGTGTGTAACTATGCTGTTGTACTATTCTGATGGCCAATGTACTATTCAATCCTTTTTATGTTGTACTCACAGTGAGTTATTTAGCTATATAATGGCTGTCAAGTGTCATTCAGTCAATGACCCACTGTCAATCACGTTTGTCGTTAATTTAATATTATAACTGTAAATCTGGCTAATTTTACAATCAAGTTGTGTCGTTAAGTCACTCTGTAACCAATGTGTCGTTAAGTTAATCTGTCATAATCTGTCGTTAACTCAAAATAATTGTTTTGTTTGGAGTGTGTCGTTAAATTAATCCGTCACAATCAAGCTGTGTTGTCGAGTCGTCTAAAGTAATAAATGTGTCGTTACGTTAACGTAAAATAATTATGTTGTGTAGTTAGGTCAATCTATCATAACCAAGGTCTATCATCAAATTATCCAATGTAGTAGATGCTATGTCGTAAACACAAAAATAATTGTGTCGTTAACTTGAAAAAATAATGTGTCCTTACGTTAATCCTATGTCGTTAAGTTATTTCATGACAATGTCCTTTGTCTCGACTTATGTAAGATAGTGATGTTATGTCGTGTCGTTCAGTCCTTTCATGTTGTCGTTATGTTGTACCGTTAAGTTTTGAAAAGAAAATTATATATCTGAAATCTCTGAAAACAAAAATATCGCAATCAACTATACACTTAATTTATACCAATAAACAAGTGCAAAACACTACAGCCTGTAAAGCAAATACATTTTGAATATGATTTTTTTTCAACAGACAATGAATATGAAATAAAGATAAAGCTCAAAACCATGCCAAAGAAATGGTCAAATGCCCATCTAACCAGCCATAAACAGAAAAAAATACAGTTATAGATGAAATGTTCCTGATTTCACTCAACAATTACCCAGGGTCAAGGCCACTATCCAAAAGTTGAAATACCAACAAGGAATAGACCAAGGACTCGAAAGCCTGAAAAATCTAGTCTTTAGTTCAAGCTGAATCTCCTCTTTCTTTTTAGTCAAAGGGAGATAATTACAAAAAATATAACACGTTTTTGTTTTTCGAAAATAGCGGTCAAATTGTGCTTGGTAAATAAACTGATTATACTAGGCACTAAAGATTAATGTTGTGCATAAAGTGTTAGTTTCCACCACCACGTGACCAGAACTATTGTGATTTTCTCTTTCTTACTTTCTTTTCACTCGGATTTTCTTTGCAAAATAATTACAATGTTATTAAATTTATATCAAATTTGTAAACTAATTGGAAAGAAAGTAATTAACATGACTATAATGTTTTTCTTAACAACTATATGACTTACTGTGACCACCACACTGGAATTGTCAGCACAACAAGCACTAGTCTACAATAGTTAACACTCCCTGGAAGTCTTTATGAAGTTTATATGTCTTTATAGAAATAGAAATAGACATCACTGTATAGAAGCACAAGTCTGTAAGATCTAGCACATCCAAAAGTTGTGTATAACGTGCCACTAGTCCTTGTCCTATTTACACGCTAGAGTTATTTTATTCGTTGTACCATTAACACCATAGAGTCGGAACATCCGTTGTACCATTAACATCTAAGAGTCTGAACATCTGTTGTACCATTAACACCATAGAGCCGGAACAAAATTAACACCAAGAGATATGGCGTATTCCTCGGTGAGTCCCATATACCCCATAGCGTAAAATAAGACTACGAACCATGTATCAACCACAGATTATGCCATTAATCCATTTATCATGAAGATCATGTAGTGACTACCAAATCAGCAGTCTTGAATCTAATACGGGTACTCAGCATACGTACAAAGCACACTTAGCACCATGTCACTGATTAATATCGTGAACGTCACTCACAGCAGCAGTCTTTAATATGGCTAGTAGTTCCTGACTTGCACTGGGGGCTCCATTTGTAACCTTGGGGTCGTGAGTTCGATCCTGTAAACCAGGGGTCGTGAGTTTGATCCTCAATGGGGGCTCCATTTGTAACCTTGGGGTATTGTATAACTAAATACCACAATTAAGAGTAAAGTTAAGATCCTTTATTACAGGTGAAGTAGGGTTTTAATGCTCTGAAATACAATAAAACAATAAAACCATATCATGTGGTAAAACCATATATATGCCAAGTACTATTCTTCTTCTATGATCAGACTGACACAGGCAATGACCGATCATGCGCTACGACCGGCCAAGGGCTGCGACAGACTGATTAATTACGCCCTTACATATTTCCAAATATGGCGGAATGCAAAAAACTAATGATTTGCATTTAGATTTATATATCAAAGACAATTATTTACATGTACAAATATCACAATGTGTGGACGCAGATCAGACGCACTCCAGCCGCACAACCAGAATCCATCCCATCGGGGTATACACCGTTTTCTTGGCATTTATGAGGATAATTAATCCAATGCAGTGGTCTCCCTTGCAAGTCTATTTTCAGGTCAGATACTACATACACTTAGCTAAACAACTAATCGTCCTTTTCCGGGACAAAAACTGATCGAGTAACAACGCATGACGCATAGATTCCTTCATATAAGGAAAAGCACAACCCATACGATATGTGCACCTTGGTAAATTAGACACATGGGATGAACACCAACACTTGGGAGTCCGTCCCTAATGCCCCAAGTACCAAGCGGTTCTATATACCGGTAGATATTTATATGCGTGCTAGCCTCTGCTGTACTTTTTAACCAATATAACTTATAAGTAACTATACAACTTACCAGATTTCATGGAACCTGATGCCCTTCAACCTCTAGCAAGCACACCTGTCAGTCACACGACTCATTGTTCTGCTACCACACTTCAACTCCAGTGCTGTGATGTGACTTCTGTGAAACTGAACCCTCTATGAACCAGTCATGCTGTGAACAACAAACATGGTATTACAAACATGCAAACTTGCGAGTGTATTCAAAGCTTAACGCCGTTTTCGCAATTACCTTTCATCAAATTGCATATTTACAACGCGTCTTTGAATTGCAAAAATAATCTTTTCAATACATCCTACGCGAAGAATAATTACCTTAACACCTTGAGAGACCACTGTTTAAACATGATGCAAGGATAAAACATTCTCAAAATGAGAAGAAACAAGCAGATGTTGTCGATACTAAAACCACAAAAAGAATGAAAGATTGACTAGCTGTTTTTTGCGCATCAAGGAAGTGAGGTATATCTAACTACCGAACAGACGGTCCAAATTACCCGACAATGAACCGAAATGGACGAACACAGATACCCAAACTTTTCTCAACATTAGAAGATGTAACTACCGGGATTATAAGAGAATGCCTTCAAAGTAAACCTTGTCACACTTGCTATCGTAGGACACCTGATTACACTCTTCTGGAGTCAATGACTGTTGGTCTTAACATTAATATTTGCCATTTGTCTATGGGTTAATGATTTTGGATTAACGCTTTGATACTACGACCAAACTACTGATAGCAATTTAATGGTGGTAATTTGCACCAGGAAATAAATTATTTCTGTTTTTTTTTTTTCTTTTTTTTTTTTTTTAAAAAATCCGATTGTCAGCGACTGAGTTAATTATTGGCTGTCTAATAGAAGGTATTTAGATGTAACAGAGTAGGTGTTGGCTGGAAAAGAGAGATGGCAGCTCAGCACGAGTTACATATACACTGATATGGTGTTTGAAGTATGTGGCTGCTGAAGACAGTGTCCATTATTGGAGGTATAAGGGGAATAGATACACTTTCAGGGGAGGCAACTCCTGCATAAGTATTTTGTCCTACATGTCAATAGGGCTGGGGCGGAGAATTTCCCGATTTTGGAAATAACACCAGAAATTAAGTCCTGTATCCATATTCTAATTTAATTTTATATTTTGGCCCATACGAATACCCACGACGTCTTCTAGAACCGACCAAGAAAACCCCATCACCCTTGGTAACGGACGTAACGTAACGACGTACCGCAGGGATACGTTTTACGTCACATCACGTTAATAGATAAAGTTAACATTTAAGTAACGTTCCCAAATACATGATGTCATATTACCAATTTATCCTGTTCTCCATTTTCCCCTCCTCAAAACGATATTCATTTTGAAGATGATGTTAAATAAATGTTAGCCCTTAATAACAGTTTTTCCAAATTAAAATCGCGCACCTGCTTGTATGCTTTATCTTAATATGCACTTAACAGTTTATTTAAACATTCAAACATTTTACCAATTAGAAAAACAAAATTATCAAAAAACTTTATCAAAGACCTACATGGAGCAGGTATAAGTCTCTTTAACGTTTAATGTTCCAGTTCCAGTGGACACAGCTTGTTAACTGGCCTAATTAAAGTCCCTTGTCCAACTTGAAGTTTTGCCACGCGCACGTGGTCGTCTTGCCCTGGATAGACCTCGATCACCCGTCCTAGTGGTCAGCTCCCCCTCGATATGTCGGGTGATATAACTAACATGACGTCTCCGACTTTAACGTCGCGATGCGTCTGGAACCATTTCTTCCTAGCGTTGAGCCCGGGTAGCCATTCTCGCAGCCATCTACCCCAGAAATGGCGCACCAGCTCCTGTATACGGCGCCATCGTTTCCTCGGGCAGAAATCGGTCTCGTCGCATGAGGCTGGAGCAAATTGACCCCCTACTTGTCCATGGAGAAAATGGTTTGGAGTCAATGGGATTCCATCAGCTGGATTCGCCGACTGATATGTTAACGGCCTCGAGTTTAACAAGCCCTCTGCTCCGATCATTGCTGTCGCTAGTTCCTCGTCGTTGATGTCCGCGTTCCGCAGTATGGCCTGCATTGCTTTCTTTGCCGCCTTAATCATGGTCTCGTGGACACCACCGAAATGTGGCGCTAGTGGTGGGTTAAAGTGCCATGCGACCCCTTTGTTGGCTGTAGACTGGTGGATTCTGTTCGGATCGAGCTCCCTGACTAACGACTTCAGTTCCGCATCCGCACCTTTGAAGTTAGTGCCGTTGTCAGAAAAGATTTCCTCTGGTAAGCCCCTTCTACTCGCCATCCTGTAAAACGCGTTCAGGAATGAATCCGTGTCCAGTCCGTATGCCATCTCTAAGTGAACAGCCCTTGTGACTAGACAGGTGAACAGGCAGAGGTAGCGTTTCTCCCGCCTTTTTCCACGACCTTGAACTGTAATGAACGGCCCAGCAAAGTCAACCGCCGACCTTGCAAAAGCTCGCAGAGAAGGCTTCAGTCTCGATGTTGGCAACGGTGCCATTATTTGTGAACACGGCTTCGACTTCCGCCGTCGACACTCCGCACATTCCCGTTCCCACTCACGTATAACTTCTCGCCCAGGAGGTATCCAGTAGCGAGTGAATAATGCTGCGAGTGTCTGGTTTGTTCCTGTAGCGTGGTTACCCTGTTCATGATAGTGCTTCACGATAAGCCTCGTTACCCAACATTTACGTGGTAGAATCACAGGATATCGCAAATCGTAGGATAGAAATTTAGCATGTTTAAGACGTCCATCAGCCCGCATCAGTCCGTCGTCGTCTAATTTGGGCTGCAATCCCAACAGCTTACTGTTCGTCGGTAAAGGCTTGCCCAGAGAAAGAGACTTATATTCCTCGGTAAACTCCGTAACCTGGGCATGCTGAATCAGTTGCACTTCTGCTCTGGTCAGTTCTCCACTTTGTAACTCCCCAGATGTTCTATATTCTATCTGCTTTCTGCTGTTGTCCACGAAGCGATTTACCCACCCCAACACTCTCTTAAGGCGGATAAGTCTTGATTAGTTTCTTGGATTCAAAGGGAAGTCTTCTTTATTTGTGACAGTTATAAATGCAGACTCTGAACCGTTTTCCAGGCAGGGCGATTCTGAGGGATAAGCATTCTGTAGACTGGAACGTTTTTTCTCGTCATACCCTGTATGTTTCTCGCTGATAACTTTCGTTGGCCAGGCATCTTCTGGCTCCCACAAGAACTGTGGTCCTTTCCACCATTTGTCGCAATTTTGAAGATCACCTGCCTTCATCCCTCTGCTTAGAATATCGGCCGGATTTAAGCTAGTGGGCACGTGTCTCCACTGCTCTGGATCTGTACTCGTTTGAATTTCCCCTACCCGGTTAGCAACAAACGGTTTAAAGTCTCGACTACGTCCGCGAATCCAATAAAGAACATTCTGGCTGTCCGACCAGAAGACTGCTTGACTCATCTGTAGCTCGAGAATCCTCGCTATTCTCGTCGATAGTCTGACTCCGATAACTGCACCCATGAGTTCTAGACGTGGGATACTTGTTGCTGTGATAGGCGCGACCCGTGTTTTGGCGGCCACGATGTGTGTTGAGGTTTTCCAGTCAGCGTAAGTGTACCGTATATACGATACGGCTCCGTATGCGTCTTCAGAGGCATCTGTGAATGTGTGTAACGATACGTTATGTATCCGTTTGTCTTTAACAATCAAACATCTTGGTATCTGTAGCCGTGTTAAGTCTGACAGTTCATGAAACCACGTGTGTACAGAGCTGAGCAATGGCTCACTCAGTACCTCATCCCAGCCAAGACCGACCATCCACATTTGTTGTAGCAATATTTTAGCCCTTACGGTGAATGGTGCCAAAAAACCAAGTGGGTCGAAAAGTGTGGCTATCTTTTTCAAGAAGTTCCGTTTGGTGTAGCTCATCTCGTCACCTGGTGCGTTCTCCTTGAACGTAAAAACATCTTGATTAGCTAACCTGCATACCCCTAGCGTCTTTGCACTCGGTAAGTAGCCTGTGTCTAGGTCTACTCCAGCCTTCCGATCCTGGAGTGGTACCTCTTTTAACACCCGAGGAGAGTTAGACAGCCATTTTCTTGCATGCGTTCCGGCCTGTATCACAAGTTGCGAAAGTTGCCTATGCAGTTCTGTCCCCCGATCCTCATTTTCTACCGAATCCATCGAATCATCCATATACGTAGATCGTAGAAGGGTTTCTGCTGCCATCGGATATTGGTCCATGTACATCCTCGCATGGTGTTGTAGCACAAACTGGGCTTGAAACGGAGAAGAGTTAACCCCAAACACGACTCTGTCAAACTCGTAAATGTCTGGTCGGCGGCTTTGGTCTATTCCCCTCCATGGGAACCGATGATAAGGCTTGTCATGCGTGGCAATACCAATGCGTAGGTACATTTCAGCGATATCGCACATCAATGCTATTGGCTTCCGTCTGAAGCGCAGTAATACATCGAACAGTTCCCGCTGTAGCTTTGGTCCTTGCAATATTTCGTCATTTAGGGCCTGTCCCTTGCATTTCGCCGATGCATCAAATACTGTCCTAATCTTTGTTGTATCCTTGTCTGGACGTATTACCGGGAAATGTGGGAGATACCATTTTGATAGCGCTCTGTTGTGCTCCTTAACTTTCGTGACGTAACCCTTTTCTATGTACTGTTCAATGCATTTGCTGTATGTAGTCGCAACTTCCGGTGACCTTTTTAGCCGCTTCTCCGTGTTTTCTAGCCTGCTCAGATCCATTTCATAATTATCTGGGAGAACTCGTGCACTCGACTTCCACGGTATGCCAACTCTGTACATTTGATTCCCAAATGTTAATATGCTTTCGACCTTTTTCACTGCCATTTGCTCCTCGATTCGGACAACCGGCGCATCCTGTGGTGACTGGACATTTTCGATCTCCCAAAATCGTTTTAACGTCGAATTTATCTGCTCGATTTCGGCCTGATTTTTCACAAAGTACGTGTAGGCAAAGTTCGTATGACATACCTCTTGAGACGGTGCCTTGGTATTCCCAATGCATGTCCATCCTAGCTGTGTAAGTCTTGCGATAGGCTCTCCTGGTTTGCCCCGAACTTCCTGGATGGCATAGAGCAGATCGGCATAGTCCAATCCCAATTACATGTCAACGATTGGTCTTGTAGACCACTGCTGTTTAAAGTTGTTCCATTCTGTCACCGGCGTGTTACCTGTCACCCTGCCCACTGTGCACGCCCTAACCATTGTGCTAACTTTGCCTGTTATACTTTGGAGCTGAACATTGACTGGCTAGGTTTCAAATGTCTCTACCTGCCCGTTCAAAATATTCACAGTCATTTTCTGAGTTGTCCCCTGTAGACCAAGTTCAGCTGCGACGTCAGCATCGATGTAAGATTTTGTACTGGCGTCATCCAGCAAGGCAATGATTTTTAATGAACGTTCCCCATTCTTCACGATAACTGGAACAGTCCGAAGCCCTAGAAAGTTTGTCCGAACGCTGTTTTGCGTAACCATAGTTGTCTGCTCTTTCCTCTCCGTGAGGAAATTGTCCTGACCTGCTGCTCCATGCTGCCTATCGCCCGTGGTGGTAGCACGTGCAACTTTCGAATCCTCTCCGCGACGTTTTATCTCCGTGCTATCTAGCGTTGACTGACTTTGTTTTGAGGGTCCTTGCTTATGCAGCAGTCTGTGATGGTGGTCCGTACATCCGTCTAGCCCACATGTTCGACTTCTAGGGCACGTTTTACCTTGGTGACCTTGACCTAGATAGCGGTAGCACAACACAGTTTGTTTAGCGATGTTCCATCTATCGGCCACTTTTCTTCTTTTGAAGTCAGGACAGGTCCACACACCGTGATTCTTACCACAGTCTACGCATGGCATTTTCTTGGGAGTTTCTTTCAGGCTCTGCGTCGCCAAAAATGTCCGCTGGTTCCCGGGCCTAGGCATGGGGCGAGATGTTGGTTTTGAAGATTTTCCTGACAAACCCCGAACTGTTTCTGTGGCCATCGTCTGAAATTCTGACTCCTGGATTATCCATTCCCGCAGTGCTATCACTGATTCTTCCTTGCCATATTCAAATACCCAGCGATTGTATCTAGCCAACATTGCTTCCGGAATTTTACTCTGTAGCTTAGCGTAGAGCGATCCAATACCAAGCTCGTGCTGTTGCCCGGCCTCCTGTAGGTTGATCATGGCAATGTCTAGCAGGTCAGCGAAATCTTCTATATCCTTCGCGTTACCCTGCCGCAGCTGTGGAAAGTCCTCCAACTCCTCCAGATATAACGCTATTTGCCTACGTTTTCCCCCGAACTTTCTTTCCAAGCGATCCTTAGCTGCTTCGTAGGCCGTAGCGGAGTGCCCCAGAATCTCTATCACTTTAAGAGCGTCCCCAGAGAGGTACTGCCGAAGTTGCAGTAATTTATACTCGGCTGTTGCAGGTGCAGAATCGATGCACGCGAGGAAAGAAACCTTCCAGCTTTGATAGTTTTTCTTTTCTCCAGTAAATACGGGTATCTGCACTCGCTTCAACTGTCTCCATAGATCCTGCCCAATCGAAATGGTAGTGCTATTGGTAGCATTTGGTTGAAACGGTGTTGCTGTGGCGTTCATGCTGGTGTGACTGACGACGGGGCTACAAAGTCCTTGACGCTGCTTATGCGGCAATGATATGTTGATCTCCTTAACCTGTGTTTGCTGTGGTTGTACCCCGTGAACCGTGACATTTTTCGTGCATTTTTGGGAAATGTTTGTTTGATTGTCTGTGCTTACTGATGGCACCGCATTGCAGATAATATTTAAAGAATCGACAGTTCCTACCTCTTGTGACACGTTGTGTTCTTCTTTTCTGTAGGTCTCCGACTGGTGGGAAATGTTCATACGATTCAATAAGTCAATGGAAAGTATTTCCGAAGAGTCACTACATGTCTCCTTTTGTGCATCAATATATTGCCGCGCTGTCATATGTGTGGCTGAATATTCCTCGTCCAGCTTTTCCATCTCGAGAATTACTTTATTATTCATCTGCTTTTCCTTGTTTCTCGCATAAAGTTCAGAAAGATTTGTCATCACGTCCATGGCGCTATCCATTTTATCGTCCATTTTGAAGCACGCATCCTGGATCTCCCGGCTGTCCGTTTTTTTCCTGTTGATCTATTAAAAACAACCTTGTTTTTTGCCTTCGTAAAATTCGATTTTGCTCGACACTTCTCCCTTTTCAAGTCCGCTTCCGAATCCTTGAAGGTGCCAACTGTTCCTTCCTGGTCGACGTTATCGCCATCGAAGCTGTTGTTCACCAATGTCGACATTTTGTTTCTAATTTCCTGTATTTCCCTTATTTTCCTCGATAAAATGTCTCTAAACCTCGATCTGCTACCAGTTTCTGGGGCGGAGAATTTCCCGATTTTGGAAGTAACACCAGAAATTAAGTCCTGTATCCATATTCTAATTTAATTTGATATTTTGACCCATAAGAATACCCACGCCGTCTTCTAGAACCGACCAAGAAAAACCCATCACCCTTGGTAACGGACGTTACGTAATGATGTACCGCAGGGATACGTTTTACGTCACATCACGTTAATAGATAAAGCTAACATTTAAGTAACGTTCCAAAATGCATGATGTCATATTACCAATTTATCCTTTTCTCCAAGGGCTCAACTCTTGAAGGAAAGAATTTACTCCTGAGGAGAAAATTCTTACCTTTAAGAGTAGATCTTCTTTTCTATTGGAACAGAGTTTATAGAAAAGTGAATAGGAAGTTTCGAAAGTTGTCTCCCTTTGCAAAATGGCGAAAAAAATGTACCGAGTCTATCCATTCCCCTTTATTGTATCTGAAGTGATTTGTACAAACTTCAAAGAAAATTGGTGCGAGTCGGACCCATCCTTCAACTCTTTTGGTTTCTTTGGGTGGTAGGGCTTGAGATGGCATTTGATCAGGTTAAAATCCCCAGAAATTTGGAAGCAACGTCTCAAAAATTACCTAAATAGTGTAGTCGTGGACTCAACACAAAAAATCAAAGTCTGTTGTATATTACGTATTTTTGCAAATGCAATGGTATTTATATTGTTTGTTTTCTCATATTTATTTCTTCAATGCAAGGGGGGTTACTCTAAAAATGGATTATTTGCTTTTCGGTTTGGTTTAACCGTTGCCCATCGGGGCTTGAAGAAATAGATGGGCTGCATGATGCTTCCACTAGAACCGCATCAACCTATGTTTGGAGTAAATGATTCGTCTGTTTTTTTTTTAAGAAAATCTTTCCACCGATTATCATACAGCCCCCGCCCATAGGGGCTTGAAGAAATATATGGGCTGCATGTGCTTCCACACAGAGCTGAAATCCGACCGCACACGAGTACTGGTAAACCACTTAGAGGATCTAAGCCTGCCCAGGCAAAGCAGTGCGAGTCGGACCGTCCATGCTTATAAACCCTATTGGTTTCATTGGGCGACAGGGCTTGAGATGTCATTTCATCTCAATATCGGATAGAAGTCCCACAAAATTGGAAGCAACGTCTCCAAAATGACCTATACAGTGTTGACGGGGGACGTTAAACCTCAAATCAAACAATTAACCGTTGTGAGTCTATGGGCCTAATTGATCATGAGTTTTCCATGATCATGTATTTATTTTGTTAATGAACAAAGCATCTGTCCAACAAATTTTCAATTCTTTTATATCCAAAACCGTGCAAAACAACACTGTAGCAGTTATGTTGATGGATGTATGGTTGATAATGGGTTACTTTAATTAATCGATTATGCCCACTAAATCAAACTGCTAACCCATGTGACATCGTGATTTCTTTCATATCTCCAAAATTGTTACTTGTCTGATAAAAAAAGAAATAACAAGAGCACCGCAAGCGGGTGTTATGCTCGTCTGCTTTTCTTTTTTTATTCGTATATCACCAAGGAAGATCAATCGGTCCATCACGAAAACACGCCTAAATAATTTTGACCACTTTGAACCCCACTTCTATATTGTAAAACTGGGGTTTACAGGGGTGAACCTAACTTTCATTATTTCTGCTCCGAGTTATTGGCTGTGGGTATTCGTTAGAACCGCCTCTATATTTTGTGCAGAAATAAGAAAGATATCACAATTTTTCATCTGAAATGTTCATATCAAGTGTTCGGCGGTAAATTTACAATGTATTTGTACAGGCGCGTTTTCGTAATACAAAGTGCATGATAGAGTTATGGAACTTGGTCAGAATGTAGCTATTGTGATGGTACAGTTGTGGTTTAAGTTTCATGAGTCTGGGCTTACATTTAGAAATATGACCAAGGTTCAAGTTTTTCGTTAAATTTTCGAAAAAAATGTCAAAGTTTAAAGGCGAAGGTCACAGGTCAAAACGTTTGATATTAATGGAAAGGTCTTGCCCCAAGGAACACACACGAGTTTTGAAAGCTCTATTGTTTGTGATATTCAACCATTTCAGACTGGAAACCCCTAAACGGGTACCGTGGCAAACAGTGTAGGCCCAAATCAGACGCCGCAGAACGCTGCGTCTGATCAGGGCCTCCACTGTTTGCGAAAAGTTAAGCCATTTTCCAAATCAACTTTGAAGAAAACACAACCTGGCGCCCCTGAATTTTGAAATGGACTCCTGCTATATATAAGGAGGAAGATTCCATTTGGTACAAAAAGGGTTAAAATGAGAGACCAAACGTTTTCATGAAACGGGCGTGTTTTTTTTTTTTTTTTTTTTTTTTTTTTTCGCATGTCACAAAGGAAGATAATTCAATCAAATTGCATGATTTTGTTTTGTTTGATTTGAAGTTAAACGTCCCCGTCAAAGCTGTAAAGGTTATTTTGGAGACGTTGCTTCCAATTTTATGGGACTTATACCCGGCATTGAGATGAAATGACATCTCAAGCCCTGTCGCCCAATGAAACCAATAGGGTTTATAAGCATGGACGGTCCGACTCGTGCGCAGCGCTTTGCCTTGGCAGGCTTAGATCCTCTAAGCGGTTTACCGGTACTCATGTGCGGGTCGGCTTCAGCTCTGCGTGGAAGCATCATGGAGTCCATATATTTCTTCACGCCCCGATGGACAGTGGGGGGTGGGGGGGTTACGGCCCCTTCAAGATTATTTCACTCATATCGAGCCGATCGTTAATCAGAGGTGGGCGAAAACCGGAGTACCCGGAGAAAAACCACCTGACCTTCCGTTGCAGAACTTGGCGTCTCACACGTGACCCGAGCGAGGCTCGAACCACAGCGGTGAGAGACCAAATAATCAAGAGTCAGCGCTGTTAACCACTAGGCCACGGAGGCCAGTAAACGATTTAAGGAGGAATTCTTATCTTAGTAAAGTATTTCCTTAAAAAGTGGATTCGAAAGCCACCTATTTCATTTGCTTATTTAAGTATATAACTTCGGATGAATTCGTAATTTCGACGGAAATTTTCACGAAGATTAGCGTGTAAGTGATGTAGGCGGCTTATAACTTTCCCGCGAAAGTTTCAAAAATCGCTTCTTCTGTTTTACTGAATGAGGAACAATATAAAATATGATAGTTTGGTTTCCATTTCACTACATAAACCTTGAAAGAAATGTTTTATATACTATAAAACCTGTCTCATTGAAGGATCACACTCGATGGGCAAACATTGGTCACAATGCAGTACCAAGACATATGCAAAACGCTATTTCTATGGGGTCACTTTGGAAGCAAGAAATCATACAATATTTGAATATGCAAAACTCGATTTTAAAGAGTCTGTCCATGAGAAGTAATTATAAATGCAATTTGGTGTATATTTGGCAGAATTGCATATTCAAAACAATCTCGTAGAGTCGATAATTAAGAAAAATAAACTTCACGTGAACAAGTCCATGAAATGAACACCCCCCCCCCCCACCCCTAAACCCCACTTTATATAGAGAAAACCGGGGTTAACGGGGGTATACATTATTTTCCTTATTTCTGCTGCAAGACATAGGTGGTGGGTACTCGTTAGAACCGCCTCACGGAGGCGGTTCTAACGAGCACCCTCAACCTATGTTTTAAACATTTTTAACAAAAATATCAAGGATTTTCATCAGAAAAGTAGCCATTTTGGAGATGTGAAAAACGCACTATGTCGCACGTGTGAGTTATCGTAATGTATATTCTGCGCTATGGTGTAGAACACGATAGACTGCTGCACAAACCATCCGACATTTAACCCAAGCTACAATATTGTTTTTCGAATGTCATTAATACATGTATTAATACATGTATTTGCCCAGGCAAAGCGGTGCGAGTCGGCCCGTCCAGGCTTATAAACCCTATTGGTTTCATTCGGCGGCAGGGCTTGAGATGTCATTTTATCTCAATTTCGGGTAAAAGTCCCACAAAATTGGAAGCAATGTCTCCAAAATGACCTTTACAGTCTTGACGGGGACGTTAAACCTCAAGTCAAACAAACAAACAATCAAACAAACAAATACATGTATGTAGTTGATATAGTCATTAAGGACACGATCAAAAATCGCACAGACAAACACGGAGAAAACCGTAGCTCCAGCCGGAGTAAAATAACAGTGAAATAACTGCGTATTCGATCTAGGATTTCCCTGTCGTTTTCATGAGTGAGGTCCTTATCTGTTGGTGAAACGGAAAGCATTCACTCACTCCTCAAGACACTCAATCGCTCACATGGGGGTAGACTGGAAACAGTCCATTCATTTAATCATTTCACTTATAAGAATATGCTTATTAATTTTAACCCAGCTCAAAAGCAATTACTTCCATCCCATAGCACCAAATGAAATGCACAAGTTTTGGAGATCAGAAAGTATTGGAGAGGAGAATAATATAAATCAGTGCTAATACAAATGAGAAGATAATTGTTAAACTTTTGGACTGATTCCAGTCTAACAGGGGGGTGGTACGCCTCAAACTTATTTATTATTGAGCATTTCAAGGCAGTAAAGTGAGGGATACAGGAGGAGAGGCAAATGATTGGCTGTGTAGAAACAGAATAAATAACAACATTCCCCTCTACCCTTACCTGCTGCTAGGAAAGCAGGCCTTGTCACAATATAAGCCATTATTCGCTGGACACCCCAGTGACGCGGGATACACGTTACCAGCCCAAGCCGACCACACGTGACCTCCAGTAAACGCTGAGAAGGTCTAAGCCTGCCCAGGCAAAGTGGTACATGGGCCGTCCATGCATATAAATCTTGTTGGTTTCATTGGGCGGCAGGGCTTGGATGTCATTTCATCCCAATGTCTGGTAAAAGTCCCACAGAATTGGAAGCAACGCTTCCACAATAACCTAAATAGTTTTGACGAGGACGTTAAAACTCAAATCAACCAAACAGACAAAACCTTTTTGTATTTAATAAATTTTGATATCAAGAATCTTACACAAATGGTCCTTTCATATGAGTGAGTGTTTAAGTTTTACGTCCCACCAACAGCTAAGGTCATACGGAGACGGGACCTCGCTTTAAAGACTCATCCGAAAGTCTGGAGAAGCTCGGGATCGATCCTGTGACCCCTGGTTTACAAGGCGAGTAGCGTAACCACTACACCACGGGAGCTTCGCCCCTTTCATATGGAAGTTACGATTCGGGCCTTCGAATTGGATTTAAAATTTGATTTTATACCATTTGCCCAGCAAAAGTTCATCATTGCAATACGTTACTTGTTCACGCCAAATTGTTAATATTTACATTTCAGGTGTAAAGCCAAATGTAAACCTATAGAAAACAATAGAACCCCCCCCCCCACACACACACACACACACCTCACCACACACACATACACACACCTACCCCGACAAAAACAGTCGAGTCGATCAAGGGCCCCACTAACTTGTAAGAACCTTTCTACAACAAACAATAAAGTGTTGTCCTGTCACCAGCATTATAAGAGGAAGTTTTTACATAGCTCTTTGACACACCAAGGGAGAAATACACCCAGTAGCATAATACCTCATCGCCAAGTTTACTTGCGCCACAGAGGGGGGGGGGGGGAGATATGGCTCGACCGGGACTCGAACCCATGGCCTCTTGCATATCGTGCAAACACTCTACCGTCTGAGCAAACATCACGTGAACAAGTCCGTGAAATGAAGACCCCCCCTATACCCAACTTTATATAGAGAAAACTGGGGTTTAGGGGGGGGGGGGGGTATACATTATTTTCCTTATTTCTGCTCCAAGACATAGGTTGTTGGTACTCGTTAGAACCGCCTCAATGAGGCGGTTCTAACGACTACCCAAAACCTATGTTATGAGAATAAATAAGAAAAATATCATTCATTTTCATCAGAGAATTATCTTTTTGAGGTATGAAAAAATGCACTATATCACACGGATGTGTTATCGTATTGCTCTACTGCCTACACGGTCGACCTATTACGCTTGCAGATAATTTGATTATGCCATGTCCCGTTTCGTTGCGGAATCAACTATACACAGTGTGCATCTTTAATATTAGATGAGAGGCGATTGGGCATTTAGCAACTCTCTGTCGTCTAACACTTTCATTTTTTGCCGTCTTTGATGACTTTCTTCTCGAGCAAATAAAAGCCATAATATTTGTTGTTGTTGATACACATTCATGTGTCAAGGTCAAATCTTAAAAGTTAAGGTACCTACATGGGTAAACTTAAATATTTAAATATTTAAGTATTTTCTTAGGTTAAGTAACGACTTAACCAAAAGACTTTCTTTGAAGTTCACTTTGTACGGCAGTTAAGTAAATACTTATTTTAAGAAGGTACTTAAAATTTTAGTACGAATTGTATTCATGGTAAAACAAGCGCGATAACCCAAAATTTGTTCTTTGGAAATGTTTACTTACTGAACACCAAAATCAATCTACACAGCCAAAAACAGTCTTAAAGTATGAAAGTCTTAAAGTATGAAAAACTTGGGTCAAGATACATCAATGAAACGCAAGAAAAGACTGATCAGTGTGTGTGTTTGTGTGTGTGTGTGTGTGTGTGTGTGCGTGCGTGCGTGCGTGCGTGCGTGCGCGCGCGCTAATCTGAGTGTACGCTGGGTGCGCATGTAGGGAGATAAGATTTGGTTGTCTTGGCAGAAATAGAAATAAGCTTTTACCCTTGAGTTTCTAAAGTGGCCTATTTCATGTATGAATTTGGACAGCATTAACATCTGGATCTACTTTGTATTGCTATATGCACCGATCTGCAAGATTTGACGAATTAAGATAATTATAATTTTATACATATGCTTCAAGCAAAATACTAAGTCTGTTCCCTCTGATAAGAGTTTTAGCTGTTAACAACAGCCCCTAACATCTTCTGGGCTTTGCAAAGAGTGTTAAGCAAAATGGGTTGATAAGAAGACTAACCTGTAACTTTAATGAAAACACCCAGATTTCTTTTTGTCATTTGCCGTCACACCCATGCATTGAATGTGGGTTCAAAGCCCCACAGTCTAAATTTGGAATATAAATAAATTCAACCGAAATTCACATTTGGTGCATTATAAATAATAATAATAATAATAATAATAATAAAGTTTAATAGAAGTGAGTGTGTGTTTGAGTTTTACGTTCCACCAACAGCTAAGGACATACGGAAACGGGACTTTGGTTTAAAGACTCATCCGAAAGTCTAACGAAGCCCGGGATCGATCCTACAAGGCGAGTAGCATAACCACTGCACCACTGAGGCTTCTTAAGTTTAATAGGAATATGTGAGGTTTGGACAAAGAAGGGCTTCGCTGTTCCCAATATGTTCTGTGACCTCCGTGGTCACGTGGTCAATCACATTATATATCACACCGCTGTGGATTCCATCCATGGTTGGGTATCAAGTGGCGGCTTTTCACCTGCTACTATTGATTTCCCTGTTAAACGATAGGCTAAATATGAGTGAAACTATATTTTAGTGACCGTATAACCTCTCAAAAACATGTATGCATATGCCTAACACGAGTCTCATTAAAATGGTGTCTCCTAGTTTTATGTTGTCGAAGGCAACTTTGTAGCTTTATTAATCACACACCCCATGGCGTATACATTTCTGTTTAAGAAATATATCAGCTCTAACTGTGATTTGTTGAGTAATAAATCACAGTTTGGAGGTCAGTTGTAAAGAAGATCAAATCACGAGCGCGTAGCGCGCATGATTTGTCTACTTACAACTGACCGACAAACTGTGATTTAATACTCAACAAATCACAAACTAGAGCTGATCTATTTCGATTCTAACAGGCTGAAAATCGGCAATAATGTTGTTGTTTCCTTCAAAATCTCACAACTTTTCGCCATTGTTAGGAGAAATCCCGCTAGAATTATCGACTGAAACACATGCATTTATACCCTTTTCTAACGTTTCGATGCGAGAAAATGACGTTACACAGTGTAACGTCGAGGAAATCGACTAGTGACGTCATTAATTGGCAGTTTTTAATGACGTCACTCTTCACGCTCTTCATTGTCGTGATTTGTTGTAGAATAAAACAGTTATTTTCCATTGCCTATATAGGCGCGCTGTGTTAGAATTTTTTACAATGCGAAGTTGTTAAGAAATATTTACTCCGGAAAACCCCGAAAAATACGCCAGTTCATGAACAAGAGTACATATCGCATCGCTAGGTTTTGGCAATATTGGGCATTTGCATAGTCTATAGCTTCTGACCATATGAAAAGTCTAGTCAGAGCCTTTGCTTCTCGCATGAATGTAGCTGAGACCTTGAGATAGCTTTAAGCAAGACGTCATACCGTAAATATAATAAACATTCGGATCTTTTCAGGACTTGCTGCAATTCTCTTAAAATTTAAACAAATTTATTTCATGTTTCTGCAAGGAATCCAAAAGGTGCAAAAATCCAAAACATTCGGACGTCTTTAGGACTTGCTGTAAATACGTTCTACAAAAGGGTTATCCTTTGAAAGCAAGGAATACACCACAGAAGTGAAAAATATGGAGTGTACATGTTTTCTTGTGCCAGACTAGCTAGTTTCGGCCAATTAGGCCTCATCAGTGACCCTCAGATATTTTCAAAATTCCACAATGGAATCAATGATCCCAAAGGACAAGAAAATATAATCTACACTATGATGTAGGGCAGGGAGACGTTTTACCGCCGCCACATATTCCCACACACCAGCTGTAGTGAAGTTAAATATGTTCTATAAAAGGGTTATCCTTTGGAAGCAAGGAATACACCATAGAAATGAAAAATATGAAGTGTACATGTTTTCTGGGCCAGACTAGCTAGTGACACTCGGGACGGATTTTTCTATCCATCCTTCACACCAATGTAAGTTTCTTATATTCTGTCTGTTCGAGTGTATTCTTTCCTATACGAGTATACCCTGCTGATGAAGGCAAGATAACGATAAATGGATGAGTTATCTCCCATAAAGACGTATCTATTCCTATTATAGTACAAGTTTCCCTCTTTTTTTCAGAACATATTGACATGCCCACAACAGTCAATATCAAGCTGCCAGACGATAAAAATAAAGCGGCGGTGGCAGCAGCAATATTTCTATCTGGAGGAGAGCTTGTTGTCTGTGATATAGGTAATAATAAAATCAAACTATTGAGTAGTTCGTTCGGCGAGATGAGAGGCCTGGACCTACATTTTAGACCTAACGATGTTGCAGAGATCGATGAGAACAATGTAGTTGTAACATTGCCTTACGTGAAAGAAATACAGTATATACAAGTGTTGCCTTCCCTGCAAAAAACACGTGTACTGAAACTGGACAGGATGTGCTGGTATATAGCTATGGTTAAAGATGAAATGTATGTGACATATCGAGATGTAGGAGTCAGAATAGGAGTGATGATATTAGATAAGGACGGCAATGTTAAAAGATACATTGATATTCTGACTGATGATGCCCCAAGACAATCGTTGTTTTTGTATATATACCCTATACGTTTGCTAGTAGCAGAGACGGGACGGATATACATATCAGACTATGGACTTGATTCTGTTACATGCATTGATACCCAGGGAAAAATGCTGCATGAGTACAAGGATCCTGAGTTAAGAGAACCTGCAGGAGTCTGCGTTGACAGTAAAGGTCAAGTTATTATATGCGGACACGGGTCGTCCAATCTCCACATCATGACTCCCGACGGAAGTAAAATTAAAACAATGTCAACATGGGAGTGTCCTCAAGCTGTTGCATACAGAAAAAGTGACAGAACACTGATTATTGGTTTTGATTTTAACAACAAGTTGTTGGTTTTGCATAATTTCACGTCATAACTTTTCTCGATAACAGTCGTCTTTATTTAAAATAATACAATAACACACCGTTGCGTCATACAGCAATTTTTCGTATTTCCAAAATAGTTACTTTTCGGAGGAAAACTGATACTTTTGTGTTAGTTATACTTCCACACATAGATTGTGGGTGCTCGTTAGAACCGCCTTGAGGCGGTTCTAACGAGCACCCACAACCTATGTCTTGGAGCAGAATTAAGAAAAATAATGTATACCCCTGTAAGTTACAGTTTTTCTTATATAAAGTGGGATTTAGAGGGGTGTTACATTACACGGATTTGTTAACACTATCACTAATTCATCACTAATCTAATTGTACATACAAAAATTAACATTATTTTTTTTTTAAGATAATTGGTGTTACTGGTGCTGGGGCTGTCAAATTGTGATATCATATCTACTTCAGAAACTTCATATTTCAATTCCAACAGATAAAATATTAATTGATGATTATATTAAAAGCCCCTTGATATGTAAAGAGAGTCGGTGGAAGTTGGGATTATTTTGAAAATACCCTTGAAAATGCTTTCTGATCAATTTATTGATGTCCTGGTTCTGTGACATTTCAGCTATGATAGTCTGAAACGCGGCAGTGTAAGATGGCTACAAATAATAAAGTTGACGTTTTACCTCCAGCATATTATTAAACCGCAATAAGAATTACAGAACACCGAGAAGCTTGCATTGGTCTGATTGTGTCCAGCCATACTTCTCAGAAATCTTTTCTTCATCCCATAGTGATCGGTTTTTATTTTTGTTTGATTTGAGGTTTAACGTCCCCGTCAACACTCTATAGGTCATTTTGGAGACATTGCTTCCAATTTTGTGGTGCTTTTACCCGACATTGAGATGAAATGACATCTCAAGCCCTGTCGCCCAATGAAACCATAGTGTTTATAAGCATGGGCCGTCCGACTCGCACCGCTTTGCCTGGACAGGATTAGATCCTCTAAGCGGCTTACCAGTACTCGTGTGCAGTCGGATTCAGCTCTGCGTGGAAGCAACATGTAGCCCATCTATTTTTTCAAGCCCTCACGGGCGGGGGCCGATGGTGATCGTTGTACAGAAACATTTATCAAATTCGAGCCAGTAAGAAAATTGAATGGAGATTTGAATGGGTTCTAATGACAATTCTGTGTGTGTGTGTGTGTGTAAGGGGTGGTGGTGAGACACATGTGGGGCGTGTATCTTGCGTCACTGGGACATTCAACTGATACTGGATAACAGTCGGACAAGGCCTGCTGCTGTTTCAGCAGGTAAGGGTAGAGGGGGAGTGTTGTTATTTCTTCTGTCCTTACACCACCGTTGATGTTTCTCTTTCTCCTCTGACTCTCACTATCATCTCCTCTACTATCTCTTCTGTTACTTTTTGTCCATTTCTCTTGGAGATGACTCAAATGAAACACAAGCCTTACACAATCAATCATTCACTAATAGCAATTCGACTGAACATCAAATTTACGCTACTGACTGGTCGTTCATACAAAATTGCATTTATATCAATGTGACTACTTGGAAGATATAGTGCATACATTAAGAAAACACGCCTATTCCAATACATGTATATTGAAAATTTTACTATTTTCAGATAAAAAAGTTATATTTTTATCTGTACAACGCATAGATTGTGGATACTCCTCAGAACCGCCTCGAGAAGGCGGCCCTAACAAGTACCGACAATCTAGTATTGTGGGTACTCGTTAGAACCGCGCCCCACGCAATCTGTGTTTTGAGTAGAAATAAGAAAAAAAATAGTGTATCCGCCTGTAAACCCCAGTATTACTAAATAAAAGTGGGGGTTTCGTGATGAAACAGCTGAAAATAATATTTTAAGGAAAACATAAACTTTTAGACATAAGGCTCGGAATTAAAAAACTACAGGAAAACATATGCGAAAGAGATAGGTTGTATTGAAAGGCAAGGGTGTCTAAATTGTCCATTCGCCGGCATAATAATAATAATAATAATAATAATAATAATAATAATTATAATCATAATAATAATAAAAAGAAGTAATAGATTTTGTTCAGCGAGGAACAGGAATAAAACCTTCCTTACTAACCTAAAATATACAGTGAAATTTAGCTATTAAGACCACATAAATTTGAGACTAATTCTGCTTTAAAAAGCTTAATTTGAAGGCTGTACTTAATCTTTCTTTGTGTTTTCTACCTAAAGTGTCCTCTGGTAATGGACCACCTTTGGAACTGTTCAAAAGTGGTCTTAAAGACCACTGTTAAACAGTCCCAAAGGTGGTCTTAATATAAGAATTTTACTGTATATTAAGCTGACTAAGAAGTTTCACAATCACAGATCATAGGCTACCAATAGCACCAGGGAAAGAACATATAAAACATACCCGTAAAAATTCGCCCAAAAATACCGTAAAAATTCGCCCAATACATACCGTAAAAATCCACCCAAAACATACCGTAAACATTCGCCCAAAACATACCGTAAAAATTCGCCCAAAACATACCGTAAACATCCACCCAAAAATAACGTAAACATCCGCCCAAAACATACCGTAAAAATCCACCCAAAACATACCGTTAAAATTCGCCCAAAACATACCGTAAATATCCGCCCAAAACATACCGTAAAAATCCGCCCAAAACATACCGTAAAAATCCGCCCACAACATACTGTAAATATCCGCCCAAAACATACCCATAAAAATCCACCCAAAAATAACGTAAACATCCGCCCAAAAATACCTTAAAAAATCCGCCCAAAACATACCGTAAAAATCCGACCAAATATCGGATAACTTGAAGATGTACTCCGACTCTTCTGAAAGTTTAATTAATTTGTCTCATGATCCAGCAAAGTGTCCATAAAGTGCAGCCAGAATGGCAAACACTGTAGACCCTGATCAGACTGCTCCTTCAAGACCCTGATCATGCTCTGTACTGTTTGACTGTTTGCTTAGGCCTGTCTGTCCCAGTACTTAGGATCTTTACGGACATGCAAAACGGAACACCAAGCAAGCGGCTTTTACCATTACAATGTTATAAAGGAAATAAAATAAACAGCAGCTTTTAGCTCACCTGAATCGGAGGCTCTGAAATTGGTGAGCTTATAGTATGTGTAGGCTACGTTGTTGTCGTTGTCGCCGTTTCTCTCTCTCTCTCTCTCTCTCTCTCTCTCTGCCAAATTTTTCAAACATCTCCTCTGAAATCACTGGATGTAGTCATTTCATGTGAAACATCCATTGGATTGAGAAACGTAGATTTGGTCGCAGGGTGTAGGTCACATGTCCAAGATGGACGCCATGCCCATATAAGGTAAAAACCCTACAAAAATCTTCTTCTTCGAAACTAGTGGGCAGGTTTTTATGTCATTTGGTGTGTTGCATTTGAGACTCGAGTCAATCATAGTTTGTTCAAATGATTACCATTGGATGAACTTGACATACTATTGGCAAAAGTCAAATTTGGCCACATAGACTATTTGTATGGGAAAAGGTCAACACCGTTTTTCGGAAACTATTTCATCCGAAAATTGGTACATACAGTTAACTAAGTGAGTAAGTGAAAGTACAAGAATATTTAAGGCCAAGGTCATTCTGATGACCCGTTCTGTGGCATCTGATCTAGGTCTTAACTGTTTTCTATAAATAGCCATACCCTAAACAAAGAACATCTCTGTTGGACACTAAATTATGTCTCCCCCTTTTTCGGGGAGACATATTGTTTTTCCCCGGCGTCTGTCTATCTGTCTGTCTGTCTGTCTATCACAAAATCATGTCCGCTCTATATCTTGAAAACCGTTCAAGCTATCTTCACGAACCTTCATATAACTATTAATCAACATTAGACGACACGACGTGCAGAGCGTAAGAACTCGTATATCTCTTGCATTTATACTTTTTTTTAAGTTATTCCCCTTGGAAGTTTGTCGGTCACAAAATCATGTATGTTTTGTATGGGTAAATCGTGTCCGGTCAATAACTTTCTTATTTTGTGATGGATTTTGAAATTCTTTGACAGAACTGGCAGATCTGTTAACCACCATGAGACGATGTGTCGCGCGCATGACACAGATCGGTACCTCAAAGGTCAATGTAATACTTAGAGGTCAAAGGTAAAAAAGGTGCTTTTTCGTTTCCTGTCAATAACTTTCTTATTCCTGGATGGATTGCGAAATTACATGGCAGAAATGTTAACCATCATGAAACGATGTGTTGGGTGCAATACCAAGGTCGGTTTCTCCAAGGTAATGGTCATACTTAGAGGTCAAAGGTAAAAAAGGGTATTTTGTTTGGTCAATAACTTTCTTATTCCTGAATGGATTTTGAAGTACTTGGCAGAAATGTTGATCATCATGAGATGACGTGTTGTGCGCAAGGCACAGGTCGGTACCTTCAAGGCCAAGGTCATACTTAGAGGTCAAATGTCAACATCACGAAAACACGCTTATATAATTTTGACCCCTTGAACCCCACTTTTATATAGTAAAACTGGGGTTTCAAGGGCTATACCTTATTTTTCTTATTTCTGCTCTAAAATAAAGATTGTGGGTACTCGTTAGAACCGCCTTGATGAGGCGGTTCTAACGAGTGCCCACAATTTATATTTTGAGCAGAAATAAGAAAAATATCACAATTTTTCATCATAAAATTTCATTTTTTCGGCGATAAAGGTGGCAATTTATTTGTATAGGCGTGTTTGCGTAATGAAAAGTCTTTTTTCGTGTTTGGTCAAATATTTTCTTATTCCTGGATGGATTTTGAAATTACTTGACAAAATGTAAACCATCATGAGATGATATGTTGCGCGCAAGACCCAGGTCGATACCTTCAAGGTCAAGGTCATCCTTAATGGTCAAATGTAAAAAAGGGTCTTTTTTCTTGTCGGGTCAATAAGTTTTTTTTTTTATTTCTGGATGGACCTTTTAAAGTAACCTTACAGAAATGTTCACCTTCGTTAGACAATGTGTCCTGCGCAAGACCAAGGCCCGTACCTCCAATGTCAAGGTCATACTTAGAGGTCAAAGATAAAAAAGGGATCTTTTTCGTGTATTGTCAATAACTTTCGTATTCTTTGATGGATAATGAAATTACTTGGTAGAAATGTTAACAATCATAAGACGATGTTTTGCCTCCAAGATCCAAGTCGGTACCTCTAAGGTCAAAGTCATACTTAAAGGTCAAATGTCAAAATAGTGTATGTTTTCGTGTCCGGTCAGTAACTTTCTTATTCCTTGATGGATTTTGAAATTGCTTGGCAGAAATCTTAACCATCATGAGACGATGCGTTGACTTCAAGATCCAAGACGGTAACTCTAAGGCCAAGGTTATACTCAGAGGTCAAAAGTAAAAAAGGGCTGTTTTCGAGTACAGTCAATAACTTTCTTATTTTTCGATGGACCTATTAAACTTACTTTGCAGAAATGTTCACCTTCATTAGCTGATGTGTTGCACACAAAACCCAGATCTGTGGTTTTGTAGAAAAAAAACATTCTAGTTTAAACTATGGAAAGTCAAAATTGAACCTGTAGTGCATCACGAAAACACGCCTATATAATTTTGACCCCCTCGAACCCCACTTTTATACAGAAAAACTGGGGTTGACAGGGGTAAACCTACTTTTTCATATTTCTGGTCCAAAATATATATTGTGGGTACTAGTTAGAACCGCCTCGAGGAGGCGGTTCGAACGAGTACCCACAATCTATATTTTGAGCGGAAATAAGAAAAATATCAAAAATTTTCCTCTTAAAATGTTCATTTATTCGGCGATAAATGTTACAGTGTATTTGTATAGGCGTGTTTTCGTAATGGATAAAACTAACAACCAAATATTAATCCCCATCCTGCAAATGAATTATTTTAGCCACACCCATTTCTGACTATCAACGAATCAAACTACTTTATACAATGTATTTGTTTACGGAGTGTCTATTGCCAGACATCTTGCAATAGCAGAAACTCGGTAAAAAATCTATTGACAGACATCTGGCAATAGCAGAAACTCGGTTAAAATGCTATTGACAGACGTCTGGCAATAGCAGAAACTCGGTAAAAATGCTATTGACAGACATCTGGCAATAGAAGAAACTCGGTAAAAATGCTATTGGCAGACGCCTGAGTATTATGTAGTGATCTGTGCGAAAATATACGAATATGACCAAAGAATATGTAAATATCGCTGCTTTATGCTAAGTCTTCCATAGTCGAAATTCGAAAGTGGATGATTTGTTTGATCACAAACTGCATGACAAACAGTGTAGATTCTGATCAGATGGCTTTGGTAGCAATCTGATCTGGATCTACACTGTTTGGACAGGTATTGGTTGTAGAGTATAGTAGGACGTGCTGCTTAACATTTTATAGGTGTGTATTTGTTAACTGAAAAAGCAGTTTTCCATTATAAGCGAATTTTGTCTCTACATTGTGAGCTCAAATAAAGCCATGCTCTCCATAAGGAAAACACGCCTATACAAATACTTTGTAAATTTTATTGCCGAAAATTTTAAGATGAAAGACTGCTATATTTTATCTTATTTCTGCTCAAAATATAAATTGTTAGTACACGTAAGAACGGCCTCGATTATAGATTGTTGGTGCATGTTAGAACCGCCTCGATTATAGATTGTTGGTAACGTTAGAACCACCTCGATTATAAATTGTTGGTACAGGTTAGAACTGCCTCATCGAGGCGGTTCGAACGAGTACAAACAATCTTTATTTTAGAGCAGAAACAATAAAAATATTGTTTACCCCTGTAAACTTCGGTTTTACGATTTAAAAGTGGGATTCAACGGGGTCAGATTTATATAGGCATGTTTTCGTGATGTAAATTTTTTCTTACTTATATTGCTATCTTTTTTTCGATTAAAAACAGTTTTCCACCTACCATGCTTTTGTTGTCTTCTCCTAGTGTTAGCGTTGGACAGAGAAAAGGGGAGAATACTCTATAGGCTATTGACATTTGATAAAATTAAGGGGAATGGGAACACCCGGCAGATATTTCCGCCATTTGTCAAAGGGAGATAACTTTCGGGACTTTCTGTTCGCTTTTCTATAAGCGCTGTCCTACTGAAAAAGGGGTCTACTCTTAAAGGGGAAGAATTTGCTCCCCCGGAGCAAATTCTTCCCTTTAAGAGTTGATCCCTATTGACATAGGAGACGGAACATCTTTTGTGGGAGTTGCCTCCCCTATTGGTGTTTTCATTCCCCCTTAAACTTCAATAACTCGAGCACTGATGGCTCGTTTACCATGGCTGAGTCAATCTCATTTTTGAGTCAATAAAATTCTTTACCAAATAAGGACTAGTGAGGATTGATTTGAACAGATTTCCTTTAGTTATCCTCAAAATGTATCTTTGTGTACTTATTAGAACCGCCCCAGTGACTCGATTTTAATGCGTATATATAATATAGCTTAAATAAGAATATCGAACCGATGTACCGATATTTTTCCCAGTGTTCTTCATAACCTAATGCTATGTACAACAGTCAGTAGATCCCGCCCATCGGGGCTTGGAGAAATAGACTGGGCTGCACTATGATTCCACGCAGAGCTGAAATTGACCGCACATGAGTTCAGGTAAACCGCATAGAAGCACCAAGTCTTTGCGAGACAAATCGTCCAGTTGACATGTATATAAGCCCTTTTGGTTTCACTGGGCGGCATGGCTTGAGATGTCATTTCATTTCAATGTCGGGCAAGGACCAAATACGCTTCCAGGAACGGACAGCAGGAAAATAAAGTGAAACTTCGAAAACTCAAACATGGAAAGTTTGTTATTGCACACCAGATAAGGAAATCCATAGTTTAAGCTTGGAATAGAACATTCGTAAGAATGTTATATGGGTGTTAGGTGGCTGGAAAAATCCGCCCCGAGGATCACAGTACAGCATCACGGGGGACAGAACACCAGTGATCTTTACTTACTAGTGTTCATTATTCTTGCACACAAGACAAGGAAATCCGTAGTTTTAGCTTGGGATAGATATTCTGTTCTATCCCTGGTGTTCTTACCCAAAATCGAATAATCTCGCGTGTATGATAAATGCCCTGGTTGAACACGATCTCGTGGCCCCCGCCCATAGGGGCTTGAAGAAATATATGGGCTGCTTGATGCGTCCACGCAGAGCTGAATCCGGCTCGCACACTAGTACTGGTAAACCGCTTAGAGGATCTAAGCCTGTCCAGGAACCGCGGTGCGAGGCGGACCGTCCATGCTAATAAACCCTATTGGTTTCATTGGGCGACAGGGCTTGAGATGTCATTTCATCTCAATGTCGGGTAAAAGTCCCACAAAATTGGAAGCAATGTCTCCAAAATGACCTTTACAGTGTTGTCGGGGACGTTAAACCTCAAATCAAACAAACAAAATACGACCTCATATGCGCCGTCGTTAAGGTTGACGTCATAGGACGTTACGTGACGTCACTAAACATCACAGTAGTGTCATCACAATATGGCGGACGTCGGCAACCGAAGTGACTGCAGTATTAAACATCCACGCTCAGAAATGGAAGGTATGCAAGAAAAAGAATCCAACATGGGTGTGAGGGGTGGACAGAAAAATCCGTCCTCGGGATCACTGTGCCTCGTGATGCCGGACAGCGACCCTCTGGACGGATTTTTTCATCCACCCTTTACATCCATGTAAGATTCTTATATTCTCCCCGGATATTTCGAACACGATCTAGAGTCCAAAGAGAATTTCTCCCATAATTCCAGATTCAAATCTTTAGGTTAATTTGTCTTTTTCTGGTTTTATATTAAGAAGGTATATTATGTGTACTTATTAGAATCGCCTCAATGAGGCGATTCTAATGAGTACACACATCATACCTATTTTTTGAAGAAAAAAAAAAACAACAAAGAAATACACTTAAGACATTCCCATAATGCCTCATGTCCTGATTCTACGATTTACCCACAGTAGTTCGAACAACTCTTATCTCGAACAAATTTTCATGGTCTTAAGGGGAATCGGAACACTTGGCAGATTTTCCCCCATTTTTCAAAGGGAGACAGCTTTCGGGACTTCCTGTACGCTTTTCTATAAGCCCTGTCCCGATGTGAAAGGGGTCTACTCTTAAAGGAAAGAATTTGCTGCTCAGGAGCAAATTCTTTTCTTTAAGAGTCGACCCCTATTGACATGGGAGAGAAAAATACTTTTGCAGGACTTACCTCTCCTGAAGGTGTTCCCATTCCCCTTAAATGTGTTCGAATTATTGAAGTTCAATTGCACTATGATGCGTTAATGACCGGTGTGAACTCGACATAAACATGTTAACAAGTCAACAAAATTTTGAATGAGATTTTGGATCAAGAACCTGAACAGTCAAAGCAAAAGAAGACACGAAAAAAACTTCACATACCCCTAACGCATGAAGATGACCATTGAAATTTCGGTTCATGGTGCTGCTGAGGAGGTCATTCACTTTCGGATAACACATCTGTATCGCCAAGTTCTGCAAAGGAAGGTCATGTGGTTCCTGGTGCAGCTGAGGAGATCATGAGAGCATTCACGTTAGGATACCACATCTGTATCGCCAAGTTCTGCAAAGGAAGGTCATGTGGTTCCTGGTGCAGCTGATGAGGTCATTAACTTTAGGATAACACCTCTGTATTGCCAAGTTCTGCAAAGTAAGGTCATGTGGGTCCTGGTGCTGCTGACGTGGCCATTCACGTCAGAATAACACAACAGTATCGCCGAGTTCTGCAAAGGAAGGTCATTTGGTTCCTTGTGCAGCTGATGAGGTCATGCACGCTAGAATAACACATCTGTATTGCCAAATACTGCAAGGAAGGTTTTGTGGTTTCCGGTGCAGCTGATGAGGTCATGAGATCATTCACGTTAGGATTACACATCTGTATCGCCAAGTACTGCAAAGGAAGGTCATGTGATTCCTGATGCAGCTGATGAGGTCATTCACGTTAGGATAACACAACTGTATCGCCGAGTTCTGCAAAGGGAGGTCATGTGGTTTTTGGGGTAGCTGATGAGGCATTAACTTTAGGATAACACCTCTGTATCGCCAAGTGGTTCCTTGTGCTGCTGAGGAGATCATTCACATGAGGATAACACATCTGTATCGCCAAGTTCTGCAAAGGAAGGTCATGTGGTTCCTGGTACAGCTGAGGAGATCATTCACATGAGGATAACACATCTGTATCGCCAAGTTCTGCAAAGGAAGGTCATGTGGTTCCTGGTGCTGCTGAGGAGGTCAGAATGACCTTGGCCATATTCATGTTGGGATAACACATCTGTATCGCCGAGTTCGGCTGCAAAATAAGGTCATGTTGTTCCTGGTGCAACTGATGAGGTAATTCACTTTATGATAACACCTGTGTATCGCCAAGTTCAGCAAAGAAATGTCATGTGGTTCCTGGTGCTGCTGAGGAGGTCCTTCACGTTATGATAACGCACCTGTATCGCCAAGTTCTGCAAAGGAAGGCCATGTGGTTCCTCGTGCAGCTGAGGAGATCATCCACGCTAGGATATCACACCTGTGTCGCCAAGTTCTGCATAATAAGGTCATAGGGTTCCTAGTGTAGGTGCGGAGGTAATTCATGGTGGGATAACATATCTGTATCGCCAAGTTCTATAAAGGAAGGTCATGTGGTTCCTGGTGCAGCTGAGGAGCTCAATCATGTAAGGATAACTCATCTGTATCGACAAATTCTGCAAAGTAAGGTCATGTGGTTCATGGTACAGCTGAGGAGGTCATTCACGTTGGTATGACACATCTTTGTCGCCAAGTTTTGAAAATAAGGTCACGTGGTTCCTGGCGCAGCTGATAAAGTCATCCACCAAGTTTTGCAAAATAAGGTCATGTGGTTCCTGGTACTGTTCAGGAGATCATTCACATTAGAATAACACATCCGTATCGCCAAGTTCTGCAAAGGAAGGTCATATGGTTCCTGGTGCAGCTGTGGAGGTCATTTACTTTAGGATAACACATCTGTGCCGCCAAGTTCTGCAACGGAAGGTCCGGTGGTTCCTAGTGCAGCGGTGGATTATTAACGTTGGGATTACACTCCTGTACCGCCAAGTTCTGCAAAGGAAGGTCAGGTTGTTCCTGGTGCAGCTGAGGAGGT
Source organism: Lucinisca nassula (assembly GCA_963580285.1). Classification (NCBI taxonomy): domain Eukaryota; kingdom Metazoa; phylum Mollusca; class Bivalvia; order Lucinida; family Lucinidae; genus Lucinisca; species Lucinisca nassula. The sequence goes on along the minus strand of OY757016.1, from coordinate 2,145,313 downwards.
AATTCACTTTCAGATAACACATCTGTGTCGCAAAGTTCTGCAAAGGAAGGTCAGGTGGTGTGCAGCTGATGAGGTCATTCACGTTAGGATAACACATCTGTGTCGCCAAGTTCAGCAAAGGAAGATCATGTGGTTCCTGGTACATCTGATGAGGTCATTCACGCTGGAATAACCCATCTTTGTCGACAAGTTCTGCAAAGGAAGATCATGTGGTTCCTGATGCAGCTGAGGAGGTCATTCACGTTGGGATAACAGATTTGTGTCGCCAGGTTCTGCCAATGAATGTCATGTGGTTCCTGGTGCAGCTGAGGAGGTCATTCACGTCGGGGTAGCACATGTGTGTCGCCAAGTTGTGCAAAGGACCGTCATGTTGTTCCTGGTGCAGTTGAGGAGGTCATTCATGTTGGGGTAACACATGTGTGTCGCCAAGTTCTGCAAAGTAAGGTCATGTGGTTCTTGGTGCAGTTAAGGAGGTCATTCACGTTAGGGTAGCACATTCGTGTCGACAAGTTCTGCAAATGAAGGTTATGTGGCGCAGTTGAGGAAGTCATTCACGATGGGATATCACATCTGTGTCGTCAAAGTCTGCAAAGGACCGTCATGTGGTTCCTGGTGCAGCTGAGGAGGTCATTCATGTTGGAAAACACATCTGTGCCGCCAAGTTCTACAAAGTAAGGTCATGTGGTTCCTGGTAAAGCTGAGGACGTCATTCACGTTGGGATAACACATCTGTGTCGCCAAGTTCTGCAAAGGAAATTCATGCGGTTCCTTGTACAGCTGAGGAGGGTATTCATGTTAGGATAACACATCTGTATCGCCAAGTTCTACAAAGGAAGGTCATGTGGTTCCTGGTGCTGCTGAGGAGGTCAGAATGACCTTGGCCATATTCATGTTGGGATAACACATCTGTATCGCCGAGTTCGGCTGCAAAATAAGGTCATGTTGTTCCTGGTGCAACTGATGAGGTAATTCACTTTATGATAACACCTGTGTATCGCCAAGTTCAGCAAAGAAATGTCATGTGGTTCCTGGTGCTGCTGAGGAGGTCCTTCACGTTATGATAACGCACCTGTATCGCCAAGTTCTGCAAAGGAAGGTCATGTGGTTCCTCTTGCAGCTGAGGAGGTCCTTCACGTTAGGATAACGCACCTGTATCGCCAAGTTCCGCAAAGGAAGGTCATGTGGTTCCTGGTGCAGGTGATGAGGACATTCACGTTAGGATAACACATCTGTATCGCCAAGTTCTGCAAAGGAAGGTCATTTGGTTCCCGGTCGAGCTGAGGAGTTCATTAACGTTGGGATAACACATCCGTGTCGCCAAGTTCTGCAAAGGGAGGTCATGTGGTTCCTGGTGCAGCTGAGAGGATCATTTACGTTAGGATAATACATCTGTGTCGCCGAATTCAGCAAAGGAAGGTCATGTGTTTCCTGGTGCTCTTGAGGAGATCATTCATGTTGGGATAAAACATCTGTGTCGCCAAATGCTGCGAATGAATGTCGTGTGGTTCCTGGTGCAACTGAGGAGGCCATTCACGCTGGGATATTACATCTGCGTCGCCAAGTTCTGCAAAGTAAGGTCATGTGGTTCCTGGTGCAGATGAGGAGGTCATTCGCGTTTCGGTAACACATCTGTGTAGCCAAGTTCTGCAAAGGAAGGTCATGTGGTTCCCGGTGCAGCTGAGGAGGTCATTCACGTTGGGATAGAACATCTGTGTCGCCAAGTTCTGCAAAGGAAGGTCATTTGGTTCCTGGTGCAGCCGAGGGGGGGGGGGGGTGACATGCACGCTAGCTATAGGATAACATATCTGTATCGCCAGGTTCTGCAAAAGAAGGTGAGGTAGTTTCTGTTACAGCTGAGGATGTCATTCACCTCAGGTCATTCACGTTGAGATAACACATCTGTGTCGCCAGATTCTGCAAAGGAAGGTAATGTGGTTCCTGGTGCAGATGAGGATGCCATTCACTTTGAAATATCACATCTTTGTCATTCATGTTAGGATAACTCATCTGTATCGCCAAGTTCTGAAAAGGGAGGTCAGGTTGTTTTTCTCCGGGTGTAGTATATGGAGTGGGGGTTCTGGGACAAAAATAAATTTCATCCCCGCACCCGCAATACGGTGGGGACCACCCACCCAACCCCCGTGTGGGCCCCACCGAGTGGGATGCAATAGAATCAAATATTTGTTTGCACTCTGGCTGCCATATCGCATGTGCAGTACACTCTGGCTGCCACTGGGTTCTGGCACAGAATTTATTCAGACGCTCCATTCAGCCTTCCAACACTGGCACAGATCAATACATAAGTATATAGAAGCACACTCTGGCTGATACAACCACCGTATCTAAGGTAAACAGCCCATAGCAACGGCGCTCATGCAGGAGCGGCGGTGTGTGAGTTTTGGTTTCACTAGGCGAGGTAAATATATTCAGTAAATTGATCCATACATTCTCGAGTTGTTTCCCTTGACATAGAACCACCGTATCTAAGGTAAACAGTCCATACCAACGGCGCTCATACAGGAGCGGCGGTATGTGAGTTTTGGTTTCACTAGGCGAGATAAATATATTCAGTAAATTGATCCATACAGTCTCGAGTTGTTTTCCGTGACATACAACTACCGTATCTGAGGTAAAAAAAACATAGCAACGGCGCTCATACAGGAGCGGCGGTGTGTGAGTTTTTGTTTGAAGTTGTTAACATATAAAATTAGACTGCTGTAGATAGCTCAAAATCGTCCGTTGGTATATAGATTTACTTCACAATGCTCTTTGGTGAAAAAAGCTTGGGCAAAATCAAAGGGCTCTAATATGCTAATTCTTGAGAATGAAAAGGACGGCGTGTGTTATATGTACTCGCCGGTCATGACCAGCCTGCGCTCATTTAAGCTCGCCAACAAGAAATATTCAGATACCACTCGGCTGGGTTTTGTCCAACTCTTCCAACAGCTTGGTACGGGCCGTCATTAACGAAGGCTCTGAGGTGGTCTTTTCATTTAGACAATACTTTAATATAATATTAAAGTATTGTCTAAATGAAAAGACCACCTCAGAGCCTTCGTTAATGACGGCCCGTACCAAGCTGTTGGAAGAGTTGGACAAAACCCAGCCGAGTGGTATCTGAATATTTCTTGTTGGCGAGCTTAAATGAGCGCAGGCTGGTCATGACCGGCGAGTACATATAACACACGCCGTCCTTTTCATTCTCAAGAATTAGCATATTAGAGCCCTTTGATTTTGCCCAAGCTTTTTTTCACCAAAGAGCATTGTGAAGTAAATCTATATACCAACGGACGATTTTGAGCTATCTACAGCAGTCTAATTTTATATGTTAACATATATATAGCAATATGCAATAAAATCTATTTCATTATTTAGCAACTCTGAAAGAAAACCTGGTACCATAATAATCCTAAGTATTGGTACAGATAGGTGCAGACCCAGATCAGACTGCTCCTGAAGCAGTCTGATCACTGTCAACTCTATTTGCCATTCTATCTGTTCCTTTTGGACCCCCCCCCCCCCCTGCTGGACCATGAAACAAATTTGTTAAAATTTTAGGAGAATATTACAGCAATGCCTGGCTGTGTTGAATTTTTAGGATTTTTACAGTAATGGCAAAAAAAACACAAAAAACTCTAATCAGCCATTTTAGCTCACCTAGTCTGTGCAAAGCTTTCGATCGCTACAGAAGTTTCTGTATCTTAAAGGCTTCGATTATTAAAGAAGTGTTTAGATGGGGTGTTGACCTGATGCGGACAAAGAAAGTTAGAATTTACCCTAAAAGCTGAGAAAGGCAAATCCACTAACTGGAAAGAAGGACCTAAAGTCTGATTTTCTTACATTGTTCTTAAATTCTAACCCTTTTTGTACCAAATGGTATCTTCCTCCCTATATATACCAGGAGTCCATTCCAAAGTTAAGGGGCGTCAGGCTGTGTTTTCTTTAAAACTTACTTTGAAAATATCTTAACTTTTCACAAACCATGTAGGCCCTGATCAGATGCTACATTTTGCGGCGTCTGATCTGGGCCTGCACTGTTTGCCAGGGTACCCGTTTTGGGGTTTCTGCTACAAAATGGGTTAACAGCCAAAAAAGAAAATGAAATAAATAAAATAATCCCACAGGTTTAAATCCTGTGCTCTGAAATGGGATAAAAATCCCGCGGGAGTTAATTTCAATGGAGTCAATATTAGTTACTTTAAACCAATAAATTATGCATGTTTTATACATAAATGGACAAAATTATTATAGCTTTGTCCGAACAAAGCAGATTTATTGGAAATAGGAAATTAGTGAAATCCCACGGGAGAAAAATCCTATTTTCATTTTGGGATAAAAATCCCATGGGATTAAAATCCTGCGGGATTTTTTTAAAATAGTTATATTCATGCTTTACTCATTGTAAGCTTCTCTAATTGACCTTATTAATAGAAAAGAGATATTACACCTTCATTCCAGAGCATTTTAAAAAATAAAAAAATCCCGCGGGATTTTTCTCCGTAAAAAATCCCATGGGAGAAAAATCCCGCGGGAGAAATTGAAATTAGAGCAGGAGCAGCCATATTTTTTGTGCATGTATTTTAATGTCCAGTAGGTCCATTTTGATAGTTAAAAGCAAGATTTAAAATTTTGAAATTCTCCCGTGGGAGAAAAATCCCTGATATTTTTATGGGATTTTAATCCCGCGGGAGTGGAGAAAAAATCCCGTGGGATTATTTTTATCCCGCGGGATTTTCAAAAATCCCGCGGGATTTTCACCCTTTCACCCCGGTTTGCCAAGAAACCGTTATGTATATCTTCACCAAATCATATAGAAATAATTTGCATAGATCTAAGCTATTACCTAAATGCATTGAAAGCCACCTAAAAGTGTTAGAAAGACTAGGTGAGTTTGCCTAATTTCTGGTGAGGCAAAAAAAAAACTGGTGGCTGTTTATATAGATTCATAAAGTGAAACACAATGCAGGAGTGTACATGGATCAAGATCGGTACAAGTGAAGCTTGTGGGTAGAGATGTCGAGGAACCTACTGTGCTATCTCTAGAGGTGGGGGTCTCTGGATCTGTCAGGGTTGTGGGGTGGATGTGAAGACGTCCCGTGTGTAAACCATGCGGCGCTACTACCGTCTATAATCAGTACTACCACAAGAAGCGCTATCGCTATTCTTTCCAAAAAGAAGCCAGACGACTTTCCAGGATAATTTTCAATTAGAGAAAAGTTCAATGCATATATATATGAATTATGGCTACTACGGGTGAATTCATAGAGCAGTTACTGGCAGAAATACCTGATAATAATTCGACTCTCCATCACGTGGTTCAAAACATCTTGGATGAGCCTATCCCAGATTCTGTCAAAGGGCGCTTGTTAAAGCCCTTACAGCCTGAAAAATATCGACCTACCCCACCACAACGCAAAAAGAAGGCCGCCAAGAGAAAGGCCATTAAAGAGGAATTTGACCCTATCTCCCGAAAGAAAGTCCTGAGATCCGTGAAGGAGTATCAGGATGAGATCCTGGACTGGTTTACATCTGCTGAGCAGATAAAAGAAAAGCTAGTCTTCAGTCAGACCCCATGGGTCATTGGCGACTTCTTGTGGGGCTGGCAGATGGACGTGCCTGCCAATAATCCTCAAAGTGCAGACCCCAGGACTTTCCTCGAGGCTGTGGTGCCCCAAATCAGTAGCAAGCTCGAGGAAGAGATCGAGGCGCTGGGTGGCGTGAAGTTCCAGTTGTTTCTCCAGATTCAGCTTCGGAAGGACAGCCCAGAGGTAGTGAGGAGTACACAACCCCCGTGCTGCGCCACAAACAGGAGGCCCTTCTCCAGGCCAGCGAAATCAAGGGAGCTCTCGGTAAAACATTCCCACAGATCCAAGAAACACTCGAAAAGTGGTCACAGAGATGGTCTGGCTGGGTTGTAGATCAGGTACAGACCCTTTGGCTGGACATTGCCAGATATAAGCCTCTTCGGGGTAGGTCCTACATTCCTAGCAGAATTAAGATATAAGAAGGAACTGGTTAACATAAAGAACAAGGATCAATACTGCTTTCGATGGACGCTCCGAGCGGCTCCGGCAAATCCGCCACCACCATATCACCCAGAGAGACTATGTTGGTATCCTACCAATGATGGTCTGAACTTTGAAGGGATTGATAGTCCCACACCCATCTCTCAGATCAATAAAGTGGAGCGGCAGAACAACCTAGCCATCAATGTCTTTGGCTGGGACAAGGGCATCACTGTCCTTCGTCTCAGCACACAACCACAAGAGATGCCAAGGATCAATATGCTGCTGATCAGTGCGAGTGAAAATCGCTTCCACTACACCTGGATAAAGAGCATCAACAGCCTCCTCTACAACCAAAGCAAGCACCGTGAGCGCAAGTATTTCTGTGAGCGCTGTTTTCATGGTTACACGAGAGAAGACCTGCTGGATACCCATAAGCTTGAGTGCGAAGGCATCGGCCAGACGGATGTCCGAGTGGAGATGCCAGAAGAGGGTAAGAACAAGCTCACCTTTCAGAACCACCACAAGCAGCAACCAACCCCATTGGTCATCTATGCAGACTTTGAGGTTCTCACCACCAGAATCGAGGGCCCCGAACGCGATCCTACAAAAAGCAACACCCAACGAACACAACAACATGAGGCCTGCAGCTACTGCTATATCGTGGTGCGGTGTGATGGAACAACAAAGCCTCCCGTCGAGTATCGCGGCCCAAATGCAGCAGAGCACTTCTTAAATTCACTCCAGGAGGCGGAGCGCGAGATTAAGAGCGTGTTAGCTAACCCTAAACACAGGATGACACGAAAGGACTGGCGGGCCCATAACAAAGCCGCGACTTGCTATATATGCGAAAAACCGCTAGACGGTGACTCTGTCCGCGACCAGTCATATCACAGGTTAATATCGATGGGCAGCCCACAACGCCTGCAACCTTAAGCTGAGGCTAAGCCCAAAGACCACCGTCATTCGCGTGATGTTCCACAACCTCAGGGGGTACGACTCCCACCTGTTCATGCAGGTTATCTCGAAGGTCGATGGCAGAGTCTCCTGCATCCCCACCAACACAGAAAAATACACCCCCTTCTCTCCCGGGCAGCTCCGTTTCATCGATAGCGCCCATTTCCTGCTAGATTCCCTTGACAAGCTGGTGGCAGCAAACCAGCCGAAACTTTCAAGATCACGTCCCACTACGAACCAGACCAGCGGAGACTCCAGCTCTTGACCCGGTAAGGTGTCTACCCCTACGAGTATATGGACTCCTGGGATCGCTTCGCCGATACCAAGCTCCCTCCGAAAGAGGCATTCTACAGCAAACTCGCAGACGAGCACACCAGCGACGACGACTACACCCATGCACAGAGAGTATGGGAGGTCTGTGGGTGTGGGACCCTGGCAGATGTCTTTGAGGAATTCCGAAAGATCTGCCTAACACAGTGTGGCTTAGACCAAGCACACTACTACACCAGTCCGGGGCTTTCATGGGACGCCCTTCTGAAGAAGACAGGAGTGTAGCTCGAGTTACTTACAGATTATGACCAGCACCTATTCATCGAGAAGGGGACGCGTGGAGGCATCTCAATGGTCTCAAAGCGCTATGCCAAGGCCAACAATCCTATGGTCGAGGAATACGACCCAGAAAAGCCTAGTAGCCACATCCTCTACCTAGATGCGAACAATCTCTATGGTTGGGCTATGAGTCAGCATCTTCCCACAAAAGGCTTTCGGTGGGCGGATGCATCGGAATGCCAGCAGCTCGCAAAAACCATTGCAGAGCAACCTGCAGATAGTCAAGACGGCTTCATCCTAGAGGTGGATTTTGGAGTATTCAACAGAGCTGCACAAGGCACACATCGCCTACCCGCTAGCTCCAGAACGCATGGTGGTCAAGAAGGAGTGGATGTCTTAGTATCAGCACCGACTCTTGGGTGGCGTTGGGGGGGGGGGGGGCCTACCGAGGTCGAAAAGCTGGTCCCAAACATCCGCAACAAGGACCGCTATGTGCTCCGGTATCGGAATCTCCAGCTATACATGTCTCTCGGTATGAGTCTGACCAAGATTCATCGCGCCCTCCGGTTCCAGCAGAGCCCCTGGATGGAGCCCTACATCCGGATGAATACCGAGCTCTGGAAAAAGGCCACCAGTGACTTTGAGAAGGATCCCTTCAAGCTCATAAACAATTCGGTCTTCGGCAAGACGATGGAGAACCTCCGCAGGCGAGTCGACGTCAAGCTGGTCCGCGTCAACGAGGAAGATAAACTCAGGCGTCTCATCGCCAACCCGGCCTTTGCCAGAGCCAACATCTTTGACGATGATCTTGCAGCAATCCAGATGCAAAAGAGCCGTCTAGAGCTCAATCGACCTATTTACATAGGTATGAGCATTTTGGATCTTTCAAAGACCCTGATGTACGATTTCTATTACAACCAGCTCCAGAGGCAGTACGGAGAACGCTGCCTGCTCCTCTACACAGACATCGACAGCCTCCTCCTCGAAATCGAGACAGAGAATGTCTACGAGGACATAGCCAATCACCAGGGCCTCTACGACACGTCCGACTTTCCAGAAGGTCACCGGCTGCACAGCACAGAGAACAAGAAGGTTCTCGGAAAGATGAAGGACGAGTTCGCTGGGCGATCAATCGCCGAATATGTGGGCCTGCGGCCGAAGATGTACTCCATCCTCCAGGCATCTGGAAAGAACATCAAGAAGGCCAAGGGTGTGAGAAAAGCAACTGTCAAGAAGCATATCAGGCACGAGCGGTTCAAAGTGGCTCTCTTTGAGAAGCAAACCTTCCGCCATGGTATGGATGTTATTAGGTCGGAGAGCCATCGCATCTACGGGCACATCTCCACAAGGTGTCGCTGTCGCCCTTCGATTCCAAGCGCTGGATCGCAGAAAACGGAGTTGACACACAGGCTTATGGTTACAAAGATCATATTACACAACAAGAGATGGATGCATTCTTTGAGGAGCTTTGTGGGTCCATCTAAAGAATTATGAATTCATAGGAAGAACAATGGCTCCTAAGAAAGATCTATCCCAGGAAGAAATCCAGGCAACGTCGGAAAGAGAGGAGGAAGCCGAAAGAGAGGAGACAACCGAAAGAGCGGAGACTATCATCGAAGATCTACGCATGTTGCTACGCGACAGCATCGGCCAAGCCAAGTCGCGAACGAAGTTCGCTGCTAATAAACCCTATTGGTTTCATTGGGCGACAGGGCTTGAGATGTCATTTCATCTCAATGTTGGGTAAAAGTCCCACAAAATTGGAAGCAATGTCTCCAAAATGACCTTTACAGTGGAGACGGGACGTTAAACCTCAAATCAAACAAACAAAACAAAACAGATGGGCCGACTATCAAAGAAGTCTATACGTTGATAGGGAATAGTTTGAACCGACTCGAATCCAGTACAGAGAAGGTATCGATAATATTGACGGAGATAATGGTCTCTCTGAAGAGGAAAGCAAGCAATAACGAAGATAACATAATCTCTGAGAATATGGGAAAATCTATTGGAACCTTCTATACCCTACTGTGTGACAACCTTAATCTACTCGAGTCTCGCACAGAGCAGGCCGCAGATTTGTTAGTAGATGTGTCTGCTGCTTTAGACGGAGAAGAGATAGAGCCGCCGCAACCCTCGGTAGTAGAGCAAATGGTGGATACAGCTGAAAGATGGGTATACGTAATTCTGTTCATAGCAATTGTCTGTGGGGTGTTTTCCGTACCAACGAAATTGGTAACTACAGACCCCCACTCATCACCTCGAGAAAGTTCCGAGTCCACCCACCATTGAAAGCTGTAAACCAAACGCGACAACATCAGGCTGACCTGTCTCGAGTGAAACCGAAAAAGAGGAGCGGCTGCGCTCAGCGCTTGAGAGCCCCATCCGGAGGAAGCTGATTGTCCGTAGGAACAACAAGGAGTTCCTCGCGCACAAAGCCGCGCTGAGGTCCATCCTGCAGGTAATACAACACAGGCTCATCGGGCTTGGTCACCGAGCGTCCCAGCCGGTACACATCCAGGGACCATATAGGATCAGTGGCTCGTCGGCGTCCCCCTTCAAGCTCGCCAGGCTGGTACAAATAGCGAACGCCTACACCGGAGGGGATTTTTGTCTCCTCGAGACCAACAGGACGACCAGGAACTACAGAGGAGGGCTTTTGTGTCACTGATCGCACCCTTATAGCCTCAGAGGGCTTTTTGCCTGTCAGTCGGGTGACCTCGCCATTCAAGGCTGACACAACGGCAGGCAAACTTTTCACCCACTCTGTAGACCGCTGACTAGGCTGCACCATCTCCTGGGCGTAATGGTGCCCAAAGAGCCGCTCAGCCAATGTACGATTGAAGCGCCCATCAATGCCTTGGTCCCGATGGCTGTAAACCCGACCGCGCCGAACCTGGACAGAGTGCTTTGCCAACAGCTGGGTGACAGAGCCCATGAACTCACGGCCGGGGTCAACCTGTAGCAATTTGGGCCACTTCAACGCGCTCCGTTTGTAAATCCCAGCCAGGCCATCGGCGACCTCTGTCGCAGTCTTGTTGATCAGGGGCTCAGCCTCCTTGTAACGACTGGCGACGTAAACAACCGTGAGAGCGTAGCGGAATGTTTTCCACCCAACTCGGTCGTGTGGCAGAAAGAGCAGATCCGCCTGGTTTACTTCGTTCGGTGTGGCGATGTCGAATTTTGGCCATGGCATGTGCCGTGGGGTAGGAAGATAGATCTGCCAGATAGCCTGTCTTTTGAGCCAGTCCTTAGCCCGCTGCTCACTCACCTTGGCTGCAGACGCCAGTTTCTCAATGGCAGCGAACCCCTTCCAGTAGCCCTTTGGGCTATAGTATATGGCAGAGAGCTTAATGTCGGCCATTGCTACCAACAGCCTGATAAGTCTCCAAAAAAAAATGAAAAACTAAAACTCACCTCACTACTTAATTACTTGGCGAGTGTGTAGGCCACAAAGCCGGTAGTAGCCATCCCCAGGATGATAAAGGCAATCTCGCGTTCTTTCTGGTCGTCACTCGGTTGGTAAAAGTCGGAGAGCTAGGGCTCGGGCCCCAGGTCAGCAAGGCTTACATTTTTACCGGTTACCTGCGCATACAGGCGCATCGCGTCATCGACGTCTTTGAAGGTTCGAACGGCGTGCCCCAGGCGGCGGAGTTCCTCAGTGATGAAAACAATACGCTCGGTCCATTTTCGAGACCATTCTGCCTGTGCAGCATGTAACTGTTCGACTGCTTTATCGTGACGCTTGCGCTGTTCGTCGACGCCAGAGCTCTTCAAACTTGAGAACAAGTAGTTCGATCCCGAGAATGCCAGGGCGTTCACCAGGGCACCGCCAACGAGCATAGCAATACTTGCCATTTTACCGTCACTCCGTGATGATTACTTCATGTTATCAGCAGGTATAATCCCCTGTTCAATTAGCATGTCTTTGGTTGCCATGGCGAGAGGGACGTCAACTATGGCCATGCCAACATCACGGGGTGTGAAGTCTTGCTTCGGGGGGGGGGGGGCTACCCCCATCACCATCTTGCCAAGCCGGGCGTATCCCACAGCGATGCCAAAGACGACTGCGATATGGTAGAGCGCGTTTACAACCATTTTACCATCAGTTGCCGGGGTTGTCATGGTTGTTGTTATTGCTACGCAATAGTTCGCAACGGACTTCACTCCTTATAGAATGGATCTGGCCGGGTCTCTAATTGTTTCACTCCCCGGGTTTATCCTGTTGCGCAGCAACATGCGCAGATAGCTAACTATTCGACTTTTCATTGTTGCTGTTGCTCTGCAACAATATCACTGTTGCTGTTGCTCTGCAACAACATGTTGCTGTTGCTGTTGTGAAACAACAACGAAGCAACTTGTCGCCGCGATAAGCTCACATGCAGAGCCACTACAGCAATACCATCCGCAAGACAAACCCCGATGATCCATGGTGTCCAGTCTCTTTGTCCTTCTGGCCCGTGATGTTCCTGTTGTTTGCTTTGCAACATGTTGCTGTTGCTCTGAGCAACTTGTCGCCGCGATAGGCTCACATGTTGCAGAGCAACTACAGCTATACCACCCGCAAGACAAACCCCGATGATCCATGGTGTCCAGTCTCTTTGTCCTTCTGGCCCGTGATGTTCCTGTTGTTGCTTTGCAACATGTTGCTCTGCAACAACATGTGAACTAACGGCGGCAACATCGTTAACGGCGCCATCGTTATTCGTGACATGATGTTTTTCTTTGGTTTCCTGAAGCTCCTTGAACAGTCGTTCTTGCTTGACCTTTCGAACGGCGGCGCCGGCACGTCCGACGGCAACCTTTATCGGGTCTTTAGGTTTCGTCACTCTATGCGTTACTGGCTGCGCCAGTTGCGTTGCAACTTGCTCCGCCACTGGCTGCGTTGCATCGTTCGGCTGTTGATCCATCATCGTATTCTCCGCCATCATTGTATGATAAATTGATGGGACAGCAATGTTCAAATCTGGTATGCTTGAGCGTGATTAACGTTGCGGTGAGCGGAGCTAACCACGTGCAATAGCGGTGATAGAGTTCGCTGGCAGCGCCTTAAAATGCGCTACCTAGAAACGGATCGCTTTCAAGATCACGAACGAGCCCTTGTTGGTCCGGGATCGGTACGAACATCCCGACCAGTCCCGCATACAGTCCGAGAGCTGCGTTCGAAATCGTCTTTGACATGTCTGCCCCTAATCGGGCGGAATAACGGGCGTAGAGCCTCTCAACATCAGAGTCACTCAGCTCCTCGACCTGGTCGACGGTCAAGGCCTTTCCGTAAACCACAATTCCGCATTTCCCGGCCGACCCTCCTGCTACTGTTGCAGCGAGCCTTTCGCGGTATTCTTGCACACTGTCATCTTTCCGTGGCTCTGCTTGTTGCTTTGCTGCTGGCTGTGCCATGTCTGGCGCCGCCGGGTCGTCAAGCATCTGGTCTATCAGCTCGTCAGAATCCATTCTTTTGCAACAAGGGCCGGCCTGTCTAAAATGGAGTGCGCATACATGTGCGGCAAACATCTGGATCACCCGAGAAAGGATAAAAAAGTCAGCCAGTGCCATAGCAACAAGCAGCGCCATATGCAGGCTAAGTGCAGCGACTACGGCCGCTACTAAACACATCGATGTTGGTGTTGCTTCGCAACAGCTACGCAACTGCTTCGCAACGGCTATGCTGATTACTTAGTAATCATTAATCACGTAATGATCATTAAATGATAATATAATCGGCGGGTTGATCAGTCTTCAACAAAAGCTTAGCATGTTTTGTCTCGGCTAGCAGCTGCCGCGACAACTCCCGTCCTCGTGCGGGGATCACGTCATTTTCACGCTGACAGTCTTCGAACGAGTCACGATCCTTGCAGTGAAACAAACAGACCCAGCGCGTCTGCTCGCGCAAATCTTTCAAGACGGAGTTGTACTTCTGCGTGAGGACCCAGACAGACTGCCCCGCGTGGCGGCCCGAGAACGCCAGTTCTGACAGCATGTCTTTCTTCTTCGTCAAAGCCCTCTTAGCGCTGCAGTCGTCTATGATGTATAGGGTCGGTTCTCCCTGGAACACCAGTTAAAACGCTCGCAAGTAGTCGTGAAGGCGCTTACCGGGGTCTATAACGTAAATCTCAGGGTCCGTCCAGATCCAGGGGCGCTGCTGATACGTTCTGTTGTACCGTATGGTGGGACACAAAACGTACTGAAATAACCCCTAGTAGGGGCCTTCAAGCAGATCGAGGATAAAAAACGTTTTTTTTCCGCACCCAGCCTGCCCGCTGATTGTGGCCGAATGGGCCGTGCGCGGTAGGAACTCAATTAATCTTTGATTAATTAACCGTTCCTCCGCAACATTAATAAACCGCTGAGACGAACCGGCCATCTTCGATGTAAAGCTGTGCATCCATGATGACGTAGAGGTAGATGTTCAATGCGCCAGCAGCCTCGGCTTTTTTCGTTATCTGGATGGTCATACCTTCGCTGGCATTCTCTATCCGTCTGCCGGAGCCTTGGAGCCGGTCGTCGTCGCTTGTCCTGAGGTCAAGCCACAGCGCGTACTTGCTGGTGAGATATTCTGCAAGGCTGACGTCGGCTAGGGCCAGGTCTTTTTCGACCATTGCCACTTCAGGGTGTCGCTTGCTGCCGCCTGGGAAGAGCTTCCTCGCTTCATCAAACATCTGGTAAGAGCGCATCCCTTGGCTGAAGAGTTGGTTGGGGATCCCCTCGATGGTGACCTCGACCTTGGTGATTTTCGGATTATAGAAGGCCTCAGTGTCGCGAGCGAAGGGCTGTTGCGCGGCTTCATCCTCAAAGAGAATCAGGATGCCCTTCATGCTGCGGGCGGGCACGTTGTGATTGATATTCCAGAGGGTGTCGCTCTTGTCTTTGCCGATTTTGCGTTGCCGCAGTATCCGGTCATACAGAATCGAAATGCGGCTTCTGTACAGGTTGTTGATCATTTGGGCCAGCTCTGGCAGGGTGACCATGTCATATCAAGACAAATGTTTCCAATGTCGAAAGAGGCGCCTTTGCCTGTGGCCTGGGTCACACGGTTGTAGTCGTTGAACGTGAGCTCATACTCGAGCCGATCGCCCAGCGCGCTCTGGTAGAATGGCATGTGGCTCTCGGGCAGCTCGAAGTCCAGTGGGCTGTAGAAGCGATTACCGAAAGTATCGGCGACGGCTTTGTACGCTAGAACCGACTCGTGTCTGTCCCCAGCATTGATTCGGATCTTCGTCGTATTTCGTTCATTCGACGTATCAATGCCTTGGTACTGGCCATTTTTCCTCTCTGAAGCCCTCCTCCAGAGATCGCAGTAGCAGTGGTACACGTCACTGTCGTCGATGCTGAGGACCTCGTTCCCCGAAATTTTAATGACGGTCTTTTTCACGAGGGCGCGGCCAAGGTTCTGAACGAAGGTCCGATTGGCATCTTCGCTGTGCAGCGTGATCGTGAAGGCCAACCTCGCGGTCCCGGGGACGATGACATCATGTTTGGCGAGGTTGGGGAATCGAACCAGAAGCTGCTGGTTCGGTACGATCGTGCTGGGGTTGTTAGTTATCGTCACCGATTGCCTAACTCATTTCACCCCAAGGGTTCGCGGAGGCATCGGTAGGGGTCAAGCTTTCGTCCGTACTTGCTTGATTACATGGTGTCAATTTCGTTGACAACTCGACAAAGTAGAAGCAAAACAAAGATCAGGAATCGATACAATTAACTTACTCCACCCATCAAAGACACCAAAGGGAAAGAAACACAAACATTAAGCGACCAGACCATAATGGAAACCTAAACAAATGAAAGCCATAAGGACAGCTACTTTCCCACAAAATGACCATATGGCCATCCAAAATAAAAAGACACAAGTGATACACACAGTAAGTAACAAACAACACCATAAATAAACCGCCACAGAAGAACCGCCTTGGAACAGTCAGTGGAATGATTTCCACTGGGGGGCTTAAATCGATTTTACGTGGCCACAATCCTCGCCATTACTTCCGTCGCGATTTAGACAAATAATTTGTTCAGTCCGCATGACAAAGTCTGTTTTAAACATGCGCGACAACCTTCAAATGCACAAACATTATGGCTGACTTTGAAACCCCCACGTTCGAAGACTGGCTCGACCCTTTTAGTGACGCCGTCGATGACAGGTTCAACCTGCAAGACGCTGTTATGGACCCACCACCAGACGTCGAGCAAGGACTACGCGCGGCCGGGGACAATCATCAGAACCTCCGAGGCGAGTTAAGACGGACAGCACTTTCTGACCAGAAGAGGCGTCTGGTCGATACTTTCTACAAAGAAGTGAGACGTGCCTATAAGGGGTTGCGCCTCGAAGGCTGTATCGACTATGACCAGTTTGGGATTGATGACGACGGTAACACACTCTACTGGACCCCCGGCGACAAAAAGATTCCTATCACTGCGACAAGGGGAGAATTCCGGTTTCTGGCTCTGTCCACACTGGCCTCGAAATATGGAACAGGCGGCATAAATGCAATTCAGCAATCACTGGGGCTCACTGACTATAAATCGAATATGCCGCGTCTCAACAAAAAGGCTGTCGAAACACTCCAAAAGGCAGAGGAAACCCTCCCAAAAATATTGAATCCATCGAGATGACAGAGCTGCCCGGCGTAGCCCACGACGTTATTGGAAATGCCGAGACCGCATTGAAGACAACTGATGATCAGCCTATCAACACCGCGTGGGTCACCCAGGCCAGAAGAGAGCTTGCTGGGCTTGAAAAGGCTATGACTCGAACCCGAGACGAGCTCGTGAACAACCTGGCAAAGCTCTCGAAGGTCAAAAGCCGGAAAACCGAGGTTGAAAAACACTTGGCCCGGGAGCAACAAAAACTGACGGAGACGAACGACCCCGAGACGCAGCAGGAGAGTCAAGACCGAATCAGAAAGCTTAAGGGCGATCTCTCTGACATCGACCTTGAAAGACAGTCGATGCTCGAAGCCGTCTCTACAAACAGAAAAGCTCTCCGGTCCCAGATCTCCCGAATCCGTGGGACGTTCAGGAAGCTGCTCCATGAAGACAAGACGCTGGCTGAGCGAATACGGACACTCTTCCGCGAACAGGGGATAACGATCGTGAGCATCCTTACAGCGGTTGGGATGGCAATCTCGACCCTAGTGCTTGCGCTCACCGGCGGCGGAAGTGTACCGGCTCCAGCTCCAAAGCCACCCAGCAAGGGCGGAGTCAAGGAGTGGGTAAAAAAGCACCTACAGTCCGTCGGGCGTGCCCTGGCCAATTTGGCCGACAAGACCGCGGCTGCCCTGCCCTGAAGCATCGGGTCCATCGTCTCGTGGCTTTTGAGCACGCCAGGGAAGGCCGCTTCATGGCTCGCAGATAATTTATGGGCCTTGGTCATCAGTGTGTGTGTGGGGGGGGGGGGCTTCTTCTCGTGGCTGCAAGGGACTGTCTAGCGAGACCGCACATATCACTCCGTGATAAACCAAAGCGCCACTAGGCCGAGTGCAATCCCTGCGACTATGAGATCTGTTTTATTCTTCATGGTCGAGACCGGATTTCCAGTCTGCTGGCGGAGGAACCGCGGCAGACGTAGGCAATCTTTCTGGTGGTGGCCCTGTGAGTACTCGCGGATCGGTCCCGGCTGGTGAGGCAGTTTTCCCCTGGAATGTCATTGAGCTGCCAGCACTGCTGGCGCTGATCGGTGCTGCCTCGTTTATTCCTGGGTTGTGGCCGATGACCGCCTCTGACCCCGCTATTTGGATTTGGTTATTATAACCTTGGACATTGCCGGGATAGAGTGCCATGTCGCTCGGCATCAAGTAGAGCGCTCTCCCGCAAACGTAATCCAGTGGTGTGGATGCATATTGCAACGTCTTTTGATAGCGATCGATGCTGCTGGGGATGCCGACGGGTGAGGCGATGGAGTCTTCGAGATTCGCCGTAAACTGCGTTTGGACGTCGAACCCCGTCCCGACTTTGAGAATGTTGGAACGGGTTTGAGCTTGCGCTCCCTAGATTGCCCAAACGTAAGTCCGAATCGGGGCGTTGAGGCGCTCGACACCCGCATGCGTGAACCCTTCTGGTTTATCTAATAATGAAATATCCACATTATGGCGTATGGCATCCTTCGGGTGAAAGAAGGGGCCATCGGAGCTGTGATCACTGCGGAATTTCCCGGAAGGGGTCATGAAGGTACTAAAAGATCCGAGACCTTGACACCCGTAGTCCAGCTTTTGCCTCCAATCTGTAGAAGGCGAAACGGCGAACGGCTCGCAAAGCCGCTTGTAGGCCCAGAAGTTATCGTACCATGAATAGGACTCGTCCCAAGGGTGGGCGAGTTTTAGTTCCTCAAACAGACGCCTCATCGTATACTAGACATGAAAGCAATACAGGCGTGCAAGAAGGGCATCTCCGCTTGGAGATGGTCCTGGAATAAAACACCACATCCGGCGGTTGCGCACCAAACCGCAAAGTTCAGCTGGCACTGCCGCCAGGTGAAGGGGACGTGCTGCCAGCTGTCCCACGCCTTGTTTGCCTTAGTGACGTCCCCGGTAAGCGGAGGGTTTTGATAATCGACGTAGACGTCCGGGTACTTGGCAAGGAAGTGACTTCCCTTATCCTCGACCATTATACTAAGGTGGGCGCCCCTGCTGCTGACTCCTTATATTTGAAATGGCCGCCTGGCTGATAATATGCCGAGCTATGAAACGTAAACGCCTTTGTATCCATACCCAAATTTGGTGTTGTTGTGCTGTTCAAGTTAATAATTTTATTATTATGTACATCACACTCACTGACGTTCAAAATGATGTGCCAATCAATCTTGCCAGGACCCTGTCTGTGGGTAAGCGAGAGATTGCTCTCTGCGAGTTGACGTATTATCACTGGTGGTACAACATTTGCACGGCGAAAAGGAACAATAAGGTCTCAAATAACAAGACTGAAAAAAATAATACCTGACGGGTATTATAACCTCTGTGAGTTAAACGAAAAGGGGTTTCAACGGTTGGGCGCCGAACTCACTCTAGATGAACCCTCTGGTCTACTGCATTTGATAGTAAAGGCTGGAGAAGTTATAACAATGAATCGCGAATTAGCTAATCTCTTAGGCTTTTCCGACAATACTTTCAGACCTCGTCCCCCTACCTTTACCCTTGTCAACAAGACCTAAAAAGGAATGCACCCCGCCCCCAGACGTTCACTGCAGAGAAGCCACACAAGCTGGCCGTCCATCGTGAGGTCTGCTTTCACCTTGCTGAGTAAGTACTTCAGACAATCTACACAACGGTCGACCCTCTACACTACTTAGATCCATCCCTGTCGAGAACGAAAAGTGTGGATCTGGAAGAACTGAATCATTTCCTGTCTTACAGTACAAGAGGTTGTCGTCAGGGCCTATTTCACAGCTGACTATCTCACTTAGAGATACAAACGGGGAGATGTTACCATTCGAGTATATGAGCGGCCCCGGTGGGATCAGAAAATGCCCTGGGGTGGCTTTAGCTGATCTTGGTGATACTGAGGGATTCGATAAGGACGGGAAGGAAGACCGATTGTATGCCTTCCAGCTCTCTAAGGGGGTCTACAAAAGAAAAGAGGTCGCCCAACCGGGGTCATTGAAATTCGGTGATCTCAGCGACGTAGATACCTCACATGCCGTTCCAAAGCTGGTTCATACGCTGACCTTCACTGGTAGCAAGTGGGTTGCTTTTGCGGACCCCGTTTAACAAACTGGGTGGCTTATCGACATCAAGATAGCGTCTCCGTACGTTGTGACTGGAAAACAGCACAAAATCAGAAAAGTCGTAAATAGTGGCACTCGGTTGTGTTCGTATATCCCCGGGACGAAGAATATTGTCATTTCCGAAGATAACGTGCTGAAGACAAGCAACAACCGGCGAGGAATCCTGAAAATAGTCTACGAATTCTCCCAAGCGGGACTCATTGGTATGGACTTACCAACATCATCAATCATCCTTGATCTAATTCTCAGAGATAGACCTGACGACTTTGTTGATGTGCTACCCGGCTTCAAGCTCATATGGCCACGGACACATGCTACTAAGGAGGTTGAGGTTCACATAGTTGCAAAAAGTGGGACTGCTCCTGAAGTACAGTTCACTCTTGATGGAATCCAACACCAGGCTGATTACCGTCATTTGGATATAAATAATATTTTTATAGGCCCAGTGTCTCTCAAAAGGCTACGATTTACGCCTAGTGCGCTCACAGCAGACCAAACTATGGTCATTATTAGCCAGTAGTCTATTTAAAGATATTTAAACCCACCCAGCTCGAGGGACCTCTACCCCGGACTTGAAATCTGAGATAATCACCGACTTCAGATATTTATGCCCTTTTCAATAAGTTACATTCATGTAGAGCGAAAGGTTAGATCATATAAGTATGATGACTCTCTATCCAACGCTTGATACTGGCGACAAACACCGCCTTCAGCACGTGGCGGAGGTCAAATTCTGTCTCGAAAAAGAAACGAGACTTCAGAGCCTCGCTGTACAAGAAATACAGACGTGGGGCTAATGTTGTTGATGGGACTGATACCGCGCTTACTGCGACTAGCGTTGGGCTAGCGACTTCTGGGGTCGGATTGCTCGCAACGATCATCGCGACGCCTGTCGCCATTGGCCTTCAAGCTGGGGCGATTGTGTGTGGGTTGCTGGGATCGGCGGGAAATTTATAGGCCGAAGGCTCTAGGCGAAAGCAAAAAAAAAAAAAAAAAACGATGAGATCCGGGTCCTGGCTGAGTCGAAGCTAAACTCAATCGCAGACCGCATTTCAGTCGCCCTGATATCTGAAACAGAATTTCTCCTGATTCTGTGTGAAATCGATAAATACAATCAGATGAAAGATGAAATTCGTGGACGCCACAAACAGAGTCTTAGTTTATCAGAAGACGAAAAAAAAAGAAGTTGTTTCAACGTGCGAAAGACGAGGCGTTAATGACGGCCCGTACCAAGCTGTTGGAAGCGTTGGACAAAACCCACCCGAGTGGCATCTGAAAATTTCTTGTTGGCGAGCTTAAATGAGCGCAGGCTGGTCACGACCGGCGAGTACATATATCACACGCCGTCCTTTTCATTCTCGCGAATTAGCATATAAGAGCCCTTTGATTTTGCCCAAGCTTTTTTTCACCAAAGAGCATTGTGAATTAAATCAATATACCAACGGACGACCTTGAGCTATCTACAGCAGTCTATTTTTATATGTTAACAACTTCAAACCAAAACTCACACACCGCCGCTCCTGAATGAGCGCCGTTGCTTTGGACTGTTTACCTTAGATACGGTAGTTGTATGTCACTGGAAACAAATAGAAAATGTATGTATGGATAAATTTACTGAATATATTTAACTCGCCTAGTGAAACCACAACTCACACACCCCCGATTCTGTATGAGCGCCGTTGGTATGGACTGTTTACCTTAGATACGGTGGTTGTATGTCAAGGGAAACAACTCGAGAATGTTTGGATCAATTTACTGAATATATTTACCTCGCCTAGTGAAACCAAAACTCAAACACCGCCGCTCCTGCATGAGCGCCGTTGCTATGAGCTGTTTACCTTAGATACGGTGGTTGTATCAGCCAGAGTGTGCTTCTATATACTTATGTATTCACACTGGTCAATACATACGCACAGGCTGCGTAGCGGTCGCATAGGCTTCGTATTTTGGACGCATAGGCTTCGACGAAAAATGGCGGATGACAGTTCGTCAATGCAGGTAAGAAACGGTTTTTACGTCAAACTAAATGTTGTATAGCGTTGTCCAATACTGACATCTGCCTTACGGACCACTTTATTAACGTGCGGCTTCGTCTGTTGCAAGAAAAAGTTTGAAAAACGGAATATAGAAAAATAGACCCCAAAAGAAAATTGGCATTCAACACAGATTCACCTGTAGTTTCACTTTGGCCCGGTCGCCCATGTAACTACACGTTTTTGGCTGGTGTTCTGGCCGATAAATTGTGAATAATGATAATGAAATCGAAAAGCTAACATGCAACTTTCGTCACATCTTTTGCGAAAAAGAAAAATCATGATATTTCGATACAACGAACGTAGCTTCGTTACCTATTACAACGCAGAGGCTGCGAACTAAATTTGAAAGCCCTGAATTATGCAGTATAATAACGAATAATATTAAATTAATATCGAGAAATGAGCCAACCAGCGTTAGTTGATGATGCTAAAGACATTCTGCATCATTTATACCAAACACATTTTCATTCTCAGCTATGCAAATACAACATTATGATTCGAATGCCAAAATCTGTCAAGTTACAATTATTTACACTACCGTTCATAAACTTGGTAAGTCTTCGCCAAATCTGTTAAGTATTCAGCCGAATAATATTTGCACTGTATGAATTTCTGTCGTGTTTTTATAACAACGCACGTGGCTTAGGAATTTACGACGTGCAGGTTACAGAGATGGGCAGACGCATTACGAAAACACGCCTATTAAAATACCACTAAAAAGATAAAAACATTCAGATAAATCATCCTGATAGTTTTGATATTTCTGCTCGCCCGGGCCAGGCGGTTCTAACGCGTATCCACAATCTGTGTTTCTGAGAATAAATAAGGAAATATAATAAATGCAGAAAATCTGTCAATGCACACTACCGTTCATAAACTTGGTTAGTCTGTCTTCGTCAAATCTGTTAAAGGAGACAGGAAAGCGATAATCTGTTACAATAAATAGGTAAACATCAATAAACCCTTTCTCCTACTGAATACTACAGGTTTCCAAGTGGTCTGATAAGGATTTTATCACTGTGTAATCTCCAGCCATTTACTCTGCTAAAGAACTGACCTTGAAAATTCCAATTAACCACAGATATGCCCTGACGTCATCCATGAGGAATCTAGAAGCTTGGTGTGTACTGAATGGGCAGATGTAGCAATGTTGAGGTTTAAAACAGAAGCTTAAAATGGAGCAAAATAAGCAAGAACTGGCCACTCTTTGAGGGGACTTCACTTTAGATATTCAACCTTATATGTTTGAGTCCAGGGAAACTTGTGATCAGGAATTTAGTGAGGGAAGCAGCAGCTCTGAAGATAGCTATCTTACATGTCAATCACAACAACTGTCGTCTGCATAGTCATCTGCTGCGTTCATTAAATGTTACCTGAACCAATCTAAGTCTGATCCAGTCTGATCTTGGTCCACACTGTTTGCCTATAAGCGAAAATATTATTTAAAAAAAAAAAAAGAAAAAAAAAACTTTAAGAAGATGCAGCAGACAGTATAACCAGGGGCCATTTTACAATTCAGGTTTTTCTTACGGTTGATTCCACCCATGCGCACTCATGAGCACTCTTAAAATGGAGATAGCAGTCTTCATTTTTGATTGAGTGTTTATGGATTTGCCTAACTGATATAGGAAAATGAAGCAGCAAACAAAGTAGCCAAAGCTAGCCATTGGCTCCAGATGAATTCGGCCTAGGTTGGTATCCCTAACGAACGGTTGTATGTCAATTCATTATTGGTAGAGAATCCTCTCATGTCACAGCGCATGACTCAGTGGAATCTTTTTGTTTGTGTTGATGTTAACGTCCCCGACAACATCATTCAGGTCATTTTTGAGACATTGTTTCCGAATTTATGGGATTTTTACCCGACACTGAGACGAAATGACATCTCAAACCCTACCGCATATAAAGCATACTTGCAATTGCTAAATATGAATGACCCGTTTACTTTTTGAAAAGACAAATACTAGTTTTTGGGTCGATTATTTATCAATCGCCACAAAGTAAAAAAACTTGCAAGTAGCTCTACAGTGCTTAAGTCCACGTGATTATCACTGATTGGTCGGAAATCCAGGGATCTTGTATATAGAAAAACAGCAGCGTTTATTTTTCTTCGAAGAGAGGTCAGCGTGTTGCGTAATACGGAAATCCATAGATCATGGATTGGGTTTTTCAAACAGTGTATGTCCAGATCTAATGCCGCAGAACGCGGCGTCTAATCAGGGTCTTCACTGTTTGCTCACATCACATGAATTGAAGGGCCAAACGCAGCGTCTTATCAGGGTCTTCACTTTTTGCTTTAAACTGTAGTTTAAGGGTTAAAGGAAGCAGTTTAAATCCATAAGTAAGCATCCAGCCGACAGACTTTCTTAAAAAAGTAAATCTTTGGGCCGGAGCCGTCTTAGAGTTATGAAAGGGCCGTAAAGCAAAAACATTTTTATCTATCTTATCTTATTATATCGAAGAATGATTTCACGAAATGGGTTACTTAAATCATTGCAAGCAAGTATTTTTCTGAATTTATATTCTAAGTCACTATGAAATTCAGATTCTGATAGGCTATTTTGCAGAAGACAATCTGGTTAGCAAAAAATTATGATGTAAGGACAGAGATTGAAAATAGATCTGAGATAAAGAAAAGTCTTGTATTTTTTTTTCTTCTTTGATCCTACAAAGGCTAGAATTAGCTTATATGTTTACTGTTTAATGAGCAGATGCTTCTGTTTTATCGGAAACGAAGACTGGGATCAGACAGTGCAGGCACGATTAATGAACCTTCGCTGAAGTTTTGTAGGAGCTGCATGTATTCCATTGAAGCATTTAAATAGAAGTCGGAGAATCACGAAAACATGCCTATATAATTCTGACCCCCTTAAATCCAACTTTTATATAGAAAAACTGAGCTTTAAAGGGATATACATTGTTTTCCTTATTTCTTCTCAGAAATACAGATTGTGGATACGCGATAAAACAGCCTGGTCCGGGCGGTTGTAACAAGTTCCCACTATGTCTTGAGCAGAAATATTAAAACTATCAGAATGTTTTATCTGAAAGTTTTTTTTTATCTTTTTTAGTGGTATTTTAATAGGCGTGTTTTCGTAATGCGTCTTCCCATCTCTGTAACCTGCGAAGCCACGTGCTTTTTAATAAACACGACAAAAATTCATACAGTGTAAATATTATTTGGCTTAATACTTAACAGATTTGACGAGGACTTGCCGAGTTTATGAACGGTGGTGTTAATAATTGTAAATTGACAGATTTTGTGCATTCGCCTCAAAATGTTGTACATGTATTTGCATAGCTGAGACTGAAAATGTTTTCGGTATAAATGGTACAGAATGTCTTTAGCATCACCAACAAACGCTGGTTGACTGATTCCTCGACATTAATTTAATAGCATTCGCTATTATTCTACATAATACAGGGCTTTCAAATTAGTTCGCAGACTCTGTGTTGTAATAGGTAACGAAGCTACGCGCGTTGTATCGAAATATCAAGATTTTTATTTTTCGCAAAAGATATGACGAAAGTTGGATATTAGCTTTTCGATTTCATTATCGTTATTCACAATTTATCGGCCAGAACACCAGCCAAAAACGTGTAGTTACATAGGGCGGCCGGACCAAAGTGAAAATATAGGTGAATCTGTGTTGACTGCCAAATTTCTTTTGGGGTCTATTTTTCTATATTCCGTTTTTCAAACTTTTTCTTGCAACAGACGAAGCCGCACATCAATAAAGTGGTCCGTAAGGCAGATGTCAGTATCGGGAAATGCAATACAACACTTAGTTTAAAGTAAAAACAGTTTCTTACCTGCATTGACGAACTGTCATCCGCCATTTTTCATCGAAGCCTATGCGTCCAAAATACGAAGCCTATGCGACCGCTACGCAGCCTGTGCGTATGTATTGACCAGTGTGGTATTGATCTGTGCCAGTGTTGGAAGGCTGAATGGAACGTCTGAATAAATTCTGTGCCAGAACCTAGTGGCAGCCAGAGTGTACTGCACATGCGATATGGCAGCCAGAGTGCAAACAAATATTTGATTCTATTGCATCCCACTCGGTGGGGCCCACCCGGGGGGTGGGTGGGCGGGCCCCACAGTATTGCGGGTGCGGGGATGAATTTTTTTTTGGTCCAGAACCGCCACTCTTTATACTACTCCGGGTACTCCGCTTTTCGCTCATCTCTGATAAACGATCTCGAAATAAATGAAATGATATTGAAATGGCCGTAAAACGAAACCGAAAAAAAAGACATCCGTGAAGAATGGGAAAATGGCTAAAAAGTTGGTACAGAAAAAATCCTATATTCAGAACCCCTTTGGGATTGTCTCAAAGTGGTATTTATCAGACCACCTTTTGGACTATCCAAAAGTGGTCTTTCAGACCACCTTTGGAACTATCCAAAAGTGGTCTTTAAGACCACTTTTGGACGGTGGTCTTTAAGACCACTTTTGGACGGTCCCAAAGATGGTCTCTTGATAGAGGACATTGGGTGAAAAGGCCTCAACTCACCCTTTACATAGATATATACAGAGACTTTGCGTCAGTGGTCACCCAGTTAGCGCATATTGGAAACACTGCTCAGCAGCTTACACGGTATCATCTGAATGCAGTTTCTGCCTAAAAGAACAACGTCTTTTGCGATGTACATGCTTCTGGTTGTCTGAGGCTGGGCTTCATAAGAGACAATTAAGTCTACTATATGCTGTCCTCAGCAGTAATGTCATCTGAGGCTGGGCTTCATCAGAGACAATTAAGTCTACTATATGCTGTCCTCAGCAGCTATGTCATCTGAGGCTGAGCTTCATCAGAGACAATTACAGATAAGATTGAGAAGAACTTTACAGCGCACACGCATTTGTTTCGCATTTGTAACGCGCGAGATTCGCACTCGATATTCACGCGTTTCACTTGCGAATGACATTTTAGCCAATCAATTGCTTTTATGAATAACGCGATATTGCGTGTAAATCGCGATTGTTTACCAGCCAATCAAACATGAGTGTCGAAAACGCAGATAGTGCACATTCACAGACTGCTTCGCGTTTCAAAAGCAACCAATCAGTACCGCGTAACTATTTCACACTTATCCTTTTTTGTTTCGTTTTTCTATTTCTTCAAATTTTCCTTATTCCAGATATTTTTTTTCCAGTTTGAACATAACAAATCGGGCGGATTAGTCAATTATCCATTTAAATTTGCCTGGGGGTAAAGGGTAAAATACAGGTACTGAGTCGTGATTGAAGTTGACTGTCAAAATGCAGGATGTTTATTGACCAAAAGTTTTATGACAGCCAGGTGCAACAGGGGGGCTATAAAGAAAGCTGTTTAAAACAACATCTCATTATCGTAATTTATTCTAGGTGTCCGAAATAATCAGTGTTCTTTCACTCACAGAAGCGGCCCAATTTTCAATTAATTATTTTTGTAATTTTCATTTATTTTGTTTAATTAACTCGGAGAATCAAGTTGCGTTTTCATCGATATTTATTTGGAAATGCATGAACCTTTTGCATAAAATGTAGGCCCTGATCAGAGGCCTACGTCTGCTGCGTCTGATCTGGGTCTGCATGGTTTTTGCCATTTGGCAACAAATGGAATCTTCCACCTTGTTAATAGAGCAAGTCAATTTCAAAAATAAAGAGCATGAAGTTTTGTTTTCTTTGTTTATTTGGCAAACCGAGTAGGTCCTGATCAGACGCCTACTTCTGCTAGGTCTGATTTCATCTTGTAAAAAGCACAAGATCGTTTCAAAATTTAAGAGTGTGAGGGTGTGTTTTCTTCAAAATTTATTTTGAAAATATTTGAAGCTTTTGGAAACAATGTAGGCCCCGATCAGGTGCCTATTTCTGTTGCGTATGATCTTGGTTTGCACAGTTTGCTAATTGGCGCCAAATGACATCTTCCACTTTGTAAATAGCACAAAACCATTTCGAAATATAAGAGTGTGAGGTTGTCTTTTCTTCAAAATTTCCGAAATAATTGATGTTCCGTCACTCACAGAAGTAGCTCATTAATTTAATTACTTATTGCTATAATTTTCATTTATTTTGTGTTTATTAACACATTTGTTTTACCAAATGGAATTTTCCACCTAACATACATTTTTTCGAATTTTTTGGGGGAAATAACTGAACATTTGGTAAATTTCTATAATCTAGGCCCTGATCAGACGCCTACTTCTGCTGCGCCTGACCTGGGGCATTTTTACTATTACCATTTTTCCCATCTTCTTCAAAATTTAATAAATTTGGAAAAAAATGCCTGAACTTTTTGCAAACAGTGTAGTTCCTGATCAGACGCTAATTCTGTTGCGTTTGATCTGGGTTTGCACTTTTTGCTAATTGGCGCCAAATGAAATCTTCCACCTTGTAAATAGCAAAAGAAAAGTTCAAAATTTAAGAGAGTGAGGTTTGTTGTTTTCAGAAATGTTATGAAAATGTCTGAAGCTTTTGGAAGCAATGTAGGCCCTGATCAGACGCCTAGTTTTTCTGCGTCTGAACTGGGCCTGCACTGTTTGCCATTTGGCGCTAAATTTTATGAACTTTAAGAAATGTGCGTATTTCAGCCTTTACCTTTTCCTTATTTTTATTTATGTGCTTATATATTCATTTATTTGTCTTTGATCCAAACAGAGATTGTTGGAACTTCATTGCGAAAATACGCCTACACAAATCTATTGAATTTTTAACATCAAAACTGAACATTTTCCGTTATTTTAATATTTCTGCACAAGACATAGGTTGTTGTACTCGTTAGAACCGACTCGGCGAGGCGGTTCTGACGAGTACCCACAATCTATATTTTGTGCAGAAATAAGAATATATACCCCCTTAAATTCCAATTTTACTGTTTAAAAGTGGGGATTAGCGGGGTCAAATATGTAAAGGTGTGTTTCAAGATGTGTTAGAAACACCATAAACAGCCATTAAATGGCGGTTCTGATGAGCGCCCACAAACAAGTAAATAGACGTGACTTGTCAAACAAATATCCCAGGATAAACGATTACCCTCTTGGTTCCCTACACAATATGCATCAGAATACCCCGAGTGTTTATTATCTCTAAACTGCCAGACATTAGGGTGTTATGCAATCCAAAATATGTCCTTAAGTGTAAATATTATTGTGTGTGTTTATCCGAAGAAATCACTACTGATAAGAGAGGCCGATACCGCCATTAATTTGGGAATGAATAAACAAAAATTAAAATAAAGAATATTGGTCAAACATACGAGCTAAGAGGATTTTGATTGGTCCGGTTTATCTCCGCTTACCTGTCTTATTCTTATTGGTTGGAATTATCCCGCAAAGAAACGCGTATTGAGTTAACCTAACGCGTTACGAATAATCACTTTCATTGGCTGATATTAAACGCGTTGCAATCGCGTATGAACGCGATGAACCGCGTTTTGAAACCCGAAAATTTTACACGCACGCAATGCGCGTATGTCCCGCGGACAAAACGCGAAAATGGTTAGGTTCTTCTCGAGCGTATCTGTAAGTCTACTTTATGCTGTCCTCAGCAGTAATGTCATCTGAGGCTGAGCTTCATAAGAGACAATTAAGTCTACTATATGCTGTCCTCAGCAGTAATGTCATCTGAGGCTGAGCTTCATAAGAGACAATTAAGTCTACTATATGCTGTCCTCAGTAGTAATGTCATCTGAGGCTGAGCTTCATAAGAGACAATTAAGTCTACTATATGCTGTCCTCAGTAGTAAAGTAGAAGTAAAACAAAGATCAGGAATTGATACAATTAACTTACTCCATCCATAAAAGACACCAAAGGGAAAGAAATACAAACATTAAGCGACCAGACCATAATGGAAACCTAAACAAAGGAAGGCCATATGGGCAGTTACTTTCCCACAAAATGGCCATATGGCCATCCAAAATTAAAAGACACAAGTGATACACACAGTAAGTAACAAACAACAACATAAATAAATCGCCACAGAAGAGCCGCCTTGGAACGGTCAGTGGAAGATTTCCACTGGGAAACCCAGTTTCTACAAGAACTTGTCGACTGTAGCTAGCATTCTATAGCGTAAAATATGAACTGCCTTTCATGAGCCAGCCCTTAGTAGCTATGAGTGTATTAGAGACTTTCTGGACTGAATTTTATATCGATGGCATCGAGACAAAGGATTTTTTTCTCCAAAATACAGCTTTAGATACGTCTAAGTTTCGGGGAGTAGTGGCTGTCCATTTCACCCTCGTAGCGAAACGTTTTACGTCCAGATGGGCGGAGACCCCCGCCAAAAGGGGCTTGAAGAAATATATGGCTGCATGATGCTTCCACGCAGAACTGAATCCGGCCCGCACACTAGTACTGGTAAACCGCTTAGAGGATCTAAGCCTGTCCAGGAACCGCGGTGCGAGGTGGACCGTCCATGCTAATAAACCCTATTGGTTTCATTGGGCGACGCCGGCCCCGTTGGCTCAGTCGGATGCGCGTCTGACTGGTGATCAGGAGGACGCGGGTTCGACTCCCGCCGAGGTCGGCAACATTCTTTCGTGGAGATTGATCATGAAATCTTTTCTACGGTCATTTTCTCCCTTCCGCTGATTCAAGAAGGGCAGTTGTCAGTTTCTGGCGAAAGAATGTGCACTGTACTGGTTAACCGCTTACGTATAAGCCTGCCCAGGAAAGTGTTAATAGGTAAACTGACCGGCTCAAAAATGACCTAAATAGTGTTGACTGGGCCGTTAAACTCCAATACAAACAATACAAATCATTGGGCGACAGGGCTTGAGAAGTCATTTCATGACAATGTCGGGTAAAAGTCCCACAAAATTGGAAGCAACGTCTCCAAAATGACCTTTCATTGTTGACGGGGACGTTAAACCTCAAATCAAACAAACAAACAAAGTCCAGATGGGCGGTGCCCTGAACTGAAGAATAAACTCAGACCTCTTTTCGCTTGGTGTGGTGTCATAAACCATATGTATATGGTGTGGTCCTATATTGATTAAAGTACAGTCAACACAATGGCGGATAAAGGAAGGGAAGGTATTTAGAATTTTCGTTATGTATTTACACACGGGCACAATAATGCTTTTGGATTTGCACCCGGGTTAGACACAAACCAGCCTGCTCAGTTACGCAGACTAACAAGAGTCTTGGAATTCTTAATTATTAGACAACGAAAACATACCCAACCCACCCACAAAAAAGTCTGGCAAATGTCGTATCGCTGTCGGCCCGATGTTGGCCCGACCTACAATGATACAACGTTTCAACGCCAAATCGCTGTCGGTCCGACGTTGGCCCGCTGTTGTGTGCTTTATGCGAGGGTACTGATTATACTATGATTATATGCACAGGCTTATTTGATTACTGGCAAGAGTAGGTTGCTTACGACTGTGCTATTGTCAAAGGCAATTGGTTACGAGTGTGATTCCAGACACAAGAAACCCTATCTAAGGTGTTGCGTCCAGATTAGGACACAGACCGATCTGATCACCGGAAATGACTAGTAAGATTCTATGAAAATCGAACCAAAAGGAACTGATCAGACTGTGCCGATAGCCCCGCCAATCGGGGCTTGAAGAAATAGATGGGCTGCATGATGCTTCCAAACAGAGCTGAAACAGACCGCACACTAGTACTGGTAAACCGCTTAGTGGATCTAAGCCTGTCTAGGAAACGCGGTGCGAGTCGGACCGTCCATGCTTATAAACTCTATAGGTTTCATTGGGCGACAGGGCTTGAGATGTCATTTCATCTCAATGTCGGGTAAAAGTCCCACAAAATTGGAAGCAACGTCTCCAAAATGACCTATACAGTGTTGACGGGGACAAACAAACGAACAAACAGACTGTGCCGATTTGCACCTTTGTGGTTCCCATGTGATAAAAACCACAACAAATGAAAGGTTTTCTATTGACATGACCTCGCCGGACTCGGTACCTCAATCGGATGCGCGTCAGACTGGTGATCAGGAGGACGCGGGTTCGATACCTGCCGGGATTGGCAACATTCTTTCGTTGAGATTGATAATGAAAGGTTTTCTCCGGTCGTTCTCTCCCTCTCGCTGATTCAAGAAGGGCAGTTGTCGGTTTTTGGCGAAAGAATGTACACTGTACTGGTTAACCGCTTACGTATACGCCTGCTCTGGAATTATGTAGATAGGTAAGCTGACAGGCTCGAAAAATGACCTAAAATAGTGTTGACTGGGCCGTTTAACTCCAATTCAAACAAAACAGACACAAATGACATGACCTTGCTAAGTGAGGTAAAAAGATTAAGCGACGGAAAGACAAGAGCGCGATCGTACAAATTTTCAGTTGCAGCTAAGTAAACCCAATACTTATGCCCCCGCGTATTCGGAGAATACCGGAAGGGCATTAAGTTTTACCCCTGTCCGTTATTCCGTTAGTTCGTTCGTCCGTTTGTCAGTCCCGACATCGTGTCCGGGCCATAACTCCTAAACCGTATGGAATATATTCATGAAACTTCACAGGTGCATTAATCAGACTGAGACGATGTGTAATGAACAAGGAAGACAACTCCTGCTTGTTTAGTTTTTGAATTATCTGCCCTTGACTAACATCCATATATAGTCAAATGGTATGTCGTGTCCGGGCATTAACTCCTAAACCGTATCGAATATATTCATGAAACTTCACAGGTGCATTCATCAAACTTAGACAATGTGTCATGAACAATGAAGACAACTCTTGCATTTTTGGTTTTTGAATTATCTGCCCTTGACCTAGTACCATATAGTAAACCGTGTCCGGGCCATAACTCCTAAACCGTATGGAATATATTCATGAAACTTCACAGATGCATTCATCACACTGAGACGATGTGTCATGAACAAGGAAGACAACTCTTGCATTTTTGGTTTTTTAATTATCTGCCCTTGACTTAGTACCAAATATTAAACCGTGTCCGGGCCATAACTCCTAAACCGTATGGAATATAATCATGAAACTTCACAGGTGCATCCATCATACTTGGACGATGTGTCATGAACAATAGTCAAATGGTATGTCGTGTCCGTGCCATAAGTCAAATGGTATGTACAATAGTCAAATGGTATGTCGTGTCCGTGCCATAAGTCCTAAACCGTATGGAATATGTTCATGAAACTTCACAGGTGCATTCATCACACTGAGACGATGTGTCACGAACAAGGAAGACAACTCTTGCATTTTTGGTTTTTGGATTATCTGCCCTTGATGCATATATTTTATGATTGATTTGAAGTACGTTTGTAATATTTTTATCCCCTCGCACAACATAGTTGTGAGGGGGGATATAGCATAACTTCACGCAAATGTTCCTTATAAAAAAAAATCTTGAGCGAGTTTGACTTTCAAGGTCATGACCTCAAGGTCAAGGTCACTGTGGCTATTTTTAGAAAAACTTTGTCATCGCTCTAGCGCCTACATTTCTTCACCAATTTCATTATAACTTCACACAAATGTTCCTTATAAAAACATCTCGAGCGAGAGACGTTCAAGGTCATGACCTCAAGGTCAAGGTCACTGTGACTATTTTTAGAAAAACTTTGTTATCGCTCTAGCGCCTACATTTCTTCACAAATTTCAATGTAACTTCACACAAATGTCCCTAATAAAAAATCTTGAGCGAGTTCGACTTTCAAGGTCATGACCTCAAGGTCAAGGTAACTGTGGCTATTTTCAGAAAAACTTTGTCATTGCTCTAGCGCCTACATTTCTTCACTGATTTCAATATAACTTCACACAAATGTTTCTTATGACAATATCTAGAGTGAGTTCGACTTTCAAGGTCATGACCTCAAGGTCAAGGTCACTGTGGCTAATTTTAGAAAAAATTTGTCATCGCTCTAGCGCCTACATTTCTCCACTGATTTCAATATAACTTCACACAAATGTTTCTTATGACAATTTTTTGAGCGAGTTCGACTTTCAATGTCATGAGTGAGTGAGTGTTTTGAGTTTTACGTCCCACCAACAGCTAAGGTCATACGGAGACGGGACCTCGGTTTAAAGACTCATCCGAAAGTCTGGAGAAGCCCGGGATCGATCTTTCAATGTCATGACCTATAGGTCAAGGTCACTGTGGCTATCTTTAGAAAAACTTTGACATCGCTCCAGCGCCTACATTTCTTCACTGATTTCAATATTACTTCACACAAATGTTTCTTATCACAATATCTCGAGCGAGTTCGACTTTCAAGGTCATGACTTCAAGGTCACTGTGGCTATTTTTAGAAAAAACTTCAGTATAATTTCACACAAATGTTCCTTATGACAATATCTCGAGCTATTTCTACTTTAAAGGTCAAGGTCACTGTGGCTATTTTTAGAAAAACTTTGTCACCGTTCTAGTGCGTACATTTATTGTTGGATGTTAATAGAACTTCACACAAATGTTTCTTATGATAATATCTTGATTTGCTTTGACTTTCAAGGTCATGACATCAAGGTCAAGGTCACTCTGGATATTTTTAGAAAAACGTTGTCATCGTTCTACCACCTACATTTATGATTTTATTATAACTTCACACAAAAGATGCTTATGATAATATCTTGAGCAAGATCTACTTTTGCGGCCATGGCCTCAAGTCAAGGTCCCTATGACTATTTTTAGAGAAATATTGTCATCACTCTAGAACCTACATTTATTGATGGATTTTTAAACAAACTTTACACAAATGTTGCATATGATAGTATCTCAAGCAAGTTGGACTTTTGCCTTTTCAGTTTTTTCCACACACGAAGTTGTCTTGTGCGAGGGGATTTGTATCGCATGCGATGCCTTGTTTATGAATGGCATTTGGCGGGGGCATCCGTGTCCTTTGGACACTTTTTCTAGTTTTAATCCTAAGCAGCTACAGTAGAAATGTGTCTTTGAACCTGAACGTTAAGTCTGCGCATCGACTCTACCTGATCAGAACCTTTGTAGATGATAATATCGGTGACCCGCTTTTCCATTACGAAAACACGCCTATTCAAATATACTGTAAACCTGACCGCCTCAAAAATGAAATTTTTAAGATGAAAAATTGTGATCTTTTTCTTATTTCTGCTCAAAACATAGATTGTGGGTACTCCTTAGAACCGCCTCGGCGAGGCGGTTCTAACGAGTACACACAATCTATGTTTGAAAGCCGAAATGAGAAAATTTATACCCCCAAACCCCAGTTTTACTGTATAAAAGATGGGTTCTATAGGGGTCAATATCATATAGGCGGGTTTTCATGATAATCAGTTGTTCAAACCAGTACACAAATGACTGAGTGAGTGCACAACCGACTAGTTGGGTACACACCTGAGTGAGTGGATCAATAACTGACTTGGTTCGTACCAAGCTGACTGAGTGGGTATACACCTGAGTGAGTGGATAAACAGCTGATTTTGTTCGTACAAAGTTGATTGAGTGAGTATACAGCTCAGAAAGTGGATAAACAACTGACTTGGTTCGTGCCAAGTTGATTGAGTGGGTTCACAGCAGCTGAATACGTGGATAAACACCTGCGTGAGTGGATAAACAACTGACTTGGTATTTGCCAAGTTGATTGAGTGGATACACACCTGAATGAGTGTCTAAACAACTGACTTGGTTTGTGCCAAGATGATTGAGTGGATACACACCTGAGTAATTGGATAAATAACTGACTTGGTTCGTGCCAAGCTGATTGAGCGGGTACACAGCTGAGTAAGTGGATAAGCAACTTACTTGGTTCGTGCCAAGTTGATTGAGTGGATACACACCTGAATGAGTGTCTAAACAACTGACTTTGTTCGTGCCAAGCTGATTGAGCGGGTACACAGCTGAGTAAGTGGATAAGCAACTTACTTGGTTTGTGCCAAGATGATTGAGTGGATACACACCTGAATGAGTGTCTAAACAACTGACTTTGTTCGTGCCAAGCTGATTGAGCGGGTACACAGCTGAGTAAGTGGATAAGCAACTAACTTGGTTCGTGCCAAGTTGATTGAGTGGATACACAGCTGAATAAGTGGATTAACATCTGACTTGGTTAGTGCCAAGTTGATTGAGTGGATACACACCTGAGTAAGTGGATAAACAACTGACTTGGTTCATGCCAAGTTCATTGAGTGGGTATACAGCTGAGTAAGTGGATAAACAACTGACTTGGTTCGTGTCAAGTTGATTGAGTGGATACACACCTGCGTGAGTGGATAAACAACTGACTTGGTTCGTGCCATGTTGATTGAGTGGATACACACCCGAGTGTGTGGACTAACAACTGACTTGGTTCGTGCAAAGCTGATTGGGTGAGTATACAGCTGAATAAGTGGATAAATAACTGACTTGGTTCGTGGCAAACTGATTGAGTCGATACACACCTGAGTGAGTGGATAAACAACTGACTTGGTTCGTGCCTAGTTGATTGAGGGGATACACACCTGAGTGAGTGGATATATAACTGACTTGGTTCGTGCCAAGTTGATTGAGTGGGTGTACAGCTGAGTAAGTGGATAAACAACTTACGTGGTTCGTGCCAAGCTGTTTGAGGGGATACACACCTGAATGAGTGGATAAACAACTGACTTGGTTCGTGCCAAGTTGATTGTGTGGATACACACCTGAGTGAGTGGATAAACAACTGACTTGGTTCGTGCCAAGCCGATTGAGTGGGTATATAGCTGAGTAAGTTGATAAACAACTGACTTGGTTCGTGCCAAGTTGATTGAATAGATACCTACCTGAGTGAGTGGATAAACAAATGACTTGGTTCGTGCCAAGCTGATTGAGTGAGTATACAGCTGAGTAAGTGGATAAACAACTGACTTTGTTCGTGCCAAGTTGATTGAGTGGATACACACCTGTGTGAGTGGATAAACAACTGACTTGGTTCGTGCCAAGCAAATTGAGTGGCTATACAGCTGAGTAAGTGGATAGACAACTGACTTGGTTTGTGCCAAGTTGTTTGAGCGGATACACACCTGAGTGAGTGGATAAACAACTGACTTGGTCCGTGCCAAGCTGATTGAGTGAGTATACAGCTGAGTAAGTGGATAAACAACTGACTTGGTTTGTACCAAGTTGATTGAGTAGATACACACCTGAGTGAGTGGATAAACAACTGACTTGGTTCGTGCCAAGTTGATTGAGTGGGTATACAGCTGAAAATGTAGACAAACAACTGCTTTGTTTCTTACCAAGTTGATTGAGTAGATACACACCTGAGTGAGTGGATAAACAACTGACTTGGTTTGTGCCAAGTTCATTGAGTGGATACACACCTGAGTAAGTGGATAAACAACTGACTTGGTTTGTACCAAGTTGATTGAGTAGATACACACCTGAGTGAGTGGATAAACAACTGACTTGGTTTGTGCCAAGTTGATTGAGTGGATACACACCTGAGTGAGTGGATAAACAACTGACTTGGTTCGTGCCTAGTTGATTGAGGGGATACACACCTGAGTGAGTGGATATATAACTGACTTGGTTCGTGCCAAGTTGATTGAGTGGGTGTACAGCTGAGTAAGTGGATAAACAACTTACGTGGTTCGTGCCAAGCTGATTGAGGGGATACACACCTGAATGAGTGGATAAACAACTGACTTGGTTCGTGCCAAGTTGATTGTGTGGATACACACCTGAGTGAGTGGATAAACAACTGACTTGGTTCGTGCCAAGCTGATTGAGTGGGTATATAGCTGAGTAAAGTGATAAACAACTGACTTGGTTCGTGCCAAGTTGATTGAATAGATACACACCTGAGTGAGTGGATAAACAAATGACTTGGTTCGTGCCAAGCTGATTGAGTGAGTATACAGCTGAGTAAGTGGATAAACAACTGACTTTGTTCGTGCCAAGTTGATTGAGTGGATACACACCTGTGTGAGTGGATAAACAACTGACTTGGTTCGTGCCAAGCAAATTGAGTGGCTATACAGCTGAGTAAGTGGATAGACAACTGACTTGGTTTGTGCCAAGTTGTTTGAGCGGATACACACCTGAGTGAGTGGATAAACAACTGACTTGGTTCGTGCCAAGCTGATTGAGTGAGTATACAGCTGAGTAAGTGGATAAACAACTGACTTGGGTTGTACCAAGTTGATTGAGTAGATACACACCTGAGTGAGTGGATAAACAACTGACTTGGTTTGTGCCAAGTTGATTGAGTGGATACACACCTGAGTGAGTGGATAAACAACTGACTTGGTTCGTGCCAAGCCGATTGAGTGGGTATATAGCTGAGTAAGTTGATAAACAACTGACTTGGTTCGTGCCAAGTTGATTGAATAGATACCTACCTGAGTGAGTGGATAAACAAATGACTTGGTTCGTGCCAAGCTGATTGAGTGAGTATACAGCTGAGTAAGTGGATAAACAACTGACTTTGTTCGTGCCAAGTTGATTGAGTGGATACACACCTGTGTGAGTGGATAAACAACTGACTTGGTTCGTGCCAAGCAAATTGAGTGGCTATACAGCTGAGTAAGTGGATAGACAACTGACTTGGTTTGTGCCAAGTTGTTTGAGCGGATACACACCTGAGTGAGTGGATAAACAACTGACTTGGTCCGTGCCAAGCTGATTGAGTGAGTATACAGCTGAGTAAGTGGATAAACAACTGACTTGGTTTGTACCAAGTTGATTGAGTAGATACACACCTGAGTGAGTGGATAAACAACTGACTTGGTTCGTGCCAAGTTGATTGAGTGGGTATACAGCTGAAAATGTAGACAAACAACTGCTTTGTTTCTTACCAAGTTGATTGAGTAGATACACACCTGAGTGAGTGGATAAACAACTGACTTGGTTTGTGCCAAGTTCATTGAGTGGATACACACCTGAGTAAGTGGATAAACAACTGACTTGGTTTGTACCAAGTTGATTGAGTAGATACACACCTGAGTGAGTGGATAAACAACTGACTTGGTTTGTGCCAAGTTGATTGAGTGGATACACACCTGAGTGAGTGGATAAACAACTGACTTGGTTCGTGCCTAGTTGATTGAGGGGATACACACCTGAGTGAGTGGATATATAACTGACTTGGTTCGTGCCAAGTTGATTGAGTGGGTGTACAGCTGAGTAAGTGGATAAACAACTTACGTGGTTCGTGCCAAGCTGATTGAGGGGATACACACCTGAATGAGTGGATAAACAACTGACTTGGTTCGTGCCAAGTTGATTGTGTGGATACACACCTGAGTGAGTGGATAAACAACTGACTTGGTTCGTGCCAAGCTGATTGAGTGGGTATATAGCTGAGTAAAGTGATAAACAACTGACTTGGTTCGTGCCAAGTTGATTGAATAGATACACACCTGAGTGAGTGGATAAACAAATGACTTGGTTCGTGCCAAGCTGATTGAGTGAGTATACAGCTGAGTAAGTGGATAAACAACTGACTTTGTTCGTGCCAAGTTGATTGAGTGGATACACACCTGTGTGAGTGGATAAACAACTGACTTGGTTCGTGCCAAGCAAATTGAGTGGCTATACAGCTGAGTAAGTGGATAGACAACTGACTTGGTTTGTGCCAAGTTGTTTGAGCGGATACACACCTGAGTGAGTGGATAAACAACTGACTTGGTTCGTGCCAAGCTGATTGAGTGAGTATACAGCTGAGTAAGTGGATAAACAACTGACTTGGGTTGTACCAAGTTGATTGAGTAGATACACACCTGAGTGAGTGGATAAACAACTGACTTGGTTTGTGCCAAGTTGATTGAGTGGATACACACCTGAGTGAGTGGATAAACAACTGACTTGGTTCGTGCCAAGTTGATTGAGTGGGTATACAGCTGAAAATGTAGACAAACAACTGCTTTGTTTCTTGCCTAGTTGACTGAGTGGATGCACACCTGAGTGAGTGGCTAAACAACTGACTTGGTTAGTGCCAAGCTGATTGGGTGAGTATACAGCTGAGTAAGTGGATAAACAACTGACTTGCTTCGTGCCATGCTGATTGAGTGGATACACACCTGGGTGAGTAGATAAACAATTGGCTTTGTTCGTGCCAAGTTTATTGAGTGGGTATAGAGCTAAGAATGTAGATAAACAACTGACTTGGTTCGTGCCAAGTTGATTGAGTTGATATACAGCTGAGTAAGTGGGCTTACAGCTGACAGAGTGGGTCGGTTCTCTCAGCCATCTGTGAACCCACTCAGACAGCTGTGTACTCCACGCGGTGAAAGGGTAAACAACTGACTGGTTGAGTACACAGCTGACTGAGGGATATAAAGCTGATTGGATTCGAGCCAAGCACTCTGCTGTTCGTCCAATCAGCCATCTGTGTCCCCACACAGCTGTCCACTCAATCATCGGTGTAACCACTCAATCGACTGTGTCCTCATGCAGCCAACTGTGTAACCACTCATTCGGCTGTGTCCCCACACAGCCTTGAACCCACTCAGATAGCAGCGTCACCACACAGCTGCGTACCCACTCAGGCATCTGTGCACCCGCTCAGTCTTCTGTGTACCTACTGAGTCATCAGTTTGATCACTCAGTCATCTGTGTAACCACTCAGTTAGCTGTGCATCTATTCAGTCATCTGTGTAACCACTCAGTCGAATGTGTACCGTCTCAATCAGCTGTGTATCCAGTCAGACAGAGGCGTCCAGCTACAGCTGTGAACCCACTCAGTCATTTGTGTACCCATTCAGTCATCTGTGTACCCACTCAGTCATCTGTGTACCCACTCAGTCATCTGTGTAAACACTCAGTCGGCTTTGTACCCTCTCAATCAGTCGTGTACCTCCTCAGTCATCTGTGTACCCGCTCAGTCATCTTCATCTGTATATCCACTCAGTTGACTGTGTACCCACTCAGTCGGCTATGTCATCTGTGTACCCACTCTGTCCGCTATGTACCCACTCAGTCGGCTGTGTACACACTCAGTTATCTTTGTACCCACTAAGTCAGCTGTATATCCATCCAGTCAACTGTGTATTCACACAGTCGTCTGTGTAGCCACTCAGTCAGGTGTGTACCCACTCAGTCATCTATGTACGCGCTCAGTCATCTGAGTACCCATTCAGTCATCTGTGTAGTCACAAAGTAGGCTGTGTACCCACTCAGTCAGCTATGTAATCACTCAGTCAGTTGTTAACCAAGTCAGTCATCTGTGTAAACACTCAGTCGGCTGTATATCCACTCAGTCAGGTGTGTACCCACTCAGTCATCTGTGTGGGGTTTGAAGAAATAGATGGTCTGCATGATGCTTCAACGCGGAGCTGAAACCGACCGCGCACGTGTACTGGTTAACCGCTGACAGGATCTAAGCCTGCCCAGGGAAGGCGGTGAGAGTCGGCCCGTCCCTATTGGTTTCATTTGGCGACAGGGCTTGAGATGTCATTTCATCTCAATGTCGGTTAAACGTCCCACAAAATTGTTAGTAGCGTCTCCAAAATAACATATACAGTGTTGGCAGGGACGTTAAACCCGAAATCATACAAACAAAATCAGTCATTTGTGTACCCACTCAGTCATCTGTGTATCCACTCAGTCATTTGTGTACCCAATCATGCACCTGTGTAACCACTCAGTCACCTATGTAAACACCCAGTCGTCTCTGTATTTACTCATTCAGTTGTGTACGTACTCTGTCATCTGTATACCCACTCAGTCAGCTGTTTATCCACTCAGTCATATGTGTACCCACTTAGTCATCTGTGAACCCACTCAGTCATATGTGTACCTACTCAGGCATATGCGTAACAACTCGGTCATATGTGTATAAAC
The DNA here is from genome assembly GCA_963580285.1 of Lucinisca nassula. Classification (NCBI taxonomy): domain Eukaryota; kingdom Metazoa; phylum Mollusca; class Bivalvia; order Lucinida; family Lucinidae; genus Lucinisca; species Lucinisca nassula. The sequence goes on along the minus strand of OY757016.1, from coordinate 2,104,369 downwards.
TCAGTCAGCTGTGTACCCACTCAGACAGTTGCGTCCCCATATAGCTGTGAATCCACTCAGACATATGTGTACCCACTCAGTCATCTGTGTAACCACTCAGTCGTCTGTGAACCACCTCAGACAGCAGCGCCCCTACACAGCTGTATACCCACTCAGTCGGTTGTGTCCTCACACAGCTGTGTACCCATTCAATCATCTGTGTAACCACTCAGTCGGCTGTGTCCTCACAAAGCTGTGTAACCACTCTGTCATCTCTGTAACCACTCGGTCGTCTGTGTACCATTCAGTCATCCGTGTACCCACCCAGTCATCTGTGTATCCACTCAGTCATCAGTGTAAACACTCATGCGGGTGTCTACCCACTAGGCCATCTGTGTAACCACTCAGTCGGCTGTGTCCTCACACAGCTGTTTAACCACTCAGTCATCGCTGTAACCACTCTGGCATCTGTCATCTGTACCCAGTCAGTCATCTGTTTACCCACTCAGTCATCTGTGTAAACAATCAGTCGGCTTTGTACCCACTCAGTCATCTGTGTAACCCCTGAGCCGGCTGTTTCCTCACACAGCTGTTTAACCACTCAGTCATCTGTGTAAACAATCAGTCGGCTTTGTACCCACTCAGTCATCTGTGTAACCCCTCGGTCGGTTGTTTCCTTACACAGCTGTTTAACCACTCAGTCATCTCTGTAACCACTCTGCATCTGTTATCTGTACCCATTCAGTCACCTGTTTACCCACTCAGTCATCTGTGTAAACAATCAGTCGGCTTTGTACCCACTCAGCCATCTATGTAACCCCTGAGCCGGCTGTTTCCTCACACAGCTGTGTAACCTCTTAACAATCTGTGAACCAACTCAGACAGCAGCGCCCCAACAGAGCTGTGTACCCACTCAGTCATTTGTGTAACCACTCAGTCGACTTAGTCCTCACACAGCTGTGTAACTAGTCAGTCATCTGTGTAACCATTCGCTCGGCTGTGTCCTCACACAGCTGTAAAACCACTCAATCATCTGTGTAATCACTTAGCCGGCTGTGTCCTCACACAGCTGTGTAACCACTCAGTCATCTGTGTATCCGCTCAGATAGCTGTGTCCCAACACAGCTGCGTACCCACTCAATCATATGTGTAACCAATTAGTCGGCTGTGTCCTCACGCAGCCATCTTAGTATCTACCCATTCACTTGTGGGCCCCAGTCAGTTGTTTACCTACACCTACGCAGCCATCTTTGTATCCACTCAGCTGTGCACCTACTCAGCCGGTAGTGTAGCCACTCAGCTGATTACCATCTCAGGCAGATGTGTTCTAACTCAGCTGTGTATCAACGCTGGTGTGTTTCCGCTCACTCAGCTCTGCACACAGTCATTTGTGTACCCCTTTAATCAGCATTAAATTCACTGTCTGATGGGTACCAATGGGTGAACTTTGTACCCACACAGCCTGCTACCAATTCAGTTACTTGTATACCCATTACGTCAGTTGTGTACCCGCCCAGTCAGCTGTGTACTCACCCAGTCAGCTGTGTACCCACCCAATCAGCTATGTACCTAATCAGTCATCTTTGCAACCTTCCAGTCCGCTACGAGATGTAACTATCCAGTCAGCTGTGCATCAACGTAGTCAGCTGTGTATGTACCCACTTAACCATCTATGTAGCCTCTCGGTAAGCTGTGTACCGCCGTGTACCCACTCGGTAAGCTCAACAATCTGTGTTTCCACTGAGACGGCTCTGTAGCCATACAGTCAGTTGTGTTGCAACTCAAATGCAGCTTTTAGCTTTTCATTGTGCGATATACCATTTATTTTCGCGCTGAGTCACCAGTTTACCCACTGAGTCATAGCTGACTGAATTGGTACACAGCTGACTGGGTGGATAAACAGCTGACTGGGTGGATACACAGCTACCACAGCTAACTGGGTGGGTCCATAGCTGACTGAATAGGTACACATCTGACTGGACGGGTACACAGTTATCCGGGTTGGTACACAGCTGACTTAGTGAGTAAACATCTGACTGAATGGGTACACAGCTGACTGAGTGGGTACACAGCTGACTGGGTAGAAACCCAGCTGACTATGTGGGTACATAGCTGACTGAGTGGGCACACATCTGACTGAGTTGGTACACAACTGACTAGGTGGTTACACAGCTGTACGGATGAGTACATATATGACTGGTAGGGTGTACAGTTGACTGGGCGGTTGCACAGCTAACTGGGTTGGTACATAGCTGGTTGCGTGGGTACACAGCTGACTGGGTTGGTACACAGCTGATTTGGTGGGTACACAGCTGACTGCGCGTATACACAGCTGACTGGTTGGATACACAGCTGACTAAATTGTCACACTGCTGACTGAATAGGTACACAACTGACTGAGTGGGTATACAGCTGACTGGGCGGGTACATAGCTGACTTGGTTGGTACATAGCTGACTTGGTTGGTACATAGCTGACTGCGTGGGTACACAGCTGACTGATTTGGTACATAGCTGATAGAATGTTTAAACAGCTGGGTTGGTACATAGCTGCATTAATGTGTACATAACTGACTGGGTGGGTACACAGCTGAGTGGGCGGGTACACAGCTGACTGGGTGGGAACACAGCTTACTGCGTTGGTACACAGCTGACTAGGCGGGTACACAGCCGAATGCGTGGGTACACAGCCGACTGCGAGGGTACATAACTGAATGAGTGTGTACAGAGCTGACTGGGTGAGTACACAGCTGTGTGGATGGGTACACAGCTGACTGGGTGTGTACACAGCTGACTGTGCGTGTACATAGCTGACTTGGTTGGTACACAGCTGATTGGGTGGGTACACAGCTGACTGCTCGTGTACACAGCTGACTGGTTGGGTACATAGCTGACTGAATTGTCACACTGCTGACTGAATAGGTACACAACTGACTGAGTGGGTATACGGCTGATTGGGCGGTACATAGCTTACTGGGTTGGTACATAGCTGACTGCGAGGGTACACAGCTGACTGGGTTGGTACATAGCTGATTGAATGTTTACACAGCTGGGTTGGTACATAGCTGAATGAATGTGTACACAGCTGAGTGGGTGGGTACACAGCTGACTGGGTGGGTACACAGCTTACTGCGTCGGTACACAGCTGACAAGGCGGTACACAGCCGACTGCGTTGGTACATAGCTGAATGAGTGTGTATAAAGCTGACTGGGTGAGTACATAGCTGTGTGGATGGGTACACAGCTGACTGCGCGTGTACACAGCTGACTGGGTGGGTATACAGCTGACTGAATGGTCACACAGCTTACTGAATGGGTACAAAGCTGACTGAGTGGGTACACAGCTGATTGGGTGGGTACATAGCTGACTGCGCGTGTATACAGCTGACTGGTTGGGTACACCGCTTACTGGTTGGGTGCACAGATGACTGGGAGGGTATACAGCTGACTGAATGGTCACACAGCTGACTGAATGGTCACACAGCTGACTGAATGACATGATGTGCACATACCTGACGGGGACGTAAAACCTCAATTCAAACAAGTGTTGATGATTTACGTCCCAATCAAAACTATTTACGTCTTTTTAGAGACAGTGGGGCGCTTATCCGACACTAAGATGAAAAGACATCCCAAATCCTACCGCCCAAAGAAACCATTACGTTTTATACTTACTTCTTTGCCTTGGCAGGCTTAGATCTTCTATTAAAGTTTTTGAACATATACTCAATGAGGCGGTTCTAATGAGCACCAACAACCTATGTTTGCAGCATAAACAAGAAAAATATCATGGATTCACATCAGAAAAGTAGCCATTTAGGAGATGTACAAATGCTCAATGTCGCACAGGTTTGTAATCGTAACGTGCCTCTGAGGGTATGCACGCATTTTCTAACTGAATGGGTGAGTGAGTGTTTGAGTTTTACGTCCCACCAACAGCTAAGGTCATACGGAGACGGGACCTCGGTTTATAGACTCATCCGAAAGTCTGGAGAAGCCCGGGATCGATCCTGCGACCCCTGGCTTACAAGGCGAGTAGCGTAACCACTGCACAACGGAGGCTTCTTTCTAACTGAATGTCTGTCAAAAAGGAGTTGCAGAGTCTCATCCACGTGGGTTGGGATATTTGGCTGTCTATACACCAGCTCATCATCATGGGGATAAATGTAATAAGTGCATAACGGGCATACCTATCGACCATTTATCGCAGCATTTTTCCAAGGTAGCATTATCATCATCATCATCAGCAACAGCAGCAGCAGCATCATCGGCATCATCGGCATTATCATCATCATCATCATCATCATCATCATCATCATCATCATCATCATCATCATCATCATCGTCGTCGTCATCATGATCATCATTACTTTCATTATTATCTAATATCATCATCATTATTATTTTAGACCTGTATAGGGTACCAGCCTTGAAGCCGGTTACAACGGAAGAGCTTTCAGAGATATCAAAACAGTGGAACTTGGGATGCACTGATGAGGAATTGTCCGACTTCAAAGGTTTCTTGTTTTACCCTTTAAACCTCAAAATTCAACAGTTCGTTTTACTGTTTTTCACAGAAAACAAGGCTTTATATTTCATGTCAAACCTTACTTTTTCGGAAAACTAACAAAACTGAAAAACAGTTGAAAAATGTCGTCTTAAAACATTGTGATTTGCGCCTTTAGGGGAATGGGAACACCTTCAGGGGAGACAACCCCTGCAAAAGTATTTTAGTCTCTTTTGTCAATAGGTGTCAATTCTAAAAGGAAAGAATTTGCTCCAGAGAAGCAAATTCTCTCCTTTAAGAGTTGACGCCTTTTTCAGTGGGACAGGGCTTATAGAAAAGCGAACAGGAATGTGTGTGTGTGTTCGAGTTTTACGTTCCACCAACAGCTAAGGTCAAACGGAGACGGGACCTCGGTTTAAAGACTCATCCGAAAGTCTGGAGAAGCCCGCGATCGATCCTGCGACCCCTGGTTTACAAGGCGAGTAGCGTAACCACTACACCACCGAGGCTTCTAAAGCGAACAGGAAGTCCCAAAAGTTATGTCCCTTTGAAAAATGGTGGAAAAAAATCTGCCAGTTGTCGCCATTCCCCTTAAAACGGTAAATTGATATACCACACTATTTCTTCAAACATTTTGGTCGATTGTTTATCAATCGATCCAATCGACTCGAAGTTAAAAAGCGGAAGTAGCTCTTCGGTGCTAGTCCAAGTGACTGTTATTGATTTGTAGGAAATCCGTGTTACTTATTCTTAGATTATCGCCGTGACGTCAGCGTTTTACGTAATAGGGTTATCTATAGAGTCTAGCCTGGAATAATGGGTTGGGGTTGGCAAACACGGTAGATCCTGATCAGACGCGTTCTGCTGTGTCTGATCAGGGTCTACATAGTTTGCTTACGGTACTGAAATTTAAGTGTCCGGCACCGCAAAACGCAGCGTCTGATCAGGGTCTTCACGTTTTGCTTAAAAACACAGGCACGAAACCGTTTAAGTCTCAGTCCAGGACTATTCTCCCAGCCTACACTAAGAGACAATCGACCCACCAGTACTTACAGGGCTTTGATTACAAGAGAGGCTGAGAGCCTGTAGAAACGTGGTCAAAACTAAAACTACCCTTCTTACGTCTTAAGTGAATGTATTGGGTTTTACGTCCCACCAAAAACTAAGTTCATATGGAGACAGAACCTCGTTTTACAGTTTCCTCCCAAAATCTGGAGAAGCACGGTATCGAACCCACGATTTATGTGGTGCGTAACATAACCACTACCCTATGGAGGCTTCCACCATTATTAAGTTAGTCGGATAAAGTTTTGGTTTTTTTATTTACTTAAATAAAAAGGGTTACGAGGCTTTTACTGATTTGTAGGAAATATTTGTCCTTATAATAAAGGAAGCCCTATAGAGAAATGTGAACGTGTGCCCAGGTTCAGCGATTATTGGTCAATTCTAATGCACTGGCGTTAGTAACGTGGCGTCTGATTGGATAACGTCAAAAATTTGCGACAGGGCAGAGTGAGATATACTGTCGGTCACCCGAAGTAATCGCATAACATAGCTTTTCATTGGCTGACATTTAATTTCACGCGGCTCACAGCGATTCATATTACATTCTTTACCAAGCAACAGAATAAGTGCATCAGAATGCAAAGTGCTGAATAGTCGGTTTTACGGTCGCAAATTACGTTTTACGGCTTCGCTAACGCATCGCCGTAAAACAAACTTTACTACCGTGAAACCGTCAATTAACCTCCCCAAATGGCAATTATGAAGACATTTATCCCCAAAATATCACCAGCCGCAGTAAATATTGAAAACATTAAACAACAACAACAACAAGAACAATAACAGTTGATGCTATATCTTCTTCATTTAAGATTCTATAAACGGTGGCCTCAGTTCGAATTATCAACGGTTGTTAGACTTTGTGAGTCCAACACTTCCTGTTAAATATCCTAGGACCCCTGGATATAGACCCGACCCTGAAGAAAACAAACTAAATGCCTGGTAAGTCCGTACTTCGGAATATTCATCATGTGAACAAGTCCGTAAAGTGAATTACACCTCCCACCGAACAACACTTTATATAGAGGAAATTGGGATTTACAGAGCCATGCATTATTTTGATTATTTCTGATCTAAGATATAGGGCGGCCCGCCGCCCGGTCGGGGCTTGAAGAAATAGATGGGCTGCATGATGCTTCCACGCAGAGCTGAAACCGACCACACACGAGTACTGGTAAAACGCTTAATTAATCTAAGCCTGCCAAGGCAAAGCGGTGCGAGTCGGACCGTCCATTCCATGGTTATAAACCCTATTGGTTTCATTGGGTGACATGGCTTGAGATGTCATTTCATCTCGATGTCGGGTAAAAGTCCCACAGAATTGGAAGCAACGTCTCCAAAATGGTCTATACAGTGTTGACGGGGACGTTAAACCTCAAATCAAACAAAACAAAACAAAACCAAGATATACCGTATGCGCCCTAATTACCGCACATGCTCCTATAAGCGCACACCAAAGCTATTTTTGAAAAGGAAATGCATAAGCGCACACTTTACAGTCATCTCCCATTGAAGCTCTCATAGTAAATCTATAAAAAAAACTTACCATAATTTCTTCCAACAGTGAAGGCAATGCTTAAGTATCTTTTTCCGTCCCATTAAATATCAGTATGCATCATCTTGGAAGCTGTTGTTTTCGTATCAAGTGTGCGCTTATTAGGTACATTTTTCACCATGGATTTATGACACGATTTTGAAAGAAACAAAGCGCACGGTGCGGTAATTAGGGCGAATACGGTAGGTTGTGGGTACTCGTTAGAACCGCCTCAATGAGGCGGTTCTAACGAGCACAACAACTTATGTTCGGAGTATAAATAAGAAAAATATCACAGATGTTCATGTTTGGAGAAATGAAAGAATACATTTTGACCCATAGGTGTGTTAATATTACAACTGTATGTCAGATCTGTTGCATATCTCCAGATATTTAAGGCGGAGTAACGGTGGTTAATTAGAAGTAAACTTTCTTATTTTTTTCGTTAGACACATATATTGTGGGATCTTGCTAGAACTGCCTTTATTATGTGATTCTAGCAAGTACCGACACAGCAGTTTTTATAATAGTGCGGCCCGGGAGGGCGGGCGGACGGACGCCGGGCGGTCGGGCGGACGCCGTTCGTGGTCCGGTTTGCCTCGTTGAGGCGCTTCTAACAAATCTTCACACCTTTTCTTTCTTTGAGTAATTAAGGAAAAGATATCTTTGTGCCTATTGTTCTCTGTTTGGATTCTTTATAGCGACATATTCTTTATAACGGAAAAATTTTTAGAAATCAAACGGAAAAGATGTTGGGGACAAAATACTGGCATTATAACGAGGGTCCTCTTTATAAAGCACCCGAATAGGGAACAGCAGTAGGCACTAATGATTTCTCCCTTTAATACTTAAGCTGCCGAGAAAAACAACATCAGAAATTGTCGTCTGCTTATGTCGTCTGCTGAATCTTCTTGCAAATTTTTTTTTGGTCCCCGCCCATCAGGGCTTGAAGAAATAGATGGGCTGCATGGTGCTTCCACACCGAACTGAAACCGATCCGCACACGAGTACTGTTAAACCGCTTAGAAGATCTAAGCCTGCCCAGGCAAGGCGGTGCGAGTCGGCCCGTCCATGCTTATAAACCCCATTGGTTTCACTGGGCGACAGGGATTGAGCTGTCATTTCATCTCAATGTCGGGTAAAAGTCCCACACAATTGGAAGCAACGTCTCCAAAATGACCTATACAGTGTTGACGATGATGTTAAACCTCAAATCAGACAAACAAAAATCTTGCATACTTTTCAAAAATATTTTGCACACAGAACAGTGTGAACCCGGTTCAGACTGCTCCTAATATATATATATATATATTCGGTATATTCACTCACCCGTCTCATCTTCAGCTATGTACTTGTTCGATTGAAATCGTCATTATAACGAGTTTTGTCGATCGTCGTTATAACGAGTTTTGCCGATCGTCGTCATAATGAGTTTTCTCGATCGTCGTTATAACGGGTTTTGTCGATCATCGTTATAACGAGTTCTGTCGATCGTCATTATAACGAGTTTTGTCGATCGCCGTTATAACGAGTTTTGTCGATCGTCGTTATAACGAGATTGGTCGATCGTCGTTTAACGAGTTTTGACGATCGTCGTTATAACGAGTTTTGTCGATCGTCGTTATAACGAGTTGTGTCGATCTTCGTTATAACGAGTTTTGTCGTTGTAACGAATGTCAATATAAAGAGTGTCAACCATAGCAACAGATAACTTAAAGGTTTGAGTTAGAGCCTTTATATTTTGCATGTAGGTTCCTTGAGACAAGAGCTTTACATTTTTGAAGGTTCCTTGTGACAAGACTTTCACATTCATGCAAAAATTTGACCTGTGACCTTGACCTTGACCTTTGACCTACTTAAAAGAAAAAAAATAGCATTGATCATAACTTTTGAACCACTTGAGATACAGCCTTCATATTTAGCATGTATGTTCCTTGTGACGAAAGCTTTACATTCATGCCAAAAAATGTTAACATGTGACCTTGACCTTGACCTTTGACCTACTTAAAATATAAAAATAATATTTTGGCCATAACTTTTGAACGGTTTGAGTTAGAGCCTTTATATTTTGCATGTAGGTTCCTTGAGACAAGAGCTTTGCATTCACACAAAAATTTTGACCCATGACCTTGACCTTTGACCTACATAAAAGAAAAAGTTAACATTGGTCATAACTTTTGAACCGTTTGAGATACATCCTTCATATTTAGCATGTATGTTCCTTGTGACAAAACCTTTACATTCATGCAAAAAAATTGACCTTTGACCTATTTAAAATAAAAAATATAATTTTGGTCATAACTTTGGAATAGTTTGAGATAGAACCTTCATATTTTGCATGTTGGTTCCAGGTAAATAGCTTTACATTCACATAAAAATGTTTGACCTGTGACCTTGACCTTTGACCTACATAAAAGAATTTTTTATTGGTCATAACTTTTGAACCGTTTGAGATACAGCCTTCATATTTAGCATGTGGGTTCCTTGTGACAAACGCTTTATATTCATGCAAAAATTTTGACCTGTGACCTTGACCTTTGACCTACTTAAAAATAAACATTTTTGTTCATAACTTTCAAACCGTTTGGGATAAAGCTTTCATATTTGGCATGTAGGTTCCCTGTGATTAGAGCTTTTCATTCATGCAAAATGTTTAGACCATGACCTTGACATTTGACCTACTTAAAAGAAAAAAATAAAATTGTTCATAACTTTTGAACCGTTTAAGATAGAGCCTTAATATTTGGCATGTTGGTTCCTTGTGACAAGAGCTTTGTATTCATGTAATTTTTTTCACCCGTGACCTTGACCTACTTTAAAGAAAAAATAATATTGATCATAACCATTGAACCGTTTAAGATAAAGCTTTCATATTTGGCATGTAAGTTTCTTTGTCAAGGGCTTCCCACACAAACAAAAATCTTGAACTGTGAGCAACTTTGAATGAAAAATTACCATGCCCGGGGACATGTTCGTGTTTCACAAACATATCTTGTTTTTTCTTTGAGAGTGTCTCCTTTTATAGTTTGGGGCTGGGTGGGGTCGTCTGGGCTACCTCCCCAGAGAGAAGAAAAAAATGACCTGGGTCAGTAAATCGAAACTAAATTAATTTTTCATGCCTTTTTTTTCTTGATCTTGTTTGCTTTGTTGTTCATACTATCATAGTTTCGGGTTTCTGAGTTTCGAATTAATTTGGAAATTTCTCTGTTATTGTTTCCCAGGTACTGGAAATGTGATATACACGGAGCCCAAGAGGGAATATTAAAGGGTAAGAAAGTGGCAATCAAGGACAATGTTTGTGTAGCTGGCGTGCCCATGATCAACGGTTCCGGGGTTTTGGAAGGATACATACCAGATATAGACGCTACCGTTGTTGCTAGGATTTTAGACGCAGGTAAAATTCCCATATTTACAAATGCACCCCACTCATGAGGTCATGGTACAGCTATCGAATACAAGACCAGCTTAATCTCAGCATCACGAAAACACGCCTTTATAATGTTGACCACCTTAACCCCGACTTTTATATACAGGGGAATGCGTTAGTTTTCTTATTTCTGCTCCAAAACATTAATTGTGGGCACTCGTAAGAACCCCCTCGCCGTGGCGGTTCTAACGGGTGTCGACAATTCAAAAGAGAAACGATCAGGAACTGATACAACCGGATCCCAAAGTCTTTCGACAATATCACTAGGGAAAGAAATCGAAACATGGAGTGTTGTCAGTAAACAAAACAGACTACAAGTAAACAAAGTCAGCAGCTCTTTTCCCATTACGATAACACATCCGTGTGATATAGAACATTTTTCAAACCTCTAAAAAGGTGATTTTTTCTGGTGAAAATTTGTGACAATTTTCTTATTTATACTCCAAACACAGGTTTGGGTGCTCGTTAGAACCGCCTCATTGAGGCGGTTCTTACGAGTACCCACAACCTATGTCTTGGAGCACGAATAAGAAAAAAATGTTTACTCCCATAAACCCAAGTTTTCTCCATATAAAGTGGGGTTTAGGGGGTCTTTATTTCACGGACTTGTTCACGTGATGCCAAACAAGTGGTGACTCAGAATATAAATGAGCAATAATGGGAAAAGAATCGGAATCACCAACATGACAAGGACAAATGTAACTAAAGTGAACAACAAAAAGGGGATAGAATCAGAATCATTAAACGTAACAACATATTACAAGAGGCCCATGGGCCACTATGCTCACCAGAGCTCAGGTGCGCACTGCTCAATGGCAGCCATGTAATTTAACAAGATATAATTTTAATCTACTAATTATAAAGTCTCCCAAATGACCCCCCCCCCCTTATCCAAATGTGCACCAATGTGGACTCAGTATCTGAAACATTAGGCATTTTATGAAGTTGAGGGGGTAGGGCATGGACCCAATGGCGCCCTGGATGGTATCACTAAATGTGTCTTGTCATAAGGAACAATAATATGATGTAGCAGTGGGGATCCGTATGCCGGAGATATAAGGCCTCTTAAGCGGTGGAGGGGTTGGGGCATGCCCTGTTGATCACAGAAAAACCAAAGATTGTTGTCCCCAAATGTGTCTTATCATAAGGACCAAAAATATATATGGTTTATGGGTGGGAATCTGACCAGTTTCTGCTATATAAGGCCATTCGATGAAGTGGAGAGGAGAGGATTGGCCCCTGCGGACCCCCCCAAGTTCGTGTGCTATTGATAAGGAAAAAGTACATATATCATTATGGGGTGGGGATTTGAATGGCTTCTGGAAAATATGGCCTTTTAAAGTGGAGGGGCAGGGAACATTGTGTGATTTAGCGAGTCTTATCATAAGGAACAAGAATATATATATAGTTTAGGGGTGGGGATCTGAATGATTTCGGGGATATATAGCTTTTAATTAAGTAAAGCAGTGGGGCATGGCCCAGGCACCCCGGAGTACTCCGAAGTTTGTCTTTCTCGAATGCGTCTTATCATAAGGAAGATAATAATAAATGGTTTAGGGGTGGGGCTCTGAACAGTTTCTGAGATATATGGCCTTTTCTGAAGTGGTCAGGTGAGGCAAGGCCCTGGCTTGACCCGGGAAACCTCCAGGTTGATGTCAATGAATGTGTCTTATCATATGGAACAACAATATATATAGTTCAGGGGTGGAATTCTGTAAGATTTCTGAGATAATGGGTCTTTTATGAAATGAAGGGGTGGGGCACGGTGGACCCCCGGGTTTGTGTCACTGAATGCGTCTTATAAGAAACAAGCATATATAAGGTTTAAGGGCAGGAATCTGAATGGTTTTTGAGATATATGGCCTTTTGTGTAGTGGAGCGGTAGGGCAAGGTCCCGGCGCACCCAGTAAGACCCCCAAATTGGTGTCGATGAATGTGTCTCTTCATAAGGAACAAGAATATTTATGGTTTAGGGGTGGTGATCTGTAAGGTTTCCAAGATATTGGGCCTTTAATGAAATGGAGAAGGTGAGACATGCCCCCGGCGCATCCGGTGGATCCCCAGGTTGGTGTCACTGAAGGCGTCTTATCATAAGGGACACGAATATATAAGGTTCAGGGATGGAGATCTGAATGGTTTCTGAGATATATGGCCCTTTGTGAAATGGAGGGATGGGGCAAGGCCCCGGCACACCCGTGGAGACCCCCAAGTTGGTGTCAATGAATATGTCTTTTTATAAGGATCAATAATATATATAGTTTAGGGGTGGGGATCTTTAAGGTTTCCAAGATATTGGGCCTTTTATGGAATGGAGGGGGTGGGGCATGACCTTTAACAGTAGACCCCTTTTACAATGGGACTGAGCCTAAAGAAAAGCAAACAGGAAGTTCCAAAAGTTGTCTTCCTTTCAAAAAAGTCGCAAAACATTACGAAAACACACCTATACAAATACATTGTAACCTTTATCACCGAAAAAATGAACATTTTATGATGAAAAATTTTGATATTTTTCTTATTTCTGCTCAAAATATAGATTGTCGGTACTCGTTAGAACCGCCTCATTGAGGCGGTTCTAACGTGTACCCATAATCTTTATTTTATAGCAGAGATAAGAAAAATAAGGTTTAGAGCAGAAATAAGAAAAATAAGGTTTACCCCTGTAAACCCCAGTTTTGCTATATAAAAGTGGGGTTCGAGGGGGTCGAAAGTATATAGGCGTGTTTTCGTGGTGTGTGCTATGTGTTCACATTTGCCTTAAGAATTTGATCCAATTGCTTCGGGGAATAATTTAGGTAGATTGTTTTATTTTATCGGAAAAATATGTGTTGTGAGTACTCATTAAAATTTCCTCACTCTAACAAAATGAGTAGACACAACAGCCCACATTTTATTGTTCTCGTGGTCGCCCACTATATTTAGAGGCTCGTCGCCCACTATATTTAGAGGCTCAAAATACCTATAGGGACGATCAACAGAGAAGAATTCTTCAGTCACTGGAAACCATAAATAGGTGGGTATATACAGCGTCATCTAGCGTCAAATAATGGAGATACTAGCCTCGGTCTTTATCGTTAACAACTTACCATGTTTCGGTAAAAACGACTCCATAATCCGACTTTTCTCTGAAAAAAATCACTTGAACCACCTCTAGCTCTTATTATGTTCTACAATAGAATTTGATTGTTTATTACTTTTCCCCGCTTGCTTTTGAGAATTTTTAATTGATCATAACGATAAAAACCGAAGCATGTACCGCCGAAAAAAATCAAAATCAAAATGGCGGCTGCTGATGCCAGTTCGATCTTCCATATCTCACACACATTTTCATGGTATTTCAGATATTGTAGTTCCACTATATTATCAGTTGGACCTCGTTATTTTCAGGAGGTCATATCACCGGGAAAGCTAACTGTGAGTATTTGTGCCTGTCTCCCAGCAGCTGGACCAACTGCACAGGACCGGTACTCAACCCTGTAGATACAACAAGGACTTCCGGTGGATCCAGCAGTGGCAGTGCTGCACTGGTAATATCATGAATACAGTAAAATTCTACTATTAAAACCAGCTAAATTTAATACTTGGCATATTTGAAATGTTTCAGTGGCTCTTTCTTTAAATCCGCCCCCGCCCATCAGGGCTTGAAGAAATAGATGGGCTGCATGATGCTTCCACGCAGAGCTGAGACCGGTCGCACACGAGTACTGGTAAACTGCTTAGACCATCTAAGCCTGGCCAGGCAAAGCGGTACGAGTCAGACCGTCCATGCTTATAAACTCTATTGGTTTCATTGGGCGGCAGGGCTTGAAATGTCATTTCATCTCCATGTCGGGTAAAAGTCTCACACAATGGAAGCAACGTCTCCAAAATGACCTTTACAGTGTTGACGGGGACGTTAAACCTCAAATCAAACAAACAAAAACTATTTTTAAATATTCTACACATCACGAAAACATGCATATATAAGTTTGACCCAATCGATCCCCACTTTTATATAGGAAAACTGGGGTTTTCGGGGGTATACCTTATTTTCTTATTAACGCTCTAAAATATATATTGTGGGTACTCATTAGCGCCGCCTCATCGAGTCATAGTCTATATTTTGAGCAGAAATAAGAAAATATTCCAATTTTTCATCTTATTTTTTTCCCTTTTTTTTCGGTGATAAAGGTTACAATGTATTTGTATAGGCGTGTTTTTGTAATGACCCAGTGTCCTCTAGTACGAGACCAATTTTGGGACTGTTCAAAAGTGGTCTTAAAGACCACTTTTGAACAGTCCCAAAGGTGGTCCTAATATAGAATTTTTACTGTACGAGTATAATATATAGTTGGACAAAGCTCAAATGTTGTGGTGGATCATCAGCGTATGTTTCATTCGTCGGAAACTGCAGAAAAATCATCCGTATCCGTAGGCAATCGGCGATCGTCTAATATGAAATAAATAGCTTTTTATGCCCCCAACTTTAAAAAAGTTGGGGGGCATATTGCTTCTGGCTTGTCCGTCCGTTCGTCCGTTCGTACGTCACGCTTTCTTGTGCATAGCATATCTTTAGAACCGTGTATGCTAGTGTTTTGAAATTTCATATATGGGTTCCTCATGAAAAAATAGTTGACCCGTATTTTTTTTCTTGTCCAAATTATCTCCCCTTCTTGAATTATTTCCCCTTTAATTAAATAACATAGAATTCTCGTTAGCAAGATATCTCAAAAAGTATTTGAGCTACAGCCTTGATATTTGGTATAGTGATTGGGACTAAGGAGGAGATTACCTGATTAAATTTTCAACCAATTCTATAAAATTTTGTTAGAGTTATGGCCCTTTGTAATTTTTTGCCACTCAATTGTGTTGCTTTCTGGTGCATAGCATATCTTTAGAACCGTGTATGCTAGTGTTTTGAAATTTCATATATGGGTTCCTCATGAAAAAATAGTTGACCCGTATTTTTTTTCTTGTCCAAATTATCTCCCCTTCTTGAATTATTTCCCCTTTAATTAAATAACATAGAATTCTCGTTAGCAAGATATCTCAAAAAGTATTTGAGCTACAGCCTTGATATTTGGTATAGTGATTGGGACTAAGGAGGAGACTACCTGATTAAATTTTCAACCAATTCGATAAAATTTTGTTAGAGTTATGGCCCTTTGTAATTTTTTGCTACTCAATTGTGTTGCTTTCTGGTGCATAGCATATCTTCAGAACCGTGTATGCTAGTGTTTTGAAATTTCATATATGAGTTCCTCATGAAAAAATAGTTGACCCGTATTTTTTTTCTTGTCCAAATTATCTCCCCTTCTTGAATTATTTCCCCTTTAATTAAAAAACATAGAATTCTCGTTAGCAAGATATCTCAAAAAGTATTTAAGCTACAGCCCTGATACATGGTATAGTGATTGGGACTAAGGAGGAGACTACCTGATTAAAGTTTCAACCAATTCTATAAAATTTTGTTAAAGTTATGGCCCTTTATGATTTTTTGCCTCTCAATTGTGTTTCTTTCTGGTTCTTCTAAAATTTCAGCATTGCAGCCAAATAAAAAAAAGATATCTCAATTACTGTTAGGGACAAGCAGTGTTAGGGTCAAGCAGTGTTAGGGTCAAGCAGTTGGGGGCATTGTGTTTCATAAACACTGGCTCTAGTTATACTAGCATTTTGAAGAAAAACAGGAATCCCTTTTATCTTGTTTATTTCAAGACTAGAAAACGTTTTCAGTTGTGATGATGAAAATAACATATTCATCTTGTATTTTTGGCCCCCGCCAATCGGGGCTTGAACAAATATATGGGCTGCATGATGCTTCCACGCAGAGCTGAAACCGACCGGCACACGAGTACTGGTAAACCGCTTAGAGGATCTAAGCTTGCCCAGTGAAAGCTGTGCGAGTCGGCCCGTCCATGCTTATAAACTGTATTGGTTTCATTGGGCGACAGGGCTTGAGATGTCATTTCATCTCTATGTCGGGTAAAAGTCCAACAAAATTGGAAGCAACGTCTCCAAAATGACCTTTACAGTGTTGACGGAGACGTTAGACCTCAAATCAAACAAACAAATCATCTTGTATTCGATATGTTTTGTTAGTATGCATCAACCAGCTGCATTGTAATAGAGTGAGTGTTTGAGTTTTACGTCCCACCAACAGCTAAGGTGACGGAGACGGGACCTCGGTTTAAAGATTCATCCGAAAGTCTGGAGAAGCCCGTATTGATGCTGCGACCCCAGGTTTACGAGTAGCGTAACCACTGCACCACGGCGGCTTCTCTCTGCTGTGTAATAGCGTGCCAATATGACACATAGGCTGCAATATAATAGTATTCTTAAAACATGCGATATTCCATGTTTTGGTTGCCAATATATCGCATTAACATTTTTTTCGGGATATTTTCTCTGTTATATTTTGATATATTGTTGTCCAAAGTTTACAAACATATTAAGTTTATATTAATTAAACATTATTATTGCTTCCCTGAATGTTTGGAAATCACGTTTATTTTAAGCTTATTTGGATTCGTGCATATATGAAATCTCGCTAAGTCCACATTTTGAAAAATCATGCAGGAAAAATAACTCAATTATCACACCATGTATGCTTTTCTGAAAAATAAATAAAAAATCAAAATTCAAGCCATTCGACGCCAGTTCGGTATTGTGACCGATTATCGATTAAACATCGATCAATAAAACTGCTAGAAACACGACGTGCAGTGCTGTTCTTTAATTTACATGCTTTGGATATACATGTAATAGGATTGGAGAACATAGATGGCATTTTTTCCATTTGAAGTTGTTAGTGAAAACTGTTATATTTTTTCTGTGTCTTTACCACATTATTACACAATACCCCAAAGATAACTATTATTAAGACGTTCGGATGAGTCTTTAAACCGAGGTCCCGTCACCGTATGACCTTAGCTGTTGGTGGGACGTAAAACTGAAACACTCACTCACTCACCACATTATAAAAGAGCATGTTTGTGTTTTATTAATCCCAAGCCGCGAAGCGGAGCGGGGATTATAGGAATGGCCTTCGTCTTTCCGTCTGTCCATCTGTCTGTCTGTAACACTTTCTTGTCCGCTCCATATTTCCTGAACCCTTTGATAGATTTCCAATAAACTTTGGGCAATTATTCATCTCAGTGAGCTGGTGTGCAGAACCCATAAATGAACCATGCCGACTCAAGGTCACGGTTGAAGGTAACGTTTGAAACTTGGAATTTTGTGTCCGTTCAAAATCTCCTTTACCCTTGGAAGGATTTTCATTAAAGTTTGGTCAAATATTCTTTTCAGTGAGCTGATGTGCAGAACCTATGTCCGTCCGTCCGTCTGTCAGTTTGTCCGGGCCAACATATAAGTGTTAGGGGTTATATTTTGTCCAACCTTATGGGTTTATTCCGTTAAGTTAACACTATAAACTCATAAACCTTACTGCTTAGGGGCTATTTTTCGGCTTAGGAGCTTAATTTCTCTATGGGAGTTTATAATGGGAAAAGCCCATAAACCGGATTTGTTAGAACGTCCGTCCGTCTGTCTGTCCGTAACACTTTCTTGTCCGCTCCATATCTCCTGAACCCTTTGATAGATTTTCATTAAATTTTGGTCAATAATTTGTCTCAGTGAGTTGGTGTGCAGAACCTATAAATAAACCATGCCGACTCAAGGTCAAGGTCACGGTTGAAGGTCACGAGTTTGAAATTTGGAATTTTGTGTCCGTTCCATATCTCCTTTACCCTTGGAAGGATTTTCATTAAACTTTGGTCAAATATTCTTCTCAGTGAGCTGATGTGCAGAACCCATAAATGAACATTGCCGACTCAAGATCAAGGTCACATTTGAAGGTCAAGAATTTGAAAGTTTGATTTTTGTGTCCGTTCCATATTTCCTTTGCCCTTCAAAGGATTTTCATTAAACTTTAGTAAAATATCCCCCTCAGCGAGCTGATGTGCAGAACCCATAAATGAACTATGCCGAATCAAGGTCAAGGTCACATTTGAAGGTCACGAGTTTAAAACTTTGAATTTTTGTCCGTTCCATATCTCCTTTACCCCTCAAAGGATTTTCATTAAACTTTGGTCAATTATCCCCTTTGTGAGCTCATGTGCTGAGCCCATAAATGAATCATGTCGACACAAGATCAAGGTTACATTGGAAGGTCACGAGTTTAAAACTTTGAATTTTGTGTCCGTTCCATATCTAAAGGATTTTCATTAAACGTTGGTCAAATGTCCCCATGAGAGAGCTGATGTGCATTACACATAGATAAACCATGCCAACTTAAGGTCAAGGTCACAGTAGAAGGTCACGAGTTTGAAACTTTGAATTTTGTGTCCGTTACATATCTCCTTTACCCCTGGAAGGATTTTCATTACACGTTTGTGAAATATACCCCACAGTGAGCTGATGTGCAGAACCATAAATAAACCATGCCAACTCAAGGTCAAGGTCACAGGTGAAGGTAACAAGGTTGAACCTTGATTCAAAGTGCGGCGGGGGATTTGGCTGTCCTTCAGACTGCTTTCTTGTTTTATTTACATGTATTTATTTTTGTGGATATAGTATGTATTTATTAAACGATTAATTAGCCTGAATATATAATCGGCAACCTGCTGCATTG
The DNA here is from genome assembly GCA_963580285.1 of Lucinisca nassula. Lineage (NCBI taxonomy): Eukaryota > Metazoa > Mollusca > Bivalvia > Lucinida > Lucinidae > Lucinisca > Lucinisca nassula. The sequence goes on along the minus strand of OY757016.1, from coordinate 2,085,257 downwards.
CATACATGTATAAGTTATTGTGAATCGGGCTGTTGACTACCATACACTCATATTAGTTTCCAATACTTCAACACATCAATTCTAAAACGAGTTGCTTACACGATCTATTAGTTAAACTGTGCGTTTTCCTTGCAGTTCAGTAAGAGAAAATTAAAAGTTTTTCCAAAGGCACTTTGTGAAAAAAAAATAGATTGGGTCTGATTATTTTGGATAGAATATTATAAGATCATTTGACGGATATTATGAGAGTGCGTGAGGAACGTAGTGGACCCAGGACCATTGGCGTTAGTAGTATAGGGGGTCACTTTGGGTACCAACTTTTTGGTACCAAATTATAGGTACTAGTACCTATAATTTGTTTGGTACCTATAAGTTGGTATTAGTTGGTACCCAAAGTTGACACCCCTTTATCTAAGCTTGACTAGGCAAGTTTGGGCTTTGGTTGGCCAGTAGTTTGGTACCTATAAATTCTGGGTACCTGAAAATTATGGGAACTAAGTAGTATAGGGCGAGTATCGGGGTACCGAGCTCTGGGTAACCTGGGGTGGCACCCTGGGTACTACTGGGGACTTAGTCTCTGGTGTTTGAAAGGTTTGTGATAATTCTCATGATTGTGTATAACTGGTACCTGAAAGTTTTGAGTACCCATAAATTTTCAGTGATTGTTTACCTGGTACCCATAAATTCTGGGTACCTGAAATTTTTGGGTACCAGAAAGATTCAGTTTTTGCAGGCTTAACTTGAAAATGACTTAGTCTCTGGTGTTGGTTGCAGGAAATGTGCGTAAACTTTCAAGAGGCCTAGGGAAACCACAAGATGACATAATGTTGGCCTTGTATCTCAAGACTTCATAGTTTAACCTCCACATCTCCACATCACAAATGTGTAACCTCCACATCTCCACATTGAAATTGTGTAGCCTCCACATTGAAATTGTGGAACCTCCACATCTCCACATTGAAATTGTGGCGATAATATGGAGCAAATGTGGATGTAATGTGGAGAATGTGGATCATCAATGTGGAGATTCCAAATGTCGACATCTACACATTCTGCAATTTTGCAACCAGCCCTTTCTGGCTTCTAAAACTCAGCTTAAAATGCTCAATGTGGAGCAATGTGATGTGGAGACTGTGGATCCACAATGTGGAGATTCCAAACGTCCACATCTACACATTGGACAATTTGGCTTAGAAAACCGACTTTCCTGATCGGCGGCGGGTTTGACTAATCATATATTGAGGCTATCTAGTGGCAAGTTTCTATTATAAACAATGTTTTGTATCGCAAGACTCTATGTCTTCACCAAAAGAAACTTGACTGTCAAGTGTCAAGTGTTTTGGCCAATATATTGAGGCTTAGTAGTAGTGTAGTTTATGTGTTCTTGTCCTTTGGGATCATTGATTCCATTGATGATTTTTGAAAATATTTGAGGGTCACTGATGAGGCCTTATTGGCCGAAACTAGCTTGTCTGGCCAAGAAAACATGTACACTCCATATTTTCCAGTTCTGTGGTGAATTCCTTGCTTCCAAAGGATAACCCTTCTTAGAACATATTTAACGTCACTACAGCTGGTGTCTGGGAATGTGTGGCGGCCGTAAAACATCTCCCTGCCCTACATCATAGTGTAGTTTATATTTTCTTGTCCTTTGGGATCATTGATTCCATTAATGATTTTTGAAAATATTTGAGGGTCACTGATGAGGCCTAATTGGCCGAAACTAGCTAGTCTGTCCCAGAAAACATATACACTCCATATTTTCCGTTTCTGTGGTGAATTCCTTGCTTCCAAAGGATAACCCTTCTTAGAACATATTTATAGGAGCAACTTCTTGGTGGAAACACAATAGATCTTGTATCTCAAGATCTATCACGTAGTGACGAGGTGAGCTTTTGGGATCACTTTTTGTCCGTCGTCCGTCCGTCCGTCCGTAAACTTTTTCTTCAAACGACATCTTCTCCTAAACCACTGATCAGATTTTGACAAAACTTCACAGAAATGATCGTTTGGTGGTCCCCTTTCAAACTTGTTCAAATTGTTCCGGTCCATTTCGTATCGAGGTCACAGGAGCCAAAAATACATTTTTTTACTGAAAATTAAAAAAAAAATCTTCTTCTCTGAAACCGCAGGACCCTGGTCTTTGATATTTCGTATGAAGCTTCATTTAGTGGACCTCTACCAAGATTGTTCAATTTATAACCCTGGGGCCAAAAATGCCCCCGCCCTGAGGCCCTTTGGTTTTACATTGACTTATATAAGGAAAATCTTTAAAAAGCTTCTTTTCTGAAACCAGAAGGGTCAGATATTTGATATTTGGAATGAAGCTTCGTCTTGTGGGCCTCTATCAAGATTGTTCAAATAATAGCATTGGGACCAAAAATGCCCCCGCCCCGGGGCCCTTTGGTTTTACACAGACTTATATAGGGAAAACATTTAAAAATCTTCTTTTCAAAAACCAGAAAGCTCAGGTGTTTGATATTTGGTATGGAGCCTCGTCTTGTGGACCTTTATGAAGATTTTTTAAAATTATAGCCCTAGCGCCAAAAATTCCCCCGCCCCGGGGCCCTTTGGTTTTACATAGACTTATATATGGAAAACCTTTAACAATATTCTTGTCTGAAATCAGAAGGCTCAAGTGTTTGATGTTTGGTATGAAGCTTCGTCTTATGGACGTCTATCAAGATTGTTCAACTGTTGGCCCTGGGCCAAAAATGCCCCCGCCCCGGGGCTCTTTGGTTTTACATAGACTTATATACGGAAAACTTTTAAAAATCTTCTTGTCTGAAACCAGACGGCTCAGGTGTTTCAAATTAAGTATGAAGCTTCGTGTTGTGTACCAATATCAAGGTTGTTCATATTATAGCCCTAGGGTAAAAAATGCCCCCGCCCCAGGGCCCTTTGGTTTTACATTGATTTACATAGGAAAAATATTAAAAAATCTTCTCCTCTGAAAAAAAAATAATAAAGCAATCCAGAGGCAGTTAGTTTAATTGTGGTCTAACAACCAAGGTTCATAAAGTATTTCGATGAAACACGCCTTCTTCCTGCGTTTAAATTTTGAATAACGTTTCTTCACGGACATGTATTTTAAAAATCTGTGTGTGCAAGCGTTGCGACTAAGTCAAATATTGACCCAACTTCTGACGTCAACATTTCCAATACTGTGTTTAACTTTAGTGTAGATACTCAGCTGAAAGATAAAATAATGCATAACAAACATTTTAGGAAAATTTGAACTAAAATTTGTTCTGACCATTTTTTTTATTCCAAAATAACTGACCGGTACTGCTTGACCAGAAGTTTGTTTTAAAAAATGGGTTACCGTTACCTAATAAACGAAGCTTCGAAAACGTTCCAGTTCAGTGACAACCATAACTGACGTAATGAAACATTTTAGGAAGTGTTGATGTTTTTATTTGTTCTTTTGAATGCAAATTTTATTATTTCTAACGACGGTATGCTTATGTTGAAATGACCGGAAGTAGCTTCCGATTTCACAATTATTTTTTTGCTATAAAATACTCCCTTTCGGAAGCTTACAAAAAAATAAAATCTTGACGACGGCCATAGCAACTCTCCTACTGATTATAACGGCAATATATAAACACGGTGTTGTTCTTGGTGTTGAAAGTGAGGATGCTAAATATAAAGAGGACCGGTGTCTTTGCTGATTACGTTGTCGGTTTGTAATTTTGCTAAGATTGTGCCCACGAATCATTCATTGTCAAATTCAACTTTGTCAAATTTTACACTGTTAAATTCAACACAGGTTTCCAGAAACCTCAAACTGACAATTTAGATATTCAGTCGAACGAATTAAAAAAACAACAACAACAAAAAAAACACACACACACAAGACAACCGGTCTTGTTAAATTTGATACTGCAAATTCAGTGCCCATTTCGACACAGTCAAGTAATGGGGTCTTTCATTTGTGCCCATGCATGTTTTTTCTTTAAACTTTGTATATTAATAACTCAGCATATACAACCTATAAAAATGTATTTAATAAATTATATAAATCAAAATAGGACTCAGGAGGCCACTCTAACTGACTCCCTCCATTAGCTGGTGTCTGTCTCTAAATAAGTGCGTCTTAAATCTTCTGTTTTATTTAGTTTCAAGTTCTGTGTACCGGATTGAATGAAGAACTCCATAGGCATTCCTTTGATACTAAAAAACCTTTTGAATTAATTAAAGTTTTCATTTTCTGATAAAATAATTATCAAAAATCTCATTTTTTAGTTAAAATTTAAAAAAAAAAATATCAAAATTCAATCCCTAAGATAAATATGTTCTAGTCTTTGTCAAGATTTCATTTTGCTAGAAAAACATGCCATATGTATTCTTTAGCTATGCCAAATTTCATGAAAATCCGAAACCGGTAATACTGTAGTTTTACACCTTTAATGGATCTAATTCGTTTCTGCAAAGTTTACTATTTTATTGAAATCATCCAAGAACCTTACAAAAGGGCAATTCGTAACACTTACGTAATAAAAATGTGATTAAACAAATCAAAATGAATACATATTGAGCTGATCTAGCTTAGAAACTATTAGAATATCATGAATTTCTGATATTTTCCTTTCATTTATACACTAAGATCTATCCAAAATAGTAGATAGTAAAACACTAAATCAAAAGGCATTCTAATCTACAAATTAGGCTTAACAACATATATTGTTTTTTATTAGCAGCAAAATTATTGTGAACATGTGCAACTTTATTTAATGACTTTGCATAAGTCATGCTACTCAAATAGGTGTAAGGCAAGGAGATCCATTATTTTCATTTCCATACCAAGCTGGTATGCAAGGACGCAATGGTCAGTGGTTTGTTGTTACTAGTAAAATAGTTCTGTTGGTAAATCCATGGCCAGATTAAGCCTTAGATATACTCTGTCTTTATGAACGCTGGATTATTATCCTAACAAAAAAGTTACAGTAATTATTGTTTAGTATTTCCAAAAATCGAAATGTCACTGATATTGAGTTTCTGTTGCAAAAGATATCATTGATGAATGAGGTACAGACAATTTGGTGTAAACAAAGCTGTTCCATGACCTAGAGAAATTTTGCTATTAGACAGGAAGAGAAACAGTTTCCTTCCTTATAGTACACATGCATAAATATGTCTCTTTTCTGCATTAGTATTGTGATTGTTGACGTTTCTTTAGTGTCTTATTTTTTCTATTTACTTTGTCAATATAGTGGTTAATTTATCGGAAGCGAGCTTTTAGTATTTTTTTCTGGTTGTAAAACTTTCAACCACTTCTTGAATGTTTCTGCTGAATGCAAGTTCACTGTTTTTTTTTTTTTTTTTTTTTTTTTTCTTCTTTTTAAGCACTGTTCTTGCTTGCTTTTGGTTCATTAATAATTACCAGTACATTTCTGTGTAATGTATCTCTCAGCTTAGAAAGAGCATTGCAGTGTTTGGACAGAAAAAAAGCATCACAATGTATTTACTGAAAATAATTTAAAATCCTATGAGTAATGCGATAACTACTCACAGATTGAATAATTACTATCAGCAGTTTAAGTGCTTCTTGATATCTTACATATTGTGATTTGTAATTACTGCAACAACTGCTGAGTAAATGAAGTGAAAGACCTATACAAATATATAGACAACACAATCATGATCCCATAAGTTTTGGAACACTGACAAATGTACGACCATGTGAATTCTAAAAGCAAATTCAAATGGCTTTGGAATACAGCTTCAGGAAGCCGTTTGATTTCGTTCATAGGGGCTATACAAAAAAAGATAGATTGGGTAGTGCCTATGCAGATACAAATTCTGAAAACTAAATGTCCAGGATAAGTGATTTCAAGTGTTATTGATTTTCCCTAGAGTAAACCTTTCTTTTTAATTTGACAGTTAGGGTTAAATAAACAAACAACAGTTTGACTTGAGAGTCATTTATCTCGAGTCGGAAAACAAATCTCGCAAAATCTGAAGCAACATCTAAAGTGACTGGTATGTTATTGATTTGAATGTTAAATCTAAACATCACCTTAGCACCATTACCAAATTAGACAAGAAAGACTGAAAGAAAACTGTACACATGATTACATGGGTGCATTTGATGACGTTTGTCATCAAAACCTTTGCGGTATAGTTCTGTAGACATAATAGTTTGTGACATAGGGGGCAACTTTTCCGAAATGGGTGTTTTGAAATAATACTTATAATTATGCTATGAACTACTTACACAAACCATGCTATACTATAGCCATTCAAATTGAAAGAAATAGTAAAGTATTATTAAACAGCATGACCAAAACATGATAATCATATAATTTCACATTTTGCTGAATCAGGACTATCAGTATTCAGTCTGATAAAACACAATGTCACCGGTCCTCAATTTCCATCAAAATTCATCAACATGTTCCTAAGATATGTGGGTAGTTTTTATGCTAAAATGGTGTCTTGACAAAAATTGGAACATGGTAAAAATGCATATTAAATTTTAATGAATACAAAAATAGGAGCTGAAATATGGGGACACCATCAAAGAAAACTGAATGCCCAGCCACTATTACTAGACATATGAGGTAATTCATAGTATCAACTAACTCACCAATTATGGCTTTGATTCATAAAACATAGCAGCATTAGATATATGAAACTCTGAACACTGTAGACAAGTTTATATGAGAGTACTCTCTGTTGTGATAGTGACTTCATAAAATATGTAATAAATTTACTACGGAAATAAAATTTAAAAGTGAATGCATCGTAATTATAATGGTTATACCCAAGGCAATTATTGTGCATAATTTTATCAAAATCCAAGCGTGGGCAGAAACCAATGCAAATTTCCTATACCTTGAAAGACCCCCTTTATAACTGAACCAAAACGAACGGTTTTAATAATAAGATACCATTGCCCCTTCGTGTCCGACATAGTGTAAAGTAATCACAATCGAGTCACTTGATATTGTACTTTATGTCATATCTTTTCTTGTTAAGATTAAACTAAACTGGAGCGGGCTTTATTTACTTTCTGGTTGAGGTCGCTCATAACCCTTTTTGTACGAAATGAAATCTTCCTCCTTATATATAGTAGAAGTCCATTTCAAAATTTAGGGGTCTCAGGTTGTGTTTTCTTCAAAATTAATTAGAGAAGCCTCCGTGGTGTAGTGGTTATGCTACTCGCCTTGTAAACCAGGGGTCGCAGGTTCGATCCCGGGCTTCTCCAGATTTTCGGATGAGTCTTTAAACCGAGGTCCCGTCTCCGTATGACCTTAGCTGTTGGTGAGACGTAAAACTCAAACACTCACTCACTCACTCAAAATTAATTAGGAAAATGGCTGAACTTTAAGCAAACAGTGGAGGCCCTGATCAGACGCCGCGTTCTGTGGCGTCTGATCTGGGCCGGCACTGTTTGCCAGGGTACCCGTTTTGGGGTTTCTGGTACTAAATGGGTTAAAGACATATGCTGGAAATTCGCCATTTTTGTATGAGCATCAAAAATGAAAGTTATGCCGGAGCCAATGTTTTACCGTTGTTGGGTAAGGAAATGGTTTTCATTTATGAAGCAGGTTTTGTTTTGGGGTTCATTTTATTATCAAACATGCTCGGCTTTGCTATGAACGTCACAAAATCAGTTAGATTGTTACTTTTCAAATTGTTGATTTTTTCGGCATTTTTACCAGATGAGATCGACCCAAATGGTTACAGACTTACTTAAATGGTTTACTGTAATGTATACTATGGCCAGCTACTATTTATGAGTCGAGGAAAGTCCAAGTTATCTGTCTGTGATGCACCATCTTTTCATAGAATTTATATGTATTTTTACCATGTAATTCATCTAGGGGTAGGGAACAGTTTGTTTAATGAAACAGAAATTAGCACGGTGACCCCTTCTTTTCTTTTAATTTTCTATTATCTGAAAACATCCCCTAGAGAAAAAATAGATGTGAAGGCAATGACCACCTTTGTTTTAAGAAAAATTTATTATTATAATAGTATTTCTGTGTGGTCCAAAACACTAAAGACAATGCATTCATCACGTGAACAAGTCCGTGAAAAGAACACCCCCTTAACCCCACTTTATATAGAGAAAACTGGGGTTTAAGGGGTATACATTAATGTTCCTTATTTTTGCTCCAAGACATAGGTTGTGGGTATTCGTTGAGGCGGTCATAACGAGCACCCACAACCTATGTTTGCAGTATTTATATGAAAAATGTCACATATTTTTATCAGAAAAGTAGCCATTTTTGAGATGTGAAAAAATGCACTATGTCACATGGGAGTGTTATCGTTATGATTTTAAAGGTATTTTGGTTGATGAGAAAAAAAAGGTTTTTGAACTTGTTCTGAGCATGAAATAGAGGATCTTAAATGAGTATGCATGTAGTATTGAATTTATTAAACGAGTTGTGGAAAAGGGATAAAATGCGAGGCTTGGCACATTTTATTCACGCTTGTTTCACAAAAATGTCAATATTCCGCCACAAGTAAACGCGACGTCGTTAAGGACGTTGTCTATGTAACGTTACGGGGCGTATCTAACTAATTTGCATAATTAATCCACTAGTGGAATATATAATTTATTACATGGCGTTATTACATTCTCAGACACGACGTCATATGATAAAAGTAGGCAAAAGATAGGCAGCAGTATCTTTTACTATGTCATTCTGACTAAAATATATGTTAAAAAGCTAAGTGAAAGTCATTTTTGACATGTTGTTTTCTGATATTTCGGGGAAAATAGTTTGGATTACCTCCTTCTAGTTCAGGTTATTTCAGATCCAGCACGGTGACTTATGGTTTTTTTATTTCAAATGTGGTGAGCGAGTATATGAAATTGAACATACAGTTTTCAGCGTAGGAAGTATTTCCTAGCATATGCCCTTTATCTGTGGATGTTTGAGCTTGCATAAGGTAACATTTGAGTGAAAATACTCGTCCTGTTAAGGAATTCCTGGTTGTTTCTCAGGGAACCGCACATTGTATTTGTAGAAGAAATAAACATGATTGATTAATTGATTAATTGACTGACTGACTGACTGACTGAATGACTGACTAACTGACTGACTGGCTGACTGACTGACTGACTGACTGACTGACTGATTGATTGATTGATTTATTGACTGACTGACTGACTGACTGATTGATTGATTGATTTATTGATTGATTGATTTACAGGTTTGCAATGGTGAGGTGGATATGGCGATAGGGGGCGATCAGGGAGGGGATCGTAGGTTTGAAGCCTACCTGGGGTCTTGTGCCTTACACAGGGGCCATGCCAATAGAGATAACAATAGATCATGTGGGCCCCATGGCTAGAACCGTAAAAGACTGTGCTCTTCTTTTGCAGGTAAACTGTTTTTGACCAATAATGTTAAACACCCCTGTGAGATAGATATGATTTTGAAACTGGTATACTGGTCCATTCGTTGACCTGGGGCCAGTTGATCAAAACTAACGCTGTCGTTAGTTAGCCTGTCGTTAGAACTGTGATTATTCAGTATGGCAAATATAACATTTTATACCGCAACCAGGCATTCTAGTAACCTAATAAAGGGGGTCGAATATATGCACGCTATAATCTGTAGTGACCTACAATACCTTCTATTGACCTATAATACGTCTAGTGACCGTTAAATGGCGTTTATAGACCGGACCTACTTTTCAGGTCCCTTATTTACAAGTGTAAACAAGTGTAAACGATAACATGCAATCTTTTATACATGGGAAAACAACGAAACTGCCAGTCAATATTCTTTGCAATATTTATTTAAACAGATTGTCAGAAATTTCAGCTAAATTCTTGGAATAACGGCGCACTGCTACTGCAGTTGCGTCTCAACCTCGAACATAATTTTTAAAGCTAAAATTAAATATTCGCAGATTTTCATACAGAAAGTAAAGCGCTGAGAAACGTATATTCGAGCGTCCATGTTGTTGCCTACGTTTTTGTGACGCTGTGACGTAAGAAACTTTGCACTCGTTGACGTCACGTTATAGTACGTGTGCGCGCCATGGCACCGAATGTCGTTTTACATGCCACACTGTCTGCTTTTTTTTTTGCTTAAATTTAATAAATTATTGCAAAATCCCCTAATTGTTTTGAATTGCGTTATTAAATACATGGTTAGTGTCTTTAATAATAAAATATAATCGGCTCGCCTCGACAATTTTATAGGGGCTCGCTAAAGCTCGCCCCTATAAAATTGTCAAATGCTCACCGATTATATTTTATTATTAAAGACACTCACCATGTATTTACTGTATCATATGACGTCGTTGATAAGCAGTGGATAACGTCGTTTAATAAAAATCACATGACCACACGTGTAATAAATAACACTTCGGCGGTATTAATTAACGTCATGACGACGTCCATTCATTTTTTTATGGAACAACAATTTTAGGCGACAAAAATCCAGTTTATAGTGGTCATATGATAAACAGAATCTTACATTCATGGTCATTTCATATGGAATTTAGGAAACTATGGCTTTTATTTTGTACATAACATGTCATAAAAAGCATATCACCTCACGAGAAATACACGTTGACTGGCACGTAACGTCATGGCGCCGTCCATCACAATATTTTGCTTTCTATTTCTCTTCTTTTGCAAAAAAATTCCGGTACATCACATGAACAAGTCCGTGAGATGAACACCCCTTAAACCCCGCTTTGTATAGAGAAAACTGGGGTTTACGGGGGGGATATTTTTCTTATTTCTGCTCCAAGTCATAGGTTGTGAGTACTCGTTAGAACCGCCTCCATGAGGCGTTTCAAATGAGCACACACAACCTATATTTGCAGTATCAATAAGAAAAGAAAACGGATTTTCATCAGAAAAGTAGCCATTTTTGAGATGTGTGAAAAAATGCACTATGTCGCACGGGTATGTTATCGTAATGTAAACTCATTATCGGCCCGTCCATGCTTATACACCCTATTGGTTTCATTGGGCGGCAGGGCTTGAGATGTCATTTCATCTCATTGTCGGGTAAAAGTCCCACAAAATTGGAAGCAATGTCTACGAAATGACCGTTACAGTGTTGACGGGGACGTTAAACCTCAAATCAAACAAACAGTGTAAAATTATTATTTGATAAACAGGATCTTTCAACTGGAGGTCATTTCGTATTAATATTTTGAAACTCGTCAGAGGCTCGCTTCATTATTTCACATGAAATGACCCTCTATGAATTGCACTATTATGAATTGTAAAATACCACTATTCGCTATAATATGAAGTTGAGGTTGAAAGTGTGTGATCCAAGTGATAAGCAGGCTTGGAGCGAACTGTACAATGGTGACATCCCAAAAACATGCCTATATAATTTTGATCCCCTTGAACCCCACCTTTATATTATAATACTGGGGTTTATATGGGTAAACCTTATTTTTCGCATTTCTGCTCTTAAACATAAATTGTGGGTACTCGTTAGAACCGCCTCGATGAGGCTGTTCTGAATAGTACCCCAGATCTATATCATCACGAAAACACGCCAATATAATTTTGACCCCCTTGAACCCCACTTTTATAAAGTAAAACTGGGGGTTTACAGGGGTAAACCTTATTTTTCTTATTTCTGCTCTAAAATAGAGATTGTGGGTACTCGTTAGAACCGCCTCGATGAGGCGGTTCTAAAGAGTACCCACAATCTATATTTAGAGCAGAAATAAGAAAACTATCACAATTTTTCATCTTAAAATTTATTTTTTTCTGCGATAAAGGTTACAATGTATTTATATAGGCGTGTTTTCATAATGTTTTGAGCAGAAAAAAGAAAATACATGTCACACTTTTTCATCTTAAATTTTCGTGTTTTTTTCAGCAGTTAAAGTTTACAATGCATTTATATAAGTGTGTTTTCGTAATGATGTTCCAAGTTTTTTTAGAAGCCTCCGTGGTGTAGTGGTTAAGCTTCCCGCCTCATAAACCAAGGCTCATGGGTTCGATCCCAGGTTTCTCCAGACTTTCCAATGAGTTTTTTAAACCGAGGTCCATATGACCTTAGCAGTTGTGACGTAAAACCCAAATACACACATACCCATGTGTTTTAATCTCAGTGTTTTTTTTATTTTAAAATTTCCATTCTGGGGTCGAATCTCAATTTTTTATGGTGTATATCATTTTTGAGCAATGGTTTAATGCATCGCATTTCTTACCGCTACGACTATAGCCCCCGCCCATAGGGGCTTGAAAAAATACATGGGCTGCATGATGCTTCCACGCAGAGCTGAAACCGACCCTACCACAAGTACTGGAAAACCGCCACTTAGAGGATCTAGGCTTGCCCAGGCAAAGCGGTGCGAGTCGGGCCGTCCATGCTCATGAACCCTATTGGTTTGATTGGGTGGCAGGGCTTGAGATGTCATTTCATCTCTATGTCGGGTAAATGTCCCCAGAATTGGAAGCAACGTCTCCAAAATGACCTTTACAGTGTTGACGGGGACGTTAAACCTCAACTCAAACAAACAAACCGCTACGACTAAGTTACAGCGGTAGAAAAAATCAAAGCATTGAGAGTACTTGTTGGCCGATTGTAGTTTGGGAAAATGGGCCTGGACAGGGACTTAGACTGTTTCTTTTAACCCTTAAATTTCTGTACTGTAAGCAAATAATGTAGACCCTGATCAGATGCTGCGTTTTTCGGAGTCTGGTGCTTAAATTCCTGTACTGTAAGCAGATACCATAGATCCTGATCAGACGCCGCGTTCTGCGTCGTCTGATCTAGGTCTACACTGTTTGTCAAGCCCAACCCACGATTCCAGCACAGATTCTACAGAGATAACCCTTTAACGCACTGTGATAAAATTCTATAAATAACTCGTACATGAACTTCCTACAAATCAATGGACTCCAGCACTAATATAGGTTATGTCCTTATAACGTTTGGTCGATTGATAAACAATCTACCCAAAAATCAATAGTGAATTGGTGCCCGCACCATAGCTTAACTTTGCTAAAAAATCTTACCGCATTGTCGCCAAATGAGCAGGCGCTATAGGGGAGGCATACGAATATCTTTACATAGATGTTTAAACTCTGAAGGAAGACGAAAGCTGAAAGCGCTTAGTTTTACAACTAGGGCTGGCTAATCGGAGCTGAAAAGTTAATCGATTATCAGCCCTGTCATTTAGATCGATAATCGATTGGTAATCGCTAAGGTTTTTGTCATAATTTTACCTGTCTCGCTTTCTGTCCGAGCATGACATACTTGAACAGACAGGCCTGAGCAAACAGTGTAGACCCAGATCAGACGCCGCGCGTCTCATCAGGGTCTGCACTGTTTGCCACTCATACAGCTAGTTTAGGCATAACTTTGGGTAGTAAATTGTACCAATCAAGTAATCGATTAAAAGCAAATCAGAAATGATAATCATTTTTGTGGAGTTTATCGATCGAATAATCGTTTATACGATTATTCGTGCCAGCCTTATATACAACTGATATCTAGCCATACGAGTACACTTATTTCCAATCACCATTACAATTTAAAGACAAATACTACTAAATCGCCATTTTTGTATGATCGTCAAATATAAAAGTTATGCCAGAGTCCACAGTTTACCGTTCCTACCGAAATTAGCACGGTGTCCCCTAGTATTCTTTTAATTTTCTATTCTGTGAAAATATCCCCTAGAGAAAAAACCTTGTTTTATGAAATGTCAATGTAGCATTTTTCTCTATGGTCCAAAATATTGCAGACAATGAATTATTTTTAAAAGATATTTTGGTTGATGACAAAATTAGTTTTGCAAAAAGATTTTGTGAGCTTGAAAAATAGGCTAAAGATAGGCAGCAGTATATTTTACTATATTGTTCTGACTGAAATAATGTTTTAAAAAAAAAGCAAGGCAAAAGTCATTTTTGACATGCTATTTACTTACATGGTTGTTTTCTGATATTTCTGGGAAAACAGTTTGGGATGATTTCCTTCTTGTTCAGATTACTTAAAATTCAGCACGCATGTCGAACTTTAACGGACATCCAGGTAACTGCTGTCGGTTAAAGTTAATACATAGATTTATATAGGAACTTGATAATTATTTCCGCATAAAATACAAACTTATAAGAATATCTTTTCTGTGCAAGCGGCTCATGATTTTACATTCTTTCTCCTTTATCCACGTGTATTTTTAATGAAATTTTATGAACAACTTTTTAGTCCTTTTTACATACGAGACTGATGCATTTCTTCTCACAACTTTTTTGTAAATTGTTATTTCTTTTCTGTGCCAGCGGAAGTAAAATTGCAAATTTATTGTGACCACGTCCATATACATTTTGTAAAAAAAAATGAAAATAATTTGGTCCTTTTTGAAAAAGAAATACACTACCCCCTTTTTCTATTTCCAGTTTACCTTGGTCACCTAGGTAACCATGGTAGTCCGGGATTTGAGACCAGATTTTGAAATATTTAATGCACCCAAAATTCTCACGCTTTATTTGTGCCTTTTCATTGAGATAGGGGCCTAACCTATATGACATTTGATTATTTAGCAAATCTGGTGGGGAAAAGAGGTTGAAAATTCTATGAGTTTACACCCACCCCATGCAGACGGTATAGTTGGATTGAGTTTAGCTATGTGTAGCTTGCGCTTACATATGAATGTTGATTTATTGCATCAGTCAAAATATTTGTCAATACTCGAAGACACCAAATTTCAAGATATGACGTAATTACATCCGGCGTTACCATACATTTTGACCATTGAAATTTGACCTCAAAAATTTGGTAAATTTTACACTATTTTCGCGCTAAATAATTTTTAGTACTTTTTGAAACAATTTCTTTTTCGTCAGTATGAAGGACAGTTATTTTTGCACTTGGATGTGAAACTTGATGACTCTGTTTCAATCCGGGCATGAACAAGGGACTCGGATACCTATGGACCATTTTACCACTTTTTCCTGTTGTGTCACAGATTGTGATAAAAATTTATATTAAAACCAACATAAAATAAATTATTTTACTGGCTGGTCATAGATGTATCATAACAGGGACCGATAGATATAGATCTATTTTTGAAAAGTAACTGTTGGCCATTTCTTCCAGTTTATATTTAGTGAGGGGAATATACATCACCAAGCACATTTGTCAGCGGGTGAATGTCAAGTGATTCTCTAAACTGGTGACTTGAAACAATCAACATTTAATGAATACATTGTATATCTCAAGAATCATTATCCAGTTTCCGGTTTGTGCTGAAGGCTCCCCAAGTAACATCGACATTATTATATTTTAAACACGTAAATGTTACTGGCCACTACTAGGTCTTTATTGAAATCTTACTGGGTACCTTATTTTCTGTTAAGTCGCATGACTAATGATAAATAGTACCCGAGGTTTAATGTAACGTAAAGCCATCCCTTATACAATCTTCTATCTTCCCTTTTCCCCCAGTTGTGGTATAACCTGTAAACGTGCATCTTAAGATGTCACCTGCACTTACTTTCTACCATTTCGTTGGGCAACCTGCCTTCGATAGCCTTGTCCCTCTATTCACCATTAGCTCTTAATTATTCTGTGTCTCTTGTCACACACTGATTAATCTGGTCTTCATCTCCTTTTTACTACTTCCTTTTTCTGATATGTGTCCCATATATTGATTGTTTTGGGCTTAAACGCGCGTCACCCCTTGTTGGTCGTTTTGTGTCCTCTCCCCAGAGAGGAAGGGAGAAAAGCGATAGAAGAGATAGTTGAGCAGATGAAAGTGAGGGGCAGAGGAGAAATGGGAAAATGGAAAAGCAGCAACAGAAGAAATAACAGTTTTCCCCCTCTGCCCTTAACTGCTACAAGAACAGCAGGTCTTGTCCAGCTGTAAGCCAATATCAGTTGGATGCCCTATTGACGCAAGGTACACGTCACCTTTGCCTCACCCAACCACCACAATTGTCCCATACAGATTAGCCAAAAAGGCCTTCTATGACAAGCCATCAGGAGTTATCACTATTGAAAAATAGAGTGTATGCAATGATCAGGAACATATACAAAGTATCTCGCACCTTCCATTCAAAACACCAAAATGAAAACGTCATGGATACAAAGCCAGAAGGACAGTTATCTCCCCACATGACCAAACGGCTATCAAAAATAAATAGGCATTAGCAATACATACATCATAAGGACTAACTATGAAAATAATAAAGCACAAAAAAGGATCGCCGGCGGGGTCAGTAAGAAGTTTTACGGAGGGGGGATGGGGTTGGGCACTTTAATTGATTTTAGGTGGCCACAATACTCGCCCTGGATTGTCTTGGTTAAAACCGATAAATTGTTCACTCTGCATGATGTAGTTCTAGCTCATCAGTGCAACATCTCCGACAACAGAAAATCAAACGACTAAAGAGATGAGAACTCGACAGCATGAAATAGCTAGAATTCTGCAGCAAAGGAAACCAAACAGTTAGGCTCCGGTTAACCCTACCAGAGACAGAGCATCAGACACCTACCTTCAGGCGTTCTGGCAGAAATGCGTTCGTACATATGAAAGGAACTAGGCGGTCGGGTTAATTTACTTGAGGTTGAAACCTAATATGTCAGATATATTGAACAGTGAACAGGGACGATGTTTGGCATAATAAATGTTACGATTCCTATGTAAATCAAGCTTCTTCTCTACACCTTTGTCAAGAAGGGTAGGAACATCGGGTTTAACACAGACTCTCGACTGACCTTTCTGCATCTTCATGTAACTTGGTGACCTCAATTTGCGCATGTTTGCCAAAAGATCGACCAAAACCAGAGTCATTCAACCACCGAATAAGCTGGAGTATATCAAATCCGCAGCTGGAGAATTAGATGCTGGTATTTAAATTTAGTAGAGTATCTTTTTCTGCACCAACTTAATGTTAAAAAACCAAAACAATAAACCTCTAAAACATTTAAGTAAAATCGTTCCACCAAATACTGTATAATGTTTCTTTTTTGTTTGCAGTACAATTTCGCAGACTTTCAGTCAAAAGGAGGCTTGATTGTTCAGAGGCGTAAACTCATTGAAACACGACTTTCCTTCAATTATGAAATACTGATAAAAAATCTGCCAACCCTTTGAAAAAAAACTGAAATAGGGCCGCGCTGTTATCTTCACTGAACAGTGTCGTCTTTCAGAGGTATTGCTGTCATGGTAACTTCATACCAAACTACCACTGGTCACCAATTAATTGTTTATGAAGCTAAACAACAAAAGATAACCAAACAAGCGCAATCAGTAAAGCAGAAAACTGGCTGCTGTATCATGACAACGCCAATTAGATATTATCAAGCTTACGCGACTTTTAATAAATGCCCTGAACACAAAATTATAAACAAGCGGCCGCTGGGAAACTACGCTCACCAGAGCTCAAGTTGGCACAAATCCCCCCTCCTCCACACACACACCCGTGGTGGCCATTTATTTCAACAGACCATAATGGTTTAGTAGAGGCCAATCCCAGGACCATTGCTGCCAAATTATTTTGAAATCAACCATTGTTTTCTTTTGTTGCAGTCGCATACATTATAGTCAGCTTTGAAACATCTTAGCAGGGCTAGAGTCCAAAATGCTGCATACCAAGGTCTTGTATTTCTTGAGATGCAGAATTTAAATTCACCTTTGGCCGTATATTGGTGTGACGATCACACAGATCCCTCTAACAAACTTGGATTTCTCGACCACGCTGATGCAGTATATGTAATTTGGTATCAGTTAGCCCAGTAGTTTTCGAAAAATTAAAAACTATTTAATCTTATGGCCCCAGGATCTTTAAGTTGATTGCAAATTTCAACCATGATGTCATAAGCTGCAACAGAACCAGAAAACCCTGTCTTTTCCATACAAAATCCTAAGTGACCGAATGTGACCTTGACGTAAGAAAGGTCAGGGTCAACGAAATGTCATAATTTGAACAAATTTGATAGGGCCCGGGTCCCCAATATTGTATACCAAGTTTCAAGGTCATCGGTCGATTGGTTCCTGAGAAGGCGATTTTCAAAGGTTTTTACCATATATGGGCATGGCGGACATTTTGGTCATGTGACCCAGATATTCAGAATATATGTTTGTTCTTCCACCCCAGGGCGGCTTCACATATAATTTGGTTCCAATTGGCCTTGTAGTTTTAGGGGAGATGTCGTTTGGAATTGTTTGGATGCTTAAATGAGAAAAGAGGGTAGGAACATTTATCTCCCTTTTTTATGTCTTTTTCCCCACTTTTTTGATTTTCTAACTCCATTTTCAAGATGCTTAGAGACCTCTAAATAAATTCGTATCATAGTTAAGTCTGAGAAAGTAAGGTGCATTAAACTCCTTAAATACGGGTCCTACGAATTTCAAATCCCCGACTATGGCTAGGAGCTGTGGGAGATAACCATTTATTTTCTGTGTTGTACGCGTTAATTCCCTCGATTATCAGCATAGCTGAGAAAGGTCGGGTCCGAATAAGTCCAGTATGGTAACATATGTTTTATTACGATAACATACCCGTGCGACATAGTGCATTTTTTCACATCTCCAAAAAGGCTACATGTCTGATGAAAATTCGTGATATTTTTTTCTTACAAATACAGCAAACATAGGTTGTGGGTGCTCGTTAGGACCGCCTCATTGAGGCGGTTCTAACGAGTACCCACATCCTATGCCTTAGATAAAAAATAAGAAAACATAATATATACCCCCGTAAACCCCAGTTTTCTCTATATAAAGTGGGGTTTAGTGGGGTCTTCATTTCAATGACGTGTTCACGTGATGTTTATTTCAAATTTGGTGAGCCAGTATATGATGCTCAACATGTACAGACTCTTTAACAGTTTTCAATGTAGGAAGTATTTCCTAGCATATGCCCTTAAGAGTATCGTTTCCATTGCAAATAATACTATGACGACAATGTAAACACAGTGAAATTCCACGGCCCCCGCCCATCGGGGCTTGAAGAAATAGATGGACTGCATGATGCTTTCACGCAGAGCTGAAACCGACCCGCACACGAGTACTGGTAAACCGCTTGGAGGATCTAAGCCTGCCCAGGCAAAGCGGTGCGAGTCGGCCCGTCCATGCTTATAAACCCTATTGGTTTCATTGGGCGGCAGGGCTTGAGATGTCATTTCATCTCAATGTCGGGTAAAAGCCCCACAAAATTGGAAGCAACATCTCCAAAATGACCTTTACAGTGTTGACGGGGACGTTAAACCTCAAACCAAACAAACAAACAGTGAAATTCCGCTATTAAGACCACATAAAATTAGGACTAATTCTGCTATAAAAAGCTTATTTTGAAGAGTGTACTGAATTTTTCTTTGTGTTTTCTGCCTGCAATGTCCTCTGGCCAGGGACCACCTTTAGGACTGTTCAAAAATGGTCTTTAAGACCACTTTTGAACAGTCCCAAAGGTGGTCTTAATATAGGAATTTTACTGTATTAGAAATATGTGTGCTTGCGTGATAATGAAATTCTGAATTCAGGCAATAGCTGGGTATGACGATGGCCTAGATCCTCGACAGCCCTTGGGCTTGACGGTTCCAATGTACAGTGAAATGGTGAGTAATATGCCCACTGATCTGATACGGCATATGAGCATTTTGGGCCGATTGTTTGTCGATCGACCCAAAGTTACTAATCATAAAAACTCTTCAGTACTAAAGTCCACGTGACTGTCACTGACTTATCAGAATAGCGGTTATGCCATTGTGAGGTCAGAGTGTTGAATAAGAGATTTACCTGTTGAAACTGGACTTGAATGATGGATTGGGCTTGGCAAATGGTATAGACCCAGATCAGACGCCGCAGAACGCGGCATCTGATCAGGGCCTACACTGTTTGCTTCAAAATTGGAATTTAAGGGTTAAACGAACCAAATTATTCCTTAGCCCAGGACTATTTAAGGTTTAAATAAAACTGTATAATTCTCGGCCAAGGACTATTTTTCAGCCTACACTTTTAGAATCAGATATCCAAAAGTACACTCAGTTCTTTGATTATTCATGCTCTCCAAAGGCGTATGCGCAGGTAACTAAAGCGGTTAATCATCTTATTTACCTTAACATGTTTTATGCTTTTTATGTAAATCGGCTCTTTAGTCGGATTGCTACGGCAAAATAGAGTTGCCATAGACTTATAATGGGGAAAATTGAAAATTGGCATTTGGCACCAAGCCTTTGCAGAAATTTTGGCAAACCTTTCATGGAAATATTTTAAGCAATCTTCTGTCTGCCATTTGATTTTAGGCGAAATGCTCATTTTTATCATTTTTCTATGAAAGAAAAACTACTCAAAATAATCATCTCTCAAAAAGCCGTATGCTCTATGAGGCTAGGACATATATTCATCACATTTGCCTTTACAGGTTTTTGTATGAAATTTGGTTCTTTAGTTTGGTTGTCATGGCAACTTAAGAAATTCCATAAACTTATAATGGGGGAAAATTACGCCTTCCAAGATATTTTGATACACTTTCATAGACATGTTCCTTAGGCAATGCTCTATCTGGCATATGATTTTAGGCCTATTGGTTGCCACAGATAGACTGTTTTCAATTGTCGTCACTTGTCTTGCATCAACACATTCAAGTGACATCTCCTCTTTAGCCACTGGGCTGATTGTGTCTAAATTTAATCTGTAATGTCCTTTGGCTACGGCCTTCCATGGCTTAAAAATAAACTCTGCTGCTCATTTTTATGCCCCCAGAATCAAAGATTCGGCGGCATATTCTTTTTGGTCTGTCTGTCTGTCCGTCTGTTTGTCTGTTAGTTTGTTTGTCTGTCTGCAAACACCTTAACATTGAGCATAACTTTTGAATGGTAACCGGTAGGGCTTTCATATTTCACCTGTGCATTCCTTGTGACAAAACCTTTCCAGAAGTACCATAAGTTTTGATTTTGTGACCTTGACCCTGACAAATAACCTTTTTTCTTAAAACTGTAACATTGGCCATAACTTTCGATTGGTAAGTGATTGGGCTTTCATATTTGACATGAGCATACTTTGTCACAGACCTTTCAATTGGTACCATACTTTTGACCTTGTGATTTTGACCTTCTTTTTAAAAAACTTGAACATCAGCCATACCTTTAGATTGTTTAGTGATAAGGCTTTAATATTTCACATGCGCTCTCTGGGGTAGATCAGTGGTTAACAAGGACATCTTGTTATTGGTTGCCATTGAAACCAATATGCATAAAAATAGAAAAAAAAAATACTTAAAAATCATCTTCTCAGAAACCAATATTAGCCATTACGGGTTTTGTGTGTTTTTGGCTGAACTTGTAGGATTGGTAATTGTTTGTTGTTGCCTAATTCCTAGGGTAAACACTTTAAAAGGACGTCTCCTCTTAACACACTGGGTCGATTGGGTTCAAATTTCTTCTGTAACATCCTTGAGCTGGTCCTGCCATGGTTTGTTGGAATAAATGTCTGCTAGTGGGCAGGTCCCACCTTAGCTCTGTTGCGCATAGTGGCCCATGGGGTTCTCGTTTTTATGCCCTCAAATCGGGGGCATATTGCTTTTGGCGTGTCCGTTCGTTCGTCCGTTCGTTATGCTTTCTCATCACGAAAACATGCCTATATAATTTTTAACCCCTTGAACCCCACTTTTATGTAGGAAAAATGGGGTTTACAGGGTTAAACTATATTTTTCTTATTTCTGCTCTAAAATATAGATTGGAGGTACTCGTTAGAACCGCCTCGATGCAACGGTTCTAACGGGTACCCACAATTAATATTTTGAGCAGAAATAAGAAAAATAAATTTGGTATACTAGTGAGGACTGAGACTAAATGTTCAACCAGTTTAATGGAATTTTGTTGGAGTTATTGCCCTTATCAATTTCAGGTCATTTAATGGTTTTGCTTTCTTGTGCAATGCATGACCTTAGAACCATGTATGCATTTGTTTTTGGTTTAAACATATTTTATTGCTCCTATACATTTAAGTTACAAGCAAATGGTCTGGGTCACAAGTTGTAACAACATTAATTACGGCCTGTCCTATACACACTATACAATTACAAGCAATGACATATGACAATGAATGTATCAACACAATCACAAAATATATTTTTTTTTCATTATTCAAACAATGAGAGAGTTATTAAATTATAAGCATACTGGTTATCCCTGTGAACCATGTGCAAAACGACACGTTTCCTTGATATAATATTGTACACTTTTGAACAAATCTGTGTTTTCATTTTCAGTAGCATTTAGTTTAAACTTTATTTTATTTGTATAACTAATACATATAAACTCAACACATAAAAGCTATAAAATTACAATGTTACACAAATGGGATTCAGGCAAAAGTCGTTCGACTTTTGAAAAGTCTGTATCCCAAACACCCAGTAGCATTTGCCTTAACATAAAGTAGAAGTGAAACAAAGATCAGGAATCGATACAATTAACTTACTCCACCCATCAAAGACACCAAAGGGAAAGAAACATAAAGTTCGATTTGACAATTCAAAGGGTAAAAAGGTATGGTTGCCTGAAAAAGATGAGCTTGTGCGTGGGCATACTTTGGGCATTGAAGGAAGGAAAGGCTCTGCATCTTCTGATGCATGTTCACAATCACAATGGGCATCTTCTGTCAAATGATTTTTGTAACGATCAAAATTAAGCTCGCTTAATTTGTTGCGTGTCTGTGCTTGAACAATCGAAAGCTGTCTGCTTCAAGATATGAAATATGATGGCACAGAAGGTATCACAAACAAATGAGCAAGAACCCACTTTCAAAGAAGAGAACAAATTATTTGTCTTAATCGTGACGGAAGTAAGGGCGAGGATTGTGGCCACGTAAAATCCAGTGGAATTCGTTTCCGCTGACCGTTCCAAGGCGGTTTTTCTGTCGCGGTTTATTTTTGTTATGGTTTGTCTTTGGGTGTTTGTGTCGCTTATATTATTTTATTTTGGATAGCCTTTTGGCCATTTTGTCCTGTTGGCTTTCCGCTGTTGGTGTTTCCGTTGGGGTCTGTTGCTTCATGTTTGTGTTTCTTTCCCTCTGGTGTCTCTGATGGGAGCTGTGGGTTAATTGTATCGATATCTGGTCATTGCCTCTACTTCTATAGTGGCAGAATTCCTAATGTTTTCAAGAAGATTATTCCAAAGAGATAATATGCTGGAACAGATGATCTAGAAATAAGTGTAGTTCCACCGCTAAATAACTGGTAATTTTGTGGTATGGTGTGTTGCTACCGACTGTTGGAGGGAACACACTTTTTAAATAGTCAGGGACAAGTCCATTTTGGACCTTGTACATTATAATTAACTTTTAGTATATTTGCCTGTCACCGAAAGACATCCATCCAATTTCTGTATAAAGATTTTGTGAAGAAACGGAGCGCGTTTTGCCCGTAACGATACGCGCCACTTCGTGCTAATTTTTTTCTAAAGCATATTTTTCTAGAAATCTGCAACTGTCCCGTACAAAAAAAGCATATACAAGAATTGGTCTCAAAAAGGAGATGAAGACTTGATTAATAGCTTTCCGACTTCAGGAGAACTTTATTGCATGCATAATACTGAGAGGTTTGGATGCAGATGACACAACATTACTAATGAGGTCGTGCCACTTAGCATCATTTCAGAAGGTTACACCCGGATGTTTATGCTCACTAACAAATTCTGCTGGAACATCGTCAAAGACCAAATTTGGTTTAGCGGTAGTATTTTCCAGTGTGGAAAGTAAAGCTTACGTTTTCTTAAAATTAAAATTTACCAGCCACTGCTTAGCCCACTGAGAAATAAGTCGTGATTTAGACTACCTTCTATATATTACATACGCTGAAAGTGTCATCTGCAAAAAGCCGTACAATACTTAAAAGCTTATCAACAATATCATCGGCGAGGCGGTTCTAACGAGTATCTTTCCATGTATTGAGCAAAAATATGAAACATATCAGAGATTTTTTATCTGAAAATTTCCATATTCTCAAGAACCATGTATGCTAGTGTTTTGAAATTTCTTACATGGATGTCTCATCAAAAAATGTTGGCCTGTATTTTTTTCTTATCCGATTTATCTTCTATTTTTTAGTTATTTCCCGTTCAATGAAATAACATTAAAATCGCGTTAGCAAGATATCTGACTAGGTATTTTAACTAGAGCCTTGATATTTGGTGTACTGATTAGGACTGAAGATGAGATTACCTGATTACATTTTCAACCATTTTAATAACATTTTGTTGGAGTTATGGCCCTTTGGAATTTCTGGCCATTTAATTGTGTTTCTTCCTTGTTGCAAGATATTAAAAAAACTATTTAAATTGTTGCCTTAAAACTTGAATGGCTGATTTGGAATGGCTAGTACATCACCTGATTTACATTTGAAAAAAAAAATGAATTTCTTGTTCGAAAATTGCCTTTTGGAAATTTGTACATTTATGGAGGGGCAATGTGTTTTACAAACACCATTTCTAGCTAGTTTCCGAGTCGGGGCACGACAAAATGTCCAAAAAGACCTGTGCCATAGCTGAAGATTCAGATCAACCTCCGCATCGATACATCAAAAGATTAACGAGCGATGGCGCTGATCAGATTTGCTGGATACATAGGCTGATGGGAGTCTTCGCTTATCGCAAGGGTCTTATTGTAGGTTTTGTTGTGTGGCGGCTTATTAATCACCCGCCGCGAAGCGGAGCGGGGATTATAGGAATGGCCTTCGTCTGTCCGTTCGTCCGTCCATAACACTTTCTTGTCCGCTCCATATCCTTTTGATAGATTTTCACCAAACTTTGGTCAATTATTCGTCTCAGTGAGCTGATGTGCAGAACCCATAAATGAACCATGCCGATTCAAGATTAAGGTCACAATTAAAGGTCACGAGGTTGAAACTTGGAACTTTGTGTCCGTTCCAAATCTTCTTAATCTTTGGTCAAATATTCTTTTCAGTGAGCTGATATGCAACCATGCCGACCCGAAGTCAAGGTCACAACCGAAGGTCAAATGTTTGAAACTTTGAATTTTGTGTCCGTTCCATATCTCCTTTACCCCTCATAGAATTTTCATTAAACTTTGGTCAAATATCCCCCTCAGTGAGAGTTCATAAATGAACCCTGCCAACACCGGGTCAAGGTCATATTGGAAGGCTTTGTCGTGTGTCGACTTATTAATTCCTCGCCGCGAAGCGGAGCGGGATTATAGGAATGTCCTTCGTCTGTCCGTCCGACTGTCCATCTTTCCGTCGGTCTGACCGTAACACTTTCTTGTCCGCTCCATATCTCCTAAATCCTTTTTAGCTCATCTGTCACGTAGTGACGAGGTGAGCTTTTGTGATCACTTTTTGTCCGTCGTCCGTCATGCGTGCGTCCGTCCGTGCGCCCGTAAACAATTTCAAATAAGTATATCTCTAATACCCCATGGTCCATCTTGATCAAATTTCATGAGAAGCATCATCAGGTAGGGGGAAAGGCTGCATAAGGTTTTTGGGCTGATCAGATTGGAATTCTGGTTGCCATGGCAACATATAGCTACCATAGACTTACAATGGGAAAAAATTAAAATATCTTCTTCTCTGAAACCACTGGGCCCAGAGCTTAGATATTAAGCTTGTAACAATGTCAAGTGGTCACCTACATGAATCCTGCCAATCATGCGCCTGGGGTCCAAATTGGCCACACCCCGGGGCCCCTTAACTCCTATAGACTCATAATGGAAAAAAAGTTTCTAAAATCTTCTTCTCTGGAACCACAGGGCCTAGGGCTTAGATATTTAACATGTAGCAACGGCAAGTGGGCACCTACATAATTCCTGCCAATCATGCCCAAGGGTTCCCAATGGGCCACGCCTCGGGACCCTTAGCTCCCAAAGACTCATAATGAAAAAAAAAAGCTTCAAAAATCTTCTTCACTGAAACTACAGAGCCCAAAGCTGAGAAATTTAGCATGTAGCAACGGCAAGTGGTCACCTACATAAATCCTGCCAATTATGCCCCTGGGGTCCAAACGGGCCACGCCCTGGGGCCCCTTAGCTCCTGTAGACTCATAATGGAAAAAAAGGTTCAAACAGCTTCTTCTCTGAAACCACAGGGCCCAAAGCTGAGATATTTAGCATGTAGCAATGGCAAGTGGTCACCTACATAATTCCTGCCAATCATGCCCCTGGGGTCCAAATTGGCCACAACCAGGGGCCCCTTAGCTCCCATAGACTCATCATTTAAAGAAAAGCTTCAAAATCTTCTTCTCTGAAACCACAGGGCCCAGAGCTTAGATATTTAGCATGTAGCAACGGCAAGTGGTCACCTACATAATTCCTGCCAATCATGAACCTTGGTTCCAAATGGGCCACGCCCCGGGGCCCCTTAGCTCCTATAGACTCATAACGAAAAAAAAAAGCTTCAAAAATCTTCTTCTCTGAAACTACAGAGCCCAAAGCTTAGAAATTTAGCTCCTGTACACTCATAATGGAAAAAAGGTTCAAACAGCTTCTTCTCTGAAACCAAAGGGCCCAGAGCTGAGATATTTAGCATGTAGCACTGGCAAGTGGTCACCTACATAAATACTGCCAATCATGCCCCAGGGGTCCAAATGGGCCACGCCCCGGAGCCCCTTAGCTCCTATAGACTCATAATGGAAAAAAAGCTTCAAAAATCTTCTTTTCTGAAACCACAGGGCCCAGAGCTTAGATATTTAGCATAGAGCAACGGCAATTGGTCACCTACATAATTCCTGCAAATCATGCCCCTGACTTCCAAATGGGCCACGCCCCGGGGCCCCTTTGCTCCCATAGACTCATAAAGGAAAAAAGCTTCAAAAATCTTCTTCTCTGAAACCACAGGGCGTAGAGCTTAGATATTTAGCAATGGCAACGGCAAGTAGTCACCTACATAATTCCTGCCAATCATGCCCCTGGGGTTCAAACGGGCCACGCCCCGGGGCCCCTTAGCTCCTATAGACTCATAATGGAAAAAAGCCTCAAAAATCTTCTTCTCTGAAACCAGAGGGCCCAGAGCATAGATATTTAGCATGTAGCAATGGCAAGTGGTCACCTACATAAATCCTGCCAATCATGCCCCTGGGGTCCATATTGGCCACGCCCCAGGCCCTTAGCTCCCATAGACTCATAATGAAAAAAAAGCTTCAAAAATCTTCTTCTCTAAAACCACAGGGCCCAGAGCTTAGATATTTAGCATGTAGCAATGGCAAGTGGTCACCTACATAAATCCTGCCAATCACGCCCCTTGGGTCCAAATGGGCTACGCCCCGGGGCCCCTAAGCTCCCATAGACTCATAATGGAAAAAAGCTCCAAAATCTTCTTTTCTGAAATCACAGGGCCCAGAGCTTAGATATTTAGCATGTGGCAATGACAAGTGGTCACCAACATAAATCCTGCCAATCATGCCCCTGGGGTCCAAATGGGCCTCACCCTGGGACCCCTTAGCTCCCATAGACCCATAATTGAAATAAGCTTCAAAAATCTTCTTCTCTGAAACCACAGGGCCCAGAGCTTAGATATTTAGCATGTGGCAATGACAAGTGGTCACCAACATAAATCCTGCCAATCATGCCCCTGGGGTCCAAATGGGCCACACCCTGGGACCCCTTAGCTCCCATAGACCCATAATTGAAACAAGCTTCAAAAATCTTCTTCTCTGAAACCACAGGGCCCAGAGCTTAGATATTTAGCATAGAGCAACGGCAAGTGATCACCTACATATTTTCTGCTAATCATGCCCCTGGGGTCCAAATGGGCCACGCCCCAGGGCCCCTTAGCTCCCATAGCCTTCTTATGGAAAAAAAGCTTCAAAAATCTTCTTCTCAGAAACTGTGAAGCACACAACTTAGATATATAGTATCTAGCAACATAAAATAGCCAGCTACATAAATCCTGCTAACCCTGCCCCTGGGGTCAAAATTGGCCACGCCCGAGCTCATCAGCTCCAATAGACTTATAATGGAAAAAAAAAACAACTTAAAAAATCTTCTTCTATGAAACCATTAGGCCCAGAGCTTAGATTTTTAGTATGTAGCAATATCAAGTGGCCACGTACATAAATCCTGCCAGTTATGCCCCTGGGATCCAAATTGGTCGCACCCCAGGGCTCTTTAGCTTTCATAGACTTACGATTGGAAAAAAAATTCAAAAATCTTCTTCTCTGAAACCACAGGGCCTTATAATGAAAAAAAAACACATACGAAAAACAACTTGAAATGGGGAAAAATCTTCAAAAATCTTCTTCTCTGAAACAATAAGTCCCAGAGCTTAGGTATTTAGTATGTAGCAATGTCGAGTGGTCACCTTCATGGATCCTGCCAATCATGCCCCTGGGGTCCAAATTGGCCAAATCCTGTGGCCCCATAACTCCAACAAACTTATAATGGAAAAAAGCTTCAAACATCTTCTTTGAATCAATGAAATACAGACCTTAGATATTTAGTATATAGCAACACAAAATGGTCTCCTATATAAATCCTGCCAACCATGCCCTTTGGGTCAAAATTTGCCAGCCCCAGAGCTCATTAGCTTCTATAGACTTATACTGGAAAAAACTTAAAAAAGATCTTCTTTTCCAAAACCATAAGGCACAGATTTTGTTTGATTGGCGATGTCTCTTCCAATGTTGTGGGACTTTTATCCGACATTGAGATGAAATAACATCTCAAGCCCTGTCGCCCATTGAAACCAATTGGGGTTATAAGCATGGACACCGCTTTGCCTGAGCTTAGATATTTAGTATGTAGCAATGTCAAGTGGTCTCCCACTCTATTGATTTTCTGGTACACAGGTGAGCGATATAGGGCCATTGGACCCTCTTGTTATAGATTTTCATTAAACTTTGGTCAATTATTCGTCGCAGTGAGCTGATGTGCAGAACCTATAAATGAACCATACCGACTCAAGGTCAAGGTCACAGTTGAAGGTCACGAGTTTGAAACTTGGACTCTTGTGTCCGTTCCATATCTCTTTTACCTTTCGAAGGATTTCATTAAACTCTGGTCAAATATTCTTTTCAGTGAGCTGATGTGCAGAACCCATAAATGAACCATGCCGACTCAGGTCAAGGTCATATCTGAAGGTCAAGTGTTTGAAACTTTGAATTTTGTGCCCGGTCCGCATCTGTTCTACCCTTCAAAAGATTTTCATTAAACTTTGGTCAAATGTCCGCCTAAGTGAGCTGATATGCAGAACAAATAAATAAACCATACCGACTCAAGGCCAAGGTCACAGTTGAAGGTCACGAGTTTACAACATCGTATTCTGTGTTCGTTCCATATCTCCTTTACCACTGGAAGGATTTTCATTAAACTTTCATCAAATAGCCCCCTCATTGAGCTGATGTGCAGAACCCATATACAAACTATGCCAACTCAAGGTTATTACATTCTCAGACGCGACGTCATATGATAAAACTGGAAACCGAATAAAACTCCTCACTTTGCTCTTGTCCATTATCCAATGAACGTTAAATGAAGTATCTGTATTACTTATATTTACATTAATTTGTACCCATTCTGTTTCCTGGGATAAAATTAAAACAAGAAATCAATTAAATGTACTTTAGACAAAAAATTGTCTAGGCCGCGACAGAATGAAGGGCGAAGAATATGGCCATGAAAAAATAATCAAAGCCCCCCCCCCCCCACCCCACACCCTCACCCCCAATCACATTTTACTGAACATTCCAAGATGATTTGTCTATCGCGGTTTATTGTTGATATTGTTTGTCGTTGCATGTTTGTATAGCTTATATCTTTTTAGCTCACCCATTACGTAATGATGAGGTGAGCTTGGGATCACTTTTTGTCCGTCGCCCGTGCGTCCGTGCGTGGGTAAACAATTTCTTCAAACGTATTTTCCTAAACCACAGATCGGATTTTGACCAAACTTCACAGGAATTATCTTTAGTTGGTCCCCTTTCAAAGTTGTTCAAATGGTCCATTGCAGATCATGGTCACAGGAGCCAAAAATATATATTTTTAATGAAAATTTAAAACTCTTCTCCTCTGAAACCGCAATATGCCTAGGTCTTCAATATTTGGTGTGTAGCTTGATCTAGTGAAACTCTATCAAGATTGTTCAAATTATCGCCATAGGGCCAAAAATGCCCCTGCGTCGGGGCCCTTAGGTTTTACATAGATTTATATAGGGAAACCTTCAAAAATCTTTTTGTCTGAAACCAGAAGGCTTAGGTGTTTGATATTTGGTATGAAGCTTTACCTTGTAGACCTCTATCAAGATATTCAAATTATAGCCCTGCGACCAAAAATGCCCCCGCCCAGGGGTCCTTTGGTTTTACATAGACTTATATAGGGAAACCTTTAAAAATCTGAAACCAGAAGGCTCAGGTGTTTGATATTTGGTATGAAGTTATGTCTTGTGGACCGCTTACAAGATTGTTCAAATTATAGTCCTGGGGCCAGAAATGCCCCCGCCCCGGGGCCCCTTTGGTTTTACATTGACTTATATAGGAAAACTTTTCAAAAAACTTCTTGTCTGAAACCAGAAAGCTCAGGTGTTTGATTTTTGGTATGAAGCTGCGTCTAGTGGATCTCTATCGAGATTGTTCAAATTATAGCCTTGTGACCAAAAATACCCCGCCCCGGGGCCCACTGTTTTACATCGACTTATATAGGGAAAATCTTCAAAACACTGCTTGTCTGAAACCAGAAGGCTCAGATATTTGATATTTGGTATGGTACGTATCAAGATTGTTCAAATTATAGTCCTGGGGCCAAACATTCCCCCGCCTCGGGACCCTTTGGTTCTACATGGACTTATATAGCGAAAAGTTTCTTCTTTGAAACCACCAGGCCCATGTCTTTGATATTTGTTGTGAAGATTATCAAGCAGACCTCTGCCAAGATTGTTCGAATTATAGCCCTTGGTCAAAAATGGCCCCGCCCCGGGGCCCACTGGTTTTACTTCGACTTATATGTGGAAAACCTTTAAAAAATCTTCTTGTCTGAAACCAGAAGGCCCAGATCTTTGGTATTTTGTTTCATCTGGTGGACCTCTATTATAGCCTTTGGGCCAAAGGTGGTCCCACTCCAGGCCCCACCTGTTTTACATAGACATATTTGGAAAACCTTTAAAAATTTTCTTCTCTGAAACCACAAGGCCCAGGTCTTTGATATTTTGCTTGATGCTTCATGTGGGTGACCTCTACTAAGATTATTCAAGTCATAGCCCTGGGGTCAAAAATGACCCCACCCAGGGCCCACCGGTTTTATAGTTCGAACAAATTGACCTGAGACTGGTGAACTCTATTAACATAATTTCACGCCCGACTGAATGCATATATTTATCTTCGTCGTTTACCGAAGATGGCAATATTATTATACAATACATAGAGGTCGTTAAATGGTTTGCTATTCATGGGATCCCGAAAATGCACGGGCGTATTAGGCGATGACATTGACTAATTTATTCCTTGCATGAAGGTCAGTCTCATGTCAAATTGATCGAACTATACGTAGACTTGCATAGGGAAAATCTTTAAATACCTTCTCACATGAAACCAGAAGGCCCAAGTCTTTGATATTTGGAATGAAGCTTCCTCTAGTTGGCCTCCACCAAGATTGTCCAAATTATAAAAAAAGAAGTGGAGGCAATGATCAGGGATCGATACAATTAACTCACAGCTCCCATCAGAGACACCAAAGGGAAAGAAACACAAACATAAAACAACAGACCCCAATGGAAACATTAACAGCGCAAGGCCAAATGGACAGTTACTTTTCCACAAAATGGCTATCCAAAATAAAATAATATAAGCGACACGTACACCAAAAGACAAACCCTAACACAAACAAGAATTCCGCCGAAGGCTATGTCGCGCCTGTGGGGGCGCAAAGTCACCCAACCATGATATGTAGGTCAAGGTCAAACAGAGATGCTTGCACAAAAGTTTCCATTCTTAAATGCAAGCTTGTACCAAATATCATTAATGTAGCTCTTATAGTTCTTGAGAAATAAAAGTGACCATTAGGGTGAACGCTAGGGTGGTCGCAATATTTTACAAAGTCAGTGAACCATGAAATATAGGTCAAGGTCAAATATGGATGCTTGAATTTAAGTTACCATACCCAGATCATGTTTGTACCAAGTATCATTAATGAAGCTCTTATAGTTCTGGAAAAATAAACTTGAACCTCAGGGTGAACGCTAGGGTGGTCGTAATATTTTACAAAGTCAGTGAACCATGAAATGTAGGTCAAGGTCAAATATGGATGCTTGTATGTAAGTTGTAATCCCCAGATACAAGTTTGTACCAAGTATCATTAATGAAGCTCTTATAGTTCTTGAGAAATAAACTTGAACCTCAGGGTGAACGCTAGGGTGGTCGCAATATTTTACAAACTCAGTGAACCATGAAATGTAGGTCAAGGTCAAAAATGAATGCTTGCATGTAAGTTGTCATCCCCAGATGCAAGTTTGTACCAATCATTAATGAAGCTCTTATAGTTATTGAGAAATAAACTTGAACCTCAGGGTGAACGCTAGGGTGGTCGCAAATGTTGACGCCTTGACAACGGACGGACGGACGAACGGACGGAAAACCGGGCGCCTATATCGCGCCATGCTAATAGCAGGCGCGACAAAAACCGCGACAGAATAACCGCCTTGGAACAGTCAGCGGAAACGAATTCCACTGGGGGGTGGGGGCTTGAATCGATTTTACGTGGCCACAATCCTCGCCCTTCCGTCGCGATTTAGACAAATAATTATGTCTCCCCCAAAAATTTTTTTTTCGGAGAGACGTATTGTTTTTCTCCCGGGCGTCTGTCTGTCCGTCTGTCCGTCTGTCTGTCCGTCTGTCACACTTTCGTGTCCGCTCCATAACTTGATAAACGTTGGAGCTATCTTCACGAAACTTCATATAAATATTAATCAGCATTAGACGACGTGCAATGCGCAAGAACTATAACACTCGCATTTACACTTTTTGAATTATCTCCCTTGGAGGTTTGTCGGTATGTATATATGTATGGGCAAATCGTCCCCGGTCAATAACTTTCTTATTTTCAGTTGGATTTTAAAATTACTTGGCAGAAATATTAACAACTATTAAACGATGTGTGGTGCGCATGAGGCAGGTCGGTACCTCAAAGGTTAATGTCATACTTAGAGGTCAAAGGTAAAAAAGGGGCCTTTTTTCGCGTTTGGTCAATAACTTTCTTATTTTGAGATGGATTTTAAAATTACTTGGCAGAAATATTAACAATTATGAGACGATGTGTGATGTGCATGAGGCAGGTCGGTACCCTAAAGGTCAAGGTCATACTAAGAGGTCAAAGGTCAAAAAGGGGCCTTTTTGTGTTTGGTCAATAACTTTCTTATTTTGAGATGGATTTTGAAATCACTTGGCAGAAATGTTACCCAATATAAGACAATGTGTTGCGTGCATGACCCAGGTTGGTATCTCAAAGGTCAAGGTCATACTTAGAGGTCAAATGTAAAAAAGGGGCCTTTTTTCAGGTTTTGTCAATAACTTGCTTATTTTTTGATAGAATTTAAAGGTACTTGGCAAAAATGTTAACAATCATGAGACGATGTGTTGCATGCATTATTTAGTTTAGTACCTAAAATGTCAAGGTCATACATAGAGGTCAAAGGTCAAAAAAGGGGCCTTTTTTCGTGTTTGGTCAATAACTTTCTTATTTTTAGATGGATTTTGAAATTGCTTGGCAGAAATGTTAACCACCATGAGATGATGTGTTGCACGCATGACCCAGTTTGGTACCTGGAAGGTCAAGGTCATACATAGCGGTTAAAGGTAAAAAAGGGGCCTTTTTGTGTTCCGTCAATAACTTTCTTATTTTTAGATGGATTTTGAAATTACTTTGCAGAAATGTTAACCACCATGAGACGATGTGTTGCGTGCATGACCCCAGTTGGTACCTTAAATGCCAAGGTCGTACTATGAGGTCAAAGGACAAAAAGGGGCCTTTTTTAGTGTTCAGTCAATAACTTTTTTATTACTGGATAGATTGTGAAATTACTGGCAGAAATGTTAACCATCATGGAACGATGTGGTGCACACTAGACCCAGGTCGGTACCTCCAAGATCAAGGTCATACTAAGCGGTCAGAGGTAAAAAAAGTTTGTCTTTTTTGTGTCCAGTCAATAACTTTTTTATTTCTGGATGGACATTATATGTAAAGTAACCATGCAGAAATATTCGCCGTCATTAGACCATGGGTCATGTGCAAGACCAAGGTCCATACCTCCAATGTCAAGGTCATACCTAGAGGTCAAAGGTAAAAAAGGGACAGTCAATAAGTTCCTTATTCTTTGATGGATTATGAAATTACTTGGCAGAAATGTTAACCATCATGAGACGATGTGTTGTACCTCAAAGGTCAAGGCCATACTTAGAGGTCAAAGGTAAAAAAGGGCTTTTTTGTGTACGGCCAATAACTTTTTTATTTTTCTATGAACATTTTTAAAGTTACTTTGCAGCAATGTTCATCTTCATTAGATGATGTGTTGCACACAAGACCCAGCTCAATACCTCTAATGTCAAGGTTATACTTAGAGGTCACAAAGGGGGGAGACATCTGTGTTATTGTAGAAAAACAAATTCTAGTTTGTTCAGTCCGCATGAAGGCTTCCTACTTATCAGTGCAACATCTCCGTAAACACAAAAAACAAACAACCATAGAGATGAAACAACAGTGAGGACTCGACAGCAAGAAACCACTGAAATGCCGGAGCAAAAGAAAACAAACAGTTAGACTCCGATAGGCCCAACTAGAGTCAGAGTATCAGGCACCAGCCAACGTCACATTGAATTAGATCGTTCTAATTCTCAGTAAGTCTTTACGCTGGAACCGTCATAGAATCTGAGACCTGACCCACTGCCGTGCAATTAAAGAGGGAAGCAAAGTTGTCAACCGTGATTGGGTTAAAATGGACCCATGGGGTCAATATTGGACTTGCCCGGAGCCCACTGGTTTTATATAGGGTTTAGGCTGAGCCGGTTAATCTCAGTCTGGTGCACTAGGACCTGACCCTCAATGTCCACAAAGTGCCTACACAGTGACATACAAGTCAGCTCTGTATTGTCAAAGAGAACCGCTGACCCATAACCACCCTCACCATGTGACATTATTAGTATGACTGAGCGGCTTCATCTCCTTCTGTTGCACTAGGACCTGACTCCTGATGGTGACATACACGCCAGAACTGTTTTGTCAAAGGGAACCACTGACTCAATTGTCTAGCATCTTATGCCCCCCACACCCCTTGTCAAACCGAGGCAATGTAAGTTAGATTGAGCAAATATATCTCAATACACTAGGATGTGACCCTCAATGTTCAGAAGGTTCCCAAATAGTAACAAACAAGTCAGATCTGTAGAAGGGAACTTTTGAAAGACTTTATCCTAAGAAAGAAAACAATTTGGAAGGTATGTTCCACGGGTGACCCTTTTGGCAAAATTGCTCAAAATAGTTTCGCTCCACTGAACATAATAGCCACCAAAACAAAACAATAAACAAGCTTAAAAATGACTTCTAAAATGACAATCATAGTGTAGATTATATTTTCTTGTCCTTTGGGATCATTGATTCCATTGTGACATTTTGAAAATATCTGAGGGTCACTGATGAGGCCTAATTGGCCGAAACTAGCTAGTCTGGCCCAGAAAGCATGTACACTCCATATTTTTCAGTTCTGTGGTGTATTTCTTGCTTCCAAAGGATAACCCTTTTATAGAACATATTCTACTACTAAATAGGTAGACTGATTTTGAAATAATTTCACAGAAATGTTCCTTGGGTCACTCTCAACCAAAATGGCTCAAACCATCCACTTCCGCTTAAACATGATTTACCTTCCACTTAATCTGTACAATAAGGAGCAGGGGAGCGATCCAGGGCCATTATGGCCCTCTTGTTTTTAGTTTTGATAGCCGTTTGGCCTTTTTGGGGGGAATGTAACTGTTCTTTTGGCTTTCCACTAGTGATGTTTGCATCAGGGTTTAGTTATTTAATTTTCGTGTTTCTGTCCCTTTGATGTCTCTGATGGGAGGCAGTTGTATCGATTCTTGGTCATTGCCTTCACTTACATTTGCTATGAAGCAGCATTCAGCTATTTCTCCAAGACTCGATGGACGGGGGAAACATTAGAATCCCAGACGTGAAAGACTTCAAACGTACCATTATTTCACTAATTATGATATTTTTTGAGGGCCATTGAACAAATTTATAGCTGAGGGCCGTGTAGAATGTTTCTTTCAAGTTGAAAACGTTTTGCGATTTTAGCTGAATGCAGATTTGACTAGAAAGAGAATAGGCGTGGTGAAGGAAGGCTTTGAGAAATGTGAAGATGATGTTACAAGGGTCGTCAGACATGCTGTGGATTTGCTGGCCAAGGCAGGTGCCACTGTTGAAGAAGTTTCTGTACCACTCCACTCTATTGGTAATCATCACGAAAACACGCCTATATAATTTTGACCCCCTCTTACCCCACTTTTATATAGTAAAACTGGGATTTGCAGGGGTAAAACTTATTTTTCATATCTTTGCTCTGAAATATAGATTGTTGGTACTCGTTAGAACCACCTCAATGAGGCGGTTCTAACGAGTACCCACAACCTATATTTTGAGCAAAAATAAGAAAAATATCACAATTTTTCATCTGAAAATTTTCGTTTTTTCGGCGATAAATGTGTCGATGTATTTGTATAGGCGTGTTTTCGTAATGTCATTACTGTAATGACATAATGTCTGTAACATTTCGCTCTGGAAAAACATAGAAGTGAAGGCAATCAATGATCAGGAATCGATACAATTTCCACAGCTCCTATCAGAGACACCAAAGGGAAAGAAACACAAACATGAAACAACTAGACCCTAATGGAAACATCAATAGCGGAAAGCCAAAAAGACAGTTACTTTCCCCAAAAATGGCCAATTTGCTATCCAAACTACAAGCGATACACACACTCAAAGACAAACCAAAATGTTTTGTTTGATTTGAGGTTTAACGTCTCCGTCAACACTGTAAATGTCATTTTGGAGACGTTGCTTCCAGTTTTGAGGGACTTTTACCCAACATCGAGATGAAATGACATCTCATTGAACAAGAGTATATATTTACATTATTGTTCTTTTTTTTTTCTCCTAACATATTTTAGGTGTTTCCTTCTTTGAACATATCATTACGCTTACACACCCGTGTGATATAGTGCATTCTTTCATATCTCCGAACTAGTTACTTTTCTGATGAAGCAGGAAGACTTAGGCGTGCAAGTTTCCGTCCGTTCGTCCGCCCGTCCGTCATTCCGTCCATCCGTTCGTCTTTCCGTCAACTTTTGTGAGCGCAACTCCTCTTTCAGTGTTTTTTACCGATCATTTTGAAACTTTGCAGATGTTTTGTCTTTTTGTTTGATTTGAGGTTTAACGTCCCCTTCAACACTGTGAAGGTCATTTTGGAGACGTTTCTTCCAATTTTGTGGGACTTTTACCCAACATTGAGATGAAATGACATCCCAAGCCCTGTCGCCCAATGAAAACAATAGGGTTTTTAAACATGGACGGTCCGACTTGTGCGCACCGCTTTGCCTGGGCAGGCTTAGATCCTCTATGCGGTTTACCAGTACTCGTGTGCGGGTCGGATTCAGCTCTGCGTGGAAGCATCATGCAGCCCATGTATTTGTTCAAGCCCCGATGGGCGGGTGGCCGAGATGTTTTGTCATGGTCTACAGATGGGTATGTTGTTTTTGTTTTATCCTCCGTTAATATTTTATCAGCATTTTCTACGTACTTTTTTTAACTTCGTCGTTTCCATGTCCAAATACTGTTCGAATAATTACCTTGTGACCGCAACTCCTCATACAGCTTTTACCGATCGATCTGAAACTTTGCAGGTGTTTTTGACATGATCTGTAGATGTGCATGTGTTTTACGGGTTATCGTTGCTTTATTTTTATAAGCTTTTACCACTTTCTCAACTATTTTTTCCAGGTCCATTTACTATTAAAATAGATATCTTGTGAGCTCAACTGATCTTACAGCATTTAAAGGAACTTTTTGAAACTTTGCAGGTGTTTTGGTCATTTTCTGCAGATGTGCATGTGGTTTTGTGGCTATTCTCTGTTAATGTTTTGTCAACTTGTTCCATTTTTTTCAACTTATATTTTTCAAGGACCATTTAATATTGGTAATGATACCTTTTGAGTGCAACTCCTCTTATATTTTGTTAACACGCCATCTGAAACTTTGCATGTATTTTTGTAATCGTCTGTTGATGTGCATGTTGTTTTGGGGTTATCCTTGCTTTATTTCTATCTCCTTTTCCAATTTCACAACTTAGTTTTTTCAGGTCCACTTACTTTTAGAAAAGGCACCTTGTGAGCGCAACTCCAGTGTCTTTTAGAATAGGCACCATGTGAGTGCAACTCCAGTTACTTTTAGCAAGGGATCTTTTTGAAATTTTGCAGGTACAGTAAAACCTCCACTAATACTCAGCAGCCACCTCTCTCCTCCAGCCAGCAGCCACTTCACCAAATCTAAATTCCTTCTATTAAACAGCCAGAGTTAACTCAATAGCAAACAATTGGATGTAAAAATAGGAACTTCTCTTCTGGTGTATTTATTTCCAAATTTATTTTTCTCAAAATTACCATAGTGATTTATGCATAAATATAATATAAGCAAGTGAAAAGAAACATAAATGATGGAGAGGTGTCAGATGAGTACATCCATGTTGAGCTGTCTTCAATAATCACAATTTTTTGTCTGTCGATAACAAGCCATACATCATCTCAGACATTTCCCTCTGTTGAACAGCCACCTCCCTTAAATAGCCAGTTTTGGAGGTTTCTCAGGATGGCTGTTTAATGGAGGTTACACTTTCCTTTTGTCATGGTCTGTAGATGTGGATGTTCTTTTGGAGTTATCCTACTTTAATTTTTTATGAACATCTTTCACTTTTTAGCTTAGATTTTTTCAGGTTCATTTACTTTTGCAATATATACCTAGTGAGTGCAACTTATCTGTCTTATTTGTACCAATCCTTTTCAAACTGCGCATATGTTTTCTGCATGGAATTAGGGTGAACATGTACTTTGAATATTATTGTTAGATATTTTCTTGTCACTTTTTTCACATTATGAACTTAGTCATTTTTGACCTAGGTTATTAAGACTGTGGGTACTTCTAAAGTTCATATTATTTATTTCTTCCGCCTGAAATAAACATTATTTTTGTGGGGATTTTAAGGGGGGGGTGGGACAGGGGCGACACCAACTTCACTGAAGTTCGATCTATTTTTCTTATTTCTATTCCAAACACTGCTTCCAACACGATAACAAGTCCGTGAAATGAAGACCCCTCTAAACCCCACTTCATATAGAGAAAAATGGGGTTTACGGGGGCATACATTATCTGCCTTATTTTTGTTCAAAAACATTAATTGTGGGTACTCGTTAGAATGAGGCGGTTCTACCGAGCACCCACAATCTAGGTTGACAGAAAAAGTAAGAAAGATATTACAATTTTAACTTAATATTTGTAACTTCTGACACCATGTTGGACGCCATTATTTCACACGGCCATGTTTTCCTAATGATTCTGTTTTCTTGTAGGTGACATTTTGATTGGTACAATAGCTGTACAAGGAAGTTACAGGTGCATGTTTGCAGGACACGGTTAGTTAACTGCAAATGAAACATAGTCTGGGTTTTAGGGATCATTGCTTCCACTGCTTTGTCTGTTTGATTTGAGGTTTAACGTCCCCGTCAATACAGTAAAGGTCATTTTGGAGACGTTGCTTCAAATTATGTGGGACTTTTACCCGACACTGAGATGAAATGACATCTCAGGCCTTGACGCCCAATGAAACCAATAGGGTTTATAAGCATGGACTGTCCGACTCGCACTGCTTTGCCTGGGCAGGCTAAGATTCTTTAAGCAGTTTACCAGTACTCGTGTCTGGGTCGGTTTCAGCTCTGCATTGAAGCATCATGCAACCCATCTATTCCTTCAAGCCCCGATTGGCCGGGGCTGAATTGATTCTACTGCGACATTTTGAAGAGTGCTTGAGGTTCACTAGTAAGGTCTGGTTGGCAGAGACTAGCTGGTCCCGCCCAGAGGGAAACTTGATCGCTCCACTGGGACATTTTGAGAGTTTTTGAGGCTCACTAGGATGGTTTGGTTGGTAGAGACTAGCTGGTCCCGCCCAGAGGGAACATTTATCGCTCCACTGCGACATTTTGAAGAGTGTTTGAGGTTTACTAGTAAGGTTTGGTTGGCAGAGACTAGCGTGTCCCGCCCAGAGGGAAACTCGATCGCTCCACTGCGACAATTCGAAGAGTTTTTGAGGTTCACTAGTAAGGTTTGGTTGGCAGACACTAGCTGGTCCCGCCCAGAGGGAAACTTGATCGCTCCACTGCGACATTTTGAAGAGTTTTTGAGGTTCACTAGTAAGGTTTGGTTGGCAGAGACTAGTTTGTCCCGCCCAGAGAGAAACTTGATCGCTCCACTGCGACATTTTGAAGAGTTTTTGAGGTTCACTAGTAAGGTTTGGTTGGCAGAGACTAGCTGGTCCCGCCAAGAGGGAAACTTGATCGTTCCACTGCGACATTTTGAAGAGTTTTTGAGGTTCACTAGTAAGATTTGGTTGGCAGAGACTTGTTTGTCCCGCCCAGAGGGAAACTTGATCGCTCCACTGCGACATTTTGAAGAGTGTTTTAGGTTCACTAGTAAGGTTTCGTTGGCAGGGACAAGCTAGTCCCGCCAAGAGGGAAACTTAATCGCTCCACTGCGACATTTTGAAGTGTTTTTGAGGTTCACTAGTAAGTTCTGGTTGGCAGAGACTAGCTGGTCTCGCCCAGAGGGAAACTTGATCGCTCCACAGCGACATTTTGAAGTGTTTTGAGGTTCACTAGTAAGGTTTGGTTGGCAGGGACTAGTTGGTCCCGCCCAGAAGGAAACTTGATCGTTCCACTGGGACATTTTGAAGAGTTTTTGAAGTTCACTGGTAAGGTTTGGTTGGCAGAGACTAGCTGGTCCCGCCCAGAGGGAAACTTGATCGCTCCACTGCGTCATTTTGAAATGTTTTTGAGGCTAACTAGTAAGGTCTGGTTGGCAGAGACTAGCTGGTCTCGCCCAGAGGGAAACTTGATCGCTCCACAGCGACATTTTGAAGCGTTTCTGAGGTTCACTAGAAAGGTTTGGTTGGCAGACTAGCTGGTGGTCCCGCCCAGAGGGAAACTTGATCGTTCCACTACGACATTTGGAA
The DNA here is from genome assembly GCA_963580285.1 of Lucinisca nassula. NCBI lineage: Eukaryota > Metazoa > Mollusca > Bivalvia > Lucinida > Lucinidae > Lucinisca > Lucinisca nassula. Next base: position 2,044,102 of record OY757016.1, on the reverse strand, counting down.
GAGTGCTTGAGGTGGTAAGGTCTGGTTGGCCGAGACTAGCTGGTCCCTCCCAGAGGAAAATTGATCGCTCGCGGTTTTCGGTTCTGTACTGTTATATTTGCTCCCAAAGAATTAAATTTTTGTAGAACATTCAATAGTTCGAATACCTTTCGGACCATGGAAACTTGTTCGAGATAACGGAAGTCAAAGCTACTGAGGGTTGTTAATCATAGCGCTAGATCATAAGATATAATTACGAAAACACGCCAATATAAATACATTGTAAACTTTACCGCCAAAAAAATCAAAACACAAAAGGGGGGGGGGGGGGTGCCTATTTGGGGCTTTTTTGGACCCCTACCAAATCTTTTTATTTTTGGCAGATGAATAGCCCATCATAAGTGCTTTATTATGGTATACCTCTTTTCGCGCACAATTATCCGTTTTTTCGAGCTACAGGCCTTTAAAAGTGGGTGGGGGTAACTTAGCATGTCACTATAGTCTATTTTTAAAGTTAATTTTGGTTATTATTTGTGTGTTATTTTACCAATTTTTCTCCTTATGCAGACAAAGGGATGTCTGAAATGATATTTAGGCACATTTTTTCAAAACAATATTGCAAGTTTTGAAGATTAAATGTATTTACCAAACGTTAAGATACATTTGCTTATTTTTACCCTTAATCATTAAATATTTTAAAATGTTTGGTAATATAGGGGACAAACAATGGTGATTCTTGGTCAATACTAGTATTTATACCCCCGGCATACGAAGTATGCAATGGGGGTATATAGTTTTTGTCTTTTCCGTCTGTCTGTCTGTCTGTCTGTCTATCTGTGTGTCCGTAAACAATTATTTTGTGTCAAAGATATCTCAGGAACTGCTTCACATAGAAACTTGAAATTTTGCACACATGATCAGTATGACTACTTGTATTGTGGGAAAGAAAATAAGGGCCAAGGGGTCAGGCCTTTTAGAGTTATTTCCCTTTGTAGTTCTTGCTGTTTAATAGTGTATATTTTTATTTTGTGTCAAAGATTTCTCAATAACTACTGTACATAGAAACTTGAAATTTTGCAAACATGATCAGTATGACTAGTTGTATTGTGGGAAAGAAAATAAGGGCCAAGGGGTCAGGCCTTTTAGAGTTATTTCCCTTTGTAGTTCTTGTTTCAGCTGAGGTGATGGCACTGGCCGGGGGTATACGTGCCCAACTTGGCACTTTTGTCTAGTTTTATCAGCACTTTTAAAAGCAGTGTAGAACCGGTGGATTTAGGCTACATTTTATGGTTCAGTGAACTCAGAATTGACAATAGGTGGGGTAATTCAGACGATGAGTACAGTTACTTTCCCACCAACTTACAAATAACTCATAGTGATGATGTGTATTTAATGCCAGCAAGATTATTCATTCGCTGATATGGGTACCGTATTCTACACCGCCTTAAGGTATTGTTTTGTAACCTCAGATTTACCTTTACACCTGACAATCTATCTTTATACCGTACCTTGGGTATTTTTTTGTAACATCAGATGTACCTTTACACCTGACAATCTATCTATATTAACCCTACCTTGGATATTGCTTTCTAACATCAAATGTACCTTTACACCTTACAATCTATCTCTATTAGCCTATCTAAGGTACTGTTTTGTAACATCAGATGTACCTTTACACCTGACAATCTATCTTTATAACCCTACCTTGGGTATTGCTTTCCAACATCAGATGTACCTTAACACCTGACAATCTATCTTTTTAAGCCTATCTAAGGTACTGTTTTGTAACCTCAAATGTACCTTTACCCACGATAATGTATCTTTGTTACCCTACCTTGGGTATTGCTTTGTAACCTCAGATTTACTTTTACACCTGACAATCTATCTTTATAACCCTATCTTTGGTACATTTGAGGTTACAAAACAGTACCTAAGATAGGCTTATAAAGATAGATTGTCAGGTGTAAAAGTACACCTGATGTTACAAAACAATACCCAAGGTAGGGTTATAAAGATAGATTGTCAGGTGTAAAGGTACATCTGATGTTACAAAACAGTACCTTAGATAGGCTAATAGAGATAGATTGTCAGGTGTAAAGGTACATTTGATGTTAGAAAGCAATATCCAAGGTAGGGTTAATATAGATAGATTGTCAGGTGTAAAGGTACATCTGATGTTACAAAAATATACCCAAGGTACGGTATAAAGATAGATTGTCAGGTGTAAAGGTACATCTGATGTTACAAAGCAATACCCAAGGTAGGGTTATAAAGATAGATTGTCAGGTGTAAAGGTAAATCTGATGTTACAAAACAATACCCAAGGTAGGGTATAAAAATAGATTGTCAGGTGTAAAGTACATCTGATGTTACAAAGCAATACCCAAGGTAGGGTTATATATTGGATTGTCAGGTGTAACCGTGCATCTGATGTTACAAAACAGTACCTTAGATAGGCTTATAAAGATAGATTGTCAGGTGTAAAAGTACATCTGATGTTACAAAACAATACCCAAGGTAGGGTTATAACGATAGATTGTCAGGTGTAAAGGTAAATCTGAGGTTACAAAACAATACCTTAAGGCGGTGTAGAATACGGTACCCATATCAGCGAATGAATAATCTTGCTGGCATTAAATACACATCATCACTATGAGTTATTTGTAAGTTGGTGGGAAAGTAACTGTACTCATCGTCTGAATTACCCCACCTATTGTCAATTCTGAGTTCACTGAACCATAAAATGTAGCCTAAATCCACCGGTTCTACACTGCTTTTAATTGTGCTGATAAAACTAGACAAAAGTGCCCAGTTGGGCACGTATACCCCCGGCCAGTGCCATCACCTCAGCTGAAACAAGAACTACAAAGGGAAATAACTCTAAAAGGCCTGACCCCTTGGCCCTTATTTTCTTTCCCACAATACAACTAGTCATACTGATCATGTTTGCAAAATTTCAAGTTTCTATGTACAGTAGTTATTGAGAAATCTTTGACACAAAATAAAAATATACACTATTAAACAGCAAGAACTACAAAGGGAAATAACTCTAAAAGGCCTGACCCCTTGGCCCTTATTTTCTTTTCCACAATACAAGTAGTCATACTGATCATGTGTGCAAAATTTCAAGTTTCTATGTGAAGCAGTTCCTGAGATATCTTTGACACAAAATAATTGTTTACGGACACACAGATAGACAGACAGACAGACAGACGGAAAAGACAAAAACTATATACCCCCATTGCATACTTCGTATGCCGGGGGTATAAATACTAGTATTGACCAAGAATCACCATTGTTTGTCCCCTATATTACCAAACATTTTAAAATATTTAATGATTAAGGGTAAAAATAAGCAAATGTATCTTAACGTTTGGTAAATACATTTAATCTTCAAAACTTGCAATATTGTTTTGAAAAAATGTGCCTAAATATCATTTCAGACATCCCTTTGTCTGCATAAGGAGAAAAATTGGTAAAATAACACACAAATAATAACCAAAATTAACTTTAAAAATAGACTATAGTGACATGTTAAGTTACCCCCACCCACTTTTAAAGGCCTGTAGCTCGAAAAAACGGATAATTGTGCGCGAAAAGAGGCATACCATAATAAAGCACTTATGATGGGCTAGTCATCTGCCAAAAATAAAAAGATTTGGTAGGGGTCCAAAAAAGCCCCAAATAGGCACCCCCCCTTTAAGATGAAAAATTATGATATTTTTCTTATTTCTGCTCTAAAATATATTTTAAAATATATTTTAGAGCAGAGTTAAAAAAAAATAAGGTTAACCCCCTGTAAACCATAAAAGTGGGGTTCAATGTGGTCAAAATAACATAGGCGTGTTTTCGTGCTGATGGATATGACTAAATGATATATATTTTAGAAAATAACAAAATTTGTTTTTACTCATTGAGGCGATTCTAATGAGTACATACAACATACAGTTTCAAGATAAAATTAGGAAAACTCTACTACACTATCCAGCCGCCTCAGTGGCTCAGTCGGATGCGCGTCTGACTGGTGATCAGGAGGGCGCGGGTTCGACTCCCACCGGGGTCGGCAACATTCTTTCGTGGAAATTGATCATGAAATCTTTTCTACGGTCATTCTCTCCCTTCCGCTGATTCAAGAATGCGCACTGTACTGGTTAACCGCTTACGTATAAGCCTGCCCATGAAAGTGTTGATAGGTAAACTGACTGGCTCAAAAATGACCTAAATAGTGTTGACTGGGCCGTTAAACTCCAATACAAACAAACACACAAACAAACTACACTATCCTACATAAATGGTTTATTGAAGCCAACTTTAGGGACTCAGGGATGAGTTTGGAGTTGCCATGGTAATCTCGTCATCCCTGGTCGAGTTATTGAAGTTCCATTATTTTATATAGCATACCTTTCCAATAGCTTACTATGTACCAAGTCTTTATCTATAGCGTGTTTTTAAGTATGATGTGTGGTATTTTATTATTAAAAAATAGAAGTGAAGGTACTGGTCAGGAATCGATACAATTAACCCATACCTCCCATCAGAGACACCAAAGTGAAAGAAACACAAACATGAAATGACTAGATCCTAACTCATGTTTATACAAAAGTATATATTTGGTTCGGATATAAAATTTGCATTCCCATACTGTCCTGTGGCTGCATATAAAATTTAAATGAAATTGGCAAAGGTGTCTTAGAGAAAATGTATTTTGAAATGTCAATGGACCTGCAATCCAAGTGAACTTGGGCCAAGGTCACCATATGGCCTTGACCAAATCACATTCATAGACAAACTTGGTGGTAAACAGTCACCTGATGCTACATACGCAGTTTCAAGACAATCAGCGAAGTGGTTCTGGAGAAAATCAAGGTTTTTACCGTATTTGGGCATGACAACCATCTTGATCATGTGACCTGGACCATACGTGCAAACTTTCTTGTCCCTATTGTCAGCAGGCTGCATATGAAATGAGCCGGGACATAGCATTTCCTACAATTTACACGTACGCCTAGTGAAGAATCAGATCAGTCTGCGCATCCATATAGACTAACTAGAGACTTCTCTTGCTGCATGAAGGAGCGTTGGGCCCTTAGCTATCCTAGAGCGCATAACAAATACTCTTATCAGACTGCGCGGATACGCAGCCTGATCTGAGTCTTCGCTGGTCGCTCAATACTTCTTGTAGATTTTGTCATGCGCTGGCTCAAATTTAATTGAAATCGACACAGTTTGAAAATAGTTGACGGACGGACGACGGACCACGGAGGCCTCCCATTTTATAAGCTCCCACGGAAGCTTTGGCTCAGGGGAACTAAAAACCTTAGGAAGTCGTTAAATCTTATGATCCGATTTCAAATAGTTTCAGAAATATTTCTATGATGACTCTCTTCCAAAATACTGAACTGTTTTTTTTTTCTCAGATGAATAAAATGGCCACCAGAGCTACAGATAGAAAATAACACACCTTTAAACGTCATCTCCACCTGAGTGACCTCCAAGAAAAATGACACTATTTCAAAATAATTACACAGAAATTTGTCATGGCTGACCTCTACCAAAACGGTTAAAATGATGGTTCCGCTCCGCTGGAAAAATTGGCCGTCAGAGCTAAAAAAAAAATAGAAAACCACTTTAAAGCTTCATATTCAGGTGAGCGAAATGGGTTCATTCCGGACATCTGGTTTTCATGTATCAAGGTCATGGTTACCACTGGAAAGGTCTCTATCACGAATCGATGCAAGAAGCTTTGGCACGTGGATTCCGAAGCGGATCACAGAATTACCCCGACGTATGTAGACTTTTTTTTCTTCTACCAGCAAAATCTATTAGCTTCTAAACACTCATATTATGTGTAGTATTTATTGTTGATTAGAACAATATGAAAAAAGTCTTTGACAACCAGGTTAGTTTATGAGCTATTGCAGCGTAAAGAAGTATAGGGTATGTATAATTTCGAACAATTTGACGTAATTTGTAAACGACGTTTCAGGTGTGCGCCGTCAAGTTTTCTTTTAGCTGTAGCCTAATATAAAGAGAAATCAGAACATAATTTTCAAATCATCATGCCAACAAACCATTTAGACGCCAGTTGAGGCGTTTTTTCCCTATGTAAACTTGAAAAAAAAACGCTATTCTTACGTTTACAGTTCCACAAACATAGATTTGGTGTGCCCTGGAGAGAGTCTTGGTAAAATGATTTCTACGTATGCCTCCAATAATAGTTTTAGCAAAAATAATGACAATAATTGTTAAACCACTGCATACTTCACTTCGCCTTGTAATAGGTTGCGTTTCTTGACTTTTACATTTTTAATTCGGTGGATTTTATCAAGTTATGTAAAACGGCCAGCTTATTTAGAACACAATTATTTGGTACAGTGAAGACTATGAATAGACAGCGGGAATATGCAAACTGATCTCAGTTGTCGCTACATGTTCGTACTATTTTACATTTTCTCATGACTATTAACGTTTTTTATCATATGACGTCGCGTCTGAGAGTGTAATAACGCCATGTAATATTTTCGATAATCCAATAGTGGATTAAATATGCAAATTAGCTAGATACGTCCCGTAACGTTACATGTACGGCGTCCTTAACGATGTCGCTTTTACTAACGGCGGAATATTGACATCTTTGTAAACAATCGTGAATAAAATGCGTTTTAAATGTCATATGATAAATAGAATCTTGCATTCGTGCTCATGTATTTTTGAATTTATTAAACTTGTCGAGGAAAAAGGATAAAATGCTCGACAGAGCCTCGCATTTTATCCCTTTTCCTCAACTCGTTTAATAAATACAATAGTACATGAACACTCATTTAAGATCATCTATATCATGACTATTAACGTTTTATCTAGGCTAATTTATTTGAAAGGTTGCAGTAAATGGCTTGTCGTTCTGAATTTTACATTGTTATACGGCGCAAATAAATAAATGCATCATGTTTTTAAAACAGAGACAGAAGATTTTTATCATTAAACCGACATAACAATGGAGAATATGAAGGTTTTCAATGAGGACGTTTGTTTGGTATCCAATCATTACGAAAACACGCCTATATATTTTGACCCCATCGAACCCCACTTTTATATAGTAAAACTGGGGTTTACAGAGGTAAACCTTATTTTTCTTGTTTCTGCTCTAAAATATAGGTTGTGGGTACATATTAGAACCGCCTCGATTCATACGAGTACCCACAATCTATATTTTGAGGAGAAAAAAGAAAAAATATCGCAATGATTCAACTAAAAACATCGATTTTTCGGAGGTAAAGTTCACCATGTATTTGTAAAGGCGTGTTTTCGTAATGGACGTTGACGGTCAACGCGCGTAAAATTTGGCGGCGACGTCATTTGCGTATTCTTGACCGTAAATCAATTTAAAACATCGTTGAAAGAAGACGCAATATTCTTTGAAGAAGAATTATTTATATCTATTAACTCTAACCCATGATTGCCCATACTACTGCGGGCCCCTTTTGTCCGTGGCACATGTGCGTTTATGCCACTTCGTAAAACGGGTCAGTGAGGCTCCAGTGCCAGTTCCCTTTTAAATTTGTATCAATTGATGCGTTACAGGCAGAATTACCTTTTATAACCATAAAATAAAAACATCACAACTAAACACACACACACACACGGCCCAGAAGGGCTGTTCCTGCAACCCATCAGATAGGCCTTACATTCCAGAGAACTGGCACTGGAGCATCAACGAAGCTTCTGCACGTAACCAGCGCATATACTGCAGGTATATGTGCACATGTGCCTCGGGCAAAAGGGGTCTGCATTGTGTAGTATGGAAAATCAAGGGCTATAGCAATAGCTTCAGGAAAAATCTGTTTAAATGGCTATTGCGCTTTCAAAGCTGTTCTATATTGATTTATTTTTTAAAAATGAGAAAATTGAAATTGAGATAATCTAATTTCAATTATAACTTAACAATGGAGTTAACGAATAATCAACCCTAATCCTTAGTTCCTATGTAAATATCTACAAATTGACAAGTTGGCCCATGAAGAGTCCCAGCTCAATGATTTGTCAGGACAGCAATGTACATTAACCCTTCTCTTGCTGAATAATAATTTAAGCCACACCCATTTCTGTCTATCAACCTATCAAATTACTTGATGTAATTTATTGCTTCAAATTCATTAACTGAATTCCAAACAGTGTAGATCCTGATCAGATGGCTTCTTCAGAAGCCATCTGATCTGGATCTACACTGTTTACAAAGATAGGGGTTGTCGTGAACAGCAAGATACGGGTTAAATGCCGTCAAGATCTTAAACATTCAGACACATTAAAGACTTGCTGTAATTGTCCTCAATTTTTGAAAAAAAAATGTTTTTCACGATCCAGCAAGGAGTCCAAAAGGTGCAAATAAAATGGCAAACAGTGTAGATCCTGATCAAACTGTAATCTAGTCTGCATCACGAAAGCACGCCATTATAATTTTGATCCCCTTGAGCCCCACTTTTATACAGTAAAACTGCGGTTTACAGGGGTAAACCTTATTTTTAGCCCGGCTGTTTTCGAAGAAAACAACGAGGTATTGTCACAGCTCTGGCGTCGTCGTCGTCGTGCAAAAACTTGGACATTTTGTAATATCTATGTCATTACTGAACATATTTACTGAAAACTCGGACTAGTTGTTCATTATGAAAAGGGGAACTCATACCAATAGGTGAGGTAACCCTCAAAATATTTTTGGCACAGTTATGCCCCCTTTTTGACATACAATTTTTGCAGCCGAGCATTGGCACCCGCATGCGGTGCTCTTGTTCTTATTTCCGATGAGTACTCTTAATCTATATTTTGAGCAGAATTAATAAACTATCACAATTTTTCATCTCAAAATTCAGTTTTGTTTCGGCGGTAAAGTTCTGCTGATACCGAGGCCCCGATTTTTGATTTACATCTATCTATTGTAGATGGGTTTGTTTCTTGCAAAATTGATGATAAACGCGATGATTTTGATTTTGAGATTGTAAATTTTCTTTTTTTGGATGGTGATGCTCCTCGTGCGCCATTCTAGTGCGTTTATATTTCGCAATAAATTCGATTTGCCGGAGTATGTATTCGTGTAACTGACTTCAACACTCGTAATAAATTGTTAACGACTAAACTTCTTAATCAGGGTTATCGGTACCATAAACTACGCTAAGCCTTTTCAAAATTCAATATTTGACTTAACTGTTTTCTGCAACAAGGTCTATCGGAATCCGAATTTTATGGTGACTTAGTATATAAATTCAGAAAAATATATGACCGCAATGACTTCAGCAACCAATTTCGTAAAATCTTTCTTCGATATAAAAAGATGTGGTACAACATAAATGTTATACGACAGACTGCATGCATGGTAGTTAACCCATTCACGATTGACAACTTTGTTTCCCTCTTTAATTGCACGCCGGTGGGAAAGGCCTCAGATTCTATGACGGTTCCAGCGTAAAGGCTTACTGAGAATTAGAGCGATCTAATTCAATGTAACGTTGGTTGGTGCCTGATACTCTGTCTCTGGTAGGGCCCATCGGAGTCTAACTGTTGGTTTTCTTTTGCTCCGGCATTTCAGTAGTTTCTTGCTGTCGAGCCCTCACCGTTGTTTCATCTCTGTGGCTGTTTGATTTTTAGTGTTCACGGAGATGTTGCACTGATGAGTTAGGAGGCCTTCATGCGGACAGAACAAATTATTTGTCTAAATCGCGACGGAAGTAAGGGCGAGGATTGTGGCCACGTAAAATCGATTAAGCCCCCCCCCCCCCCCCCCCCCCCCAAGTGGTAGGCGGTTCTTCTGTCGCGGTTTATTTAAGTTATGGTTTGTCTTTTGGTGTTTGTGTCGCTTATATTATTTTATTTTGGATAGCCTATTGGCCATTTTGAGGGAAAGTAACTGTCCTTTTAAAATTTGGCTTTCCGCTATTGATGTTTTCATTAGGGTCTGTTGTTCCATGTTTGTGGTTCTTTCCCTTTGGTGTCTCTGGTGGGAGCTGTGGGTTAATTGTATCGATTCCTGATCATTGCCTCCACCTCTATTTACAATGCATTTGTATAGGCGTGTCTTCGTAATGTGACTCTGCACTGGTTGCTTAGGCCTATATGTCCCTATACTTAGGATCATGACGGTTAATTCATTCTCTTTTTCAGGGCATAAAACACGTCATCTTACTCGGCAGCTATTTGGATAAGAATTATGGAAGCAAGTTTTATGGGAAAGCTCAAAATATGAGTATTCTCCTTACGCGGGCCTATAATGAAGCCTTGAAAAACTATGATGTCTTGGTCATGCCCACAGTGCCCGTGATAGCACCGAAAGTGCCTGAAAAATCCTGCCCCAAGAAAGGTAACATCGACATTCAGATTACGGTAACGATATGTCTGTGTGCTGAAACGTCGTCGGTCAGAATTATTCAGATATAAACAATTACATATGAGCCAGCGCATGACAAAACCTACAATAAGACATGTGCTCCCAACGAAGACTCAGATCAGCCTGGGCATCCGCGCAGTCTGATCAGAGTCTTCGTTGTGTGCTCTAAGGATAGCTAAGGGCCCAGTGCTCTTTCATGCAGCAAGAGAAGTCTCTGGTTAAACTAAATGGATGCGCAGGTTGATCTGATTCTTTGCTGGGCGCACATATAAGTTGTAGAAAATTCTGTGCCCCGGTTCATTTTTCTCAAATCAAATCCAAATAGACTGTGTGAACGAGCCTCCGTGGTCTAGTTGTTAAGAGCGCTGACTCTTGATCATTAGGTCTCTCACTGCTGTGGTTCTCATATCAAATCCAAATAGACTGTGTGAACGGGCCTCCGTGGCCTAGTTGTTAAGAGCGCTGACTCTTGATCATTAGGTCTCTCACTGCTGTGGTTCTCATATCAAATCCAAATAGACTGTGTGAACGGGCCTCCGTGGCCTAGTGGTTAAGAGCGCTGACTCTTGATCATTAGGTCTCTCACCGCTGTGGTTCTCATATCAAATCCAAATAGACTGTGTGAACGGGCCTCCGTGGCCTAGTTGTTAAGAGCGCTGACTCTTGATCATTAGGTCTCTCACCGCTGTGGTTCTCATATCAAATCCAAATAGACTGTGTGAACGGGCCTCCGTGGCCTAGTTGTTAAGAGCGCTGACTCTTGATCATTAGGTCTCTCACCGCTGTGGTTCGAGCCTCGCTCGGGCCCAAATAGATTGTGTGAACGGGCCTCCGTGGCCTAGTGGTTAAGAGCGCTGAATTTTGATCATTAGGTCTCTCATCGCTGTGGTTATAGCCTCGCTCGGGTCACATGTGAGACGCCAAGTTCTGCAACGGAAGGTCAGGTGGTTTTTCTCCGGGTACTCCGGTTTTCGCCCAACCCTGATTAACGATCAGCTCGATATAAGTGAAATAATCTTGAAAAGGCCGTAAAACCATAACAAAAAAAATAGACTGTGAATAAGTAGACTCTAACGAGTACCACTCTGTATGTTTCAGCAAAAATAAGGACAATAATGAATACCCCCATAAACCCCATTTTTCTCGATATAAAGTGGGATTAAGAAGGGTGCCGGTGGTTTTCTTCTGCTCTGACGTCGGATTCTTGTTGAGTCCTCAACCCGGATTATATGTAGAGGATCTTGCATCAGTACTCATGTATTATTGATTTTATTAAACGAGTTGACGAAAAGATATAAAATGCGAGGCTTTGCCGAGCAATTTATCCTTTTTTCTCAACGAGTTTAATAAATTTAATAATACAGGAGCACGAATGCAAGATTATATTTATCATATGACATTTAAAACGCATTTTATTCACGATTGTTTACAAAAATGTCAATATTCCAACGTTAGTAAATGCGACATCTTTAAGGACGTCGAACATGTAACGTTACGGGACGAATCTATCTAATTTGCATATTTAATCCATTAGTGGATTATCGAAAATATTACATCGCGTTATTACACTCTCAGACGCGACGTCATTTGATAAAATATATTAATCTATACATGACTGTTTTGCTTGTTTTTGTTTGTTTGATTTGAGGTTTAACGTCCCCGTCAGCACTGTATAGGTCATTTTGGAGAAGTTGCTTCCAATATTTGGGACTTGTACCCGACATTGAGATGAAATGACATCTCAAGTCCTGTCGTCCAATGAAACAAATAGGATTTATAAGCATGGACGGTCCGACTCGCACCGCTTTGCCTGTGCAGGCTAAGATCCTCAATACAAGTGTGCGGTCAGTTTCAGCTCTGCGTAGAAGCATCATGCAACCCATGTATTTCTTTAAGTCCCGATGGGCGGGGGCCGATACATGAATATTTTACTATGTATTTTATTTTGACCCACTGTTGGTCGAGAAAGCCTCCATTCGGAACAAATTGTTATTGGTTTTAGCTCACCTGTCATGTAATGACGAGGTGTTCTTTTTTTTTTTTCTTTTTTTTTTCTTATTTCTTTCTTAAAAAACACATAAACGTTTTTATTAGTTGCAAGTTTCTAAAAATTCTTCTTCTTTTTTTTTTTTTTTTTTTTTTTTCAAATATTAGTAAGAGCTCCAAGCTATTGAGATTGAGCAATAGGTGGTCTGAAAGTACCAAAAATTTAAGCCATAACCCTTTTAAGATCAACATATTGGAAGGTAGAAAACAGATGTTTCCAAACTTTTACGTCTTGCAAAAGCTTTGAAATTATGCGATACATTTAGGTACTGTTGCGCTTATTCGAAATTTGCTGAATGGCCATGTTAAATGACAGGATTCGAAATTTAAGATACACTGACAACTCAAAAAAGCATTTATTAACCATAACTGACCACACAATATAAGATTATGGCAAATTTACCATGCTTTCAATATTTACTGACATTTACTGAGTCGAGACATGGTAAAAAGTACCTTAATTTATTGTACATCTCTGTGTGACAGAATGCTGTGGAAAGCTATGTTTTTCTCCAGTGCAAAATGTCTTTATATTTTATGATAAATATATACTACTTTGATATGTGTTACTAACTACCAGAAACAGAAGACTAGGAATATTGTCCAATCTTCCTGATTCCATGCCAACAGCATGATATGGAGCCTTGTCGTGAGAAAACCTGTCTTTAGATTGTGTGACGAGAAAACAAAACAAGAGGACCAACTGGCCCTGTAGCACTCACCTGTGTACCAGAAAATCATGAGTCATGTTTAGAATACCCATCGGGACTTGAAGAAATAGATTGGGCTACCTGGTGCTTCCATGCAGAGCTGCGACCGAACGCAGATGAGTACTGGTAAACAGCTTATAGGTTCTAAGCTGTCCAGGAAAAGTGGTGCCAGTTGAACCGTCTATGCATTTAAACCCTATTGGTTTCATTGGGCAGCAGAGCTTAAGAAGTCATTTCATCTCAATGTAGGGTAAAAGTCCCACAAATCTGGAAACAAAGTCTAAAAATGACCTAGACAGCGTTGACGGGGATGTTAAACCTCAAATCAATCAATAATCGGAGCCCTGTGGTTTCAGAAAAGAAGATCGTTGAAGTTGATCCATAATAAGCCTATTGGAGTTAAGGAGCCCTGGCGAATGGCCAATTCAGACTCCAGGGGCATGGTTGGCAGGATTTATGTAGGAGACCACTTGACATTGCTAAATACTAAATATCTAAGCTCTGGGCCTCATGTTTCGGAGAAGACGATTTTTGAAGTTTTTCCAGTATAAGTCTATATGTGCTAAAGAACCCTGGGGCATGACAAATTTTGACCCAAAGGGCATGGTTGGCATGATTAATGTGGGTGACTATTTTGTGTTGCTATATACTAAATATCTAAGGTCTGTACTTCATGGTTTCAGAAAAGAAGATTTTCGAAGCTTATTTTCCATTATTCCATTATTAGTTTGTGGAGTTACGGGGTCACAAGATTTGGCCAATTTAGACCCTAGGGGCATGATTGGCAGGATTCATGTAGGCGACCACTCGACGTTGCTACATGCTAAATGCCTAAGCTCTCGGCCTTATGTTTTCAGAGAAGAAGATTTTTAAAGTTTGTTTTTCATTTTAAGTTGTCCATTTCAAGTCTATGGTAGATAATGTGCCCATGGGCGTGGCCAATTTTGACCAAAGGGGCATTTTTGGCAGGATTTATAAAGGTGACCATTTCATGTGGCTACATACTAAAGATCTAATCTCTGGGACTTTGGGTTTCAGAAGAGAAGATGTTTTTTCCATTATAAGTCTATGGGAGCTAATGAGCCCATGGGCGTGGCCAATTTTGTCCCCAAGAGCATGGTTGACAGGATTTATGTAGGTGACCACTTGACATTGCCACATGCTACATATTAAAGCTCTGGGCCCTGTGGTTTCAGAGAAGAAGATTTTTTAAGTTTTTTCCAATTGTAAGTCTATGGGGGCTAAAGAGCCCTGGGGTGTAACCAATTTGGATCCCGGGGGCATAATTGGCAGGATTTATGTCGGTGACCACATGACGTTGCTACAAACTAAATATCTAAGCTCTGGGCCTAATGGTTTCAAAGAAGAAGATTTTTGAAGTTTTTTCCATTATATGTCTGTAGGAGCTGATGAGCACGGGCGTGGCCAATTTTGACGCCTGGGGCAGGGTTAGTGGGATTTATGTAGGTGACTATTTTATGTTGCTAGATACTAAATATCTAAGTTCTGTGCTTCACAGTTTCAGAGAAGAAGATTTTGAAGCTTTTTTCCATTATGAGTCTATGGGAGAGAAGGGGCCCCGGGACGTGGCAAATTTGGACCCCAGAGGCACGATTGGCAGGATTTATGTACATGTAGGTGACCACTTGCCATTGCTCAATGCTAAATATATGAGCTCTGGGCCCTGTGGTTTCAGAGTAGATGATTTTTGAAGCTTTTTTTCCATTATGAGTTTATGGGAGCGAAGGGGCCCCGGGGTGTGGCCCATTTGGCCCCCAGGGGCATGATTGGCAGGAATTATGTAGGTGACCACTTGCCATTGCTATATGCTAAATATCTGAGCTCTGGGCCCTGTGGTTTCAGAGAAGAAGATTTTTGAAGCTTTTTGTCCCATTTTGAGTCTATAGGAGATAAGGGGCCCCGAGGCATGGCCAATTTGGATCCCAGGGGCATGATTGTCAGGAATTTAGTTGGTGACCACTTGCCGTTGCTACATGCTAAATACCTAAGCTCTAGGCCCTGTGGTTTCAGCGAAGAAGATTTTTGAAGCTTTTTTTCCATTGTGAGTCTATGGGAGAGAAGGGCCCCGGGGCGTGGCCCATTTGGAACCCAGGGGCATGATTGGCAGGAATTATGTAGGTGACCACTTGCCGTTGCTACATGCTAAATACATAAGCTCTGGGCCCTGTTGTTTCAAAGAAGAAGATTTTCGAAGCTTTTTTCCATTATGAGTCTATGAGAGAGAAGGGGCCCCGGGGCGTGGCCCTTTTGGAACCCAGGGGCATGATTGGCAGGAAATATGTAGGTGACCACTTGCCATTGCTACATGCTAAATATCTAAGCTCTGGGTCCTGCGGTTACAGAGAAGAAGAGTTTTGAAGCTTGTTTTCCATTATGAGGCTATAGGAGACGAGGAGCCCCGGGATGTGGTCAATTTGGACCCCAGGGGCATGATTGGCAGGATTTATATAGGCGACCACTTAACATTGTTACAAGCTAACTATCTAAGTTCTGGGCCCTGTGGTTTCAGAGAAGAAGATTTTTTTTATTTTTTCCCATTATAAGTCTATGGGAGCTATATGTTGCTATGGCGACCCGAATTCCAATCTGATCAGCCCAAAAACCTTATGCAGCCTTCCCCCCTACCTGATGATGCTTCACATGAAATTTGGTCAAGATTGGCCGTGGGGTATTAGAGATATACTTATTTGTAATTGTTTACGGACGCACGCACGGACGCACGCACGACGGACAAAATGTGATCACAAAAGCTCACCTTGTCACTACGTGACAGGTGAGCTAAAAAAACAACACAGTCTAAGAAGTCATTCAATGCTGAGTAGCCATTCAGTGCTGAGTTAATTTATTTTTAGTAGCCATAGTATATCATTCACAAAGCAAACAACAAAGATGCTGATTACACTGTGTGTACACACAGGCTTATCTGCATATTTATCGTTCATACATGAAATTTGCAGGTTTTCTCATGATGAGGCTCATTCATTATGGTCTATTATATATTAAATGATAAAAGTGTATGAAAAGATTGGTGCAAATGTTAAGCAGCTAAACTACACAGTTTGATCTAATCCTGTGTGAAAATATTTCTATGAAGCAGCCATCACTATTGTACCACTTTTGGAGCGGCTATACTTACACATTCTATGCCAAATAGAGAATAGTATTCTCAACTCTCAAACAATCTATTATTTTATTCCTAAAAATTCCAGAAAGGGGTGTGTGCATGGCATATGCTGGTTACAAAAACACATTATAATGTATTTACTATTTAGCAATATACAAGTTGTTTATGTTAACTTAAAACAAGTTTTTCATGAAAAGCTTGCCCCAAATATGCTTACCATAGTCCCATTTTGGACCATTTTACTGGTTAAAATCATGGTGTGTATCATATTTATACTTCATTTATAAGTTTCCTGCATGAAACAAGTTAAACAAATGTAAATTGACTTCATCTGAAAAGACCTTAATATTTCAACATTGTCCTAATGTTAGTCTTATTACATAACTGGCACATTCGTGAACTTGTGTACCGCATGTTGGCATGATATAAAACATGTTTTGCAAGACTTAAAAAATGTGAAATATTGTGTTCCATACTGCCAAGATATAGTACTAAAATAATACACTAAAGAGAATTTTGGTACCTTGGTGGCCACTCAAAATGCATTTTTGCGAGCTTTCGTCACACGGGAGCTTCTACTATATATAAATTTCGTTCTGTACAATGCAAAGGCCTTGGGGTAGCCCCTATTTGCTTATTGCGCCCGGTTACCTTAAAACGTGTTCAGTCAGTCAATGCAAAGGCTTGGAAAATTTCTTGTTCATTTTTTTTCTTAGGTTTACTTTTTGGTTCCCTTTTAATTGCTGCAGCCTGTTTAACTCTTTCACATAAGAAAATTGGCCAGAAATGGCATTTGTACGGGTTATTGGATGGTATGCACTCATGCATACATGTACGCATGCATACATACACATGCATGCATGCTCACACTCCGGCATGCATGCACATACACATGTATGCACACACACACTTGCCTGTTCACATGCATGCATGCACACATGCACACTTGCCTGCACGCATGCACTCATGCATGCATACACACACACAAGTGACGCATGCACTCATGCATGCACTCATGCATGTATGTACACACATACATACATGCATACACACGCATCTGCATGCACTCATGCATGCATGTACACACACATGCATAATTGCACCGACTCACGCATGCATACATGCATGCATGCTTTCACACAGTCATGCAGGCATGCATGCACATGCACACCCATACATTCATGCACACATGCATGCACTCAAACATGCATGGATGCAGTCATGCATGCTTTCACACACACACATGCATGCACATGTATGCATGTCACACATGCATGCATACATGGACTCATGCATTCATACACACACATGCATGCTTGCATGTACTCAGGCATGCATGCATGCAAGCACACACTGACTCAAATGTTGGGTATAACAAATTGTTATCTCAAGCAATATCTACTTCAGGGTCCAGAGCTCAAGATCAAGGTCACTGACTATTTTTAGAAAACCTTTGTCAGCGCTGTAGTGCTTCATATAAATGTTGTTTATGAATTGCTGCAGTCTGTTTAAATCTTGAACAAAACAAAATGTCATTTTTGGAAGAAAAAAGCCTGCATAATTAAATTTTTTATTTAGTT
Organism: Lucinisca nassula; assembly: GCA_963580285.1. Lineage (NCBI taxonomy): Eukaryota > Metazoa > Mollusca > Bivalvia > Lucinida > Lucinidae > Lucinisca > Lucinisca nassula. The sequence goes on along the minus strand of OY757016.1, from coordinate 2,026,270 downwards.
AGGCCCCTACAGGCGAACTATGTTGCCTTCTGCCAACTCTTATCACATATGCAGGTTGCAGCTTTGCTGACGTCAAAACTGTACTGAAAAACCCATCCATAATGCCTAACATTTGTCTTGTTTTAATGAAAACTTAAAAAATCTTCTCTGACATCGCAAGGCCCAGGCCTTCGATATTTGGTGTGTAGCTTCATCAAGTGGATCCCTACCAAGATTGTTCAAATTATAGTCACGGGGCCAAAAATGCCCCAGCCCCGGGACCCTTTGGTGTCACATAGACTTACATATGGAAAAGCATTAAAAAACCAGAAGGCTCAGGTGTTTGATAATTTGTATGAAGCTTCGTCTTGTAGACCTCTATCAAGATTGTTCAAATTATACCCCTGGGGCCAGAAATGCCCCTACCCGGGGCCCCTTTAGTTTTACATTGACTTATATAGGAAACATCTTAAAAAATCTTCTCCTCTGGAACCACAAGACCCAGGTCTTTGATATTTGGTGTGTACCTTCAACCAAGATTGTTCAAATTATAGTCACGGGGCCAAAAATGCCCCAGCCCCGGGACCCTTTGGTGTCACATAGACTTACATATGGAAAAGCATTAAAAAACCAGAAGGCTCAGGTGTTTGATAATTTGTATGAAGCTTCGTCTTGTAGACCTCTATCAAGATTGTTCAAATTATACCCCTGGGGCCAGAAATGCCCCTACCCGGGGCCCCTTTAGTTTTACATCGACTTATATAGGAAACATCTTAAAAAATCTTCTCCTCTGGAACCACAAGACCCAGGTCTTTGATATTTGGTGTGTACCTTCAACCAAGATTGTTCAAATTATAGTCACGGGGCCAAAAATGCCCCAGCCCCGGGACCCTTTGGTGTCACATAGACTTACATATGGAAAAGCATTAAAAAACCAGAAGGCTCAGGTGTTTGATAATTTGTATGAAGCTTCGTCTTGTAGACCTCTATCAAGATTGTTCAAATTATACCCCTGGGGCCAGAAATGCCCCTACCCGGGGCCCCTTTAGTTTTACATTGACTTATATAGGAAACATCTTAAAAAATCTTCTCCTCTGGAACCACAAGACCCAGGTCTTTGATATTTGGTGTGTACCTTCAACCAAGATTGTTCCAATTATAGCCCTTTCGCCAAAAATGTCCCCGACGTGGGGCTCTTTGGTTTTACATTGAGTTTTATAGGAAAAATCTAAAAAAAAGTCTTCTTCTCTGAAACCGCAAGGCCCAGGTCTTTGATATTTGGTGTGAAGCTTCATCTGGTGGACCTCTATCAAGACTGTTCAAATTATAGCCCTGGGGCCAAAAATACCACCGCCCGAGGGCCCTTTGATTTTACATTTACTTATATAGAAAAAATATTTAAAAATCTTCTCCTCTAAAACCCCAGGTCTTTGATATTTGCTGTGTAGCTTCATCTAGTGAACCTCTACAAAGATTGTTTAAATAATAGCCCTGTGGCCAAAAATGCCACCGCCCCATGGCCCTATGGTTTTACATTGACTTATATAGGAAATGCTATTAAACTCTTCTTGTCTGAAACCAGAAGGCTCAGGTGTTTGATATTTGGTATGAAGCTTCGTCTTGAGGACTTCTATCAAGATTGTTCAAATTATAACCCTGGTGCCAAAAAATGCCCCTGCCCGGAGCTATAATTTGGTTTTACATTGTCTTGTATAGTGCAAAACCTTTAAAAAATCTTCTTGTCTGAAACTAGAAGGCTCAGTTCCTTGATAGGTGGTATGAAGCTTTGTTTAGTGGATCTAGACTAAAAATGTTCAAATTATAGCCCTGGGGCCGAAGATGGCCCTTCCCCAAGGCCCACAGGTTTTATTTAGACTTATATAAGCAAAAAAGCTTTAAAATTATTCTTGTTTGAAACCAGAAGGCTCCGGTCTTTGATATTTGGTATGAAGCTTCACTTTTTAGACCTCCTTCAAGATAATGCAAATTATAGTCCTGGGGCCAATAATCGCCCTCCCCAGGGCCCACTTGTTACACTACGGATAAGGTGAGCGTTCAAGGGCCACCATGGTCCTATTGTTATGCTTGAACTGAGGGCGAGGGTTGAAATTTCATAAACTCCGGAGTTGACCCCCCCCGCTAGACACACACACACACGCACACACACGCGCGCACACACACACTCCGCCAGTTATTTTGACTGTCCTAAGGCGGTCGTTCATTTGCAGCGTCTTATTTGTTAGCTGGCTTTGTGCCGTTGGTTCATGTTTGGTCTGTTTTGAGTGTGCCTTCTTGTCACTTACTTTCTTTAGGTGACTTAAGATGGCTGCGTTCTATGTAGCCTTTCCTAAGTGACATTTTCTTACTAGTCTTCATTACATAGTTTTAGCTTTGGATAGAAATTCTGTTCTAACCCTGCAGTTCTTACCCAGGGACAGGGAAAAACCGAATGTTCTCACATGTTTGATAATTGCACTGGTTGAAAACGACCTCATATGCACCGTCGTTAAGGTTGACGTCACAAAACGTCACTGAAGTGTCATCGCAATATGGCGGACGTCGGCAACCGAAGTGCGGACCGAAGTGACTGCAGTGTTAAAAGACCACGCTCAGAAATGGAAGGTATGCAAGAAAAAGCATCCTACATGGGTGTGAGGGGTGGATAGAAAAATCCGTCCCTCGGGAGCACTGTCCGGCATCACTCGGCAAACCTCGCGATGCCGGACAGTGACCCTCGAGATGGATTTTTCCATCCACCCTTTACACACATGTAAGATTCTTATATTGTTTACCTAATGAAACAATCACAGTGTACATCTTATTTCGTTTATCTAACTTTCTTATCATAAAAATGCTGAACAAATCATAAAATGCCAATCACGATAATTGCCGTCTGCTTTGTCATCTGCTGGTTACTTTAAAAGACATTTTTGCAAACAGTTTGGACCCAAATCAGACTGCTTTTCAAGGAGCAGTCTGATTTGGGTCCGCACTGTTTGCCTGTACGCAAAATATATTTTGAAAAAGTTTGCTAAAAACTTTAGTAGACGATGTATGCATACGGCATTTTCAGATGTAGTTTTTCTCGCCATCTTTAGGTTTATTCTCCAGACAGCAAGTCATGTAGAAAGCAGTTTCTTGCACACCAGACAAGGAAATCCGTGATTTTACCCTGAGATAGAAGTTTATGTTCTAACCCTGGTGTTCTGACCCCAAATCGAATATAATCGCGTGTTTGATAAATGCACTGGTTGATTACAACCCCATGCGCGGCGTCGTCATGCGTGACGTCACTAAATATTCCTGTTGTGTCATCACAAAATGGCGGACGTCGGTAGCCGAAGTGACAGCAGCATTAAAATTCGCAATAGAAATGGAAGGTATGCAAGAAAAAGAATCCAATATGGGTGTGAGGGGTGGATAGAAAAACCCGTCCCTCGGGATCACTGTCCGGCATCACTCGGCAAGCCTCGTGATGCCGGACAGTGTCCCTCGGGGCGGATTTTTCAATCCACCCCTCACACCCATATAATCTTCTTATATTCTTACTAAGAAATGAAAGGCTATCAAGTTCCCATCATAGTTTCTCTCTGAAATTATTTTGATGAAGCAGAAACCATCCACGTTTAATTTGGTGGAGAAGCCTCCGTGGTGTAATGTTTACGCTACTCGCCTTGTAAACCTGGGATCGTAGGATCGATCCCGGGCTTCTCCAGACTTTCGGATGAGTCTTTAAACCGAGGTCCCGTCTCCGTATGACCTTAGCTGTTGGTGTGACGTAAAACCCCGCCCATAGGGGCTTGAAGAAATATATGGGCTGCATGATGCTTCCACGCAGAGCTGAATCCGGCCCGCACACTTGTACTGGTAAACCGCTTAGAGGATCTAAGCCTGTCCAGAAACCGCGGTGCGGGGCGGACCGTCCATGCTAATAAACCCTATTGGTTTCATTGGGCGACAGGGCTTGAGATGTCATTTCATCTCAATGTCGGGTAAAAGTCCCACAAAATTGGAAGCAACGTCTCCAAAATGACCTTTACAGTGTTGACGGGGACGTTAAACCTCAACTCAAACAAACAAAACTCAAACACTCACTGGCGGTGTTTCCTGCAATTTATGAACTTTTTGTTCTATTTTCAATATTTGGTACGTTCTTTCAGTCACTAGACTGCCGATTTTCTTTCTCAAAATAATAACATGGGAAAAGTTCTGCCATGAACGCACATGTTTAATTAATGTGCAATATGTACATGATTAGGTGCAATATGAAAACCGACATGCCGATTTCTATATATAGTAAAGAGAGCATGTGTTTACTTATGTTTTTATTTATTTTTATTTTAGACCGTTCTAGAATGGGGCCCGTTCTGCGAAATACCTGCGTGTTTGATTTGACTGGCCACCCATCTTTGTCAATCAATGCAGGGAAATCGGAATCAGGTCTTCCTATAGGAAATTGATGATATCAGGAAAACACTTTGACGAGTCAACGGTCCTACAGATAGCGCATGCTTTAGAAAAACTTAGAGACTGTTAACCCATTGTATGCTTGTGGACTCTTCCATTGTTATATGTTGGTCAAGTTCATGTGTCATATAAGGGGTCCCAGGCCTATTTTTTCGTTTTTATTCTATTTTTGATAACAAACAGCGCAGGCCCTGATCGGACGCCGTGTTCTGCGGCGTCTGATCTGGGCCCGCAGTGTTTGCAAACAGTGCAGGCCCTGATCGGACGCCGCGTTCTGCGGCGTCTGATCTGGGCCTGCAGTGTTTGCGAAGGTACACTGTTTGCTGTTGCCAAGGTACACTGTTTACCAAGGTACACATTTAGGGGTTTCCCGCATGCAGTGGGTTAAATCAGTTGGATCCTCAAGATTTTGGTAAAGCTTTATACTTCGATCATACGTCGCTTCAGATCAGGATAGTGTCATATAAGACTTAAATAAGTCCCGAATGAATTTTGATTTGTCTCTATTCATGTATTTGGAAGAAAATGAAGTATGATATATACGTATTTAAGTTCCTTTTTTACCCATTTATTGTCGCATTCGTGGTTAGCATAGTGCGACACAGAAATCCAATTTTATGTCCGTCCATTCAACAAAACAATTCGCGTCGATCCTCGTATCTCATCAACCATACTTTGTATTGTACAGTCATCATTCTTCTGGTACACAGCATGACCCATTGTAAATACATGGTTAGTGTCTTTAATAATAAAATATAATCGGTGAGCCTTAGACAGTTTTAGAGGGGCGAGATTCAGCGAGCCCCTGTGAAATTGTCGCGGTGAACCGATTATATTTTATTATTAAAGACACTAAATCATGTACTAAGTTTATACTGCAACTCAAAACAATCAAGGGGTTTCACAATAATTAAGCGAATTTAAGCAAATAAGACAGCAGACAGCTCGGCATGTTAAACATGTAAACGACATTCAGTGCCATGGTGCGTACACGTTGCATAACGTGACGTCAAATAGTGTTCAGTTTCTGACGTCACCGCGTCACAGAGACTTTGGAAACAACATGGACGCTCGAATAAAAGTTTTTCAGCGCTTTACATTCTGTAGGAAAATATGCAAATGAATATTTTATTTTAGCTTTAGAAATTATTTTCGAGGTTGAGACGCAACCGCCAAAGCAGTGCGCAATTATTCCAACGGGCCATTCAAACCAGGACAGCTCGAGAAGATAAGAATTTAGCTTAAATTTCTGAAAATCTGTTTAAATAAATATTGCAAAGATTATAACTTGCTGTTTAGTTGTTTTCCCGTCTATAAAAATGGGCGCCAAAAAATGTGCATGTTATTGTTCACAGTTGCAAATTAGGGACCTGAAAAGTAGTAAACGGTCCCAAGTAGAAGGTATTATAGGTCACTACCGATTATAGCGTGCAGTTATTCGACCCCCCTTTATCAGGTTACTAGAATGCCTGGTTGCGGTATAAATTGACTTTGTAAGATGAAGGTGACCGTGTCAAGATGCGTACAAAATGAACATGTAAGGGAGAATTATTACGCAAGGTAGGATTGCAGTAGTGTAGGCTGCGGTTGTGCCCCACGGACTGCGAATGCGCGGGGATGACCCACTGACTTTGTTAGATACAGGTGACCATGACAAGATGCGTGCAAAGTGAACATGTAAGGGAGAACTATTACGCAAGGTAGGATGGCAGTAGTTTAGGCAGCGGTTGGGCCCCACGGACTGCGAATGCGCGGGGATGACCCATTGACTTTGTAAGATGCAGGTGACCATGACAAGATGCGTGCAAAATGAACATGCAAGGGAGAATTATTACGCAAGGTAGGACGGCAGTCGAACAGCAATGGCTGGAACACGTTTTGCACCATGTAAATTTGTTTTTGTTAGAGCTAGTTCGAGACCCCGAGGGTCAATCAGTTTGCCATGTTAGGTGGAATAATTGAGATAATTTAGGGATTTATTCTCACGGTGTCATTAAATAATGGTATGCTGTGTGTACTCATTAGAATCACCTCATTGAGGCGATTCTAATGAGTACACCCAACATACTTTGGCAGGAGAAATTACAGACACTCCTCAATCTTTATCTTTAGTAAAATTACTATGCTAAGACCACCTTTAGAACTGTTTAAAAGTGGTCTATAAGACCATTTTTGAACAGTCCCAAAGGTGGTCTCTCAATAGGAGACACCAGATGCAGAAAGCACAACGAAAGAATGATGAAACCTTCTCTATAAGCTTTTAAAAGCAGATTTAGTCTTAATTTTAGGTGGTCTTAGTAGCAGAATTTTGCTGCATATTGTGATGCATAAGAATTTATTTTTCTGATTCCCACTTTCATTCACAGTTACCTCCCTTCCATTATCTACCTAGGTAGATCATATGTATAGCTTCTAGGTTTATAACTACTCTCTGACAACTGCGTCAGGGAGTCGACTCTTTGGCTCAGCGGTTAGAGCACTGGACTATCACACGAGCGGCCCGGGTTCGAACCCCACGATAGGCGGGGATTTTTTCAGGCTATGCTTCTTTCCTTTGTTACGGCTTTCATGTCGTACGATGCGGGGTGGTCCGGGACTTTACATGCCAGAATTGGCTTGTGCCGAAGTTGGCATCCTCCACGTGCTCCAGTGCCTTTACGTCAACCCTCGATTTGACGTCGACTCTCGATTTCATATCAGCCCTCACGATATCAACAATAATAACAGATATATGTACTATCTTGAAATCTTGCTTAATATTTCTCCTTGACTTAGCATTTTCTTTGATTCTACATTTCACATCCAACTGAATTGGCTTATCAGTCACGGAATTCTTGTTCCTTCTGTAAAACATCTTTCAGTAATTCTTACATGACCATTTTGTTTGCTTTGATGTTGAACGTCCCCGTCAGCACTGTATAGGTCATTTTGGAGACCAGGGGTCGCAGGATCGATCCCGGGCTTCCCCAGACTTTCGGATGAGTCTTTACCGAGGTCCCGTCTCCGTAAGACCTTAGCTGTTTGTGAGAGGCAAACCTCAAACACTCACTCACTCACAATAGCTAACTGAGTGGGTACACAGCCCACTGAGTGGTTACACAGATGACTGAATGTGTACACAGATGACCGAGTGGTTACATGGATAACTGAGTGGTTACACAGCTTTGAGAGGACATATCCGACTGAGTGGTTACACAGACGATTAACGTAATGGGTACACAGCTGTGTGAGCGGTTACACATGGGTACACAGCTGTGTGAGCGGTTACACAGACGACTGAGTGGGTCTACAGCTGTGTGGGGTCGCTGCTGTCTGAGTTGGTTCACAGATCGCTGGGTGGTTACACATATGACTAAGTGGATACACAGATGGTTCACAGCTCTGTGGGGACGCTACTATCTGAGTGGGCACACGAATGACTGAGTGTGTTCACATATAACTAAGTGGGTGCACATATGAATGAGTGGATACACAGATGACAGAGTGGGTACACAAACGAAAGAGTGCGTACACAGTTGAATGAGTGGATACACAGCCGACTGAGTGTTTACATAGATGACTGAGTGGTTACGCATATGCCTGAGTGGGTACACAGATGACTGAGTGGATACAAAGCTGGCTGAGTGGGTACAAAGATGACTGATTTTGTTTGTATGATTTGATGTTTAACGTCACTGTCAACACTGTATAGGTCATTTTGAAAACGCTGCTTACAATTTTGTGGGACTTTTACCAGACATTGAGATGAAATGACATGTCAAGCCCTGTCGCACAATGAAGCCAATAGGGTCTATAAGCATGGACGGGCCGACTCGCATAGCTTTGCCTGGGTAACCTTAGAATATCTTAGCGGTTAACCAATACTCGTGCGCAGTCGGTTTCAGCTCCGCGTTGAAGCATCATGCAGCCCATTTATTTCTTCAAAGCCCCACGCAGATCACTGAGTGGGTACACATCTGAATGAGTTGATATACAGCGGACTGAGTGGTTACACAAATGACTGACTGGGTTCACAGCTGACTGAGTGGTCACATAGCTGACTGAGTGGGTACACAGCCTACTGGCTAGTTACACAGATGACTGAGTAGGTACTCAGATGACTGAGTGGGTACTCAGATGACTGAGTTGGGATACACCCGACTGAGTGGATACACAAATGACTGAGTGTGTCCACAGCCTACTGAGTGGGTACACAGCTGCCTGAGTCGGTACGCAGATGACTGAGCGGGTACATAGCCGACTGAGTGGCTACGCAATCGACTGAGTGAAATTGCAGGTGACTGAGCGGGAACACAGATTACTGCGTGGGTACAAAACTGACTGAGAGGGTGCACATCCGACTGAGAGTTAACACAGATGACTGAGTGGGTACACAGATGACTGAGTTGATACAAATACACAGATGACTTAGTGGGTTCACAAATGTGGCGAGACGCTAATGTCTGACAGGGTACACAGCTGACTGATACGGTACACAGTCGACTGAGTGGTTACACAAATGACTGAGTGGGTACACAGATGACTGAGTGGATACACAGATGACTGAGTGGTTACACAGATGACTGAGTGGTTACACAGATGACTGACTGGGTACGCAGCTGTGTGGTGACGCTGCTATCTGAGTGGGTTCAAGTCTGTGTGAGGACACAGCCGAATGAGTGGTTACACAGATGGCTGCGTGAGGACACAGCCGACTGAGTGGTTACACCGATTATTGAGTGGATAGACAGCTGTATTGGGACACAGATAGCTGATTGGACGTACAGCAGAGTGCTTGGCACGAATCCAGTCAGCTTTTTATCCAGTCAATCAGCTGTGTACCCAACAAGTCAGTTGTTTACGCTTTCACCGCGTGGAGGACACAGCTGTCTCAGTGGGTTCACAGATGGCTGAGTGAACTGTCCCGCTCTGTCCACTCTGTCAGCTGAACGGCCACTTACTCAGCTGTGTACCCACTCAATCGGCTTGGCACGAACCAAGTCAGTAGTTTATCCACTCATTTAGCTGTGTACACACCCAATCAGCTTGGCACGAACCAAGTGAGTTGTTTATCCACTTACTTAGCTATGAGCCCACTCAATCAACTTGGCACGAACCAAGTCAGTTGTTTATCCACTTACTTAGCTGTGTACACACTCAATCAGCTTGGGACGAACCAAGTCAGTTGTTTATCCACTCACTTAGCTGTAAACCCACTCAATCAACTTGGCACGAAACAAGTCAGTTATTTATCCACTTACTTAGCTGTGTACCCACTCAATCAACTTGCCACGAAACAATTCAGTTGTTTATCCGCTCACTTAGCTGTATACCCACTCAGTCAGCTTGGTACGCGTGAGTGAGTGTTTGAGTTTTACGTCCCACCAACAGCTAAGGTCATATGGAGACGGGACCTCGGTTTAAAGACTCACCCGAAAGTCTGGAGAAGCCTGGGATAGATCCTGCGTCCCCTGGTTTACAAGGCGAGTAGCGTAACCACTGCACGACGGAGGCTTCTAACATCTTGGTACGAACCAAGTCAGTTGTTTATCCACTCACTCAGATGTGCACCCAACTAGTCGGTTGTGTACTCGCTCAGTAATTTGTGTACTCCGGTGAACAACTGATTATCATGAAAACAAGCGCCAATATGATATTGACCCCCATCGAACCCCACTTTTATAAAGTTAACCTGGGGTTTGAGGGGGGGGGGGGGGTATGTTGTTTTTCTCATTTGGGCTTTGAAACATGGATTGTGTGTACTCCTTAGAACCGCCTTGCCGAGGCGGTTCTAACGAGTACTCACAATGTATGTTTGGAGCAGAAATAAGTAAAAATATCACAATTTTTCATCTTAAAAATTTCATTTTTTCCGACAGTCAGATTTACAGTATATTTGAATAGGCGTGTTTTCGTAATGGAAAAGCGGGTTTCGATCAGGCAGAGTCGATGCGCAGACCTGACGTTCACGTTCAAAGACAGATTTCTACCGTAGCGGCTCAGGATTAAAAGTTCTTGCGTTTTTAAACAGCAACTGATAATTTGTACGTTCGCGCTATGATATTAATCTAGTCTTTCCGTCGCTTAATCTTCCTACCTCACATTAGCCAGGTCAGGTCAATTTTGTTTGAATAGGCGTTTAACGGCCCAGTCAACACAATCTTTAGGTAATTTTTGAGCCTGTCAGTTTACCTGGACAGGCTTATACGTAAGCGGTTAACCAGTACAGTGCACATTCTTTCGCGCAAAACTGACAACTGCCCTTCTTGAATCAGCGGAAGGGAAAGAATGACCGTACAAAACGTTTCATTATCAATCTCAACGAAAGAATGTTGCCAATCCCGGCAGGTATCGAACCCGCGTCCTCCTGATCACCAGTCAGACGCGCATCCGATTGAGGTACCGAGTCCGGCAAGAAAACCTTTTATTTGTTGTTGTTTTTATCACATAGGAACCACAAAGGTGCAAATCGGCACAGTCTGTTTGTTTGTTTGTTTGTTTGTCCCCGTCAACACTGTATAGGTCATTTTGGAGACGTTGCTTCCAATTTTGTGGGATTTTACCCGACATTGAGCTAAAGCCCTGTCGCCCAATGAGCATGGACTGTCCGACTCGCACCTCGTTTCCTGGACATGCTTAGATCCTCTAAGCGGTTTACCAGTACTAGTGTGCGGTCTGTTTCAGCTCTGTGTGGAAGCATCATGCAGCCCATCTATTTCTTCAAGCCCCGATGGGCGGGGCTATCGACACAGTCTGATCAGTTCCTTTTTGTTCGCTTTTCATAGAATCTTACTCGTCAGTTTAGGTGATCAGATCGGCCTGTGTCCTAATCTGATCGCAACACCTTAGACAAGGTGTCTTGTGACTGGAATCACACTCGTAACCAATTACCTTAAGATAAGCCTGTGCATATAATCAGATCATGCTTTAATCAGATCATGCTATAATCAGTACCCTCCAATCAAACACACAACAGCGGGCCAACGTCGTACCGACAGCGATTCGGCGTTGACACGTCGTAGCGTTGTAGGTCGGGCCAACGGCCAACGTCGAGCCGACGTTTGCCAGACTTTTTTTGTGGGTGAGTTCACAGATGCTTGGGGTTAGGTCTGATTAGCTTTCTAGCCCGACAGAACAGGTCTTCTATCGATACAACTTGTTTGAAGGCCTTAAAACAATGTTTTAAAAAAGGTCCCCATCACTGATAGGCTCTAATGTATATAAAACTTGTTTGAAGGCCTTAAAACAATGTTTTAAAAAAGGTCCCCATCACTGATAGGCTCTAATATACATCAGAGCCAATCAGTGAGGGGGACCTTTTTAAAAAAGGTCCCCATCACTGATAGGCTCTAATATACATTAGAGCCTATCAGTGATGGGGACCTTTTTTAAAACACTGTTTTAAGGCCTTCAAACAAGTTTTATCGATAGTAGGCCTGTTCTGTCGGGCTAGAAAGCTAATCAGACCTGACCCCAAGCATCTGTGGGTGGGTTGGGTATGTTTTCGTTGTCTAATAATTAAGAATTTCAAAACTCTTGTTAGTCTGCTTAACTGAGCAGGCTGGTTTTAGTCTAACCCGGATGCAAATCCAAATGTATCATTGTACCCGTGCAGGCTGATTAATTTTACACTGTCATTTCGTAAATGCATAACGAAAATTCTAAAAAAAAATACCTTCCCTTCCTTTATCCGCCATTGTGTTGACTGTAATTTAATTTACATATCGTTTGTGACACCACACACAGCGAAAAGAGGTCTGATTTTGTTCTTCAGTATTTTCCGAGCACCGCCCATCTGGACGTAAAACATTTCGCTACCAGGGTGAAAGGGGCAGCCACTATTCTCCGAAACTTAACCGTAATCTAAAGCTGTATTTTGTAAAAAAAAAATCCTTTGTCTCGATGCCATCGATATAAAATTCAGTCCAGAAAGTCTCTAATACACTCATAGCTACTAAGGGCTGGCTCATGAAAGGCAGTTCATATTTCACGCTGTAGAATGCTAGCTACAGTTGACAAGTTCTTGTAGAAACTGGTTGTTACTGCTGAGGACAGCATATAGTAGACTTAATTGTCTCTTATGAAGCTCAGCCTCAGATGACATAGCAACCAGAAGCATGTGCATCACGGAAGACGCTGTTCTTTTAGGCAGAGAGTGCATTCAGATGATACCGTGGAAGCTGCTGAGCAGTGTTTCCAATGTACGCTAACTGGGTGACCACGGACACAAAGTCTCTTTATATCTATGTATAGGGTGAGTTCAGGCTTTTTCACCCATTGTCCTCTATCAAGAGACCACCTTTGGGACTGACCAAAAGTGGTCTGAAATACCACTTTTGGATAGCCAAAAGTGGTCTGAAATACCACTTTCGGATAGTTCCAAAGGTGGTCTGATAAATATCACTTTTGGACAATCCCAAAGGGGTTCTGAATATAGGGATTTTTCTCTAACAACTTTTTAGCCATGACATTTTCCCATTCTTCACAGATGTCTTTTTTTCGGTTTCGTTTTACGGCCATTTCAATATTATTTCATTTATTTCGAGATCGTTTATCAGGGCTGAGCGAAAAGTGGAGTACCCGGAGAAAAACAACCTGACCTTGCTTTTCAGAACTTGGCGATACAGATGAATTATCCTAACGTGAATGATCGCCTCAGCTGCACCAGGAACCATATGACCTTCCTTTGTAGAACTTGGCGACACAGATGTGATATTTAAACGTGAATGACCTCCTCATCTGCACCAGGAACCACATTGCCTTCCTTTGCAGAACTTGGCGGCACAGATGTGTTACCTCAACGTGAATGACCTCCTCAACTGCACCAGGACCCAACTGACCTTCCTTTGCAGAACTTGGTGACACACATGACATTGTATTATCCAAACGTGAATGACCTCCTCAGCTGCATCAGGAACTACCTGACCTTCCTTTGCAGAACCTGGCGAAACAGATGTGTTATCCTAACGTGCAAGTCCCCCCCACCTCGGCTGCTCCAGGAACCACATGACCTTCCTTTGATGAACGTGGCGACACAGATGTGTTTTCACAACGTGAATGACCACCTCAGCTGCACCAGGAATAACATGACCGTCCTTTGCAGAACTTGGCGACACAGTTGCGTGAATGACCTCCCCATCTGAACCAGGAACCACATGACCTTACTTTGCAGAACTTGGCGACACAGATGTAATATCCCAGCGTGAATGACCTTCTCCGTTGCACAAGGAACCACACGACCTTCCTTCGCAGCATTTTCCGACACAGATGTGTTATCCCAACATGAATGATCTCCTCAGCAGCACCCGGAAACGCATAACCTTCCTTTGCAGAATTCGGCGACACAGATGTGTTATCCTAACGTCAATGATCTCCTCAACTGCATCAGGTACCACATGACATTCCTTTGCAGACCTTGGCGACACAGATGTGTTATCCCAACGTTAATGACCTCCTCAGCTGCACCAGGAACTACATGACCTTCCTTTGCAGAACTTGGCGGCACATGTTATCCTAACATGAATACCCTCCTCAGCTGCACCAGGAACCACATGACGGTCCTTCGCAGAGCTTGACGACACAGATGTGATATCACATCGTGAATGACCTCCTCAACTGCGCCAGAAACCACACAACCTTCATTTTCAGAACTTGGCGACACGAATGTGTTACCCCGAATGTGTTGACCTCTTCAACTGCAGCAGGAACCACATGACGGTCCTTTGCAGAACTTGGCGACACACATGTGTTACCCCGACGTGAATGCCTCCTCAGCTGCATCAGGAACCACATGACATTCATTTGCAGAACTTGGCGACACAAATCTGTTATCCCAACGTGAATGACCTCCTCAGCTGCACCAGGAACCACATAATCTTCCTTTGCAGAGCTTGGCGACAAAGATGTGTTATCCTAGCGTAAATGACCTCATCAGTTGTACCAGGAACCACATGATCTTCCTTTGCAGAACTTGGCGACAAAGATCTGTTATCCCAGCGTGAATGACCTCATCAGTTGAACCAGGAACCACATGATCTTCCTTTGCAGAACTTGGCGACAAAGATGTGTTATCCCAGCGTGAATGACCTCATCAGTTTTACCAGGAACCACATGATCTTCTTTTGCAGAACAGATGTGTTATCCTAACGTAAATGACCTCATCAGCTGCACACCACCTGACTTTCCTTTGCAGAACTTGGCGACACACATGTGTTATCCCAGCGTGAATGACCTCATCAGTTGTACCAGGAACCACATGATCTTCCTTTGCAGAACTTGGCGACAAAGATGTGTTATCCCAGCGTGAATGACCTCATCAGTTTTACCAGGAACCACATGATCTTCTTTTGCAGAACAGATGTGTTATCCTAAAGTAAATGACCTCATCAGCTGAACACCACCTGACCTTCCTTGGCAGAACTTGGCGACACAGATGTGTTATCCGAACGTGAGTTACATCCTCAGCTGCACCAGGAACCACCTGACCTTCCTTTGCAGAACTTGGCGGTACAGAAATGTGATTCCAACGTTAATAATCCACCGCTGCACTAGGAATCATCTGACCATCCGCTGCAGAACTTGGCGACACAGATGTGTTATCCTAAAGTAAATGACCTACTCAGCTGCACCAGGAACCACATGACCTTCCTTTGCAGAACTTGGCGATACAGATGTGTTATTCTAACGTGAATGATCTCCTGAGCAGCAGCAGGAACCACATGACCTTACTTTGCAAAACTTGGCGACAAAGCTGTGTTATCCCAACGTGAATGACCTCCTCAGCTTCACCAGGAACCACATGACCTTCCTTTGCAGAACTTGGCGATACAGATGTGTTATCCTAACGTCAATGAACTCCTCAGCAGCACCAGGAACCACATAACCTTCCTTTTATAGAACTTGGCGATACAGCTGTGTTATCCCGATGTGAATGACCTCCTCAGGTGCACCAGGAACCACATGACCTTATTTTGCAGAACTTGGCGATACAGGTGTGTTATCCAAGCATGAATGACCTCCTCAGCTGCACCGAGAACCACATGACCTTCCTTTGCAGACCTTGGCAATGCAGAGGTGTTATCCTCATATGAATGATCTCCTCCACTGCACCAGGAGTCACATGACCTTCCTTTGCAGAACTTGGCGATACAGAGGTGTTATCCTAAAGTTGATGACCTCATCAGCTGCACCAGGAGCAACTTGACCTTCCTTTGCAGAACTCGGCGATACAGTTGTGTTATCCTAACGTGAATGACCTCATCAGCTGCATCAGGAACCGCATGACCTTCCTTTGCAGAACTTGGCGGCACAGATGTGTTATGCTAACGTAAATGACCTCATCAGCTGCACCAGGAACCGCATGACCTTCCTTTGCAGAACTTGACGGCACAGATGTGTTATCCTAACGTGAATGATCGCATGTACTCCTCAGCTGCACCAGGAACCATATAACCTTCATTTGCAGTATTTGGCGATGTATATGTGTTATCCGAAAGTGAATGACCTCCTCAGTTGCACCGGGAATCGACATTTCAATGCTAAGGCGTCAGGGTTTTCATCTTAGGGGATCGTGCAATTTTACTTGACATTTGCAGAACTTGGCGATACAGATGTGTTATCCTAACGTGAGTGGCCTCATCAGCTTCACCAGGAACCACAAGACCTGCCTTTGTAGAACTTGGCGATACAGTTAAGTTATTCTAACGTAAATGGCCTCCTCGGCAGCATCAGGGACCACATGACCTTACTTTGCAGAACTTGGTGATACAGATGTGTTATCCTAACGCGAATGGCATCATCAGCTTCACCAGGAACCACATGACCTTCCTTTATAGAACTTGGCGATACAGATGTGTTATTCTAACGTGAATGACCGCCTCAACAGCACCAGGAACCACATGGCCTTCCTTTGTAGAACTTGGCGATACAGATGTGTTATCCTAACGTGAGTGGCCTCATCAGCTTCACCAGGAACCACAACACCTTCCTTTGTAGAACTTGGCGATACAGATGTGTTATTCTAACGTGAATGACCTCTTCAGCAGCACCAGGAACCACATGACCTTACTTTGCAGAACTTGGCGATACAGATGTGTTATCCTAACGCGAATGGCATCATCTGCTTCACCAGGAACCACATGACCTTCCTTTATAGAACTTGGCGATACAGATGTGTTATCCTAACGCGAATGGCATCATCTGCTTCACCAGGAACCACATGACCTTCCTTTATAGAACTTGGCGATACAGATGTGTTATCCTAACGCGAATGGCATCATCAGCTTCACCAGGAACTACATGACCTTCCTTTGTAGAACTTGGCGATACAGATGTGTTATTCTAACGTGAATGACCTCTTCAGCAGCACCAGGAACCACATGACCTTACTTTGCAGAACTTGGCGATACAGATGTGTTATCCTAACGCGAATGGCATCATCTGCTTCACCAGGAACCACATGACCTTCCTTTATAGAACTTGGCGATACAGATGTGTTATTCTAACGTGAATGACCTCAGAAGCACCAGGAACCATATGACCTTACTTTGCTGAACTTGGCGATACAGATGTGTTATCCGAAAGTGGATTATCTTCACAGCAGTAACAGGAACCAAATGACCTTCCTTTGCAGAACTTGGCGATTTGTTTGTTTGTTTGATTTGAGGTTTAACGTCCCAGTCAACACTGTAAAGGTCATTTTTGTGACGTTGCTTCCAATTTTATGGGACTATTACCCAACATTGAGATGAAATGACATCTCAAGCCCTATCACCCAATGAAACCAATAGGGTCTATTAGCATGGACGGTCCGCCTCGCACCGCGGTTCCTGGACAGGCTTAGATCCTATAAGCGGTTTACCAGTACTAGTGTGCGGGCCGAATTCAGCTCTGCGTGGAAGCCCATATATTTCTTCCAGCCCCTATACAGATGTGTTACGAAAGTGAATGACTTCCCCAGTTGCACCATGAACCGAAATTTCAATGGTCATCTTCATGCGTTAGGGGTATGTGAAGTTTTTTTCTTGTCTTTTTTTGCTTTAACTGTTCAGGTTCTTGATCCAAAATCTCATTCAAAATTTTGTTGTCCTTGTTAACATGTTTATGTCGAGTTCACACCGGTCATTAACGCATCATAGTACAGTTAAACTTCAATAATTCGAACACATTTGAGGGGAATGGGAACACCTTCAGGGGAGGTAGCTCCTGCAAAAGTATTTTTCTCTCCCATGTCAATAGGGATCGACTCTTAAAGAAAAGAATTTGCTCGTGAGCAGCAAATTCTTTCCTTTAAGAGTAGACCCCTTTTACAGCGGGACAGGGCTTATAGAAAAGCGTACAGGAAGTCCCGAAAGTTGTCTCCCTTTGAAAAATGGTTGAAAAATCTGCCAAGTGTTCCGATTCCCCTTAAGACCTTGAAAATTTGTTCGAGATAAGGGTTGTTCGAACTACTGAGGGTAAATCGTAGCACCAGGACATGAGGCATTATGGGAATGACTTAAGTGTATTTCTTTGTTTTTTTTTTTTTTTCAGAATATAGGTATGATGTGTGTACTCATTAGAATCGCCTCATTGAGGCGATTCTAATGAGTACACACAATATACCTTCTTAATATAAAACCAGAAAAAGACAAATTAACCTAAAGATTTGAATCTGGAATTATGGGAAAAATTCCCTTTGGACTCTAGAACGTGTTCAAAATATCCGGGGAGAATATAAGAATCTTACATGGGTGTGAAGGGTGGATGGAAAAATCCGTCCAGAGGGTCACTGTCCGGCATCACGAGGCACAGTGATCCCGAGGACGGATTTTTCTGTCCAACCCTCACACCCATGTTGGATTCTCTTTCTTGCATACCTTCCATTTCTGAGCATGGGTGTTTAATACTGCAGTCACTTCGGTTGCCGACGTCCGCCATATTGTGATGACACTACTGTGATGTTTAGTGACGTCACGTAACGTCCTATGACGTCAACCTTAACGACGGCGCATATGAGGTCGTATTCAACCAGGGCATTTATCATACACGCGAGAATATTCGATTTTGGATAAGAACACCAGGGCTAGAAAAGGATATCTATCCCAAGCTAAATCTACGGATTTCCTTGTCTTGTGTGCAAGAATAATGAACAGTAGTAAGAAAAGATCACTTGTGTTCTGTCCTCATGATGACGGACAGTGATCCTCGGCACGGATTTTTCCATCCACCTAACACCAATATAACATTCTTATATTCTGTTCCAAGCTTAAACTATGGATTTCCTTATCTGGTGTACAATAACAAACTTTCCATGTTTTAGTTTTCGAAGTTTCACTTTATTTTCCTGTTGTCCGTTCCTGGAAGCGTATTTGGTCCTTGCCCGACATTGAAATGAAATGACATCTCAAGCCATGCCGCCCAGTGAACCCACAAGGGCTTATATGCTTGCCAACTGGACGATTTGTCTCGCAAAGACTTGGTGCTTCCATGCGGTTTACCTGTACTCATGTGCGGTCAATTTCAGCTCTGCGTGGAATCATCATGCAGCCAAGTCTATTACTCCAAGCCCCGATTGGCGGGATCCAACTGACTGTTGTACATAGCATTAGGTTATGAAGAACACTGGGACAAATATCGGTACATCAGTTCGATATTCTTATTTAAGCTATATTATATTTACGCATTAAAATCGAGTCACTGAGGCGGTTCTAACATTTTGAGGATAACTAAAGAAAATCTGTTCAAATCAGTCCTCACTGTTTCTTATTTGGTAAAGAATTTATCAGCTCAAGTATGAGATTGACTCAGCCATGGTAAACGAGCCATCAGTGCTCGAGTTATTGAAGTTTAAGGGGGAATGAAAACACCATCAGGGGAGGCAACTCCCACAAAAGAGTTCCCACAAAAGTTCTGTCTCCTATGTCAATAGGGGTCAGCTCTTAAAGGGAGGAGCAAATTCTTCCCCTTTAAGAGTAGACCCCTTTTTCAGTAGGACAGGGCTTATAGAAAAGCGAACAGGAAGTCCCGAAAGTTATATCCCTTTGAAAAATGGCGGAAAAATCTGCCTGGTGCTCCCATTCCCCTTAATTTTACCAAATGTCAACAGCCTTTAGAGTATTCTCCCCTTTTCTCTGTCCAATACTAACACCAGGCGAAGACAACTAAAACATGGTAGATGGAAAACTGTTTTTAATCGAAAAATAGATAGCAATATAAGCAAGAAAAAATTTACATCACGAAAACATGCCTATATAAATCTGACCCCGTTGAATCCCACTTTTAAATCGTAAAACCGGAGTTTACAGGGGTAAACAATATTTTTATTGTTTCTGCTCTAAAATAAAAATTGTTGTCGATGAGGCAGTTCTAACCTGTACCAACAATTTATAATCGAGGTGGTTCTAACGTTACCAACAATCTATAATCGAGGCGGTTCTAACATGCACCAACAATCTATAATCGAGGCCGTTCTTACGTGTACTAACAATTTATATTTTGAGCAGAAATAAGATAAAATATAGCAGTCTTTCATCTTAAAATTTTCGGCAATAAAATTTACAAAGTATTTGTATAGGCGTGTTTTCCTTATGGAGAGCATGGCTTTATTTGAGCTCACAATGTAGAGACAAAATTCGCTTATAATGGAAAACTGCTTTTTCAGTTAACAAATACACACCTATAAAATGTTAAGCAGCACGTCCTACTAAACTCTACAACCAATACCTGTCCAAACAGTGTAGATCCAGATCAGATTGCTACCGAAGCCATCTGATCAGAATCTACACTGTTTGTCATGCAGTTTGTGAATCAAACAAATCACCCACTTTCGAATTTCGACTATGGAAGACTTAACATAAACCACCGATATTTACATATTCTTTGGTCATATTCGTATATTTTCGCACAGATCACTACATAAAACTCAGGCGTCTGCCAATAGCATTTTTACCGAGTTTCTGCTATTGCCAGATGTCTGTCAATAGCATTTTTACCGAGTTTCTGCTATTGCCAGACGTCTGTCAATAGCATTTTTTCCGAGTTTCTGCTATTGCCAGATGTCTGTCAATAGCATTTTTACCGAGTTTCTGCTATTGCCAGACGTCTGGCAATAGACACTCCGTAAACAAATACATTGTATAAAGTAGTTTGATTCGTTGATAGTCAGAAATAGGTGTGGCTAAAATAATTCATTTGCAGGATAGGGATTAATATTTGGCTGTTTGTTTTATCCATTACGAAAACACGCCTATACAAATACACTGTAACATTTATCGCCGAATAAATGAACATTTTAAGAGGAAAATTTTTGATATTTTTCTTATTTCTGCTCAAAATATAGATTGTGGGTACTCGTTAGAACCGCCTCCTCGAGGCGGTTCTAACGAGTACCCACAATATATATTTTGGAGCAGAAATATGAAAAAGTAGGTTAACTCCTGTAAACCCAAGTTTTTCTGTATAAAAGTGGGGTTCGAGGGGGTCAAATTTATATAGGCGTGTTTTCGTGATGCACTACAGGTTCAATTTTGACTATCCATAGTTTAAACTAGAATTTTTTTTTTTCTACAAAACCACAGATGTATCTCCCCTTGACATTGGAGGTATTGACCTGGGTTTTGTGTGCAACACATCAGCTAATGAAGGTGAACATTTCTGCAAAGTTACTTTAAAAGGTCCATCGGGATATGCAAAGTTACTTTAAAAGGTCCATCGGGATATAAGAAAGTTATTGACTGTACTCGAAAAGAGCCCTTTTTTACTTTTGACCTCTGAGTATGACCTTGATCTTGGAGGTACCGACCTGTGTCTTGCACGCGACACATAATCTTATGATGGTTAACATTTCTGCAAAGTAATTTCAAAATCCAGCAAGGAATAAGAAAGTTACTGACCGGACACAAAAACAGACACTTTTTGACATTTGACCTTTAAGTATAACCTTGGCCTTAGAGTTACCGTCTTGGATCTTGGAGTCAACGCATCGTCTCATGATGGTTAAGATTTCTGCCAAGCAATTTCAAAATCCATCAAGGAATAAGAAAGTTACTGACCGGACACGAAAACATACACTTTTTTTGACATCTGACCTTTATGTATGACTTTGACCTTAGAGGTACCGACTTGGATCTTGGAGCCAAAACATCGTCTTATGATTGTTAACATTTCTGCCAAGTAATTTCATTATCCATCAAAGAATACGAAAGTTATTGACAATACACGAAAAAGGTCCCTTTTTTATCTTTGACCTCTAAGTATGACCTTGACATTGGAGGTACGGGCCTTGGTCTTGCGCAGGACACATTGTCTAACGATGGTGAACATTTCTGTAAGGTTACTTTAAAAGGTCCATCCAGAAATAAAAAATCTTATTGACCCGACACGAAAAAAGACCCTTTTTTACCTTTGACCACTAAGGATGACCTTGACCTTGAAGGTATCGACCTGGGTCTTGCGCGCAACATATCATCTCATGATGGTTTACATTTTGTCAAGTAATTTCAAAATCCATCCAGGAATAAGAAAATATTTGACCAAACACGAAAAAAGACTTTTCATTACGCAAACACGCCTATACAAATAAATTGCCACCTTTATCGCCGAAAAAAATGAAATTTTATGATGAAAAATTGTGACATTTTTCTTATTTCTGTTCAAAATATAAATTGTGGGCACTCGTTAGAACCGCCTCATCAAGGCGGTTCTAACGAGTACCCACAGTCTATATTTGAGAGCAGAAATAAGAAAAATAAGGTATACCCCCTGGAAACCCCAGTTTTACTATATAAAAGTGGGGTTCAGGGGGTCAAAATTATATAAGCGTGTTTTCGTGATGTTGACATTTGACCTCTAAGTATGACCTTGGCCTTGAAGGTACCGACCTGTGCCTTGCGCACAACACGTCATCTCATGATGATCAACATTTCTGCCAAGTACTTCAAAATCCATTCAGGAATAAGAAAGTTATTGACCAAACACGAAAAAAATACCCTTTTTTACCTTTGACCTCTAAGTATGACCATTACCTTGGAGAAACCGACCTTGGTATTGCACCCAACACATCGTTTCATGATGGTTAACATTTCTGCCATGTAATTTCGCAATCCATCCAGGAATAAGAAAGTTATTGACAGGAAACGAAAAAGCACCTTTTTTACCTTTGACCTCTAAGTATTACATTGACCTTTGAGGTACCGATCCGTGTCATGCGCGCGACACATCGTCTCATGGTGGTTAACAGATCTGCCAGTTCTGCCAAAGAATTTCAAAATCCATCACAAAATAAGAAAGTTATTGACCGGACACGATTTACCCATACAAATGACCGACAAACTTCCAAGGGGAATAACTTAAAAAAGTATAAATGCAAGAGATATACGAGTTCTTGCGCTCTGCACGTCGTGTCGTCTAATGTTGATTAATAGTTATATGAAGGTTCGTGAAGATAGCTTGAACGGTTTTCAAGATATAGAGCGGACATGATTTTGTGATAGACAGACGGACAGACAGACAGACAGACAGACGCCGGGGAAAAACAATATGTCTCCCCGAAAAAGGGGGAGACATAATTTAGTGTCCAACAGAGATGTTCTTTGTTTAGGGTATGGCTATTTATAGAAAACAGTTAAGACCTAGATCAGATGCCACAGAACGGGTCATCAGAATGACCTTGGCCTTAAATATTCTTGTACTTTCATTTACTCACTTAGTTAACTGTATGTACCAATTTTCGGATGAAATAGTTTCCGAAAAACGGTGTTGACCTTTTCCCATACAAATAGTCTATGTGGCCAAATTTCACTTTTGCCAATAGTTTGTTAAGTTCATCCAATGGTCAGCATTTGAACAAACTATGATTGACTCGAGTCTCAAATGCAACACACCAAATGACATGAAAACCTGCCCACTAGTTTCGAAGAAGAAGATTTGTGTAGGGTTTTTACCTTATATGGGCATGGCGTCCATCTTGGTCATGTGACCTACACCCTGCGACCAAATCTTCGTTTCTCAATCCAATGGATGCTTCACATGAAATTTGACTACATCCAGCGATTTCAGAGGAGAAGATGCTTGAAAAATTTGGCAGAGAGAGAGAGAGAGACAAACGGCGACAACGACAACAACGTAGCCTACACAAACTATAAGCTCACCAATTTCAGAGCCTCCGATTCAGGTGAGCTTAAAGCTGCTGTTTATTTTATTTCTTTTATAACATTGTAATGGTAAAAGCCGCTTGGTTGGTGTTCGGTTTTGCATGTCCGTAAAGATCCTAAGTACTGGGACAAACATGTCTAAGTAAACAGTCAAACAGTACAGAGCATGATCAGGGTCTTGAAGGAGCAGTCTGATCAGGGTCTACACTGTTTGCCATTCTGGCTGCACTTAATGGACACTTTGCTGGATCATGAGACAAATTAATTAAAATTTCAGAAGAGTCAGAGTACGTCTTCAAGTTATCCGATTTTTGGTCGGATTTTTACGGTATGTTTTGGGCGGATTTTTACGGTATTTTTGTGCGGATGTTTACGTTACTTTTGGGTGGATTTTTACGGGTTTGTTTTGGGCGGATATTTACGGTATGTTTTGGGTGGATGTTTACGGTATGTTTTGGGCGGATTTTTACGGTATGTTTTGGGCGGATATATACGGTATGTTTTGGGCGGATATATACGGTATGTTTTGGGCGGATATATACGGTATGTTTTTGGCGGATTTTTACGTTATGTTTTGGGCGGATTTTTACGGTAGGTTTTGGGCGGATATATACGGTATGTTTTATATGTTCTTTCCCTGGTGTTATTAGTGGCCTATGATCTGTGATTGTGAAACTTCTTAGTCAGCTTGATATACAGTAAAATTCCTATATTAAGACCGCCTTTGGGACTGTTCAAAAGTGGTCTTTAAGACCACTTTTGAACAGTCCCAAAGGTGGTCCATTACCAGAGGACACTTTAGGCAGAAAATACAAAGAAAGATTAAGTGCAGCCTTCAAAATAAGCTTTTTAAAGCAGAATTAGTCTTAAATTTTGGTGGTCTTAATAGCGGAATTTCACTGTATATTTTCGGTTAGTAAGGAAGGTTTTATTCCTGTTCCTCGCTGAACAAAATCTATTACTTCTTTTTATTATTATTATGATTGTAATTATTATTATTATAATTATTATTATTAAAATTAAGCCGGCGAAAGGACATTTTAGACACCCTTGCCTTTCAATACAACCTATCTCTTTCGCATATGTTTTCCTGTAGTTTTTTAATTCCGAGCCTTATGTCTAAAAGTTTATGTTTTCCTTAAAATATTATTTTCAGCTGTTTCATCACGAAACCCCCACTTTTATTTAGTAATACTGGGGTTTACAGGCGGATACACTATTTTTTTCTTATTTCGACTCAAAACACAGATTGCGTGGGGCGCGGTTCTAACGATTGTACTAGATTGTGGGTACTTGTTAGGACCACCTTCTCGAGGCGGTTCTGAGGAGATTCCACAATCTATGCGTTGTACAGAAAAAAATATAACTTTTTTTTTATCTGAAAATAGTAAAATTTTCAATATATTGGAATAGGCGTATTTAGGGGCTCTTACACTGTCACGATTTTGGCCACGACTCACCACGATTTTTTAAATCGTGGTAAATCGTGAACAACGTCGTAGAGAAGTCGGCAGAGATCTTGAGGAATCGTGGTTGATCGTGATAGTTCGGGAGTGACCACGACTGTTTTGGACATGTTCAAAACATTCGTGACGAGTCGGCATCATTTTTCAAATCGTAGAGCGGTCGTAAAGAAATCGTAGCTCAGTCGTGAGCCGTCGTCGTGGTAATCGTGGCCAATCGTGAATAATCGTGACTGAATTCTACCACGATTATGCTACGACAAGACAAGATCATCTACGACGCCTCTACGATTCCGTTGCGACTGCCGTACGATCTACTACGATATCCTTACGACTGCTCACGACAATGCAAGATTCACCAGGAATGCACTACGATTGATGACGACGCTAGCACGATTTATCCCGACGCTACGTCGAACGCACTACTTTCTCCACGTAACTTTGTACATATAATTACCCAAGCAACTATGGTCAACTGTCAACTAACTCCCTCCTGTTCCTCTGCACCTCCAGTTGTTCAGCAATTGCAATGTCATTTTCGATCATGTCTTGTTCGAGCTGAACTAAATTTTGAAGATACAGAAGCCTTTGACCTGGCTGCAAAAACATTTTCGTCAGATGCTCTCTACAGAAATGGTTGAAACTGACTGACACTGTGCATTTGATGAACACTTTTATATACCCAGATCGTTATAAATCCTGACGAATCGGGAGAAGTCTTGGTTAATCGTGGGTAAATCGTATCGAATCCTCCAAAATCGTACTGAGTCTTTGATCATCGTGCCTTGGTCGTAGAGCAGTCTTGCAGGGATCGTGAGAAATCGTGTATGATCGTCTGATATCTTGAAGCAATCGTGGTGCAGTCGTAGAAGAATCCTAGAGGATCGTAAGACATCGTGGTCGATCGTAGAGGATCGTTGTAAATCGGCTCCATTATCGTACAGCAGTCGTGATTGTTCGTAGAAGTGTCGTAGCAATGTCGTGAGTATTCGTAGGGTAGTGAAATCGGAACCGTGTATGCCCCGATTTGCCACGATTTTCATGGTCCCAATTGGTCGTGGACAGTCGTGGACAATCGTGGTCAAAGTCGTGACAGTGTAAGAGCCCCTTAATGTATGCACTATTTCTTCCAAGTAGTCACATTGATATAAATGCAATTTTGTATGAACGACCAGTCGGTAGCGTAAATTTGATGTTCGGTCGAATTGCTATTAGTGAATGATTGATTGTGTTAGGCTTGTGTTTCATTTGAGTCGCCTCCAAGAGAAATGGGCAAAAAGTAACAGAAGAGATAGTAGAGGAGATGATAGTGAGAGACAGAGGAGAAAGAGGAAAAGCAATGGAAGTGTAGGGACAGAAGAAATAACAACACTCCCCCTCTACCCTTACCTGCTGCAAGAACAGCAGGCCTTGTCCAACTGTTATTCAGTATCAGTCGAATGTCCCAGTGACGCAAGATATACGTCACATGTGTCTCAGCCAACCGCCCCTGCCCCCCCCCCCCCCCCACACACACACCGAATTGTCATTAGTGCCCATTCAAATCTCCAGTCAGTTTTCTTACTGGATCGAATTTGATAAATGTTTGATACTTCAGCTGTAACTATACAACGATCACCATCGGCCCCGCCCGTGGGGGGTTGACACAATAGATGGGTTACATGATGCTTCCACGCAGAGCTGAATCCGACCGCACACGAGTACTGGTAAGATGTCATTTCATCTCAATGTCGGGTAAACGTCCCACAAAATTGGAAGCAACGTCTCCAAAATGACATATACAGTGTTGACAGGGACGTTAAACCTCATATCAAACAAACAAACAAACAACGAACACTATGGGATGAAGCAAAGATTTCTGAGAAGTATGGATGGACACAATCAGACCAATGCAAGCTTCTCGGTGTTCTGTGATTCTTATTGCGGTTTAATAATATGCTGGAGGTTAAACTTCAACTTTATTATTTGTAGCCATCTTATACTGCCATGTTTCAGAATATCATAGCAGAAATGTCACAGAACCAGGAGATCAATAAATTGATCAGAAATAGCATTTTCAAGGGTTTCTTCAAAATAATCCCAACTTCCACCGACCTGGAATTGAAATATGAAGTTTCTGAAGTAGATATGATATCACAATTTGATAGCCAATTTTCTTTTAAAGTAATGATGTAAATATTTGTATGTACAATTTGATTGGTGAAGAAGTGTTATTTTAAAGACTGGTATGCGGTCTAACGGCATAATGAATTATGTTTAGACTTGTTTTATGTCCCGTCTTTCCAAAACGTTTGAGTCTACGCTTAGCACACATTAATTTGTGGTCAAAGGACTGGAAAATCAAATGACAAAGCTGCTCGCGTATAAGTGTGCCAGTAAATATGGAAACTTGTATAATAGCCAACGATTTCAAAGGTTGACTCCAGTTTCATACATAAGGAAAACTACAATCTTTTACTATGACAACCACTTGTACAAGGAAACGAAAAATCAGTGGAACAGATGCATCTGCATTCTTTTAGTGAAAACAAACAGAAATAGATGTACTGTGTCATCGGAGGGAAGTCAACATCATGTGAACCCAGAAAACATCTTTATTTTGTGCGAATAGGGTGTGATAAGCTTACGGAAGTGTTCCGGTCAAACCCGGTTTTTAATCATTATAACAAATAACAATGATGACCAGTCAATAGAATATAGTGACCTTTTCTTTAATGCTTCTGGAACAAAAGTAAACGTTAGGTAATCTACACGGACAATAACACGGATGACATGCTAATAGAAAATAACATTCAACTAGTCATGACCTTTCTTAAATGTTTCCGGAGCAAAAGTCATCCTTAAGATTGTCTACGCCCGTAGGCCTAGACACTTATTTGTAGCCATCTTATACTGCCGTGCTTCAGAATATCATAGTTGAAATGTCACAGAACCAGGAGATTAATAAATTGATCAGAAAGCATTTTCAAGTGTTTCTTCAAAATAATCCCAACCTTTACCGACTTGGAATTGAAATATGAAGTTTCTAAAGTAGATATGATATCACAAATTGATAGCCCAGCACCGAAGAGGCCAATTTTCTTTTAAAAATATATGTAAATATTTGTATGTACAATTTGAATGGTGATGAAGTATTATTTTAAAGACTGGTATGCGGTCTAACAGCATAATGAATTATGTTTAGACTTGTTTTATGTCCCGTCTTTCATCATGTTAGCAAATCCGTGTAATGTAACACCCCTCTAAATCCCACTTTATATACAATAAGATTAGTGATGAATTAGTGATAGTGTTAACAAGTCCGTGTAATGTAACACCCCTCTAAATCCCACTTTATATACAATTAGATTAGTGATGAATTAGTGATAGTGTTAACAAGTCCGTGTAATGTAACACCCCTCTAAATCCCACTTTATGTACAATTAGATTAGTGATGAATTAGTGATAGTGTTAACAAGTCCGTGTAATGTAACACCCCTCTAAATCCCACTTTATATACAATTAGATTAGTGATGAATTAGTGATAGTGTTAACAAGTCCGTGTAATGTAAGACCCCTCTAAATCCTACTTTATATAGGAAAAACTGTGACTTACATGGGGTATACATTATTTTTCTTATTTCTGCTCCAAGACATAGGTTGTGGGTGCTCGTTAGAACCGCCTCCTTGATGCGGTTCTAACGAGCACCCACAATCTATGTGTGCAAGTATAACTAACACAAAAGTATCAGTTTTCCTCCGAAAAGTAACTATTTTGGAAATACGAAAAATTGCTGTATGACGCAACGGTGTGTTATTGTATTTTTTTTTTTAAATAAAGACGACTGTTATCGAGAAAAGTTATGACGTGAAATTGTGCAAAACTAACAACTTGTTGTATAATCCAAAACCAATAATCAGTGTTCTGTCACTTTTTCTATATGCAACAGCTCGAGGACACTCCCGTGTCGACATTGTTTTAATTTTACTTCCGTCGGGAGTGATGATGTGGAGATTGGACGACCCGCGTCCGCATATAATAACTTGACCTTTACTGTCAACGCAGACTCCTGCAGGTCCTATTAACTCAGGATCCTTGTACTCATGCAGCATTTTTCCCTGGGAATCAATGCATATAACAGAACCAAGTTCATAGTCTGATATGTACATCCGTCCCGTCTCTGCTACTAGCAAATATGTATAGTATAAAGACAAATACGACGGTTGTCTTAGGGCATCAATATCTCTTTTAACATTGCCGTCCTTATCTAATATCATCACTCCTCTTCTGACTCCTTCATCTTGATATGTCACATACATTTCATCTTTAACCATAGCTATAGCCCAGCACATCCTGTCAAGTTTCAGTACACGTGTTTTTAGCAGGGAAGGCAACACTTGTATATACTGTATTTCTTTCATGACAGGAAATGTTACAACTACATTGTTCTCATCGATCTCTGAAACATCCAAAGGCTCAGAATGTAGGTCCAGGTCTCTCATCTCGTCGAACGAGCTACTCAATAGTTTGATTCTTTTGTTCCTGCTATCACAGACAACAAGCTCTCCTCCAGAAAGAAATATTGCTGCTGTCACCCCCGCTTCATATATATCGTATGGCAGCTGGATATTGACTGGTGTGAGCATGTCAATATGTTCTGAAAACAAAAGAGGGAAACTGTACTATAATAGGAATAGATACGTCTTTATGGGAGATACCTCATCCATTTATCGTTATCTTGTCTTCATCAGCAGGGTAAACTCTATAGAAAAGAATACACTCAAACAGACAGAATATAAGAAATTTACATTGGTGTGAGGGATGGATAGAAAAATCCGTCCCGAGTGTCACTGTCTGGAATCACGGGCACCTTCTACTTTATCTCAAACAAAACCATATCACCAAACATAATTTGAAAGAATATTTGAGTGTTTACCATCAGAAAAACACACAGTTTTGAATACCATGAGACGTTGCACTTGTTGCAAAAAATGGCAATAAAATACCAAGATGAGTCTGCGAAGCAAACTAACAGGGCAAGACTTATACCATAATGATCCGAAGTATTGGTACAAACAGGCCTAAGCAAACAGTACAGACCCAGACCAGACTGCTGATCAGGGTCTACACTGTTTGCCATTCCGTCTGCACCTTTTGGACTCCTTACCGGAAAGCGAAACACGTTTGTTTAAATTTTAGGAGAATTACCCTACATCATAGTGTAGATTATATTTTCTTGTCCTTTGGGATCATTGATTCCATTGTGGAATTTTGATAATATATGAGGGCCACTGATGAGGCCTAATTGGCCGAAACTAGCTAGTCTGGCCCAGAAAACATGTACACTCCATATTTTTCACTTCTGTGGTGTATTCCTTGCTTCCAAAGGATAACCCTTTTATGGAACATATTTAACTTCACTACAGCTGGTGTGTGGGAATGTGTGGCGGCGGTAAAACGTCTCCCTGCCCTACATCATAGTGTAGATTATATTTTCTTGTCCTTTGGGATCATTGATAATATTGTGGAATTTTGAAAATATCTGAGGGTCACTGATGAGGCCTCATTGGCCGAGACTAGCTAGTTTGGCCCAAAAAACATGTACACTCCATATTTTTCACTTCCGTAGTGTATTCCTTGCTTTCAAAGGATAACCCGTTTATAGAATGTATTTACAGCAAGTCCTAAAGACGTCCGAATGTTTTGGATTTTTGCACCTTTTGGACTCCTTGCAGAAACATGAAATAAATGTGTTAAAATTTTAAGAGAATTGCAGCAAGTCCTGAAAAGGTCCGAATGTTTATTATATTTACGGTATGACGTCTTGCTTAAAGCTATCTCAAGGTCTAAGCTACATTCATGCGAGAAGCAAAGACTCTGACTAGACTTTTCATATGCTCAGAAGCTATAGACTATGCAAATGCCCAATATTGCCAAAACCTAGCGATGCGATATGTACTCTTGTTCATGAACTGGCGTATTTTTCGGGGTTTTCCGGAGTAAATATTTCTTAACAACTTCGCATTGTAAAAAAATCTAACACAGCGCGCCTATATAGGCAATGGAAAATAACTGTTTTATTCTACAACAAATCACGACAATGAAGAGCGTGAAGAGTGACGTCATTAAAAACTGCCAATTAATGACGTCACTAGTCGATTTCCTCGACGTTAGACGGTGTAACGTCATTTTCTCGCATCGAAACGTTAGAAAAGGGTATAAAAGCATGTGTTTCAGTCGATAATTCTAGCGGGATTTCTTCTAACAATGGCGAAAAGTTGTGAGATTTTGAAGGAAACAACAACATTATTGCCGATTTTCAGCCTGTTAGAATCGAAATAGATCAGCTCTAGTTTATGATTTGTTGAGTATTAAATCACAGTTTGTCGGTCAGTTGTAAGTAGACAAATTATGCGCGCTACGCGCTCGTGATTTGATCTTCTTTACAACTGACCTCCAAACTGTGATTTATTACTCAACAAATCACAGTTAGAGCTGATATATTTCTTAAACAGAAATGTATACGCGATGGGGTGGGTGATTAATAAAGCTACAAAGTTGCCTTCGACAACATAAAAATAGGAGACATCGTTTTAATGAGACTCGTGTTAGGCATATGCATACATGTTTTTGAGAGGTTATACGGTCCCTAAAATATAGTTTCACTCATATTGAGCCTATCGTTTATCAGGGAAATCAATAGTAGCAGGTGAAAAGCCGCCACTTGATACCCGACCATGGATGGAATCCACAGCGGTGTGATATATAATGTGATTGACCATGTGGCCACGGAGGTCACAGAACATATTGGGAACAGCGAAGCCCTTCATTGTCCAAACCTCACATATTCCTATTAAACTTAAGAAGCCTCAGTGGTGCAGTGGTTATGCTACTCGCCTTGTAGGATCGATCCCGGGCTTCGTTAGACTTTCGGATGAGTCTTTAAACCAAGGTCCCGTTTCCGTATGACCTTAGCTGTTGGTGGAACGTAAAACTCAAACACTCACTCACTTCTATTAAACTTTATTATTATTATTATTATTATTATTATTATTATTATTTATAATGCACCAAATGTGAATTTCGGTTGAATTTATTTATATTCCAAATTTAGACTGTGGGGCTTTGAACCCACATTCAATGCATGGGTGTGACGGCGAATGACAAAAAAAAAATCTGCGTGTTTTCATTAAAGTTACAGGTCAGTCTTCTTATCAACCCATTTTGCTTAACACTCTTTGCAAATCCCAGAAGATGTTAGGGGCTCGTGTTAAGAGCTAAAACTCTTATCAGAGGGAACAGACTTAGTATTTTGCTTGAAGCATATGTAACTCATTGCCAAATAAAAGGCAATTTTGCCATTCGATGGTCTTTTCAGTCGCTTTTTGGCCATATTTCATGCTAAAAATGCTAGTGTTCGTCAACTGTTAGTGTTCGAAAACATGTAAAAACAGCCTCCGTTACGGACAAACATCGGAATATTCCGATAATAATCGGAATATTCCGATGATATATTTTGAAAATTGAAGCAGGATAAAGAAAAAAACAAGAATAAATGTCACTTTTAATGATACAAAAAGACAGCAATACATATCAACCACATATTCTCTTTCGGAATATTCCGATGATGTGACATCAAATCTTTCCTCATCGGAATGTTCCGATATCAGGTCTTGACTCTGATCAGAACTAATTATGACTGTGAAATGACTTTTTCACAGTCATGATCTGGTATCGGAACATTTCGATCCTCATCGGAATGTTCCGATATCAGGTCTTGACTCTGGTCAGAACTAACTATGACTGAAATGATTTTTGCAGAGTCAAGATCTGTTATCAGAACATTCCGATGATGTAGGCAGCAAACATTTCATCATCGGAATGTTC
Organism: Lucinisca nassula; assembly: GCA_963580285.1. Classification (NCBI taxonomy): domain Eukaryota; kingdom Metazoa; phylum Mollusca; class Bivalvia; order Lucinida; family Lucinidae; genus Lucinisca; species Lucinisca nassula. The sequence goes on along the minus strand of OY757016.1, from coordinate 1,993,385 downwards.
CGATACCAGGTCTAGCTTAACTCTGATCAGAACCAACTCTGACTGTGACATAACTATTGCAGTCAAGATCTTTCGGAATATTCCAATGATGTGATACAAATCGGAATGTTCCGATATCAGGTCTTGACTCTGATCAGAACTAACTGACTGTGAAATGACTTTTGCAGAGTCAAGATCTGGTATCGGAACATTCTGATGAGGAAGTAGCAAATCTTTCAACATCGGAATATTCCAATACAGGATCTTGAATCTGGTCAAAACTAACAATGATTGTAAAATACCTTTAGCAGAGTCAAGATCTAGTATCGGAACATTCCGATGATGTAGCAGCAAACCTTTCATCATCGGAATGTTCCGATACCAGATTTGGCATCTGCTAGAACTAACACATGTTAAAATAACTTTTGCAGAATCAAGATCTGGTATCGGAACATTCCGATGATCTAAGCAGCAAACATTTCATCATAGGAAAGTTCAGATACCAGATCTTGAATCTGATCAGAACTAATGCTGATTTTAAAATACCTTTTGCAGAGGCAAGATTAGTATCGGAACATTCCGATGAGGTAGCAGCAAATCTTTCAACATCAGAATGTTCCGATACAGGATCTTGAATCTGGTCAGAACTAACAATGATTGAAAAATACCTTTAGCAGAGTCAAGATCTAGTATCGGAACATTCCGATGATGTAGCAGCAAACCTTTCATCATCGGAATGTTCCGATACAAGGTCTAGCTTAACTCTGATCAGAATCAACTCTGACTGTGACATAACTATTGCAGTCAAGATCTTTCGGAATATTCCGATGATGTGATACAAATCGGAATGTTCCGATATCAGGTCTTGACTCTGATCAGAACTAACTGACTGTGAAATGACTTTTGCAGAGTCAAGATCTTGTATCGGAACATTCCGATGAGGAAGTAGCAAATCTTTCAACATCGGAATATTCCGATACAGGATCTTGAATCTGGTCAAAACTAACAATGATTGTAAAATACCTTTAGCAGAGTCAAGATCTAGTATCGGAACATTCCGATGATGTAGCAGCAAACCTTTCATCATCGGAATGTTCCGATACCAGATTTGGCATCTGCTAGAACTAACACTTGTTAAAATAACTTTTGCAGAATCAAGATCTGGTATCGGAACATTCCGATGATCTAAGCAGCAAACATTTCATCATAGGAAAGTTCAGATACCAGATCTTGAATCTGATCAGAACTAATGCTGATTTTAAAATACCTTTTGCAGAGGCAAGATTGGTATCGGAACATTCCGATGAGGTAGCAGCAAATCTTTCAACATCAGAATGTTCCGATACAGGATCTTGAATCTGGTCAGAACTAACAATGAATGTAAAATACCTTTAGCAGAGTCAAGATCTAGTATCAGAACAGTCCGATGATGTAGCAGCAAACCTTTCATTGTCGGAATGTTCCGATACCAGATTGAACTAACACTTTATAAAATAACATTTGCAGAGTCAAGATCTGGTATCGGAACAATCCGATGATCTAAGCAGCAAACATTTCATCATAGGAAAGTTCAGATACCAGATCTTGAATCTGATCAGAACTAATGCTGATTTTAAAATACCTTTTGCAGAGGCAAGATTGGTATCCGAACATTCCGATGAGGTAGCAGCAAAGCTTTCAACATCGGAATGTTCCGATAAAGGATCCTGAATCTGGTCAGAACTAACAATGATTGTAAAATACCTTTAGCAGAGTCAAGATCTAGTATCGGAACATTCCGATGATGTAGCAGCAAACCTTTCATCATCGGAATGTTCCGATACCAGATTGAACTAACACTGTTTATAAAATAACATTTGCAGAGTCAAGATCTGGTATCGGAACATTCCGATGATCTAAGCTGCAAACATTTCATCATTGGAATGTTCAGATACCAGATCTTGAATTTGATCAGAATCCACTGACTGTACAATAACTTGTTCAGAGTCAAGATCTTGTATCGGAACATTCCGATGATGTAGACAGCAAGTTGATCAGAACTAACACTGATTGTAAAATAACTTTTGCAGAGTCAAGATCTGGTATCGGAACATTCCGATGATGTAGGCAGCTAACTTTTCATCATCGGAATGTTCCGATACCGGATCTGGAATCAGATCAGAACTAATACTTATTGTAAAATAACTTTTGCAGAGTCATGAAATGGTATTGGAACATTCCTATGATGTACATGTAGGGGGCAAACCTTTCATCATCGGAATGTTCCGATACCAGATCTTGCATCTGATTAGAACTTACACTGATTGTTAAATAACTTTTGCTGAGTCAAGATCTGGTATAGGAACATTCCGATGATCTAGGCAGCAAACCTTTCATCATCAGAATGTTCCAATACCAGATCTTGAATTTGATCAGAATCCACTGATTTTACAATAACTTGTTCAGAGTCAAGATCTCGGATCGGAACCTTCCGATGATGTAGACAGCAGGTTGATCAGAACTAACACTGATTGTAAAATACCTTTTGCAGAGGCAAGATCTGGTATGGAAACAACTGATGTAGACAGCAAATTGATCAGAACTAACACTGATTGTAAAATAACTTTTGAAGAGTCAAGATCTAGTATCTGAACATTCCAATGATGTAGGAAGCAAACCTCTCATCATCGGAAGTTCCGATACCAAATCTTGCAGCTGACAGAAAACGTTTGCAAACGGTTTCAGAACTTTGGGGTTGAGACACACTGATGAAGATTAAATATCAGAAAAGGCCTCTGTGTCACTAAATTTGGTATAGTTATGCATTATTTGCATAGTCAAGAAATGGTATCAGAACATTCCGATGATGTAGGCAGCAAACCTTTCATCATAGGAATCTTCCGATACTAGATCTTGAATTTGATCAGAACCCATAGATTGTACAATAACTTTTGCAGAGACAGGATCTGGTATCAGAACATTCTGATGATGTAGGCGGCAAACCTTTCATCATCAGAATGTTCTGATACCAGATCTTAAATGCGATCAGAAAACTGATTGTAAGATAACTTTTTCAGAGTCAATATCTGGTATCAGAACACGCCAATGATGTAGCCAGCAAACCTTTCGTCATCGAAATGTTCCGATACCACATCTTGCATCTCTGATAAGACTTTCGGTTGAGTCTTTAAAGCCGAGGTCCCGTCTCCGTCTCCTTAGCTGTTTGTGGGATGTAAAACTCAAACACTCACTCACTCAGAACTCTTGATATTAAAATATTTTTGCAGGGTTAAGATCAAATCTGACTTGGTGACCTAGCTTTTGATCTGATATGACCCATATTCAAACTTGATCACAGTATGATCAAGTCAAAATATTCTGGTAAAGTGTCATGGAGATTGAGGTAAATATGTTGCCTATACAGCCGGAGTGGACAAGGTTACAATGAAATTAAACCTAGTGACCTGACTTTTGATCTTAGGGAAACCATATTCCAATGTGATCGAGATACCTTTATTTCACAACCATTCTGGTATAGTTTCATGACAACTAAAGCAAAACTATGCCCTGTAGAGGGTGAAACGGGTTTCAAAATAGTTTGACCTGTGAGTAATCTCCCTGCTTGCATAAAAGCATATGGCTGTGAGAAGTTTACTCAAGGAACATTTCTATAAAAAATTGTCAAAGTATTTCCAATGACTTGGCAGTAAATGCAATTTTCCCCCATTGTAAGTTGTGGGAACTCTTAGTTGCCATAGCAACCAAACTAATGAGCCAAATTTCATAAAAAACATAAACACATTTCTATTAAAGTTTTGTCAAAATGTCTGCAAAAGCTTGGCAGTTAATGCCATTTTTCGATTTACCTCACTGAGGCAATTTTAATAAGTATCCACAATGCCAGTAATGAATCATGAAGAATAGAACATTTTTATCGCTACTCTAATGGAAACCATGTAATTTTGTTCCAGTCAGGTTTAGATGTCAATATAAGCAATTAAACTAAATAAATATATAAATAAATGGTGAATAGGTGTCAGCAACAGCAGCACTAATTTAAGATCACAAGCTGTCTTGTACTGGCATGTCACTGTTGAGTTGTGCTCTACCGCTGTTCATCTCTCTCCGTCTCTGACTACCCTTCATCTTAGGTTGTAATACACGTCACTGGGCTGATTGGCCACCCCATTACAACAGTCAGTTTTGGACTGTGGCTACTTAATGGCATTTCCTCTGTATTAATAGCTCTCATCTGGCACCTGTACTATACTGATGACTGTTGACCCAAAGCAGGAAAGGTTGCAATGTGTGCAGGCTGTTTAATTCAACTGTATGTCTCTGTCCAAATGAAAGACAAGTTTTCCTTTGATGTGACACAGTTCGAATAGATACATTTATTATTCGTCATTACCTCCTCCCTCATGTGTCGACAAAAATGCATATTAGTGAATGACATTGTATTCATAACTGTTAATTTCCACCCTCCAATTCCAGTGGGATAACAGGGAAGCTTGTCCTGAAGATCATAACACACCCACTCTGTACCAAGAGACCCCTTTAATAACTGCATATAATTATATTCCTCTTGCAGTCATGATTTTGGAATCGGCCATCAGATTTGAACAGAGTACATGCACACGTGTACAGGATGTGATACAAATCTGAAAAAGAACAAGAAATATTAAATAACAGGATGTGTTTGTGAAACACTGATGCCCCCGGACAGCATGTTAAATATGAAAGCAGTATCACTAAGCAATTGAAAGGTATGGCCAATGTTCATCTTAAACAAGAGATGTCGCATGACAGCATAGCTCGCCTGTTTCACGCCTTCAAGATATAAGGTAAAACTATATATATGGAACATTGAAATATAGATCACACTCACCTACATATATTTTGAGGTCAATCATCAGGTCACATGGAACATATATTCCAGATATTACATTTCAGAATCAAATTGTGTCTGAATTATAAGGCTAATCATTGAACCATGAAAATAGGTCACACTGACCTAGATATATTTCTCTGTCAATCATCTGGTCACATGAAATTAAATATTTAGATACAAAGTTTCTCCATCCAATAGTATTCAAGATATAAGTCAAACTGAACCATGAAGTATAGGTCACACTGACCTAGATATATTTTGAGGTCAATCATAGGTCACATTGAACTAATAATTTTCCAGGTATGACATTTCTCCATCAAAAAGTATTCAAGATAATAGGCAAAATCAATGAACCATGAAATATAGGTCACAGTGACTTAGATATATTTGGTGGTCAATTATCGGGTCACATGGAACTAATAATCCAGGCATGATCTTTCTCCTTTGAATAGTATTCAAGATAATAGGCAAAGTCACAGAACCATGAAATATAGGTCACAGTGGCCTAGATATATTTTGAGGTCAATCATGGGGTCAAGAGGCACTAATATCAAAGATATGACATTTCTCCAACAAATAGTCTTCAAGATATAAGGCAAAACCACTGAACCATGAAATATAGGTCAGAGTGACTAGATATATTTGGAGTCCAATCACGGGGTCACATGGTACTAATTAATATCATAGGTATGACATTTCTCCAACAAATAGTCTTCAAGATATAAGGTGGAATCACTGGACCACGAAATATATGCCACAGTAACCTAGATATATTTTGAGGTCAAACATCCTCTCAGGCATGAACCCAGGGGTGTGTTGTCTTGGAATCTCAGAATACATGCCCGGGTATCAAAGTTGTAAAATATGAATCCTTTGTGATGAGTGTCTGTTGAGAATAAAAAACTTTAACACGGTTCTACAGAGGTGTTCTAGATTTTGACCCCTAGCCCCACCCCAGGGCATGAACCCAAGGGTCTGTTGTCTTTGAACATCAGAAGACCCTCCCAGGTACTTAAAGGTGCATTATTGAGCTATCTGGAAAAAATGCTTCCAAAAATAAAATACATATAGCCGGTATTTTTCTTTAAAACAATACAAATGAATGCATTTTATGCAAAAATGCGAACAATTATGATGACAGGCAAACGAGTTTGATAGGGATTCCATAACTAGGTTTCGAACACTAGTTAGATCTATTTTTAGTTCGTGACAAAAATAGAATACCCATATATGACGTTATGTGACGTTCATTTTTGGCCTTGTTTGCTTAGGCCATGCCTGAATCGGAAAGAAATATGACGCTGAATACCATGCCATAAGTAACGACACTCAGAGACGCTACTGTCGCCATGTATGTGTAAAGTGACAGATTTATTTTTAGAACAGAAATTCCGAACACATGTTCAGAGCGAAGGGTAAACACGAATGAAAACGACCATTTTCACAAATTTCTGAAGCTGTATTTGGCTCCAAAAGTGTACACATGACAAAAGAGTATGCATTGAAGATAAAAACCAGAAAAAAAATTGAGACCCGGTAGCTCAATAATGCACCTTTAACCCTTGTCCTGCTGAATATTTATCCCCACGTTTTAAAAAAAAAGTGGGGATATTGCAATCGCCTCCGTCCGTCTGTCCGTCTGTCTGTCCGGCTATCTCCTCCTAAACAGTTAGCTGGAATTCAACCACATTTGGTATGCGAGTTGCTTACATGAATGGCTTGCGCAAGAGCACATTTTTTTTTGTCCCCGCCCCCAGGGGCCCTGGGGAGGGGTCAAAAGGTCAAATATCAATAAAATTCAATTACAAAGTCAATTTTGAAGATTTTGATGTCAAACATTGCACATGTACTTAGTTATGAAACAAGAGGGCCATGATGGCCCTGGATCGCTCACCTGATCCATAGAGTAACAAGTGGGCCTCAGGGAAGGCCATTATGGACCCCAGGGTTATAATGTGCATAATGTTGAGGCAGGTTTAAAAAGGTGAAGCTTCATACGAAATATCAACAAAGGCTATAATTTGAACAATCTTGGCAAAGGTCCACTAGATGAAGCTACACACCAAATATCAAAGACCTGGGCCTTGCGGTTTCAGAGAAGTAGATTTTTTTTAAGATATTCCTTACATAAGGCTTTGTAAAACCAAATGGCCCCGGGGCAGGGGCAAAGACCTGGGCCTTGCGGTTTCAGAGAAAAATATTTTTTAAAGATATTCCCTACATAAGCCTATGTAAAACCAAAGGCCCCAGGGCGGAGGCATTTTTTGCCTCAGGGCTATAATTTAAACAATCTTGATAGAGGTCCACTAGATGAAGCTTCACACCAAATAGCAAAGACCAGTGGGCCTTGCTGTTTCAGAGAAGATTTTCAAAGATTATCTCTATATAAGTCTATGTGAAACCAAAGGGCCCCGGGGCGGGGACATTTGTGGCCCGAGGGCTATAATTTGAACAATCTTGGTAGAGGTCCACTGGATGAAGCTCCATACCAATATCAAAGACATGGGCCTTGCAGTTTCAGAGAAGAAGATTTTTAAAGATTTCCCTATGTAAGTCTATGTAAAACCAAAGGGTCTCGGGACGGGGGCATTTTTGGCCCCGGGGCTATAATTTGAACAACCTTGATAGAGGTCCACCAGATGAAACTTCACACCAAATATCTAAGACCTAGGCCTTGTGGTTTCACAGAAGAAGATTTTTGAAGATTTTCCCTATATAAGTCTATGTAAAACCAAAGGGCCCTGAGGCGGGGCCATTTTTGGTCTCAGGGCTATAATTTGAAAATCTTGGTAGAGGTCCACTAGCTGAAGCTTCATACAAAATATCAAAGACCTAGGCCTTGTGGTTTCAGAGAAGAAGATTATTCAGGATTTTCCTTATATAAGTCTATGTAAAACCAAAGGGCCCCGGTGCTGGGGCATTTTGGCCCCAGGGCTATAATTTGAACAATCTTGGTGGGGGTCTTCAAAATGAAGCTTCATACCAAATATCAAAGACCTGGGCCTTGCAGTTTCAGAGAATAAGATTTTTATATAAGCCTATGTTTTCAGAACATAGTCATGTTGCATATCTATGCGAAGGGGATAATGGGTAGAATAAACTACAAGTAAAATTTTGACCCTGGGGTCAGATTGGGGCCCTGGGAGAGGGGTCAAAATTTAAGTTTTTTGGAACATAGTCATGTGGCATATGAAATTGAAGGGCATGATTAGTAGAATATAATACAGGTAATATTTTGACCATGGAGTCAAATTAGGGCCCAGGGTGAGGGGTTTTCGGTACTTGGCCCTTCTGTAGAAAGCGTGGGGATTTGCGATGGCGCGCCATCGACAGTATTCTAGTTATATATGCCACACCCACTACCGATTATCAACCAATCAGATTACTTGATGCAAATTATTGCAACAAATTCATAATCTGAATGGCAAACAATGTAGATCCTGATCAGATGGCTTCATCCGAAGCCATCTGATCTGGATCTACATTGTTTCAGAGATAAGGCATATCCGGGATTAGCAGGACAAGGGTTAAGTTCCAAATATGAGTGCTCTGTGATGAGTGACTGTTGAGATATAAGCATTTGAAAAACTTTAACACATTGTGACGGGAACGCACACGCAAACGTGCACAAATGAGGTGACAACAATAGCTCTCCATGCACTTCCTACAGGAGAGCTAAAAATTAATTAAAAAAAAAAACTCATTCTGAAATTGCACCAATATGGCGTTATAGGAGACACTCTAACATGGATTAACGACTTTTTGGACAATTGAAAAAAGTAGTCGTAATAAACTGGGAAAGTTCAGCTAGTATCTCAGTGTCCTCAGGCGTCCCATGTAAGGATTGTGTACATGTAAATAAGCAATAGCACTTTTTTACAAACAGCACCAGCACAAATAATACTAATAAACTAATGATTTTATCTGAGAGCTTCAAGTTCTACCATGATAAGGTCAACAACCTGTGCCCCCCCCCCCCCCCCCCCCCCCCCGAAAAGTCAGCGGTGGAGCTTTACGAAACAACAACAACATGGCTCAGTTTTTTGGACCAGTTCTCTTTCTTGCATACATCAATGACCTGGCTGAGCAGGTCAAATCAAGAGTCAGACTTTTCACAGACTAAAGGTCAAGGTCACTGTGGCTATTTTTAGAAAAACATTGTCATCGCTCCAGCGCTTACATTTCTTCACCGATTTCAATATAACTTCACACAAATGTACCTTACGACAATATCTTGTGCGAGTTCAACTTTCAAGGTTGTGACCTCAAGTTCACCAAAATCTAATCAAATCTGCAGTTTGTTGTATAATGATATATTGTACAAAGTTTGACGAAATTTAGTCAATTCGTTAATGAGATAGAGTGCAGAAAAGTGACTGTTTTGGGCTCGCTGTGACGTAATTCGTAACTTGAAAATGAGGTTACGGTCACCAAAATTTGAACAAATCTGTAGTATGCAGTATATATACTGTACCAAGTTTGACTAAAATCAATCAATTCATAAATGAGATACACATAGAGTGTAGACAAGCCATTTTTGGCCCAAAAATGGCTGTTTTAGGGTGGCCGTGACAATGAAAATGAGGTCAAGCTCACCAATTTCTATCCAAATCTGCGGTACATGTATGTTGTGATGATATATTGAACCAACTTTGACAAAAAATTAATCAATTTGTTAATGAGACAGAGTGCAGACAAGCCTTTGAGGATCTAAGCCTGCCCAGGCAAAGCTGTGCGAGTCGACCCATCCATTTTAATGAACCTTATTGGTTTAACTTGCCGATGGGTCGAGATGTCATCTCATATCAATGTCGAATAAAAGTCCCAAATTGGAAGCAACGTTTCCAAAATGACCTATACATTTTTTATTGTGTTTTAGGTCCTTCCTTTGTTTAGGTTTCCATTATGGTCTGGTCGCTTAATGTTTGTATTTCTTTCCCTTTGGTGTCTTTTATGGGTGGAGTAAGTTAATTGTATCAATTCCTGATCTTTGTTTTACTTCTACTTATAACCCTGTCAAGATTATTTCCATATTCACTATTAACCCATATGGTTGGTTGGTTGATTTGAGGTTAACGTCCCCGTCAACACTGTAAAGGTCATCTTGGAGATGTTGCTTCCAATTTTGTGGGACTTTTACAGACACCGAGATGAAATGACATCTCAAGCCCTGTCGCCCAATGAAACCAATAGAGTTTATTAGCACGGACTGTCCACCTCGCAACGCGGTTCCTGGACTGGCTTAGATTCACTAAGCGGTAAAAACATACCAGTACTATAGTTTGTGGGCCAGATTCAGCTCTACGTGGAAGCATCATGTTGCGGTCATTTTATGAGATATTGGCAAACAGAGCATCTGGTTTCATGGCCCTTTCAAGATTGTGTATCTTGATTTTGGTTTTACGACCATTTCAATAACGCTGCATCTGATCAGGGTCTACACTGCTGGGTTAAAGGACATGCATTTTTGTAAAACTTATCACAAACAAAACAAACCTGATACCACTAAATTTGGAAATGGACCACTCCCAACTTATCAGATGGACAATTTTTCATAGCTCTCAAACTCAACGGGTAAGTACCCACAATATAATTTAGGACCTATAATTTATGTCCCTTTCGATAACCCTTGTCTGATCAGGGTCTACACCGTTTGCTTAAAGGACATGTTTTCCAACGGGTCAGACCCACCATACAACTGTATGTTTTTATTTATTTTTCATATATATGTATTTTTTTTTTTTTTGAACGATTTATGTTGGTATTTTGGCCCTTCCATGAATGTTTGAGCTCCTGTTTGCTAACAGGACATGCATTTTAAGGGGTAGGTACCCACTATTCAATGTTATGTTTTTATTTTATTTTATTATTGAATAAATCATTCATGTTGGTTATACAGTCATGAACAAGGGCGTAGCCAGGCAAATGCTGAAGTTGAAGCCTACACCGAAGGTGTGGGTCGAGTGCGGAAGGCACGAGTGGGGGGATAGCACGAGAGGGGGGTCACCCCCTCTCGTTGGTGGGGGTCCGGGCCTCCCCCGGGAAAATTTTGAAATTTTAATACAATTTGGTGGCCACTGGTGTCATCTGGAGGGGTATTTTTACTTGTCTCTTTATCCGACTTTTTCGCCAATTTTTTTGGATTTTTCGGTTACTTTTACGCTTGTATGGAAGTCACACTTCAATAAAGCCAACAATCTGATTAAGGCCTTTTTTGTGGTTTACTTTTGTGGTTTCGTGCATTTGAGTTGTTGGAGTAGTTGGTGGTCGCAATATGACCCCCTTTTACGGGGAGGAGTTGGTTGTTTGCTGTTCAGTTTTTGGGTTTTGGTGATTCATTTATGAAGAAGAGCGCCACGATACGGACGGAACATTTGCTGGTTAGATGAGCTGCATCAGAACCACAACGAGGGTCAGGTATTAAGATCTTTTAAGGCAGCCCTCAAATGATTTTGTTGCTCACCCTTCCAATGTGTGTTCTCCCATCCCGTTGTTGGCTTGGATGGTTTGTGTCCTTGATTGTAGCATGTCCTGGGTATCTTCATTTTTTAAGTTTAAGTGTTCATTTCGTATTCATTCACCCTCCTGATACATCAGATGAGCTGTGTTCTTTGACTGTGGCTGTTTCTTGGTTTTTCTTATTATCATTGACAGACTGTTTGAGTTTTCCACTCAAGGCTTTGCACGCTTTGCAAATAAGTACATGTAATTTTAACTGTATGCATGAAGTGCATTTATTTCATTAACATGCTCGTTGTGACGCGATGACACAATGAGCATGTTTATGATATAAATGGACTGTATATAAAGCAGACTAAGGACCTGCTGGACTGAGGGCTAATGACAAAAAATACACGTTGAGGAATTTATTTCATGTGGTTATTCTAAAGGCCATTTCATTGAAATGTTGCTGTAATCTAATGTTTTATATGCAACATCCTTTGTCTGCCTAGGTGCAAAAGCCAAATTACGTCTAAGGAATCCTAAGGTCCTAGTTGCTTTAGATGTTATTTCAGAGATTTGTTGACCCCAATCGAGATCGTGAGTAATGGTGATACGAGTACCAAGATATTTGGCGGAATGAACTTGCTCCAAAGTTTGCTGGTGTAATGTGTAATCATACTTAATTTGCTTGTCCTGAAGCTGTCGTGACACCCTCATTGAATGGCATTTGGCTACATTGAACTTCATCTGCCAATCTGCTTCCCATTGTGCAAATCGATCCAGGTCATCTTATAAAATGCGACAGCCAGAAGGAGAATATATGTCCCTATACAGGACACAATCATCAGCAAACAAACGGACAGATGACCTGATATTATCAGGGAGGTCATTGATGAATACCAAGAAAAGGACCGGTCCAAGAACCGAAGCTTGTGGGACACCAGATAGAACAGGGACTGGATCAGACGCTTGGCCTTCAAGTATAACTTGTTGAGAGCGCCCGGAGAGCCATGAGCTAATCCAATTATGTGTGGTTCCTCTTATCCCATAGTAGTCCAATTTGTACAATAGCCTTCTGTAGCCTTGTCAAAGGCCTTGGTGAAATCCATGATGATCAAGTCAGTCTGTTTGTGGCCACGATTTATGGCCCCATCCAGATTACTCACAATGTCATGGAAGAATTGAACTAGTTGAGTTTCGCAAGACCTTTGACTTCGGAAACCATGTTGACAGTCAGCAAGAATGCTCTCAAAGGCTAAGTGCTTGTTAATGTTGCTGACTAATATATGCTCCAGGGTTTTGTAACAGATGCATATTAGCGACACTGGTCTATAATTTGCTGCATCGTATTTTTCACCTTTTTATAGACCGGGGTAACGTTTGCTTGTCGCTAATCATCTGGTACAGTGCCCTGGGCAAGTGATGCATTGAAAATAATCATGCAGTGCAGACAAATATTGTACACTAAAGATTCCCGACACTTAAAGATAAACTGCAAACTCGAAACACCTTACAATAGCCAGTTTCGATTATATGCTGGAGTTTATTCAGGTTTCATGATGTAGTCGCAGGTGCCTCTGAAAATGTGACATATTTTTTTTTGTAAATTCTTATGTAAAGGCATACTTGGCAAAATATTGTTGAAGCCCGGGCTTCCGGGCTTCCGCCTGGCTACGCGCCTGATGAAGGTTTAACCTATATCGAGCTCCTGTTTCCTAACGGAACATGTGTTGAATTGTGTTCCCACAATACAATTTTATGTTTTATAAATACTAAATATTCATATTTTTTCATGAAACTTGGCTCTAAATGTATAAAATGTATATTAACATTTTAGTCAATATGCAAGAACAATTTTTGGCTGTTTTTGTAATTGTGTTTTTATGTGTTGATTTCGCTAAATACGGCTGACTTCACAAAATCAAGTAGATTTCATATAGGAGGTTTTAGGAATTCCGTTTATGACGTCATTCTTGCACATGCGCAAAACACCGGCCGTCAATTGAAACGGCCATCGCTATTCAAATGTATTGGCGGAACTTAAAATGCTAACAATATTCAGACATTTTGAGAGAAAATATACCCGTTTACATTGAAATAATGCCTCGAGAAGGAAAGAATGATATTTTGTTTTTATTACTGAAATTCATTTATCCTTCGGTGACATGCTTAACGAGCTAGAATGGCCGTCCCTAGAGGCCCGTCGTGAGCAGTCCTCTTTAACCTTCTTCTACAAGATACATTCAGGTACAGTGGCCGTTAATAAAGATAAATACTTGACCCCTGTGACAGTTTCAACTCGAACAAGGGCATCAAAAGTAAACAACTCACAGTATCACAGGTACCAGTCCTACAGTGATGCCCTGAAAAATTCCTTCTTCCCTAGGACTATTCCCCAGTGGAATAGTCTTCCCTCTTCTGTGGTGAATGCTAAGACTGCAGAGGAGTTCAAAGCCCATACAGTGTAAGATTGAGACTCAGAGGTATGCGTTTTAGTATACCTCTGTTATTCAGATTGTAAATAGTTTTAAGGACTCATCCAGTGACTTCTCTTTTTTTTTTTTTTTTTTTTCAGCTAAATTCTAAATTTAGCTACGCACCCAACTGAGGTAATGGCCAAATATGGGTTAATGTAAGAGCTGGGCAGGTTGAACCAATCTACAAACCTACCAGATTTTACTGTCAAATCTTGCACTTGCGAAGGATTGTTTCATTCTCATGCGCTGAAAGGGTGTTCTACGTTTGTTTTGAATTTAATGTTCCAATCCCACAGAGTCTTGAGTGGTCTGACGGACGGACGTCGAGTCAACGTTGGTTCGACGTCATGCCGTCTACACCCACTCCAACTCACTTCGATGTCACATGACCGTTGGGATGAGAGAGAGAGAGAGGTTTGACTGACAAACTGACAGTAGACAGACATCGACAGACAGACCGGCTGACTGAATGACTGACTAACAGACGAACGGACGGACAGTTAAACAGACCAATAAACATACTGACAGTCGAAAAAACAACTATATATGGGCGTCGAGTCAACATTGGCTCGACGTCATGCGATCGAAAATGGTTGAACTTTTTGCAAACAATGTAGGCCATGATCAGACGCCGCGTTCTGTGGCGTCTGATCTGAGCCTGCACTGTTTGCCTCTTACCCCTTTTGGGGTTTCCGGTACCAAATGGGTTAATGTAAGGGCTGGGCAGGTTGAACCAATCTACAAATCTACCAGATATTACTGTCAAATCTTGCACTTGCGAAGGATTGTTTCATTCTCATGCGCTGATAGGGTGTTCAACGTTTGTTTTGAATTTAATGTTCCAATCCCACAGTCTTGATGGGTCCGAGCACTGGGCAAATACATTTTAAGCAACGCCGTATTATCGCCAACGCAACGTTCTGACGATTCAACGACATTGCAATGTCAAATTCAGTGCATCGCTTTGATGTGGGTTTGATGTAGACACGACGTTGTTGACACGCTACATGTCGGTTGACGGACAAACTGTAATTTACATTTACCTACGCCGCACTAAGAGAGAGAGAGAGAGAGAGAGAGAGAGAGAGAGAGAGAGAGAGAGAGAGAGGACGCTGCAATATATCGTTTTTGTAGAGAGAGAGAGAGAGAGAGGACGCTGCAATATATCGTTTTTGTAATGCGAAATTTCACATCTGGCAGCATATCGGTGTTTCTCCCATTATCTTACATTAGAATTCGCCAAAAGTTTAAAAGAATTCCACTGTTTTACGCTGTAATTAACACTTTATCTGTCCCACTGCCTTGGAGCAATACGACAGATGACGGCCAGGGCTTTTCCCGTTCTATTTTTAGAACCGGAAGTACGTCACGAAAAAAGCTCCTATATTATACATGTACCTACCCCTAGGCATCTATATGCCACCATATTGCCATTATTGGTTTCCATTACGAAAACACGCCTAAAAAATGCATTCTAAACTTTTCTGCCAAAAAAAAAAAAACGAAAAATTTAAGATTCATGAACAATTGTGATATTTTTCTTATTTCTGCTCAAAATATAGATTGTGGGTACACTTAAGAACCGCCTTATCGAGGCGCTTCTAACGAGTACCCACAATATGTATTTTCGAGCAGAAATAAAAAAAAATAAAAATTACCACTGTAAACCCCAGTTTTACTATATAAAATCCTCCCCACCCATAGGGGCTTGAAGAAATATATGGGTTGCATGATGTTTCCACGCAGAGGTAAATCCGGCCGGCACACTAGTACTGGTAAACCGCTTAGTGGGTCTAAGCCAGTCCAGGAACTGCAGTGCGAGGCAAACCGACCATGCTAATAAACCCTTTTGGTTTCATTGGGCGACAGGGCTTGAGATGTCATTTCATCTCAATGTTGGGTAAAAGTCCCACAAAATTGGAAGCAACATCTCCAAAATGACCTTTACAGTGTTGACGGGGACGTTAAACCTCAAATCAATCAATCAAATTACTATATAAAAGTGGGGTTCAAGAGGGTCAGAATAATAATATAGATTTGTTTTCGTGATGACTGGGCGGCAGGGCTTGAGATGTAATTTAATCTCAATGTCGGTTAAAGTCCCACAAAATTGGAAGCAACATCTCCACAATGACCTAAATTAAGTGTTGACGGGGACGTTAAGCCTCAAAAAACAATGTTTCACAGTAATCATGTAATTGGTAGGAATATTTATTCCGCACAGATACTCAGTCTAATTGCAGGAGAAAAATCTGTAAAGAAAAACCCAATCAAGTGCCCAGAGCGACCCTTGGGTTACAAAGTGAGCGACAAAACCAATCAGCCAATAAACAACCAGCGTCTCAAAAATGGGCCCCAAAATGACCTTATAGCTAGCTAGACGAGTCTGGTTTATTTATTTAAGGTTTAATGTCCCTGTCAACACTGTAAAGGTCATTTTGGAGACGTTGCTACCAATTTTTGTGGGACTTTTACCCAACATTGAGATGAAATGACATCTCAAGCCCTGTCGCCTTAAGAAACCAATTAGGTTTATTAGCCTCAAACCGCGGTTCCAGGACAGGCTTAGATCCTCTAAGCAGTTCAGCAGTACTAGTCTAGTGAGCGGGCCGGATTCGCCTCTGCGTGGAAGCATCATGCAGCCCATATATTTCTTCAAGCCCCTATGGGCGGGGGCGGACTAGACGAGTCTGAATACCTAGACAAATTCTTAAAAAAAAATGCTACGGCCAATGCTACAAGTCCCTGTGTAAAAGTCACGGAATCGGGAAACTCACCAAAAATGTCCCCAAGAATAATGGTTCCAGGGTTGGCGACTGTGTTCATAGTCCGTGTTTGGGCCAAGACATCATCGATATTATTCGCCAAGGTTTTTTCTTGCTGTTATTATTTTTCCCCTGAATGAACGTCACTAGTCCATCTATCCAAGATACAAGATACAAGATTTTTATTCGGAAAACCAACATAAAGAAGGTGTCCACCGGCACATATACAACACATACATATATATATATATATACATAACTGTTCATCATACAAGGAATAGTAACATGAAGGCACGTGAATTCTTATCAATATCTTTGTCTCACCATTGACTTGAAATGGAGCAAAGGTTGTGTGCCTAACTGAGTGACATCCCGAAAACACGCCTATACGAAATACGATGTAAAATTTACGGATGAAAGTCGAGAATTCCAAGAAGGAAAAATCCGATATTCCTCCTATCCCCGCCCAAAATGCGGACCGCAGATACGCGTTAGATCCACCTCATCGAGGTGGCTCAAACGAGCACTCACACTCCACGTGTGTAAATCCCAGTTTATATAAAAGTGGGGTTCTTGAAAGCGGGAACAAGACAATCGGACGAAATAGACCCAGTCAGAAATATTATCACGAGACACTGGAAGCTTTCATTATGTTTTAAGGGGAGAGACGGTTGCTTCGAGTTTTTTTCTGTTTGTCTATCCCTTGGTGTATCTAATTAGGAAAATATCAAACCATTTCTTATTCTCTATAATGTTCCAGAGAGGGAAAAAATAAATCGAAAAAAAATTAAAAAAGATAAAACGGATTTTTTTTCTTTTCTTCCTGCTCCATGCCCTGATAAAGTGGACGCTCCCGTGTTGTGTATGACCTTGTTTATTCAATGCCGCGTAACTTCAAAGGTTGGCTACTAAGTCTACACAATATTGCATTGCGGTTTGGTGTTTATTGCACATGTAAAACATGCGATTAGAACAAACTCAGAATGTAACATGTAGACGCCAAAATCATATACAATGGTTGCGAGGCGGAGTAGTCTAAAATAATGCACAACCATGTCCTTGCAGGTGAGTTTCTTGTTTTGGTAAATGTCACACATCATTATGGTGTTAATAAACTACATGTACGACTCATTATGAGAACTCTCCTATTCAAATATATTGTAAACCTTTACCACTAAAAACGGTAAATGTTCTGACAAAAAATTCTGGCATTTTTTCATATTTCTGCTCAAGATTTTGGGTACACTTTAAAACGACTCGGCGAGGCGGTTCTAACGAGTACCCACAATCTATGTGAGCAGAAATGCCTACAATTTGGGAAAGTATAAAACCCGGGAGTAACACCCGGGAGCCGGGAGTAAAATCCGGGAGTAAATTTTGGCAATGGAATAAAGGTATTAAACATTAACATATCTAGATGAAATTTGGATCAAAAGTAGAATATAGACTCCTCTTTAAAATGCATATAAGTTTTATATTAATAATTGAGTACTTTTCAAGATATGAACCGAAATATATGACCATGTCACAAAAAAATCGCCCGGGAGTAGCTTTTTGCGGTATTGACGATGTCAAGCATTTTGCAAAATATGTTCAGTCTGGGATTGCTACAAGAATAAGTTTGTGATTATCAATTAAAAACATATCAAAGATTAGAAAAATACAAAAATAAAGTAATTTCATCGCTCCGTGAAGTAAGTAATTGACCCGGGAGTAGGCCGGGAGTAATTTCTGGGTTGAAATCGGCGTTTATTGGCGTTATTGCCTATGTCACATACATTGTATTTATTAAACATAGTCTTTGTACCCTGACAGCTAATAGCAAAGGCACTGATCAGACTTCGGAGGTAATAGTGTCATCGATTCTACATTATACGGCCATAAAACAAACAGCGCCAAATATAAATGTCCCCGTCACATAAAATCATAGGCGCAGGAGCAGGGCGTGAGTTGGGTTTGGGGGTTTGGATGTGTGTCGAGTCCCGATATGACAAGTAAATAAATTCATGTACTCCATGCTGAATCTTAGCTCTTCTTCTGACAAATGTTTAAGAAATACAATGTATGTGATAGAAGCAGTAAGGCCGAGAATAAGGCAAATAAACGCCGATTTCAACCCAGAAATTACTCCCGGCCTACTCCCGGGTCAATAATTTACCAGGCGGAGCGATGAAATAAATTTAATTTTGCATTTTTTTAATCTCTGACATGTTTTTAATTAATAACACATAAAGTAATTCTTGTAGAACCCCCAGACTGAACATATTTTGCAAAATGCTTGACATCGTCAATACCGCAAAAGTTGAGGGTTTCTTTTTTTCGAGTATCGAGTTTCGAGTTGAAATATTCGAGTTTTGAGTTGAAAACTTCGAGTTTCTAGTTAAAAACTTCGAGTTTCGAGTTGAAATATTCGAGTTCGAGTTGAAAACTTCGAGTTTCGAGTTGAACTATTCGAGTTTCGAGTTGAAATATTCGAGTTTCGAGTTGAAAACTTCGAGTTTCGAGTTGAAAGATTCGAGTTCGAGTTGAAAACTTCGAGTTTAGAGTTGAAATATTCGAGTTCGAGTTGAAAACTTCGAGTTTCGAGTTGAAATATTCGAGTTCGAGTTGAAAACTTCGAGTTTCGAGTTAAAACTGAGTTTTGGGTTGAAATGGACCGATGTCACTAAGCTCCCATTATATGTTTCACTCAATTGTTATTACAGTTTTGCCGCCGGCCCCGCCCATAGGAGCTTCAAGAAATATATGGGCTGCATGATGCTTCATCGCAGAGCTGAATCCGGCCCGCAAACTAGTACTGGTAAACAGCTTAGAGGATCTAAGCCTGTCCAGGAACCACGGTGCGAGGCGGACCGTCCATGCTTATAAACCCTATTGGTTGCATTGGGCGACAGGCTTAATATGTCATTTCATCTCAATGTCGGTGTTATTAAGCTACCATTATATGTTTCACACAATTGTTATTAAAGTCGCATTTTTATCTTTTTGCCGCTGGCCCCCGCCCATAGGGGCTTGAAGAAATATATGGGCTGCATGATCCTTCCACGCAGAGCTAAATCCGGTCCGCACACTAGTACTGGTAAACAGCTTAGAGGATCTATGCCTGTCCAGGAACCACGGTGCGAGGCGGACCGTCCATGCATATAAACCCAATTGGTTTCATTTGGCGACAGGGCTTGAGAAGTCATTTCATCTCAATGTCGGGTAAAAGTCCCACAAAATTGGAAGCGACGTCTTCAAAATGACATTTACAGTGTTGACAGGAACGTTAAACCTCAAATCAAACAAAAACAAAAACAAAAAAAATTTTGCCGCGTTTTAAGGTGTTAACTTCTTTATTTTTTAATTTTTGATCAACACATACAGCGTTAAAGTTGTCAAACTCCGCCAAATTCTCAAAAAAAAAAAAAAAAAAAAAAAGAATCATGCCCCTAAATTATGTAATCAGATAGAGATTTCTGCGATTGCACCTTTGTGACAAGTCCCACATTGTTAGTGTGGTTTGTCGATTTATGGTCGACTGACGGAAACTTATGAGGGTTATTCAAATATCCTGCAGGTTTAAAATGTGCACAATCGAGAGTGAAACAGAAAGTCGTAACTAGAATTTGTTTTTCTACAAAAACACAGATGTCTCCCCCGTTTTTGACTGCTAAGTATAACCTTGACATTGGAGGTATTGAGCTGGGTCTTGTGTGCAACACATCATCTAATGAAGATGAACATTTCTGCATAGTAACTTTAAAAATGTTCAAAGAAAAATAAAAAAGTTATTGGCCGTAAACAAAAAAAGCACTTTTTTAACTTTGACCTCTAAGTATGGCCTTGACCTTTGCAGTACAACACATCGTCTCATGATGGTTAACATTTCTGCCAAGTAATTTCATAATCCATCAAAGAATAAGGAAGTTATTGACTGTCCTTTTTTTTTTACCTTTGACCTCTAGGTATGACCTTGACATTGGAGGTATGGACCTTGGTCTTGCACATGACTCATGGCACAACTTTCAAGCCTCTAGCTCCAATAGTTTTTGAGATATCTTGCTGACAAGATTTTATTAAAAAAATTCAAAGGGCAATAACTCTTGAAAGGGGCATAATCCGGATGAGAAAAAAAATACGTGTCAGCTTATTTTCCATTAGGAATGCATATATGAAATTTCAAAACCATAGCATACACAGTTCTAAAGTTATGCTATGCATCACTTTTAGCATTCATTACAATGGGCACAAATTACCAAAATGACAAAGGGCCATAACTCGCAAAATTTTTCGGAATTTTGTCAAAAGTTAATCAGTTCATATACTCATCACCACCAATATACTCAACAACTTTCAAGGCTCTAGCTCCAATAGTGTTTGAGATATTTTGCTGACAAGATTTTATTAAAAAAATTCAAAGGGCAATAACTCTTGAAAGGGGCATAATCCGGACGAGAAAAAAAATACGCGTCAGCTAATTTTCCATGAGGGATCCATATATGAAATTTCAAAACCCTAGCATACACGGTTCTAAAGTTATGCTATGCATCACTTATAGCATACATTACAATGGGCACAAATTACCAAAATGACAAAGGGCCATAACTCACAAAGTATTTTTCGGAATTTTGTCAAAAGTTAATCAGTTCATCTACTCATCACCACCAATATATTCACCCACTTTCAAGCCTCTAGCTCCAATTGTTTTTGAGATATCTTGCTGACAAGATTTTATTAAAAAATTTTCAAAGGGCAATAACTCTTGAAAGGGGCATATTCCGGACAAGAAAAAACAATAACTCTTGAAGGGGGCATAATCCGGACGAGAAAAAAAATACGCGTCAGCTAATTTTCCATGAGGAATCCATATATGAAATTTCAAAACCCTAGCATACACGGTTCTTTAGTTATGCTATGCATCAAAAGCGTAAGGGACGGACGAACGGACGAACGAACAAGAACCAATATGCCCCTCCAACTTTTTCAAAGTTGGGGGCATAATAAGAAAGTTATTGACAGAACACAAAAAAGGCCCTTTTTTACCTTTAACATTTATGTATGACCTTGACCTTTCAGGTATTAAACTGGGTCATGCGTGCAACACATCATCTTATGGTGGTTAACATTTCTGCCTAGCAATTTCAAAATCCATCTAAAAATAAGAAAGTTATTGACCAAACATGAAAAAAGGTCCCTTTTTTACCTTTGACCTCTATGTATGACCTTGACATTTTAGGTACCAAACTGAACCATGCATGCAACACATCGTCCCATGATAGTTAACATGTTTGCCAAATAACTTCAAATTCTATTTAAGAATAGGCAAGTTATTGACAAAACCCGAAAAAAGCCCCTTTTTTACCTTTGACCTCTAAGTATGACCTTGACCTTTGAGATACCAACCTGGGTCATGCGCGCAACACATCGCCTTATATTGGTTCACATTTCTGCCATGTGATTTCAAAATCCATCTCAACATAAGAAAGTTATTGACCAAATACGAAAAAAGGCCCACTTTTTTACCTTTGACCTCTAAGTATGACCTTGACCTTTGGGGTACCGACCTGCCTCATGTGCACCACACATTGTCTCATGATTGTTAATAATTATGCCAAGTAATTTTAAAATCCATCTCAAAATTAGAAAGATATTGACCAAATACGAAAAAAAGGCCCCTTTTTTACCTTTGACCTCTAAGTATGACCTTGACCTTTGAGGAACCGACCTGCCTCATGCCCACCACACATCGTCTTATGGTTGTTTATAATTATGCCAAGTAATTTTAAAATCCATCTCAAAATAAGAAAGTTATTGACCAAATACGAAAAAAAGGCCCCTTTTTTGACCTTTGACCTCTAAGTATGACCTTGACCTTTGAGGTACCGACCTGCCTCATGCGCACCACACATCGTCTTATGGTTGTTAATATTTCTGCCGAGTAATTTTAAAATCCATCATAAAATAAGAAAGTTATTGACCGGACACGATTTGCCCATACATACATACCAACAAACTTCCAAGGGAGATAATTCAAAAAGTATAAATGCGAGAGTTATGGTTCTTGCGCACTGCACGTCGTCTAATGCTGATTAATATTTATACGAAGATAGCTCTAACGGTTTTTAAGTTACAGAGCGGACACGAAAGTGTGACAGACGGACAGACGGACAGACAGACAGACGGACAGACGGACGCCCGGGGGAAAAACAATATGTCTCTTCGAAAAAAAATTTTCGGGGGAGACATAATTACCTGTGTACTTTTTTAATATTTGAGTAATATAGATCAAAGGTGCTGGATCTGTATTGCCTCTCCTACGGACTGTCCCACTAAAACCACGGATTTCATGTTTTTGACTGTCTACACGCCACTGCTTTGTACTACGTCCCTTAAGTTGGACGCTTCGTTGGCTTCGTACAGATATTCTTTCAACTGTAATGGTCATTTGTTTACATTTCGATAGTGAATACTGGAGTTTAACGGCCCAGTGAACACTATTTTAGGTCAATTTTGAGCCGATCAGCTTTTCCTGGGAAGGCTTATACGTTAGCGTTTAACCAGGTCAGTGCACATTCTTTCGCCAGAAACTGACAACTGTCCTTCTTGAATTAGCGGAAGGGAGAGAAAGACCATAGAAAAGATTTAATGATCAATCTCCACGAAAGAATATTGCCGACCCCGGGAGGTATTGAACCCGCGCACTCCTGATTACCAGTAAGACGCGCATCCGACTGAGCTACCGAGGTCAGCATAGTGTGAGTGACAGATTTGGACCTACGTTTTTGTCGAAAAATTAGAAAAATGTAGAAAGACCATCTGATTAAAGCAAAATGTATGCCATTCAGGAGACTGCGTCCTAAGCAGATGGCGTTGCTACACTGCCCTTATACGCGTTAGTATGATTTACGTTCTACCATTATATTCTTTTGTCCAACCATGACATCCAGTCATAATATTTTACATTTAAAGTGCTAATAATATATATTGCTTTTGGTTTTACGGTCTTTCATGATAATTTCACTCATATCGAACCGATCGTTAATAAAGGTGGGCGAAAACCTGAGTACCCGGAGAAAAACAACATCACCGTCCGTTGCAGAACATGTGACCAGGACCAGGCTCGAACAACAGCGGTGAGAGACCTTATAATTAAGATTCAGCGCTCTTATCCACTAGGCCTCGACGAAAAATGTAGGTCAAACACATTGCACTCGTATTCTACTATATATCAAATCAATTTTAAACAGAACATCAAACTATTCGTATAATATGACTTTGATTTGTTTGATTTGAGGTTTAACGTCCCAGTCAACACTGTAAAGGTAATTTTGGAGACATTGCTTCCAAATTTTTGGGACTTTTACCCGACATTGAGATGAAATGACATCTCAAGCCCTGTCGCCCAATGAAACCAATAGGGTTTATAAGCATGTAGGGTCCGACACTCACACCGCTTTGCCTGGGCATGCTTAGATTCTCTAAGCGGGTTACCAGTACTCGGGTGTGGGTCAGATTCAGCTCTGCGTGGAAGCATCATGCAGCCCATATATTTCTGCAGCCTGATGAGCGGCGGCCGTGTTTAATATGAATAAAGTACATGGGGAAACTAACCTCTGTTGTCAGAACACGACTGTTAGCCATGAGGTTAAAAATCAAAACTTACGAACGAACACTTCGCTTCGATCGGTTGGTTAAAATGAAAGTACATGTAATCGCAGGCATTCTCAAGACAGTGGAAGAGTCCATTTTTAAAGGGATGTCAAGCTGCATGTTCTTAATTTTTTTTTCCTTTTTTTTTAAATATCTGGCATAATATATAATTAACGATGCAATTCGAGAAGCTAACTAGTAAATATCAATTCCATTCAACCTTTTTCTCGACAATTGTTTGGGTGTTTGATCTGAGGTTTAACGTCCCCGTCAACACTGTAAAGGTCATTTTGGAGACGTTGCTTCCAATTTTGTGGGACTTTTACCCGACAGTGAGATGAAATGACATCTCATGCCCTGCCGCCAAATGAAACCAATAGGGTTTATAAGCATGGACGGGCCGAGACGCACCGCTTTGCTTGGACAGGCTTAGATCCTCTAAGCGGTTTACCAGTAGTCGTGTGCGGGTCGGTATCAGCTCTGCGTGGAAGCATCATGCAGCCCATATATTTCTTCAAGCCCCGATGGGCGGGGCCGTTCTCGACAATAATAACGTCAATTTCATATTACACATTTACCTTTAAACCCTCTTTGGAATGTTCCACACAACTTTCCGATTCAAATTAAGGATTTATAGAGCATATGTTTTTCTAATATAACTAAAGAATTCATAGTACTATAATAACCAACGCCTAGAAAAAAAAAACAACTAAAATTATAACTTCTACACATTTTTTTCTAACGTTGCCAAAGTTACCACCTATCCGAGTCAACAGATATATTTCACTGTCAGTTATCAATATGACCATATGACTTTCAGAAGCTATGTTATATCTCTAAATCAGGAGAGCGATTCAGGGCCACCTTGGTCCTCTTGTTTATCAAATCACCAATCCATTCTACACAGACGAAAAAGATAAAAAAAAGAACACTGGAGATAATCTACCTTAAGCGAGTATCGAGATGAAAAGTTCGAGTGTAAATATTCGAGTTTCGAGTTTAAATATTCGAGTTTCGAGTTTAAATATTCAAGTTTCGAGTTGAAATATTCGAGTTTCGAGTTTAAAATTTCGAGTATCGAGTTGAAATATTCGAGTATCGAGTTGCAAACTTCGAGTTCAAGTTGAAAACTTCGAGTATCGAGTTGAAGAATTCGAGTACCGAGTTGAAAATTTGAGTTCGAGTTGAAAACTTCGAGTATCGAGTTGAAAACTTCGAGTTCGAGTTGAAAACTTCGAGTATCGAGTTGAAAACTTCGAGTATCGAGTTGAAAACTTCGCGTATCGAGTTGAAAACTTCGAGTTCGAGTTGAAAACTTCGAGTTCGAGTTGTAAACTTCGAGAATCGAGTTGAAGAATTCGAGTTTCGAGTTAAGGAGGGTCGCGCATAATTGACTCTGCCGTTATCAGGTTCGAATTTTTACCTCAAAATGATTTTTGTTTCTATTTAGTTTCCAAAGTGTTTTCTGAGGTTTTTGTAACATTTAATAACCATTGCAATGTGCATTTTGTTATAAAGTATTTTGCGACTTAATAGACTACTTTCCGGTCTAGTCCGCATGGCTGGAAGCACAGGAAAATAGAGTGAGTGAGTGAGTTTGAGTTTTACGTCCCACCAACAGCTAAGGTCATACGGAGACGAGGGATAAACAGACTAACCCTGTATTTTTCCAGCTACCGGTTTGTTTCCTCCGATTGCAGCCCATCAGCTTTCTATGGCAAATCTGAACTCTCTTAAACGCACGATGTTTACTTTATTTTTCCATTTGTGTAAAAAATATAGCCTCGAAGAGTCTATCAGTTCACATATTCCACGGCCATACATTGTCAACACAAACAAAACAATGAATCAATAGTGACGTTAACTTTAGTTTGCGTGACGTCATATTTGCGTGACGATATGAAAATTTGTTTCATGACACGACAAGGAGTGGCAGACAGTGAGGACCCTGACCAGACTGCTCCTGATCTGGGTCTGTACTGTTTGGGAAGGACCGTCTGTCCCAATACTTAGGATAATGATGATATCACCCAGATATCATTTACACTGGGTTTTCCAGTTTTTTTTTGTTTTTTTTTTTGTTTCATGCCTCTGTCGTTTGGAATTCTTTCCTTGATTGTCTACTTGGTTTATCCATTATTATAATATATGCCTCTTTATGTGCTCCTACGTGGGCCGAAAATTCGCAATAAAATTCTTGTATATATGGAAAGAAAACACTGCCATATTTGGTAACTAAAAGTGCAGACTGTAATGCCTGGCAGGGCACAATATTCTTTTAACTGTCAGTCGCAGTCTCAGGTTCAATTACTGTTAAGCCATCTCAGTGAACAAATAGCCTGTGACAGCACCCATAATTAGGATCTTGCACTCAACAGGTGTAGGCCTACTGGTAAACTGCTTAGAGGATCTAAGCCTGCCCAGGCAAAGCTGTGCGAGTCGGCCTGTCCATGTTAATAAACTCTATTGGTTCAATTGGCGGCGGGGTTTTAGATGACATTTCATCTTTAGGTCGGGTAAAAGTCCCACAAAATTGGAAGCGACGTCTCCAAAATGACGTTAACAGTGTTGACGGGGACGTTAAACCTCAAATCAAACAAACAAAAATCAAGCATAAGCAAAAGGGTGTACAAGAAAAAATCACTTTGATCTGTTTCGAATATAAAGATGATGGTTTAGGTTGTGCCATCCGGAGCCTTTGTATCCCCACACATCCACCATCATAACAGAATTTTGTCAATGTACCGGCTCCAGCCCATCGGGCTGCATGATGCTTTCACGCAGAGAACTGGTAAACCGCTTAGAGGGTCTAAACCTGCCCAGGGAAATTGATCCGAGTCGGACCGTCCATGCATATAAACCCTATTGGTTTCGTTGAGCGGCAGGGCTTGAGATGTCATTCTAACGTCAATATAATATTGGTCATTTTGGAGAGGTTACTTCCCAATTTGTGGGTCTTTTTACCTGACATTGAAATGAAACCTGACGGCCAGTGAAACCAATCTATATGTTTATAAGGACCGTCCGTCTTGCACCACTTTACCTGGGCTGGGCGGTCTACTCGTACGCATGTTTGATTGGGTTAGTATCATGCAGCACAATTTTTTTCTTCAAGGCCAGTTCGGGTCGGGGCTATCATGCATTGTACGTACTATATATATGAGAAGTTTTTGGGCGACGCCTTTGAAGTGGTGTAGCACACTGAAGTGATTCAGCTATGATTACAAAGGCCCCCAGAGCAGAACTCGCATGACAAGACATAAAGCACAATGATGAAATGCATTAGGCTGAGAAAAGAGCCTTGAGGAACACCGACCTTCAATTCGAATTCTTCAATGGAACCAACACCAAAACGCATACGGCTCCGCGAATTAGCATACACCTACTGGACCATTCGAACATTCCACTCCCTCCACTTCAAATGTTCTTTGTGCCTCCAAGATGACTTTCGAGACACTCAACCAAATGCATTCTCAAGGTCCACGAAAGCCACTATGTGTAACTGCCATTTTGGCTTTCCGCTAGTGATGTTTCCATTACGGTCTAGTTAGTCATGTTCGTGGTTCCCTTTGGTGTGTCTGATCGGAGGTGTTGGGTAATTGTATCGATTCCTGGTCATTGCCATCACTTCTATCTGCTTTCGGAAAGTAAAAGGATAACTTATCTCACCTCCCTTTCACAGTTTGCATAAATAGGCAATAGATAATTAAATAGCGTTTCCGGTCAATATGGCACGAACAAAAAACTGGTCAAAATTATTGAAAAAAATAATTAGAAGTTTTTCTACTTTCCCTATAACATTGGCAGGAACTTAAATGGGAAAAAGGAATTTTTTATATTCTTTTGCATCAGCTTATTGTATTTTTTTTTTTATCAATTTCAACCCATTTCATTAGGGGGTGGGGTAATAAATTGTCCAAAAAGAAAGATAAAAATGTACAATAATGTTTTCAAGGTATATTAATAACATACATCTGACATTGTTTGAACGTCTGCGACAATGTTAATGGCTTCATATCTTTTAAACATGAACAAAACGACAATATGGCTATTTCAGAACATGCGTTTTGGCCAGAGAAAATCCATTTTTCACACCATAAAACTTATAAATGAAATTGTGTTTCAATTCTAATGAAATACTTTGATTCATATCACATTAAGGAAGCAAAAGTATGTGCAATAATAAAGGTATAATCCCTGTTTTTGTCATTTAAACAATATCTTAATGCTTTTTTAGCCATTGTCATTGGTGGGGGGGGGGGGGGGGGGGGTAATTTTTTCTGCAATATTTCTCTCAGATGCCTGGTGACATGGTCAAATTTCACGCCTATTTCGTGTATCGAATATTATTACACAATATATGTGAAAATAAGAAAAATCTAAAGACGAAAAATGCATTCTTTTTTCAAATATAGCGAAAATTGCATCTCAAAACATGCAGAAAAGGACATTTGTAAATAGGTGTTTCGACAAAAATCTGTGAAAGAGTTTGTCTTTCACACATAGGTACGCAAACATGAGATTATCCTGCATTGTGTTTTTTTTTTTTTTAACCAAACTTGGAAACATTGTTTTAAACAATTGTTATAGACACTTTGTCATTGGCTGGGATAATTATTGAAACATTCGATAATTTCGAAAACTGTACCCCTCTATAAGGCTAAAAAGCTCAAAAAAGCATGGTATGCCTATATTTTTATACCGGCAAACGAATGCAGAGTTTCCAAGCTACAAATATAAGCAAAAAAAAAAAAAATCTAAAGACAAATGAATTACTCCCCACCCTCCTTAAAGAACTTCAAGTATCGAGTTGAAATCTTACAGTCGAGAAACTAATGTTATCGGTTTCACATATTCTGTTATTTGATCTGATATCTTGTCAATATAGATGAAATACAGTCATTGTAATTTATAAGACATCATATGGGCCCCGTCAAGCGATTTTGGTACTTATCGCCTATGCGAGCAGGGGGTTCAGGCGAGCCTGTGCATCCGCGCAGTCTCGCCAGAACCTTCGCTGCTCGCTCATACAAGCAGAGAATCAAGAGGAACCTTCAGACAGAAAGCCATATCCCTGGCCCCTCTGAATGGCTATGCATGCGCAGTTAAAATTTGTCATTACGGAATGCTCGAAGACCCAAATTCGCTTGGCGTGGCTCATATTATTATTATTATTATTATGTATCATCTTGCAACTGTAATGAGAGTACATATCAATATACTTTTTCATTTTATTTTTGTAACTGTTAGACTCCTACCATTATAACTGGATTCATTGCCCTTATACGTTACTGTCACAGTTAATAGCCCTACGGATGAGGGCTGGAGGAATGTATTCGGAATTTTGATGTGACCCCTCTTGGAGGGAGGTACGAGGTGAGCCCAAGGGGTAAAAATCTGCTTTTCACAAACATAGTCATGTTACATTTTTAATTGAAGATAATGGATTGTAGAATACAGTGGTGCAAAAACGTTGCCATGTGGGCATATCTAGGGGTCACTAGAGGTCAAAAAGTAGGATTTGCTGTACATGATAACCTCTATTTTTTTTCTAAAAGAGTAGATCCAGATCTGATGCTTGTTATGCAGTTTGTGAATTACACGAAAACACGCCTTTATAATTTTGATCCCCTCCAACCCCACTTTTATATAGAAAAACGGGAGTTTACAGGGGGAAACCTTATTTTTCTTATTTCTGCTCTTAAATATAGATTGTGGGTACTCGTTAGAACCGCCTCGATGAGGCGTTCTAACGGGTACCCACAATCTATATTTTGAGCAGAAATAAGAAAAATATCACATTTTTTCATCTAAAAAATTTCATTATTTTCGGCGTTAAAGGTAACACTGTATTTGTATAGGCGTGTTTTCGTAATGAGACGCATACTTTGTACCTACTAAGTGGGCTTTTGTCCCAGTTGGCCCCTTTGAAACAGTTTAGATTTTCAGACGTGGCCAGTGATCAAAATTTACACCGATCAAGCCACGAAAGTAAACAATAGGACCTACTTAAGGACAAGCGACCCACTCACTGCTGCTGAATTTGTTCTTCAACATTAAAAATTGCTGGGAATAGAACCGACCAGCATTAGGGCCAGTCTCTTGATAGGTATCTCGAAATTTCGACTAAGTATCTCGAAATTTTGACTTACTAGAAATTTCAACATAATAATTCGAAAATTCGACTTACTTCCTCGAAATTGCAAAATTAAAGCTCGAAAATTCGACATGCTATCTCGAAAGTTGGAATTTAACTCCAAATTTATCTTTATTAACCTCGAAATTTCGACATAATAACTCGAAATTTCGACTTTGTATTTCGCAATATGGACTTACTTGTTTGAAGTTTCGGCATAAAAACTCGAAATGCTGATTTAATATCGCCTAACTCGAAATTTTGAGTTGTTAACTCAAATCGACTTACTAACACGAAATTTCGACATAACTCGAAATTACGACTACGATCTGCGATCTGCATTCAACTCTGAATTTAGTTGGCGAACCCAAAGTTGAAAGTAGACCTTACATCTGAGAGCCAACTTTTCATAACTTCAACTTAACCCTAACCGACAGCGTTGCCCTTTCTCCAAGAATTGGCTTGCTAGAAGCCCGGATTTATATCCTCTTGATATAATTGGGACATTCTTGGGCGTGGGCTACAGGACATGGACCCCATCCCTGCTTAGAAGCAGCTCTAAATTGCACGTGACAAGAGATGACCATTCATCAAACTCGACGTGTGACCGATGGATTGAGACGTGGGGTCGAGGAATCTTAAATATATACGTCTGTTTTAATGTGAAAATGATAAATTTTGAACACGCGTTTGTGTGTGTGTGTGTGTGTGTGTGTGTGTGTGTGTGTGTGTGTGTGTGTGTGTGTGTTGTAATAACCGCATTTTTCTGATCATGGTGTAGATGCCTCCATGGTGTAGTTGTTACGCTACTCGCCTTGTAAACCAAAGATCGCAGGATCTATCCCTGGCTTCTCCAGACTTTCGGATGAGTCTTTAAAGGTGCATTATTGAGCTGTCGGAAAAAAGTGCTTCAAATTTTTTGTATATATATATCGGGTATTTTTGGTTTAAATAATACAAATGAATGTGTTTTATTATGCAATACTGCGAACAATTATGATCACGGGTAATGTTTTGTGATTCGGATTTCCTAACTGGGTTTCGAACACTAGTTAGATCTATTTTTAATTTCGCGACAAAAATATACAACTACGTGAATGACGTCATGGGTAATATACCTAGAAAGACATGCAGGGGTCATCTCAGCATAGTTACACATAATTAGTGTGACAAATCGTAATATAGTGAAATTTAAAAAAAAAAAATTCCAATGTAAAGTGGAGTGAAATTTCGGCATTCTCTCTCTCTCTCTCTCTCTCTCTCTCTCTCTCTCTCTCTCTCTCTCTCTCTCTCTCTCTCTCAGCATGCGTACATGTTGCTCAGTGCTCGCTCGCTCTCTCTCTCTCTATGAAAGTGCTATGGTCAACATGTTACTCATTTATTTTTTCTCTCTCATATTATGGGCTACATGTTGCGCGCTGCGCGCAACAATGGGCCAACGTCGGGCAGACAGCGATACGACGTCGCCACGTCGTATCGCTGTCGACCCGACGTAGGCACCGTTCAGGCGATTCTCTCTGTCTCTCTCACTCATTCTCCCTCTCTCTCTCTCTCTCTCTGAAAGTGCTAAGGCCAACAGGTTGCTCAGCGTTTTTCTCTCTCTCATTATGGGCCAATGTCGGGCCGACAGCGATACAACGTCGCTATGTCGTATCGCTGTCGGCCCGAAATAGGCATTGTTCAGCCGATTTACTGCCCTCTATTCTCTCTCTCTCTCTCTCTCTCTCTCTCTCTCTCTCTCTCTCTCTCTCTCTCTCTCTCTCTCTCTCTCTCTCTCTCTCTCTTCTGACAGTGATGGAGGATCCGTGGTAGAGTTGTCAAACTTTCGTTATTTGCAGAGATGCATGCCTTGACCTGCTCCTTCCTTCGGATGAGGATGTTCGCCGAAAATCTCGATCCGTAGTTCGTGCGTTCAAGTTACAGCATTTATTTTCTTAAAATTGCACAATAAAACTATTAGAGTGTGATAAATACAGAAAAAGATGCAAATAAGTACGCAGTTAAACATGCGTCTGATCAGTGTTCACTGTTTGCTTCCCAGCAGGCATACGTCGCTAGGGCAGCGTCAAATCAATGTCGGTGCATGACGTTACAAGTTCAGAAATGTCATGACGTTAGATAGGGGAGACCGGGGCTAGTTGGTCCGTGCATGGGGCAAGTTGGTCCGAGCGCAATTTTTCTGAACTGAGAAGTGTCATGGCAAAATGGTATGGTTCAATGGAATGCTTGGTCGTGACACACTTTCTGAAGAAAATTAGATGGCGATCAAAAAGGCGTACAAATTTTAGAGAACAAAAACTGATTTTGTTCTACAAAAGTGACTTTATCACACTTGGAATCATTTGTTTGTCTTTTTTGTGTGTATCAAATAACATGCAAATGTTATACTTTTCCTGAAAGCTCATTTTCTAAGACATACAAATGAGTGCATTTGATGTTTCTGAAATCAATGGCGCCCCTGTTATTTGTGAAGATCTACCAGGCTCTAGGGTCGGGTTAAGTTGGTCCATTCGCGAGGGGGTAAGTTGGTCCGTCGGAAAAACATTTGTATTTATCAGAACCTGGCGTTTTCTCAAGGAAAAACAGTGGTAGGTGATTGAACAAGTTACATAGTACCAAAATGGTTCAGAGAAATAGATATTAGCTCCAGCTGTTGAAGACAAATCATAATCTTAGGACCAACTAGCCCCGATCTACTCTACGGTAAGGCATCTAAATGGGGGTTTCCTATCAAATCGGCGGTTTTTGAGAAAAATAACTCACAAAATGCACAGTTGGCTTATCATATAAGGAATTTGTTTTAATAGTATCGCTCGGGATTCTACTGCATTGTTGCTGAAACCACGTATTTCTCAGACCTTTTGTCAAAAGTGGATTTTATCGATCTATCATTGCTTAGTTATTTTCTCGTTGAATTCCAGTCGGTCCAACTTACCCCGCGGCTCGGACCAACTTACCCCGATAGTGGGGTAAGTTGGTCGTTTTACCTCGTCTTGGAAAACGGCTATATTTGTCAGAATACGTCAAAACTTGACGGACTTGAAACTATGAAATAAGGTGGAGAATGGATGATGCTGGTTGCATAATGTAAAAATATTACAAGCAATGAATATTTTTGCCAGCATTTGAAAAAAAATGCAATTTTCGGACCAACTAGCCCCGGTCTCCCCTACATCACAGGAGCTTGAAGTTCTTTCCATAAATAATTCAGATGTCCAAAAACAAAAGTGCCCGGTTACCTTACAAAATCTATCAAGTCAAGACAAAAGTGACAGTTTGCCGTTTCACTTTGGATTTTGCAATGGCTTACCGAGCGAAAATTAGTGAAACTTACGAAGCCACTTTCAAACATAATTTTAACTGAATAATGTTTTTTTTTTTTTTTTTTTTTTTTGTTTGGTTTTGTTTTGTTTGTTTGTTTGTTTGTTTTTGTCTTTTTTTTTTTTTTTTTTTTTTTTTTTTGTTGGGGGGGGGGGGGGGGGGTCTTGGATTAGTGCAAGGCAGAACCAATTTTGAAATAAAACAGCACGAGCGTTGAACCTTAGAACGCCAATCACATCGTTCGTCGTCTGTTTTGTTGTCTCCTGCTTACTTTAAAAAAATATTGTTGCAAACAGTGTGGATTCAGATCCGACTGGCAGGCTCCAAATTATTTGCCTGTAAGCCAAAATAGCTAAATAAAGTTTGCCAGGCGGCATAAAAAGACGATATTTTCAGGGAAAGTATTAAAATGAGGGAATTCAAGCCGATAAGTCTCTCCCCGCGTGGAGTTCCTCATGCTGTCATCAAGGTCTGGTTTGTCAGAACTATTTTACGATACATAGACACAGGATCAATTTAGAGCACATTTGTGCCTAGGGCAAAAAAGAGCGCAACAAGCAATTGCAGTCATTGTATCCTGAGACTTCGAAGAGACATCATCATGAGTTACAGTAAATTTGCATGCTCTTGGTCGCCTTTGGTCAATGTTTGCCGACTTTTTCTAGTGCCAAATGGGCATTATTCAATCGCGTGTGTATTTTTTTCCGAAACGTTTTATTCCACACTAGGTCACTCACAGCCGCTTTTCTGACGTATATATTTTTGGGCTAACATGTAAAGAAAAAAGAAGAGTAAAATATATTGTGTTGTATCAAAATATTTACATTTGTATCCATAGATGCTTATTGGGATTCTAAGTGGGTCGTTTGGTTGGGCGAAGGTGCTAGGTAGCTTCAAGTGCCTGCACGCTTTTGCCTATCGCATAGGAGGTGCGGGACGGGTGTTTATTTTTTTCCATCTATCTAATTTTTTTTTTTGGAGACGGCGGAACAAGACTTAATGTTTTCAGTTGTCAAACCCAAACGATGGTTGTCAGTTTCTGGCGGGGACCTCCACTACAAACTGATCGGTTCGACATGACCTTGTTGACTCGGCCGTAAAGCTACATTCAAACTCATTGGCGTTCTAAGTCCTTAAAACAATGGTCGTTGCTTGACCCTCCGGGATTGAACTGGTGGAGTGCTTCTGTTCTAAGAGTGATGCGAGACGCACCATGTGTCTTAAAAAGTCAGCCTCGATAGCTCAGTCGTTAGCGCGTTCTAATCCGGCCACCGGAGACGAGGTGTGCCCTTGGGCAAGACATGTAATGCCACTGCCCACTCCGCCAAGGTGTAAATGGGTAGCAATGGTGCAAAAGTTGCTGCCTCTCGGGCGCGCGTGATATAGTAACTACATGGTTAGTGTCTTTAATAATAAAATATAATCGGTGAGCCTTAGACAATTTTAAAGGGGTGAGCTTTAGCGAGTCCCTATAAAATTGCCGCGGCGAACCGATTATATTTTATTATTAAAGACACTAATCATGTATCTAGTTTATACCGCAATTCAAAACAATCAAGGGATTTTGCAATAATTCAGCAAATTTAAGCAAAAAAGACAGCAGACAGTGTGGCTCAGTGCCATGGCGCGCACACGTAGTTTAACGTGACGTTAACGAGTGCAAAGTTTATGACGTCACCGCGCCACAAAGACGTAGGAAACAACATGGACGCTCGAATAACAGTTTCTCAGCGCTTTACATTCTGTATGAAAATCTGCAAATAGTTTATTTTAGCTTTAGAAATTAAATCCGAGGTTTGGGCGCAACTGCAGTAGCAGTGCGCAGTTATTCCAACGGTCCATTCAAACTAGGAAAGGCCGAGAAGATTTGTTTTGTTTGATTGATTTGAGGTTTAACGTCCCCGTCAACACTGTAAAGGTCATTTTGGAGACGTTGCTTCCAATTTTGCGGGGCTTTTACCCGACATTGAGATGAAATGACATCTCAAGCCCTGTCGCCCAATGAAACCAATAGGGTTTATAAGCATGGACGATCCTCTAAGCGGTTTACCAGTACTAGTGTGCGGGCCGGATTCACCTCTGCGTGGAAGCATCATGTAGCCCATATATTTCTTCAAGCCCCTATGGGCGGGGGCCGAAGGCCGAGAAGAAAAGAATTCAGCTGAAATTTCTGAAAATCTGTTTAAACAAATATTGCAAAGATTTTAACTTGCAGTTTCGTTGTTTTCCCATGTATAAAAGGTTGTATGTTATTAATAGTGACCTGAAAAGTAGGTCCAGTCTATAAATGATCACTAGACGTATTATAGGTCAATAGAAGGTATTACAGGTCACTACCGATTATAGCGTGCAGTTATTCGACCCCCTTTATTAGGTTACTAGAATGCCTGATTGCGGTATATTGTGTGTGTGTGTGAATTCGGGTTTAACGTCGCTTTCAACAATTTTTCAGTCATATCACGACGGTGTCTGGTTGCGACAGGGAGCTCAATGCTCACATTTATAGTGCTGCCTCACTGAAGTATCATGTCCCAGACACATTACATGATACCACACCCAGTCACATTATCCTGACACTGGATCGACCAGTCCTAGCTCTACCCCGTAAATCTGAGTGCCAAACGAGGAGCAGCTAGTACCATTTTTAACGACTTTGGTATGTCGCGGCCCGGGGTCGAACCCCAGACCTCCCGTTCCCCGGAGCGGACACTCTACCAACTGAGCTATCGGGGCCGGTAAGATTGCGGTATAAAACATCAGGAATAAGTGTTCGATAAGCTTTGAGCTTTCATCGTAATCGAACTTAAGTAAATTAGTATAAACTTAATAAACTAAGTTGTCAGTCAACAGGGCTTTATCTGTGCGTTTGACACCCATGTTGATTCAATGAGTAGTGTGGGAGTGAGATTTGCGGAATTGTGAACATTTTGTATGTTTGTTTTGAGGTTTAACGTCCCCGTCAACACTGTAAAGGCCATTATGGAGACGTTGCTTCCAATTTTGTGGGACTTTTGCCCGACATTGAGATGAAATTACATCTCAAACCCTGTCGCCCAATGAAACAAATAGGGTTTATTAGCATGGACGGTCCGCTTGCACCGCGGTTCCTGGACAGGCTTAGATCCTCTAAGCGGCTAACCAGTACTAGTGTGCGGGTCGGATTAAGCTCTGCGTTGAAGCATCATGCAGCCCATATACTGCTTCAAGCCCCTATGGGCGGGGGTTAAGGAATCGTGACGATAAAGTTTACTTAAATTTCTTGCTGACTCGAAACTCGAAGTTTTCAACTCGAAACTCGAACTTTTAAATTCGAAACTCGAAGTTTTCAACTCGAAACTCGAACTTAACAACTCGAAGCTCGAAATCTACAACTCGAAACTCGAAGTTTTCAACTCGAAACTCGAAATGTACAACTCGAAACTCGAACTTTTAAACTCGAAACTCGAATTTTTAAACTCGAAACTCGAAGCTTCCAACTCGAAACTCGAACTTTACAACTCGAAATCTACAACTCGAACTCGAACTTTTATACTCGAAACTCGAAGTTTTCAACTCGAAAATCGAACTTTTAAACTCGAAACTCGAATTTTTAAACTCGAAACTCTAAGTTTCCAACTCGAAACTCGAACTTTACAACTCGAAACTCGAAATTTTCAACTCGAACTCGAACTTTTATACTCGAAACTGGAAGTTTTCAACTCGAAACCCGAAGTTTTCAACTCGAAACTCGAAATATACAACTCGAAACTCGAATTTTTAAACTCGAAACTCGAAGTTTTCAACTCGAAACTCGAAATATTCAACTCGATACTCGAAACTCGAATGAAAGTAAACCTCCATTCAGGATATTTCATAGCAGAGCTAAGTACATTTAATTTTCTTACTTCTACGGGTTAAAGATAACTTGTAAATAAAATTTGTTAAATTTTTCCAAAAGGCTTGTTTGCTTTTTCTTTCTGCTACGCCTGGCTCGTAATACTTATCAGAGCCGAAGGCTCCGGAGGACAGTAGTGCGACGTCGTCTGAATCTATCAACATTTTCAAACGACATCGCCTCAATTGAAACGAGCCTCCATGGGGTGGGAGAACAAAAGGTTGTCCTTAAGGACTGGACCACATGATTATGTCCGCCATGCCTATATATGTTAACTTTGACGTCTCAAGCCCTGCACCCAAATGAAACCAATAGGGTTTATATGCATTGGCTGTCCGACTAGCTGGGCAGCTTTTGACCTTCTTAGCGGTTTACCAGTACTCATTCCGATCGGTTTCAGCCATGCAACCACATCTATTTCTTAAAGTCCCGATGGGCGGGGACCACATCATAACATAGTATACTAAAAAATGATGATTCCTTATATTGTGTAAGAGGCAGACAGTAGACTTTCTTGGCTTCTTGGTTCATTTTTTCATTCTTCTTTCTCTCCATATAGTAGAAATATTATTTCGTGAAGTTTTTCTCAGGACCTTTGAAAATTAAAAGATCAAAACTTGAAATACATCCCAGCAGGCACATGACATCATTGTGACGTCACATCAACATCGGTGCGACGTAATGACGCGCATGCAACGTCACATCAACGTTGGTGCAACGTCGTGTCGTTGCAACGACGTTGCACCGACGTTGAGTTGACGTTGCCCTAGCGATGTGTGCCTGCTGGGATAATAACGATAATGATTTATTATTGTTAGACACAGCAGGCTCTCTGACTGGCGATCAAGATGTCGCCCATTCGCTCCCTGTTTCAGCATAATTCACTTAAGCGGAGGTATAGTAAGATCGTATGACAGTTTTATATGAGCCCCGCTAAGCGAATTTGTGTCTTCGAGCATTCCGTCATGACAAATTTTAACTGCGCATGCCCAGCCATTCAGAGGGGCCAGGGATATGGCTTTCTGTCTGAAGGTTCCTCTTGATTCACTGCTTAAATCGATTTTACGTGGCCACAATCCTCGTCCTTACTTCCGTCGCGATTAAGACAAATAATTTGTTCAGTCCGCATGAAGGCCTCCTAACTCATCAGCGCAACACCTCCGTGAACACAAAAATAATCAAACAACCACAGAGATGAAACAACGGTGAGGACTCGACAGCAAGAAACAACAGAAATGCTGGAGCAAAAGAAAACCAACAGTTAGACTCCGATGGGCCCTACCAGAGACAGAGCATCAGATACCAACCAACATAAGCCTTTACGTTGGAACCGTCATAGAATCTGAGGCCTGACCCACCGGCGTGCAATTAAAGAGAGAAGCAAAGTTGTCAACCGCGATTGGGTTAACTACCATGCATACAGTCCGTCGTATAACAGTTATGTTGTACCCACTCTTTTTATATCGAAGAATGATTTTACGAAATTGGGTGCGGTCAATTCGGTTAAAATTTTTTCTAAATTTATATACTAAGTCACCATAAAATTCGGGTTCCGATAGACCTAGTTGCAGAAGAGATTTAAGTCCAATATTGAATTCGGAAATTAAATCAGAATGACGTCTATAAAATTTTGAAAAGGTTTTGGGTAGTTTATGGTACCGATAACCCTGATTAAGAAGTTTAGCCGTTAACAATTTATTACTAGTGTTGAAGTCAGTTACTTGACTACACACTCTGGCAAATCGAATTAATTGTGCAATATAAACGCTGTTTATGACTAGGTATGGTATAAACAGTTATTTTCAGATGAGAGATAGCAGCAAAATATTGGTAATAAATTAAAGACCTATATAACATTGAAACAGATCATAAGACAGGAAAAATATATAAACATATTAAAACAAAAACAAAGGGAAGTTTTTTTTGTAACTTTAGAATTTCATCACATGGTTTAGAAATAGAAAGGGGCCGATATTATACAATTGACGCAGAAAAGAGAATATGTAAATTATGCAACGTTAAAGTAGAGGATGAAATTTATTTCCTGTTAATATGTTCTAAATTGGATAGTAAAAGAGCTGTAATTTCAAGTGACATATACTAAAAGTATAAAAAATATATCGCTACTTAATCTTCTGGCTAATGAGCTCAGAGGATCCTTATATGGGCCCCGTCAACCGATTTTGGTACTTATCGCCTATGCGAGCAGCGAGGTTCAGGCGAGCCTGCGCATCCGCGCAGTCTCGCCAGAACCATCGCTGCTCGCTCATACAAGCAGTGAATCAAGAGGAACCTACAGACAGAAAGCCATATCCCTGGCCCCTCTGAATGGCTGAGCATGCGCAGTTAAAACTTGTCAGGACGGAATGCTCGAAGACACAAATTCGCTTGGCGGGGCTTATATAATTTGGAGTATTAGTAGATGGCTGAGACATGAAGCATAAGGGACATCATTGCAACCTTTATCGCTGGACTTGGATACCTCACATCCTTACAGAATGCGTTGTTGTTATTGTTGTTGTTGTAGTTTGTGTGTTTGATTTGAGGTTTTACGCCCCCGTCATTTTGGAGACGTTGCTTCCAATTTTGTTTGACTTTACCCGATATTGAAATGAAATGACATCTCAAGCACTGTCGCCCGATGAAACCAATAGGGTTTATAAGCATGGCCGGTCCGATTTGCAGCGCTTTGCACGGGCAGGCTTAGATCACCTAAGCGGTATAACAGTACTTATGTGTGGTCGGTTTCAGCTCTGCGAGGACGCATCATGCAGCCCATCTAGTTCTTCAAGCCCCGTTGGGCGGGCCGTTTGTTGTTTTGT
This sequence comes from Lucinisca nassula, assembly GCA_963580285.1. Classification (NCBI taxonomy): domain Eukaryota; kingdom Metazoa; phylum Mollusca; class Bivalvia; order Lucinida; family Lucinidae; genus Lucinisca; species Lucinisca nassula. Next base: position 1,953,065 of record OY757016.1, on the reverse strand, counting down.
TATTGTGTGTGTGTGTGTGTGTGTGTGTGTGTGTGTGTGTGTGTGTGTGTGTGTGTGTGTGTGTGTGTGTGTGTGTGTGCTCTTTGTATGTCTTTGAGGGTTTTTTTTATTCACCAATCAATATCAATTATTAAGTAATCATTGTAATCATTATACTTAATTGTACTAAATTATTCCTGTTTTGATCAGCAAATTAAGAAATGTATTGTGTTGTGTTGTGCACATTTCGGCAATAGCAAACGTGCGCAACCCTATGAAAATATCCTTTATTTCTGGGACATTTGCGAACAGCAAGGCTGCAGATCAGACTGCGCTTGGGTGCAGTGTGATCTGCAGCTTGGTGTTATCTAATTGGCTTAAACAATACCTCCAATTGCTATATCTAAAATGGCATGCCTCCTGCTTGTTTGTGCAGTTCATCACGAAAATCACGCCTGTATAATTTTGACCCCCTTGAACCCCACATTTATATCATAAAACTGGGGTTTATATATGGGGCGCCCTTTCACTATATAATCCGTATTTATAGATATCCATAAATCGAATTATGGATATCTATAAATCGAATTATGGATATCCATAATTCGCTTAATGGATATCAATAATTCAGATCGATTTATGGATATCCATAATTCGAATTATGGATATCCATAAATCCCCACCAAAGCTTTTGGTTTAACATGGCCAACTATATCTGACATTGGCCCGATGACTTTCAACCGTGACAGTCGCACAGAAAGTCAATATTGGCTTGTCTCCCTTTGACTGGGGCCTACGATATATACATATTGTGTACCTATCGTGTTATCAATATTGTGTTTTAATCCGGCTATGTGTGAAAATGACCCCGGGGATATTGAACGATAGATGCGTCTAGTTAATTTAGAACTGCGTGTTTTGGTACTTTAAGCGAGAAAAATTCTCTTTTTGTCAAACGGTTAAAATTGAGCCTTTTTGTACTTAAAATATTATCGGTTCTCATAAATCTATTTTTTCTGGAATGTGATATTCCACATTATTCTTTTGGAAAAAAAAAAAAAACATTTATAGTTAATGGATGTCAGATTGCATTATTTAAAATTGCATTGTTTAGAAAAGCAACGTGTTCATAAGTCCATGTAATAAAAAACCTTCAGTGTAAACCCGACTTTACATTATATACAGAAAAGAGGTTTAGAGGGGTTACAATGTGTGTTATCCGCACCAAGACATTGTATTTTTCATCATAAAAATAATGTGTTTTTTTTTTTTTTTTTTAGATATAAATTAACATTTCGAAGATAAGAAAGAAAACATTGTCACAGGAATATGTTTTCTTAATGGGTTGACAATTTTGTTTGATTGGAGGCTTATCGTCCCCGTCAACACTGTATAGGTAATTTTGCGGACGTTGCTTCAAATTTTAAGGGAATTTTACCCGACGCCGAGATGACATCCAGCCCTAACACCCAATGAAACCAGTACGGTCTATCTGCATGGACGGTCCAACTCGCACCACTTGTCATGGGCAGGCTTAGAGCGTCCATGCAGTTTACTAGTTCTCATGTGCTGTGCAGTCAGTTACATCTCTGCGTGGAAGCACCATGCATCCCAATCTATTTCTTCAAGCCCCGATGGGCGGAGGCCGTAATGGGTTGACAGCAAAGGCCCTGATCTAAGCTCGACGTCTGATCTGAGCATGCACTGTTTCCAGCATAAGTGTCCATGTTTGGGCTTTTCCGTCCAAAATGCACTTAAATCTGCTTGACTATCATTATAATGTTAAAGGCATTTATTCTTGATTATTGAGGTCTATCATTTCATTGCATAATATTATGTAGCCCGCAGTGCTGACTGAAGTGAAGTCCTCTGTATTCAACAGATAAGGGTTCTCCTTGGGGAAAATCAATAATTTACTAACTGTTGACTGTAGTGTACATTATTGATTTTCCCCTTATGTACCTCAGTCAGGGGATTCCATAAAAGCTACTTATCATCCTATTAGGGGCCGCCTTTGATCTGCTAAAGATATTATACCACAGGGTGGGCGGACCATTTGGCCAGCGGACGATTTGGCCCGGACGATTTGGCCTAGGACAATTCGGACTAGGACAATTTGGCCAGCCAAAAATACCGGGTACGACAATTTGGCCAAACTGATTTCTCCTAGGGGTTTTACCAATTCTTATTCTATCAATCATTTCAATAGCATTATTTTTTTCATTTGGCAACATATTTTCATCAAATATTTCATGTTTTTTTTTTCAGTGATTGTATCTGTCATTTCTTGGCTTTGATGAGTGAAAATCAAATCTTGACATAAGAGGAAATTGCATAGTTTGAGCGGTTTCTTCATTTGACAACATATTTTTATCACACATCATTACATATTTTCTCCTCATTTATAGTATCTGAGTCCAGTCAACACTATTTAGGTCATATTGAGCAAATCAGTTTCCCTAAGTGTAAGTGGTTAACCAGTGCGGTGCACATGCTTGAACAAGGCTGGCATCACGTGAACAAGTCCGTAAAATGAAATTTATATAGAGAAAAATAGGGTTTATGAGGGTATACATTATTTTTCTTATTTCTGCTCCAAAACATAGGTTGTAGGTACTCATTAGACCAGTCAAAGAATCAATCAGCCAATTAACCATGCAAGCAAGAAAATATGCTAATTGATCTTGTATTCCAATGCATACACAAACAAACAAACAAAACCAACAAAACAAGTGCGGAATAGCTAATTAAGAAAGCAAGGAACCAGTCAGCAAATCAGTTAGCCAATTAACCATGAATACAAGAAAATGTAATTAATCTTGTTTTCCAGCCAATTTAAACAAAACCATTAAACTTATTTCTTTATTTTATTTCATTGTATTTTTTGTGTTTGGGGATGATTATAGTTAACCATTTCTGTTAATTTGCACATAAAGAATATCTCGGGCCAAAAGTTATAAAAGTTTAAAAACAACAACAAAAAAATCTAATTGTTTAAAATCCTCTTTAAAATGTTCCTTCCACATATTCAAACATTAGTGTATATTAAAATCAAACCTAAAACATTAAATTTTCAGTTTAAACTAGTCATTATATTAATCTGGCCAAATTGTCCTACCCAATATTTTTGGCTGGGCAAATTGTCCTAGGCCGAATTCTCCTAGGCCAAATCGTCCGGGCCAAATCGTCCGCTGGCCAAATCGTCCTACATTCCTACCAAAGGGGGCAATAAAACAATTATGATTATGGGTTTTACTGTTACATAATAAATGCCTTTAACAAGTCCATTTCACTGATGAAAACCCCTTCTAAATCCAACTTTATATAGAGAAAACTTTGGTTTGCTTGAACATACATATATATTTTTTCTTTTGTCCCAAACATATGTTGTTGGTATTCGTTAGAAGCGAGGCGGTTCTAACAAGACCCACAACCTATATTTAAAGTAGTAATAAACTGTGACACTATTGTTTTAATAACCGTTTTCTGCAACCTAAAGAATGCATTATTTCACACGGATGTGTTATGATAATGGTCACAATGATCATTCAATATTGTAACATATCCATGTAAGGTAATGCTTACTTACACTGTTTGAAATTAACTGTGACTAATCAAAAATATAAACGAAGCATTAGGTTTTAATTACTCTTTATTTAGCTGTTTTTGTTTGATTTGAGGTTTAACGTCCCCGTCAACACTGTAAAGGTCATTTTGGAGACGTTGCTTCCAATTTTGTGGGACTTTTACCCGACATTGAGATGAAATGACATCTCAATCCCCGTCGCCCAATGAAACCAATAGGGTTTATTAGCATGGACGGCCCGCCTCTCACCACGGTTCCTGGGCAGGCTTAGATCCTCTAAGCGGTTCACCAGTACTAGGGTGCGGGCCTGATTCAGCTGTGCGTGGAAGCATCATGCAGCCCATATATTTCTTCAAGCCCCTATGGGCGGGGGCTGTTTATTTAGCTGTAACCATTTTGATTATCTATAATAACATACTACAAATTCAAACATCAAATATTGATTCTGGAAAGAAAGATTCATTGATTGTTAATTTGTTTGTTTGATTCGAGGTTTAACGTCCCCGTCAACACTGTATAGGTCATTTTGGAGACGTTGCTTCCAATTTTGTGGAACTTTTACCCGACATTGAGATGAAATGACATCTCAAGCCCTGCCGCCCAGTGAAACCAATAATGTTTATAAGCATGGACGTTCCGACTCGCACCGGCTTAGATCCTCTAAGCGGTACTCATTATCTAAATAGCACCAATACTTCATATGAATAAAGAATGCACAGTAGTACCCATGACTCAACCTTTCCGGAAATAAGGTAATCCATTATACCTTGTACGCGTGTCCAGTAGGGCGATGAACACTCGAGCGGAAAAATCAAAAGGTCATAGTGGACAACCGAGCGGCTTTTAAGTGGACAAACGAGCGGAAAATAATTCAACAGATTACAGGTAAATTGGACAGGAAAATAATGTTCACTTATACAAAACCTTTTATTTGTCAAACATACTATCTACTGGAAGATTACATGTCGGACATACCCCTCGGGCGTAAATGTGAAAAGTTTGCGGACTACTTGACAGAAACCTACATTACTTCAGAGTCTAAATCCCCCGCAGCTTTGGGCTGAAGTTCCATCAGAGAACAAGCGCACTAACAATGGACCTGAATCGTTCCATGCTCATTTTAATGAGCAATTCTACTTTGGTCACCCAGGGATTTATGCCTTCATGGACGTGCTACAGAAAATTCAGACTACCAATTATATCAAGATAAGGAATATGAACTTAAACCAAGTATGCCTGTGAACTGTATCAGAAATATGCAGATGGGGAAATCACTAGAAAGGAATATATCAGAATCCTGGGCTACAGATACAGAGCCCGTACAGATGTGTAAATATACATATTGTTTTAACAGACTTTAAATGGTGCTTTTAACAGAATCCATTGTTTTCTTATTAAATGCTAAAACAATAAATCCTGCTCAAGTCCTACTTCCACCTTCACGTGGTGAATAGGGGGCAACAGGCTAAGATTGACTCGTTTTTGAACCGAGCAAATTTTGGTCTGGCTAACGGAAGGGACACATGTAAACAGGTTATCCTCTCGAATGTCCTATTTTTCATTTCGCGCGAATGTCCACTTTTTTGCCGCTCGATTGTCCATTTATTTTCGCTCGAATGTCCTGTCAATCCGCTCGAATGTCTTTCGCCGGTCCAGTAATCTTCGGGCTTCCTGACGGTCGGTAGCCGGAACGCAATACACAATCCACGTGTCATAAAAAGCAATAATTGTCTTCTGCTTAAATACCCGTGATATTTTCCCCGAGTGCAATAAAACGTTGGTTAAGAAGCGCCAAACTGAAATCTTTCTACCTATGTTTTTGTGTTTATTAAGTCAAAATCATGCTCAAAACATAGGTTGTGTGTGCTCGTTAGAACCGCCTAACGAGTACCCGCAACCTATGTCTTGGAGCCGAAATAAGAAAAATAATGAATACCCCGTAAATCCCTTTTTTCTCTATATAAACTGGGGTTGAAGGGGGTCTTCATTTCACGGACATGTTCACGTGATGCATAAATAAATTAAAAAAAAATCAGATTGAGCTGGTTCTAAATAGTACCATCAATCAACGTACTGAGCAATAAATAAATTTTAAATAAATAAAATACGATAACATATCCGTGCGGCTTAGTAGGGTATTCTTGATATCTCAAAAAGAGTTAATTCGTTAATGAAAATTTATCGATACTCAAAACCGGTTTTGTATTCTCGTTAGAATCGCCTCATTGAGGTGGCTCTAACGAGCACCCACAACCTACGTCTTGGAGAAGAAATAAACAAAATGAATACCACAGTAAATCCCAGTTTTCTCTATATAAAGCATAGTTTAAGGGGATTTTCCTTACCACATTGATTAAAATAATATAGAAGAATAAGAAGCAAGTACTTTCGACCTATGTTTTGGTGTTATGTTAAAATCATGCTGATCCCTGGTTACTCGACTGTTCAAAATATAAAGTTGGGTTTACATGCATATTCTTTTCCCCGGTATGATGGAAGGAAAACCAGAAAAGGGGTACGCCCTGATCTTAATAAATCATTTAACAGTTGAAATAAATACATAAAAATAAAAATAAATAAATCGGAATGAGCTGGTTCTAAATATAACCAACAATCCACGCAGACGGAATTAATAATCAAACGTATGTTACGAAAGGAAAAATACAAACATCTCTTTTGTGTTCTTGTATTCAATCAAAACAATGTGCGAACAGCGAAATGTCACAAATGCGAAAATGCGAACAGCGAAATGTCAGATTAGCCTGCACATACGGCATCTTTCTTTCTTTCTTTCTTTCTTTCTTTCTTTCAATTGTAATCTTATTACTAGCAATGTTTGTTTAAATTGCTTAGTAAGTATAAAAAATCTAATCGGGTCATGAACAATAAATACATAAATAAATAAATAAGACGCAGATCAGACACCGCATTTTAGATTGATAAATAAATAAATAAATAAGACGCAGATCAGACACCGCAGTTGAGATTGATTTACATTCCAAGAAGATGCCCAGGCGAAGATGAGTTCATTTCACGGTCGACAGAGAATGACACGCTTTGGGATTACACGCGTGTGTAGACGATAAAGCTTTTTCTGAATAAGCTCGTAATTTAATCGCAAAATGCCGTTATTAAATATAATTTTGAAATATTGTAATTGCTATCAAAATGCACAATATTGCAACCACATTGCGTCTGATACAGGCTATTATTAGCAATATTAACAGAAAAAAGAAGCTTTTAGCCGTTAAAGTAGGGTACTGTCGTTGTTTTTCCACAGTTTTGTGTGCTTCATATAAGGATTAAGGTTTGTTAATTTGAAAATAGAAATGCCGCCATCTAATTAAATAAAGTTCCCAATATTTGATATCTTTTTGAAGGTATTTAAACGGACAATTAGATTAAAACGGAACATGTTTGTCAAATTAAAAAATAAATAAGATATATTTGTTTAAAAATTATTTTCCATTAAAGCGCCTGCTATTTCCAACAAGACATTCTGTACAGGTAAGCCGAGAAGGTCAGAGCACAGTAAAAGGCTTAATGCTTTGCGCCAACGGCATAAATGTCAATAATAGTTGCGGATGATGATTTCTCCCTAAGACACGTGATTGTTTAATGTAAAAATCTTCAAAATCTTCAAGGTCTTCACCATCGCTGGAAGATGATGGCCAGTCAAAAGAACTTCTCTACCGTGCAGCCTTGTCAGCCCTTAAGGCTTCCAAAGCAACGGACGCCATACGCAGAACGCCCGCCATGTGCGCAGTTATATATCGGAACCAGCTGTAAGATCTGGAAATTCAGGCCCTCTGGAATCACCTCTATGAGGACTGCGCACCAGAGGACACTGAAAGTCGAACGTCAGAGCAGGCAATCCGTGCATGCTTTCTGGAGAAAAAATGCACATGTCGTTATATATAGTATTAACATATATCCATCGGTCCCCGCCCATCGGGGCTTGGAGAATAGATGGGCTGCATGATGCTTCCACGCAGAGCTAAAACCGACCGCACAATGGTACTGATAACCCGCTTAGAGGATCTTAGCCTGCCCAGGCAATGCAGTGAGAGTCGGCTTGTCCATGCTTATAAATCCTATTGGTTTCATTGGGTAGCAGGGCTTGAGATGTCATTTCATCTTAATGTCGGGTAAAAGTCCGACAAAATTGGAGGCAACGTCTCAAAAATGACCTTTACAGTGTTGACGGGGACGTAGAACTTCAAATCAAACAAACAAACAAAGGTTCCATTGGGCGACAGGGATTGAGAAGTCATTTCATCTCAATGTCGGGCAAAATTCCCACAAAATTGAAAGCAACTTCTCCAAAATGACCTCTACCGTGCTGACGGGGACGTTCAACCTCAAATCAAACAAACGAACAAACAAACATATATCCATATAATACTCTTCTTGAGGTGTATGGAGTACCAGGCAGATTCAGATATATCTCCTGGCCCCCGCCCATTGGGACAGGAAGAAATAGATTTGGCTGCATGAGCTGAGAGTACTTGTAAACCGTTTAGAAGGTCTAAGCCTGTCCTAACAAAGTCGTGCGAGACAATGGGCGACAGGGATTGAGATGTTGTTTTTTTTTTGTTTGTATTTGCGTTTAACGACCCAGTCAACACAAATTTGGGTTATTTTTGAGCCGGTCAATTTACCTATCCACACTTTCCCCGGGCAGGCATATTCGTAAGCAGTTAACCAGTACAGTGCACATTCTATCGCCAGAAACTGACAACTGCCCTTCTTGAGTCAGCGGAAAGGAGAGAATGACCGTAGAAAAGATTTCGTGATCAATCTCCACGAAAGAATGTTGCCGACCCTGGCAGGTGTAGAACCCGCGTCCTCCTGATCACCAGTCAGACGCGGATCCGACTGAGCTACCGAGGCCGGCGGGTTTGAGATGTCATTTCATCTCAATGAAGGCTTAATGCCCAACATAAGTGGAAGCAATGTCTCCAAAATGACCTAAATAGTATTGAAGGGGTCGTTAAACCTCAAATCAAACAAAACATCTCTCTCCCACACCATATGCCACCACTAAGCCTTCCCCTTCACCTCCATCCCGACTTTTATTACACACCTAAATCGGAAACCTGACGCGAATAGTCGAGTTTTTTTTTTTTTTGTTTGTTTGTTTGTTTTTTGTTTTTTTTTTGTTGCAAAGGGAGCATTCATTATTCATTAGGTTTATTTGCAGAGTAGAATTATGGATATCCATAATGCGATTTATGGATATCCATAAATCAGCCGAATAATTGATATCCATAATTCGAATTAAGGATATCCATAATTCGATTTATGGATATCCCTATTTCAATCTAAATTAATTATATCCATAAATCGATTTATGGATATCCATAATTCTATTTATGAATATCCATAATTTGATTTATGGATATCCATAAATCAGCCGAATAATGGATATCCATAATTCGATTTATGGATATCCATAAATCGAATAATGGATATCCATTATTCGATTTATGGATATCTTTAATTCAGTTCGATTTATGGCGATCCATATTTCGATCTAAATTAATGATATCCATAAATCGATTTATGGATATCCATAATTCGATTTATGAATATCCATAATTTGATTTATGGATATCCATAAATCAGCCGAATAATGGATATCCAAAATTCGATTTATGGATATCCAGGATATCCATTATTCGATTTATGGATATCATTAATTCAGTTCGATTTATTGATATCCATAATTCGAATTATGAATATTTATAATTCTAATTATGGATATCCATTAATAATAATGGATATCCATAATTCGAATTATGGATATCCATAATTTTATTAATGGATAGCCATAATTATTTTGGATATCTATATATATGGATTAAATAGTAAAACGGCGCCACATATTTATAGGGGTAAACCTTTTTTTTCTCATTTCTGCTCTTAAATACAGATTGTGAATACTCGTTAGAACCGCCTCGATGAGGCGGTTCTAACGTGTACCTACAATCTATATTTTGAGCAGAAATAAGAAAAATATCACAATTTTTCATCTTAAAATCTTCGTGTTTTTTTTTTCGGCGGTAAAATTTACAGTGTATTTGTATAGGCGTGTTTTCGTTATGTGAGCAGTCCGGATTGTGTCTATACCGCAGATGTCCTAGATATCATATATCATAGACAACCTTGAAAGCACGAAGAAAAATAGTTTATAAGTTGACTTACCCATAAATGGAATGTAATATTTCAGCTAAATAGAAAAAATGGCTTCCCTGGAAGATCGGTTGAAAGACAAAGAATATAAACTTTGGGTGAAAACAGGAATATGCCTGGGAATGGTCAAAACTGGTCTTGAGAAGTTTGTAGGAAAGCGCAGTAAAAGGATTCATGGTTTTGTGACAGGTAAAGTGAAACAGGTCACATCCTCTAGTAAGATATGTCCGACAGCAAATATCACTAAAAAGCGGGGCAAGTGGAAGACAGGCTGTTGTCGCAACTGCCAGATATATGCAGACGAACTTGTAGGTCTTCAACATGCGCCATTTGAGTTCAAGCAGTCCAATTGGAATAACAGTGATGTTAGCAGGTGGCCTGATGAACCATGGGAAATGGCGAAGGTATATATGAACCCAGGACAGAAACCATTTAAGGAACAACCCAGCCCACGAGAAACAGATCTCAGCGGATTGATTAACTTCATTGACCACTGTGTGTTGCCAAGAGCAGATATCCAGAATATAAACAACTTAACTCAGGTAAGAAATCACGAAAATGCATTCACTTGAAAACAAAAATGCTATCTTTCATGGCTCAATGGCAGCATATTTTCACGAAATCACGTAAACACGCTCGTGTAAATTTGATTCCCCTTTAATCCCACTTTTATACAATACAACTCGGGTTTACAGGGATATATAGAGGATCTTTAATGAGTGATCATGTATTATTGAATTTATTAAAAGAGTTGAGGAAAAGGGATAAAATGCGAGGCTTTGCCGAGCATTTTATCCCTTTTCGTGAACGAGTTTAATAAATTCAATAATACATGAGCACGAATGCAAGATTCTATTTATCATATGACATTTAAAACGCATTTTATTCACGATTGTTTACAAAAATGTCAATATTCCGCCGTTAGTAAACGCGACGTCGTTAAGGACGTTGCACATGTAACGTTAAGGGACGTATCTAGCTAATTTGCATATTCATTCCACTAGTGGATTAACGAAAACAATACATGGCGTTATTACACTCTCAGACGCGACGTCTTATGATAAACATTATTATTCTTATTTCTGCTCAGAAACATAGACTGTAACGTCTTGTCGAGGCGGTTCTAACGAGTTTCCACAATCTATGTTTTGAGGAGAAATATGAAAAAAATCAGAAATGTTTAGCTGAAAATTTTCACATAGTTTTACTTACCTGGGCCGAAGGCTCCTGGGGAGCTTATAGGATGTTAGTCCATTCGTCGTCCGTCCGTCCATCGTCCGTCCACCCTTTTGACCAGTTATATCTCTGCAGACTGATCTGAATCATTTCTCATCTGTATAGCATGCGTCTGGCGGGGCATTGGTGACATTAGCTTATTATTGAAATCGAATGAAAACTTTGGCTGCATTGGCAACGACAAGGTAGCATAGACTGGCTTACAATGGGAAATGCTCGTTATCACCATTACACCTTCAGTTTTGATCGGATTTTTCTGATACGTATATATAAGTAGACTGGGCGCCCTACCATTGTCTATGTATGTCATACTTGCAGTTACTGTTATAGATAAGGCTGTTTGTGTGGGAGTTACGTTGGATTATTATTGATTTGGCGGTTTTGTGACCACGAACATTTTTCTGTGTTGATAAAATTGAAAACCATATTTATTTGTCAATTCTGTCCTACATCCATACTAGCGTAGCGAAAGCGGGTATCAACCTACTCCTTCATTACAAGAGATGCAGTTATTGTGTTAAGGTTCCTCAATACATTTGCACAAGAAAAATATAGGTGTGAGATTTGCATGTTATTTTTTCCCAAAATATGACCCTGATTTCCTTTCAATGTGCCTGTCCTAGAAGAAAAAGATCTGGAGATACCAATGGTTATTACAGCGAGTACTTTCTTGCATTAGCTACATCTCTGTGCCTTTGAAAATAAATGCAATTCTGTATTTTTCACTTTTACCAGGAAAAAAAATGAAACTGCTTTCTAGCCTTTTTACAAGTTACTAAACAGCTGCAGATCAATAGTTCACATCAAATACTAGCGACTCGGACCAAGCTTTCTATCAAAAAGCCTACCTAAATTGAAAACCAGAAAAAAAAAAACTTTGACATGTTTTTCCTCATGGGCGCCGCAATCTTCTTTTTTTTTGCGGTAAATCTGAATGCTCAGACTGCTCATCATTTATGCATTCCACATTTAATTTTGCCCATCATCAATGAATATACCTTGAAAATTCAGATATGTAGCCTTCTCCACGTGTATAGCATTATGACATCGCCTATCTTGGAAGCCTGTCATCACTGATAAATTATTGTAGCGGTCAAATTGAGGAGCTATCCAGCTTGCCAACTAAAATTGTATTCATACGCCTTGGAACTAATTTCCCAAAAATAACAATGGTACACCATTGTTTTTAATTTAAAACGTAATATTCATATTTGAAACTGTCTTGCAACTAATTTCAGGTGCTTTCTAACTTAATTTGTTTGTTACTTTATGAAAAGTATGCATTCATTTTCCGTACTATTTTTTATGTGTAACATTGTCCTGATTGTGTTGTTCGGTCCAGCTTCAAGTAAACACATTGAAAAAAACTAAAATTTTCAAGCTTTTTTCATCAAAATATATTACATGCATTGGGCTTCTGTGAGTTTTAACTAGCCTACACATTGGTAAGTGGGTGACACAACAGATCATTTAATAGCTTAGATAAATATAACCTTTGTGTTGTCCAGAAGTTCACCTGTCAAAAAATCACTGATTTGTTTATGGTGGCTCATGTGAACAAATGTAACAAACCAATGGGTAAAAATCTTTTCTATACCATTGCAGTTATTGGCAGTTGCACAAAGTTTCTGGTGCTGAACAGGCTGCTTTCAGTCCTTCAGTTCAAATATGGGGATAGACTGTTGGCTTGTCTTAATTTCAATTTTTTTGTTTTGACATTTAGTTTTTGATTTATAAAGTATCAAATCACCCATTCTTTAAACAAAATCAGTAACACAGTGAAACTTTGGTGCAGTGATTGCATGAATTGTTAAAAATTGCATGACTGAAATATATAAAATGAATAACTGAAAGCACCAAAGAAGGGCAATCATTTTACAAGCTAAATGCAAGAGATTTCAACACCTCAACCCAATCAATGAGCTTGTTGCTAAATTGCTGGTCATTTTTGGCTACCATACACTGAATTTAAAATAGTACCAGGTGAGATAATTACATTTTTTTAATTTATGGGAATCATTAATTTTCAGTACTATTTAGGTATTTTACTTGAAATTCCTCTGTTGCAGTACCTAAAGGCAACCTTGAGCCAGATTCCTGTGATAGTATTTTACACATTGTGGTTCTGTGGAATGTGATATCATTTTTTTGCAAAACCAAGGAAAAATGCAATAAATTCCTAAAATGGTGACTTTCCAATAAAAATCTTTGGCTTCCATATTCTCACATTTACATGGACTACCATCTGATGAAAAATCTTTTTAGGTAATTATTTGCAAATATGATTTTTTCAGTACCTCAAATATAGCTTAGTAACTGTATTGAGGAACCTTAATTTCACTCCAGAACTTCGACAGTTTACCGGTCTTGGTTTGGCGAGCTGTTAAAAAAAAACAGAACTGTTTATATACATGTGGTAACATTTCAGTAGTTAACAAAGTTACTAAAACAACACTAACAGAATGGCTGTTCGTGCACCCAAACAATGGGCTCTGACAGAAAATATTTCATCTCGTGTATTGAAAATAATAAAAAAAATCACCCATGCTGCAGACTCGTGAAAACTATGACGTTTTCAACGCACTCGTTAGAAAAGTTATTTTTTTTTTTTTTTTTTTTTGCACGAGTGAAAAAAATTTATATTTTCAATACACTCGATGAAATAATATTTTTGGTATTTACCTAAAAAAAAGTAAATACATACACAAGGTTAACAAGTCCGTGAAATGAACACCACAATAAACCCCACTTTGTAAAGGGGAAAACTTGGGTTTACGGGGTATACACTATTTTGCGCTCATTGAGGCGGTTCTAACGAACACCCATAACCTATGTTTGCAGTATCAATAAGAAAATTATCACGGATTTTCATTAGAAAAATAGCAATTTTGGAGAAATGAAAAAATGCACGTTGACGCGCGAGTGTGGTAATTCTTGCTCACAAAACATCGATTTTGGGTACTCGTTAGGACCGCTGTAAGAGATATATCTTGGAGAAGAAAATAGAATACTTGATAACTAGCGAATAAGATTATATGACAAACCCCAGACCAACCTGGCATCTGCTAAATCTGATCAGGGTGTTCATTGTGCGTTATATGGATATAATTTGTTATAACAGAAAGACTTGAGTTGTGCTCAACCCTTTTTCTTTCTTTGTGTGTGTGTGTGGGGGGGGGGCTAATTTTTAATTCTAATTAACAGAAGCTTAGGGCTGAAAGGGAAAGCGTTAACTGGACCGAGTCCATTAACTACAGAGAACGTTTGTCCAAAGATTACCTAACATAAGTTTGTCGATATCATGTCAACAATTAAGGCTTCCGGGTCATAAAGCAATTAATTTGAATATACACACAGCGCGTGTCAACTCTCAAATTCTATGCATGTATTAATTGATGCGCCGCATTCGTTGTCCCAGAGAGAAATCTTCAGGTACCGATTGAAACAAACCAACACCTTTCAGTATTCACAACTGAACTGATTGCCATTCACTGGGCCATCTCATGGACAATCACAGTTAAGACACCCAAAGCCACAGTACTCACGGACAGCCTTAGCGCTATCCAGGCCCTACTGTCAGGAAAATCCAAAACACGACCTGACCAAATTGACTCAATCCTGTCTAAACTAGATAAGGCAAAAAGAGAAGGGCAACACATTGAAATCGATTGGATCCCATCCCACGTCGGCATCCCCGGTAATGAGGTGGCCGACGAAACAGCCAGATTAGCACTAGATAAAGGTATTAAAGATTATACTCTCCCTTCAAAACGGGAGATCTTTACAATCATAGACACCGCCATAACGAAAAATGGCAAGCTCTATGGGATAGAAACCCAACCAACACCGGGAGGCATTACCAACTCCTCCAGCCCACAGTAGGTAAACCTGCCCACCAATTTAGCAACAACAGAAAATTAGACGTGGTGCTCTCCCGTTTGAGATTTAACCATAACGGCCTAAATGCCAACCTCACTCAACTAGGAAACACAACGGGTCTATGCAGAAAATGCGATAACTATGAACTAGAGACAACACGACACATCTTGTTTCAATGTGTAACAAACGCCCATGCACCAGAAGAGATAAAGTAGAAGTAAAACAAAGATCAGGAATTGATACAATTAACGTACTCCATCCATAAAAGACACCAAAGGGAAAGAAATACAAACATTAAGCGACCAGACCATAATGGAAACCTAAACAAAGGAAGGCCATATGGACAGTTACTTTCCCACAAAATGGCCATATGGCCATCCAAAATTAAAAGACACAAGTGATACACACAGTAAGTAACAAACAACAACATAAATAAATCGCCACAGAAGAGCCGCCTTGGAACGGTCAGTGGAAGATTTCCACTGGGGGCTTAAATCGATTTTACGTGGCCACAATCCTCGCCCTTACTTCCGTCGCGATTTAGACAAATAATTAGTTCAGTCCGCATGAAGGCATCCTAACTCATCAGCGCAACATCTCCGTGAACACAGAAATCAAAGAACCACAGAGGTGAGACAACGGTGAGGACTCGACAGCAAGAAACCACTGAAATGCTGGAGCAAAAGAAAACCAACAGTTAGACTCCGATGAGCCCGACCAGAGACAGAGCATCAGGCACCAACCAACATTATCTCTTTAATTTTCAATAAGCCTTTACGTTGGAGCCGTCATAGAATCTGAGGCCTGACCCACCGGCGTGCAATTAAAGAGGGAAGCAAAGTTGCCAACCGTGATTGGGTTAACTACCATGCATGCAGTCTGTCGTATAATATCCCAATCTTTTTATATCGAATAATGATTTTACGAAATTGGTTGCTGAAGTCATTGCGGTTATATATTTTTCTGAATTTATATACTAAGTCACCATAAAATTCGGGTTCCGATAGACCTTGTTGCAGAAGAGATTTAAGTCCAATATTGAATTTTGAAATTAAATCAGAATGGCGTCTATAAAATTTTGAAAAGGCTTTGCGTAGTTTATGGTACCGATAACCCTGATTAAGGAGTTAAGCCGTTAATAATTTATTACGAGTGTTGAAGTCAGTTACATGACTACACACTCTAGCAAATCGAATTAATTGCGAAATATAAACGCCATAGGATGGCGCACGAGGAACATCAACATCCAAAAAAGGAAAATTTACAATCTCAAAATCAAAGTCATCGCGTTTATCATAAATTTTGCACGAAACAAATCCATCTACAATAGATAGATGTAAATCCAAAAACGGGGCCTCGGTATCAGAAGAATTTGCTTTATTTAACTGAAGTTCTAGGGGGTAAATCTGACTGATCAAACCATCAAAATAGGTATTATCAATATTTAATAAATCATCTAAATATCTAGAAGTAGAGCTAAAAGCTTCAATAATTTCAGATTGGTTATCAATGGAAAGCGACAAAATGAAGTCTCTTTCATAACAATACAAGAACAGATCAGCCACAAGAGGTGCGCAATTAGTACCCATCGGAATACCCACAATTTGTCTACATAACTTAGTACCGAATCTAATATAAATATTGTCAAGTAGAAAGGTGAGGGCATCACACACTTTCTGACATGACCAAAGTGTATAATTCTTATGCTCTTTAGAAGTGAAAAATGCATTTCTGACATTACATGCAAGATAGAGAGAATCTTCTCTGTGAAAAGCCCATTCAATTAAATCATTAAGCTTTTCCTTTATAAGATTATGAGGAAGTGTAGTGTAAAGAGTGGAAAAATCGTAGGTAGACAGACTAGAAGCACGAAACTGTCTAGATTTCAATTTATTTAAAACCTCATTCGAATTTTTTATAGACCAAAACAGATTTCTTCCTGATCTTTCAAAGACTTTATCACAATATTTAATTACATGCGTTTTAATAGCAGTAAGACAGGAAGTTAATAATTTAGAAAGTTCAGTGGTAGTGCAAGAACTAGAATTTGCAATAAACCGTGCTTTGTAAGGTTTTTTATGAAGTTTTGGTAACCAGTATAGCGTAGGAAGCCTGTCTTGGCCTTCGTTAACACACACAGCAAACTTGGTGGCTGAAAGACAAACATGTTTATCTACTATAGCTCTCTCTTCAGCCAAAGTCTGAAGTTCATAGGCCTTAGTACCACCAAGCTCCTGCTTAAGCGTGTTAACATAGTGGAGCCGTCACACAACGACGACGTTGTTAGCGGCCTTGTCTGCAGGGGCCAAAACAAACTTCTTATGAAATTCTTGAATACCTAGTTTAAGATGACGTAAAGACGTCTTGGGCTTAGGAGGTAATTAGTTAGTATTTTGAGAATAGAAAGAAATGCGTTTATTCACTAGTCTTAAAATGCTAAGTTTCCAGTCCTTTAGGGCTTTACACTCAACATACTCTCGCTTACACCATCGATTACCGAATTCATTCAAGGAAGCAGCGATTTCATCTCTACATTTACTGAAATCAATTTTAGAAGGAAACCGATATTTCGGTCCTTTAGAAATAATATTCCTTATCCTAGAATCAGGAATAATTTTCAAATTGCCAGTAATTACATGACCAGCAGCAGGATAGCAATACTTTGAGTTTTTACAATCACATGAAAAAAAAAAAAATCTAAAATGTTCAAATTAGGATATGAATCGGTACACCTACAAGATCTCCTCGCTCCCCCCGTAAAACACTGCTCGGCCATAGCCGAGCTGGTTAGGAAATTCCATAAAGACACAAGTTACTGGGAAGTAATATAAGAAAAACAAATGATGTTACCCACACACCGCGCTTAGGCAACCATCACCTGCGTCAATCTGCACTTGGACCTGAGACGGGGGCGTCAAAGCGATACACTGTGATTGCGGCTCATTTGCTTTCCACTTATGGGTGCCCCGCCGAGACTACCCCCGTCAAAGGACAAAACAATGACCCTCCCATACCTTCAACATGATAACAGACCACGGGCAAGGGTGCATCATAAGAAAATCCCGTAGCCCGTAAAACTCCCACGGACATGCTTGAACCTGCGGCGACAAGCCGATTCGGGACACTGTGGTTGCGGCTCATGTGCTTTGCACTTATGAGTGTTCCGATGAGGTAACATGCCGCTGCAGGACAGGCAGCCCCCATGGGAAGGGTATTTTTCACAATAACCGCGCCACCCGTTAACTAGGTTTTGAACAAGTTACCCTAAGAGCCGGACCGTGCCTTTGTGGGGGGACTCCCACCTCACAAGCCCGACCCGCCCTGTGCACAGAATGGGAAGCCAAAATATGTGACGGATTGCGCGGTCATATTAGCACAAGCGCAATATGCACTAATGACTTTTGTTTATATTACAGGTAGAGGTGGGACCCCGGGGGACAAGAAACTGGACACAACTACACTGATCCGAGCGCACACATGGGGTCCCAAAGCACTAATCCGACTTTTCTATTTCAGGAACGAGAGGAGGCTCGACGGAGAGCGCCAGGACAATATCCTGAGGGCACCTGGGAGAAAGCCCATACTGGGCTCCCCCTAGGTACCAACAGAATGAAGTCCCCGGAAGTATGCAACGCGAAGGCATAAATACTGCCAGAACAGAGCATACAAACGGGGACAGGTCACGCGCTAAATATCTTTATTGGCGGGGCAACGGCAATATCCACCATTTGCTAGGTATTTGGAAATAGGAAGACCCTTAAAAATGCCTTTTGGAAGACCATTCAAAAATAAAAATTAGCGGGATTGCAAAACGGCTGATTAGCCTCATCACTGCCTTTCCCAAACAAACACATACCTACAAACACATCACGAAAACACGTCTGTCCAATTTTGAACCCCACCTGCATAGACAGGTCTCCGTGATGAGAGCACGGGTACTAGGACTTTTTGCAATAGCCGGAATTGGCTGGTCTATTAGTCACCCATCCTGGCTCACTTTAGATGCCTGTTCAAAATTCAAAACTTTCATGCGTTATCACCCTTTAACAAGCATCGTGACCGAAGGCGTTTTCTTTGCCATGTCAGGGATGGAGGCAGAGAATAATGGAATCCGGAACTGATAATGTATGTTAGCTTTTTTCCTCGGCCAGACATTCGAAAACAGGACTGTGCTCTGACACATTTGGCAGTCGAAATTGGCAACACGTCATCACATACTAGAGCCCGTCTTTGGTCTGATTCCTGCACTCAAAATTCTAAAATCGCTACAGAACTGTGTTTCTTAGGACAAACGCTTTTCCTTGGGTGCGATTTGTGCCTTCCTCCGATTAAGAATTCAGTATATTCCCATTGGTCAGCTGACACCTGTCGAATTGACAAGTGCCAGTACATTGGAGGCCCTGGGAAGAGCAGTTCATAAACTAATCCCATTTAGCGAGATTGGGGTAGCCCCTATGTGCTTTTAGCGCCCGGTTACCTTACAAAATCTATCAAGTCAATTGATGCATATTAATCGAACCTTGTTAAATCAGCTTTTGTTTTACAACCCTGACGACACATTACAAAACATGCCTGTACAACTATACAGTTAATTTTATTACCGAAAAAGAAAAGATTTTAAGATGAACAATTGTGAAATTTTCTGTTGCACAAAAATATAGATTGTGTAACGAGTACCCACAATCTATATACAGAGTAGAAATAAGAAACAAGGTTTACCTCTGTAAAACCCAGTTTTATTATATAAAAGTGGGGTTCAAGGGGTCAAAATTATATAGGCATGTTTTCGTGATGTTATTTTTCTGTGTGTATTTACATGCAATTTATCCCAGAAAAGAATTTTTGAACCAGGGCACATCACTCCCTATAATTTACGTGTGCCCAGCAAAGAATCACATCAGCGTGCGCATCCTAGACTTCTCTTGCTGCTTGAAGAAGTATTAGATCTTTCGCACAACGTAGACTCTGATCAGAAAAAGTACCTAAGGGTTTCAAGAAGTATCCCACAACCGGCATGATTGGTAGTAATTAGCAACAATTGCCAATTAAGCATGTGTGTGAAGTACCCGAAAAAAAAAGATTTTTCACCGAAATCAATATATTTTCGCTAGTCAAAAAAATCAATAATTAAAGGTTTTTTTTTCTTTCTTCTTCTTCTTTTGTAAACA
The DNA here is from genome assembly GCA_963580285.1 of Lucinisca nassula. Lineage (NCBI taxonomy): Eukaryota > Metazoa > Mollusca > Bivalvia > Lucinida > Lucinidae > Lucinisca > Lucinisca nassula. The sequence goes on along the minus strand of OY757016.1, from coordinate 1,933,022 downwards.
ATATGAAGTGTTTGTTAATTGCGCATCAGTCAGAAAAAAAAATCAAAAACAGTAATATATAAATAAGACGAAATAAAAATAAATTTATTTCAGCATTAAATGTCATTAACAAAAATGTTTTCAGCAGCTCACTTTGACATTCGTCTTAAACCAGCTCAAACCCGGAAATTTCCGATTTAATCCGATAATCGCGTAATATGAGAACCGGTAGCTATAAATAGATACAATGAGGAGAGACGGCTAAAAATACTGAAAATGGCAAGAAAACAACCATAAAATGACCAACTTTTTCTTTATTTGATCTTCAATTATTTGATATTGATGGGAAGAAAAATCATTTTTCTTCTAGAATTTAAAGTCACATTTTTAACAACGTATTTTATAATTTAATTATTACAGTATAAAAACAGACACCCTCGTGATTTTTTGCTAATTTTCTATTGAAGTAAACGAGAGGTTCACGAGACGAAGGGTCCTATTTTCATTACAAAATTGACCAGTTTAAAATTTCATTTAAAAAATATAAAGTTATAATCAATATTAAGATAAAAGATTGAATTTTCATAATTTTCAATCACATTTTCGCTATCTAGCCTAGTATTTTTTCAATCATGTCGTAGATTCACATGCCCTATTAATTTCTATACAATTTGTCGCGCGGTTTAAATCAGACACAGGTAATAAGCGGATTACATTTGTCCCACATGTCAGCTCGGCGTAGAAGCATCGTGCAGCCCATCTATTTCTTTAAGCCCAAATGGGCGGGGGCCTGAACAGGACTTTTGTAAAACTGACCTCGCTGATGAGGCTGAAATGGAGTGAATCATTAAACACATGGACTCTGACAGTGAATCTACCGACACTGCCGAAGAATAAAAACTGTTTTTGTAATGCAATTTCGAAATATAAAATTCTGAAATTCAAGTTGATGTGAACCGCTGAAATTTGAAAATAATGAATAACATATTAATATTAAAAACAACAACAAAGGAAATATATAATACAGAAAAAAAAGAAAAAACGTTTAAAAATAATGACACTGTGCGAGTGTCTCTTCCATCCCTCGCCCTCATCACACCGAGGACTTCAACGATTCTGACCTGTAACTGTAACCACTCGGCTATTTGTTATTCAAGAGCATTTTTGCGTACAGTCAACCTACATTCAAAACCATGCCTACCATCAAATTATTACGTAAGGTATTCGTTTTTAAGTTTTTAGTTCTTCTCGTCAATTTGTGTCAAATGTTTATTTTCTATCTTTTATAATTCAAACAATGTAGTCTATTGTTGCGCATGGGAATGAGTTTCAGCTTTTATTTAAGAAGTTTGCATTCACTGATGACATTGTCATCCCTAGATAACGGTATCAGATGGACCGGCCCCTGTGACGTAATGTTCAGTAAACATTCATCGACCTATATATATGTTACGAAAATCACAGAGGTGTCCCATACAAGTAATAACAACAACAACACAAAAGCAAATGCAACTTATACTAACAACTTTATGATGCTTTACTGGCAGGTAAGAGATGGAAGAAACAAAATGATGCATTCCGCTTCCATGAAGTTAACTCAAGATGAGTTCGATCAATACACTGGCGCAATGATAGATCTTCTCGAGGACCCCCTGTATTTGAAGAACATGAAGGACGCGCAAAATGCTACAGAAGCAATACGAGAGGTAAAAACAGTTAGCCCGACCTTCAATATCACTCGATCTACCGGCATTTTCCGTGGAAACAATTCTTATTGCAAGATGAGGGGGACTAAATAGACCATCTTACATGAGTGTTCATGTATTATTGAATTTATTAAACGAGTTGAGGAAAAGGGATAAAATGCGAGGCTTTGCCCTTTTCCTCAACGAGTTAAATAAATTCAATAATACATGAACACGAATGCAAGATTCTATTTATCATATGACATTTAAAACGCATTTTATTCACGTTAATTACAGAAAAATGTCAATATTCCACCATTAGTAAACGCGACGTCATTGACAGTTGAGCATCAGAGTGGCCTGCGTAGGTAGATTTAAAAACAAAATTCTCGTGCGTCGATTCGATGGGACTACTTGCAATTTTTAGACTTCCAGTTGACTAGCTAATTTGACAGCTAATTCCTTAACTGTCGTTTACTTTCGAGCTTTGACAATGATTAATATGATAAGTATAAATATGATTTTATTAGAGTAAATGTCTAAAACCGGATTTTTACATTCAGTGTACGCCCAGCATGGGTTTGAAAATGGCCATTTTTCAACCCTACCAGTACCATCAGGAAAACGAAAAATACACAAATTTCATGTCCCTCGCGATTATTCTCACCTTTATCATCACCTCCGGCATTGATTCATCTATCCACATGAAAATTTGTGCCAAAATCGGTGGATGACCATTTTTTTGTGCCATTTTTTTCTGACAACTTCCGGCTTGAGTCACCATGAAAATGTGTAGAAGACCGTTTCCATCTTTCCAAAATGGGCCCCAAAATGTCAGTTTCAGTTAAATTTGTGAAGAACAACTTACAAAATTCCTCTAATAATTCTTCAGCATGTTGATTTCAAGTCGTGTGATATAATACTATATCTCCTTTAACAACAGAAAGCCATACAAAGTTTATTTGCAATTTACATTACTGGTGACACATCAAATCATCAACAATATATCACTGCACACTAAAAGTGAATGTGTAAACTTTCAGTTTGTTGTGACGAAATCAGTGACGTCAAGATAAAATATGACGAATTGAATCAATGGCCGCAAACTACTGATTTTTTTCAACTGAAAATTGGTCTCTCTCTCTCTCTCTCTCTCTGATCGATGGATTCAATTAAATTCTGGATACTTATGTTTTTATTCTTGTTGAAAAACAACACTCACTCTCTCTCTCTCTCTCTCTCTCTCTCTCTCTCTCTCTCTCTCTCTCTGTTGGATTCTAAGTCTGCATAAATATTACTGTTACTTTTCTGGTTGAGAACAGGCAGTCTAGCCTCTCCCTCTCACTCTGTCTCTGACCGATTGACTGGATCAAAGTCTGCTTATAAATGTTTTTTTTTTCTGACTGAGAACTGACATTCGTCTCATCTCTACCCCCTCCCCACTCTCTCTCTCTCTCTCCCTCTCTCTCTCTCTACATTCGTCTCATCTCTACCCCCTCCCCACTCTCTCTCTCTCTCTCTCTCTCTCTCTCTCTCTCTCTCTCTCTCTCTCTCTCTCTCTCTCTCATATGTAAAGCATAGATGGTGTATGTAAGTTATCGAGACACGCATACGCGAACTGCTAAACTTGAAGCAAAAATAGCTCTCAGTCGACAGCAGATTTCCCAAATAAACCACGCTCGCGACAACTCCCACTCAGCCGAATAACGAACTGATATGTCTTTCTTTCTATTCTCAAAATACTAACTTATTACCTCCTAAGCCCAAGACGTCTTTACGTCATCTTAAACTAGGTATTCAAGAATTTCATAAGATGTTTGTTTTGGCCCCTGCAGACAAGGCCGCTAACAACGTCGTCGTTGTGTGACGGCTCCACTATGTTAACACGCTTAAGCAGGAGCTTGGTGGTACTAAGGCCTATGAACTTCAGCCTTTGGCTGAAGAGAGAGCTATAGTAGATAAACATGTTTGTCTTTCAGCCACCAAGTTTGCTGTGTGTGTTAACGAAGGCCAAGACAAGCTTCCTACGCTATACTGGTTACCAAAACTTCATAAAAAACCTTACAAAGCACGGTTTATTGCAAATTCTAGTTCTTGCACTACCACTGAACTTTCTAAATTATTAACTTCCTGTCTTACTGCTATTAAAACGCATGTAATTAAATATTGTGATACAGTCTTTGAAAGATCAGGAAGAAATCTGTTTTGGTCTATAAAAAATTCGAATGAGGTTTTAAATAAATTGAAATCTAGACACTTTCGTGCTTCTAGTCTGTCTACCTACGATTTTTCCACTCTTTACAATACACTTCCTCATAATCTTATAAAAGAAAAGCTTAATAATTTAATTGAATGGGCTTTTCACAGAGAAGATTCTCTCTATCTTGCATGTAATGTCAGAAATGCATTTTTCACTTCTAAAGAGCATAAGAATTATACACTTTGGTCATGTCAGAAAGTGTGTGATGCCCTCACCTTTCTACTTGACAATATTTATATTAGATTCGGTACTAAGTTATTTAGACAAATAGTGGGTATTCCGATGGGTACTAATTGCGCACCTCTTGTGGCTGATCTGTTCTTGTATTGTTATGAAAGAGACTTCATTTTGTCGCTTTCCATTGATAACCAATCTGAAATTATTGAAGCTTTTAGCTCTACTTCTAGATATTTAGATGATTTATTAAATATTGATAATACCTATTTTGATGGTTTGATCAGTCAGATTTACCCCCTAGAACTTCAGTTAAATAAAGCAAATTCTTCTGATACCGAGGCCCCGTTTTTGGATTTACATCTATCTATTGTAGATGGATTTGTTTCGTGCAAAATTTATGATAAACGCGATGACTTTGATTTTGAGATTGTAAATTTTCCATTTTTGGATGGTGATGTTCCTCGTGCGCCATCCTATGGCGTTTATATTTCGCAATTAATTCGATTTGCTAGAGTGTGTAGTCATGTAACTGACTTCAACACTTGTAATAAATTATTAACGGCTGAACTCCTTAATCAGGGTTATCGGTACCATAAACTACGCAGAGCCCTTTCAATATTTTATAGACGCCATTCTGATTTAATTTCAAAATTCAATATTGGACTTAAATCTCTTCTGCAACAAGGTCTATCGGAACCCGAATTTTATGGTGACTTAGTCTATAAATTCAGAAAAATATATAACCGCAATAACTTCAGCACCCAATTTCGTAAAATCATTCTTCGATATAAAAAGATTGGGTACAACATGGATCTTATACGACAGACTGCATGCATGGTAGTTAACCCAATCACGGTTGGCAACTTTGCTTCCCTCTTTAATTGCACGCCGGTGGGTCAGGCCTCAGATTCTATGACGGCTCCAACGTAAAGGCTTATTGAAAATTAAAGAGATAATGTTGGTTGGTGCCTGATGCTCTGTCTCTGGTCGGGCTCATCGGAGTCTAACTATTGGTTTTCTTTTGCTCCAGCATTTCAGTGGTTTGCTGCTGTCGAGTCCTCACCGTTGTCTCACCTCTGTGGTTCTTTGATTTCTGTGTTCACGGAGATGTTGCACTGATGAGTTAGGAGGCCTTCATGCGGACTGAACAAATTATTTGTCTAAATCGCGACGGAAGTAAGGGCGAGGATTGTGGCCACGTAAAATCGATTTAAGCCCCCCAGTGGAAATCTTCCACTGACCGTTCCAAGGCGGCTCTTCTGTGGCGATTTATTTATGTTGTTGTTTGTTACTTACTGTGTGTATCACTTGTGTCTTTTAATTTTGGATGGCCATATGGCCATTTTGTGGGAAAGTAACTGTCCATATGGCCTTCCTTTGTTTAGGTTTCCATTATGGTCTGGTCGCTTAATGTTTGTATTTCTTTCCCTTTGGTGTCTTTTATGGATGGAGTAGGTTAATTGTATCAATTCCTGATCTTTGTTTTACTTCTACTTTGACATGTATGCAAAAAATCAGCCGAATCTGGAGGTGACCATTTTTTGTGCCATTTTTCCCCAGGCGGGTATCACAATACGGCGACGTCAAGAAATCGGTTGGTGCTGTTAATGAGGCGTCTGCTCCGTCAGTTTAAGATCTCATGTTCTCTGCCTTAATCTAAAGGCTTAAAGGCATTTATTCTGTAACAGTAAAACACACGGTGTGTTCATAATTGTTTTATTGCCCCCTGTGATATACTGACTATAGCAGATCAAAGGTGGCCCTTAATAGGGTGATTAGTAGCTCTTGTTGAATCCCCTGACTGAGGCACTTAAGAGGAAAATCAATAATGTACACCAGTCAACAGTAAGTAATTTATTGATTTTCCCCAAGGAGGCTCCTTACCTGTTGAAGACGGAGCACTTCACTTCAGTCAGCTCTGAGGGCTACATAATATTATGTAATGAAATGATAGTTCGCAATAATCAAGAATAAATGCCTTTAAGAAAAGACGATTCTCATCAACCGTCTTTGTTTTTTCACCATGTCCCATCTTGGACCAGAATATTGAGGGCACAAAGTCGCCGGAAGTCCGAAAGGTTTTCTTCCTATTTTTTTTTTTCTGACAAAATATAGTCCAAAACGGCGGAAGCAGATTGCGAATAGAATCATAGCAACAGCCCTTGGTGACGTCCTACTGTGAGGACGTCGTGCGTGTAACGTAACGGGGCATATCTAACTAATTTGCATATTTAATCCACTAGTGGATTATCGACTTTATTACATGGCGTTATTGCACTCTTAGACGCGACGTCATATGATAAATGATATAACGAAACCACGCCTATACAAATATTTTGTAAATTTTACCACCGAAAAATGAAAATTTTGGGATGAACAATGTCCAATTTGTTTCTTATTTCTGTTTTTGAAGAACATGAAGGACGCACACAATGCTACAAAAGCAATACGAGAGGTAAACACAGTTAACCCGATCTTCAATATCACGACGAAACTCAATCTACCGGCATTTTCCGTGGAAACAATTCTTATTTGAGCTCCGCCAAGCGAATTTGTGTCTTCGAGCATTCCGTCATGACAAATTTTAACTGCGCGATGTCCATCCATTCAGAGGGGCCAGGGATATGGCTCTCGTCTGAAGGTTCCTCTTGATTCACTGCTTGTGTGAGCGAGTAGCGAATGTTCTGGCGAGACTGCGCGGATGCGCAGGCTCGCCTGAACCTTCGCTGCTCGCATAGGCGATAAGTACCAAAGTCGCTTGACGGGGCCCATTTCAAGATGAGGGGGACTAAATGATATTACAAAAACACGCCTATACAAATATTTTGAATATTTTACCACCGAAATTTTCGGATGAATAATGTCCATTTTTTTTTCTTATTTCTGCCCAAAACATAGATTGTGGGCACTCGTTAGAACATACTCGACGAGGCGGTTCTAACGGATACCCCAAATACGAGGCGGCTCTAACGAGTACCCGCAATTTATGTTTTGGAGCAGAAATAAAAAAAAATAATGTATAACCTGCGGGCCCCAGTTTTACAATATAAAAGTGGGGTTCAAGGGGTCAGTTTTTAAAGGCGTGTTTTCGTGGTGATATGAAAGAGTATTGTATCCGATACTTCAAGAAACAAATGCTGTGGGCATTTTTAGACTCGCCTCACTCCGAGGAACTAATGTTGTGGGCATTGTCAGAATGGCCTCACTCGAGACAATTCTAACAAATATCCACAGCATTTGTTTCTTGGAGTAACCCAAAGGAAAAAGCCTTTCATTGCCTTTTATACTACTTTTGATTGTGATTCTTCATAGCGTCAAATTCTTTACAACGGTAAAATGTTTGGGTAACAATTCTGTCGTTATAACTTAGGTCCTATTAAAAAGTTTTGCCACAATACTACACTGAAAGCGTTGATTTCTCATTTGTTATGGCTTATTCGCAAGCGTCTTTGAATTTCTAAGAGATTATTTGAGTCCTCTGTGAGAAGAAATAGGGATGGTTTAGAAAGATATTTGTAACGAAGAGGTGTGTTGCAGTTTTCGTTAGAATCACCTCAATGAGGCGTTATTAATGAGTACTCTCGCTAAAACTTCATTAATTGTTAAAGACGCTTAATGTCTCCTGACATGACGCTGTTAAGAATGTAATCATAGCATCTTTATTTTAGACCATACACAAACAGCTCAGATACCGCAAAATATGTTGTCTTACCAGGGTCTTCGCTTTTTACTCATGTCAACTTCTATAAAAATACAATAAAATCAAGGATAAAAAATACAACACATCCCTAAAAAGGGAAATGGACTTGTCAGGTATATAGACTGAACAGTTCACTTGACTCGCACGAGTTAATTGCAATCCTAATTGTTGTGATAGAGGACATGCACTTTTGAGGATAGACTACGCCATGATTTGTCCATTTTTATGGATTGTTTGAAACGTGTATATTCCTTGTCAATTTAACCATCCAAGTGTTACACACAAGTTTTGGCAGTTGAAAGGGCGATATTTGATATATAATTTAAACTTAAATAGATTTTACGTGGCCACAATTCTCGCCCTTATTTCCGTCGCGAATTAGACAAATTCTTTGTTGAGTCCGCATGAAGGTCTCCTAACTCATCAGTGCAACATCTCCATGAACACAAAAATCAAACAACCACAGAGATGAAATAACGGTGAGGACTCGACAGCAAGAAACAACTGAAGAAACCACTGAAATTCTGAAGCAAAAGAAGACCAACAGTTAGAGTCCGATGGGCCCGACCAGAGACAGAGCATCAGACACCAACCAACATTACATAAAATTAGATACTTTCTAATTCTCAGTAAGCCTTTACACTGGAACCGTCATAGAACCTGAGGCCTGACCCACCGGCGTGCAATTAAAGAGGGAAGCAAAGTTGTCAACCGTGATTTTGCATGCAGTGTGATGTATAACATTTTCATGTTGCACCCTATCCTTTTACCTTCAAGGAATGACGCTCCGCTTATAAAGAGGGGACAGATAACTATAACTACAGGGCTATAACTGAACAACAAGTCTAATGGAGTTTCATTGGTTGAATTAAATATTTTACTTTTTTCTCATATTCACTGGAACTGAGGGCGAGGGTTGAAATTTCATAAACTCCGATGTTGAAGCCCCCAGTAGTTTTACTACTGATCGTTCCAAGGCGGTCGTTCTTTTGTAGTGTCTTGTTTGTTATTTGGCTTTGTGCCGCAACAGAGACTAGCTGGAGCAGGAAATATTGGCCATATATTCTTTACTCTGCTACAGAGACTAGCTAGAGCATGAAATAAATTATTTTGTCATCTAAACAGTCCTCAGGAAAAGGCGAAAAACCGTCGGGGGTCATGTGCAGGCTGGTCTATGCCTTTGTTGTTGGCATAGGCCTTGGCTCATTTATGCCACTTTCTATAGCCTGTATATGAATCTATCCGTTCTAATAAGTACACACAATCTATAAAAACGGAGTTTTCTCTATGTCAGCAAAGTGGAGTTTGGCGGGGTGTCCATTATCTAATTGAGATTGAGCATGGTGGATTTTAATATAATGACCCGTGCATAAAGTTATTTTCTCTGGTATAAACATTCAAGATAATAATGGATGCTTGCAACCTCCTAATACCATGGGCGCCATCAATGAGTATTGCTCCAAGTTGCCTTTGTTCTGCCAGTGCCCAGAATTGAATCTGACACTGTGAGCAAAGTATTATAATGCCTCTTTACTACTCCACCAAAGTACCATAATGCATCTTTACAACTTCACCAATACTTAAATCTTTCTCTGACAAATATATAGGTTCTTTGTGTCTAATATTGAGCCGGCGCATGACACACCCTACAATAAGACCGGAATGACAGCAGATACTCTAATCGACCTGCGCACCAATCCACTATGTCAAGACCTTTTGCTTATGTATCTTTGCATAGGTATTAGCCTTTAGAAGGTACCTGCGATCAGCGAAGGCTCTGATGACATTTTCGCTGGTCGCTCAAGACTTCTTGCAGATTTTGTCATGCGCTTGCTCATTTGTCTCTTGAGGTGTCACTGACGATACAAATTGGGACACAACAATACAACACAAAACTTAAGAGGCCTTCATGGGGACTGAACAAATTATTTGTCTCAATCGCAACAGAAGTAAGGGTGAGGATTGTGGCCACGTAAAATCGATTTAGCCCCCCCCCCCCCCCAATCACAAGTGGAATTCGATTCCGCTGACCGTTCCAAGGCGGTTCTTCTGTCGCGGTTATTTTAGTTATGGTTTGTCTTTGGGTGTTTGTGTCGCTTATATTGTTTTATTTTGGATAGCCTTTTGACCATTTTGTGGGAAAGTAACTGTCCTCTTGGCTTTCTTCTGTTGGTGCTTCCGTTGGGGTCTGTTGCTTCATGTTTGTGTTTCTTTCCCTTTGGTGTCTCTGACGGGAGCTGTGGGTTAATTGTATCGATTCCTGATCATTGTCTCTACTTCTATTTGGCAATGGTGTTTTATTAAAGGAAAAAGCAAAACGAAACAAAACACACTCACACACATACACACAAACATACCCACAAAAGGGACAAATTCAAATGTTCAAGCTTTCCCACTGCCAGCTGGCTGAACATGGAAACATCCATTCCAAGGGCATATGCTTCTTTAATAGTTCTTTGATTCGGGCGTAGCTCTGAATAGTTCAGTTTCGCAAAATAGAAGTGAAGGCAATGATCAAGAATCGATACAATTAACCAACCAATCAGAGACACCAAAATAGAAGTGAAGGCAATGATCAAGAATCGATACAATTAACCAACCAATCAGAGACACCAAAATAGAAGTGAAGGCAATGATCAAGAATCGATACAATTAACCAACCAATCAGAGACACCAAAATAGAAGTGAAGGCAATGATCAAGAATCGATACAATTAACCAACCAATCAGAGACACCAAAATAGAAGTGAAGGCAATGATCAAGAATCGATACAATTAACCAACCAATCAGAGACACCAAAATAGAAGTGAAGGCAATGATCAAAAATCGATACAATTAACCAACCAATCAGAGACACCAAAGAAGAAACGCGAACATGAAATAACTTGTTCTTGATGGAAATAATACTAACGGAAAGCCAAATGGGTAGTTACTTTCCCACAAAATTGCCAATTGACTATCAAAACAAAAAGATATAAGCGATACACACATTTGTAAAAAATACGAATAATAACAGAAAAAAAACCGCGACAGAAACTGACAGTGAAAAGTATCCCCTTGTGGCGGGGGAGAGGGGCTGGGTTCAATCGATTCTAAGCGGCGCAATACTCACTTTTTCTTCTGACGTAGTTTAGACAAATAATTTGTTCAATCAGCATGAAAGCTATCGGAGTATAACTGTTGGTTTTATTTTCCTCCAGCATTTCATGTATTTCATGCTGACGAGTCTTCAACGTTGTTTCATCTTTGTAATTATTTGATTTTTATGTTCTCTGAGTTTTGCGCTGATGAGACTGGAATCCTTCATGCGGACTGCACAAATTATTTGTCCAAACGACGACAGAATTAAAGGCGAGGATTACGGCCGCGTAAAATCGATTAAAGCCCCCGCCCCCAGTTAAATCTGGCCTTTCCCAGGCGGTTCTTCTGTCGCGGCGAAGCTCTACAAGTCCTCACAACACACGCGATCATACGCATCCCGATGGCGTTTGCTGTCGACCGTTCTCGATCATGAAGTGAAACAACGCAGTCATCCATCCAGGTACCGCGATATCCGTTGCTTAAATGCGCGAAAATGGCAACTACCGTACTCGATCGGCATGCTTGTTTAGTGTCATCAACTGCATAATTAATTCGTATATGAAACGTGTAATGGGTTTGAATGTTCCATTTCTGATTAAACAGTTTGTTTCATGTATTGCTATTTGAAAAAAATCCTCTACCTGTTTCAAACATTGACGTCGCACTTTGCGTTGTCTGATTTGGTGTACGATGTTTTTCATGGCCCAAAATGGGGCGCTAGATATGTTTGCGTTGATGATGTCAAAGTATATCAATATAAACATTTTAGGTACAGAGAGCCCCCTTTCATATCTCCAAAACAGCCGAATTCGAAGTTCTAAGAAACAAAACAACAGAAATAGAAGCACAGAGTGAATACCTTAGGCAAGAAATAGACGATCTGAAGAATGAACATGAAATGTTGGAGTCATCACAAGATGAAAAGATGAAAAGTATACGCGGACTAATACAGAAGGAAACTGTTCAAAGGGAGAATGCAATTGCGTTCCTGATCGAACAAATAGATCAGAAAGAAACTCGCATGAAGGAGGTATATCTAGATTTAGAATTTTACAGGATGTTTTTGAAGAAGTAGATCGATGAAGGAAGGGGCGGGGCTTTTTTTTATTTTGATTGCTATAAGCGCAAACCATTAGATATCGTAGGAACATTGTTCATAACATTTGCGTAATACGCACAAGAAAAATTACGCATATGAACTATCAAAAGCACCAATGTCTGAATTTTGAGCATATGTAAGAGAGTAAAAAGCTTAAAAGGTTGCCTTTGGAAACAAAACAAATTAATAAAAAGAAACAATCGTTTGGTGCCTGATGCAATGACTCTGGTATGGCCCACCGGATTTCAACTAAGCGCCCCCCATGCCAATTTGTTTCACTGACCGTTCCAAGGTGGTTCTTCTGTCGTGGTTTAGTTTTGTCGTGGTGTCGCTAATGGGAGCTGTGTGTTAATTGTATCGATTCCTGATCATTGCCTCTACTTCTATTTTGTTATTGTTTGTCGCTTATATATATTTTTTGCTTTGGATAGCCAAATGGCTATTTTGTGGGACTGTGACTGTCCTTTAATGCTTTCCGCTGTTGGTGTTTCCATTCGGGTCTGGCTGTTTCATGTATATGTTTCTTTCCCTTTGTTGTCTCCGAGGGGAGGTGTGGGATAATTGTATCGATTCCTGAACCTTGCTATCACTTCTATTTTCCTTTGCTTCAGCATTTCACTTATTTCATACTTTGGAGTCCGAACCGTTGTTTCATCTCTGCATTCGTTATATTTATGTTCTAAGGGATGCTGGATTGATATCCTTCACGTCGACTTAGGAAATTAATTGTCCGAACTAAGATAGAACCAAGGGCGAGGATTTTGGCCTCGAAATATTGACTAAAGCCCCATCCAAGTGATAGTTTACTTCCCTTCGAGTACATTGCTTCTGTTGTTGTCTATTATTGTCATTGTTTATGTTCTCCTGCTAAGTTGTTCTATTTTGGCGTTTCTTTTCCCTTTAGTGCCATGGATGGGAGTTGTAATGTAATGGCATTGTTTCCTGATTATTGTTTTGACTTCTACTTTTTATATAACATTAGAATGGTTCATTCACGTGGAATGTAATATTGCATTAACCCATTTATTACCAGAAACCCCAAAACGAGTACCCTGGCAAATAGTGCAGGCCCAGATCAGACGCCACAGAACGCCGCGTCTGATCAGGGCCTTCACTCTTTGCTAAAAATTCAGTAATTTTCAAATTAAATTTTGATGAAAACAAAACCTGTCACCACTAAATATTGAAATGGACTCCTGCTATATATAAGGAGGAAGATTCCTTTTGGTACAAAAAGGGTTTACCAGAATATGTACATTTATTTTTATTTGGCTGTTGTAATGTTTAAAAAAGGTTTACTTGTAACTATTGGCAAAAAGTACATTTTATCCTAGCCACAAAGGCGAATTAAATTATGCCTTGTTGTAAAAGCTGCCTATAAATTTCAAATTTTAAAGAATCCGAAACTCCCTTTTATATTCTTATCGCCAGCAAAAGGAAAAATAAATCGTTCACAGTATCCCTATTACTGCTGGGCTAATCAAACGTTTGTCTGATTTAGAATCTTTACTTTGCAAATAGTGTAGGCCCATTCTAAACATCGCGTTCTAGGGCATTTAGTTAGTGTCTACACGTTGCAAATGTACTTACATATGGCGCTGGAAAAATGGTTTAAACCTGAACGTTCTAGCAATACAGAAATGACATCCGTCACTGGTTTATTGACTTAAGAATATTTGTCTATGGTCGCGACATTCGGAGCAAACTGATTTTTTTTTTTTGCTCGAGCATTTCAGTTATTTCATGCTGTCGAGTTCTCACGGTTGTTTCATCTCTGTTATGTAATTGGTTTATTAATATGTTCTCGGAGATGCAGCACTGATGAGTTAGGAAGCTTCATGCGGATTGAACAAATTATTTGTCAAAACCACGACAGAAATAAGCACGAGGTTCGCGGTCGCGTAAAATCGATTTAAGCCCACAGTGAAATACTTTTCACTGGTCTTTCCAACGTGGTTCTTCTGCAATGGCTTATGGTTGCTATAGTTCCTCTTTGAATGTGTTTATCGTTTATATCTGTTTGTTGTTTTTGTTTTTTTTTTGTTTGTTTTGGATAGTCAGTCGGCCATTTTGTTGGAGAGAGAGAATTGTGGTACCTTTGGCTGTTTCCATAAGGGTCTAGTTAGTTCATGTTCGTGTTTCTTTTCCTATGATTTCTCTGATGGGAGGTGTGGGCTTATTGTATCTATTACTGATCATTGCCGTCTTTTCTATTTTATTTTTCTTATGCAAGTTCTAAAACAGCGGGTCTAAATAAGCAAACGAAAGAAAATGCGAGCTATTTTGCAATAAATTAAAGGGTGGAAGAGAGTGATGCGAAATGGCACCGTTTTATGATGCACATGTAGATTCTCTGACGTTAGACGACGAAACGCCATTTACTCGCATCAAAAACATTACAAAAGGACATGTGTTTCAGTCAAAATGTTTAGCAGGAATTCTTCTAACAATGACAAAAGGTAGGGAGAATTTGAAAGAAGCGAAACATTTTTGTCGATTTTCAATGTGTTAGAATCGATAAAAAAGAATCGATAAAAAAACTGTTCTAGCAGTGAATTATTGAATAGTTTGTTGGTCAGCTGTTACTAGATAAATCACTCGCTCCACACACTCGTGATTATATCTGCTTTACAACTGCCACCAGAGTTATTTATAACTTAATGATTCACTGCTAGATCTGATCTGACTGTCTTAATGTTGAGGCAGCGTGTCTACATAGACAATGGGAAGAAACTATTTTATTGCAGGGAGTGATGCAAAAATAGAGGTGACGGCAATGATCGGGAATCGATTTGTTTATTTAACTGAAGTTCTGTAGGGTAAATTTGACTTATCAAACCATCGAAATATGTATTGTCAATATTTAATAAACCATCCAAATATCTAGAAGTCGAGGTGAAGGCTTCAATGATTTCAGTTTGGTTTTCAACGACATCAGAGACACCAAAGGGAAAGAAAAACAAACAAAAACATCTATACCCTAATAGAAACATCAATAGCGGAAAGCCAAAAGGACAGTTACTTTCCAACAAAATGGCCAAACACCGCGACAGAAGAACCGTTTTGGAACTGTCAGTGAAACGAATTCCACTGGGGGATCAAAACATGAACCAATCAGCCACAAAGGGTGTGCAATTCGTACCCATCAGGATACGCATAAGTTGTCTAAATAATTTAGTACCACATTTTGTGTTAATATTTCCAAGTAGGAAGATGAGAGATTTACACACTTCTGATATGACCATAAAGTATAAGTTTATTGCTCTTCAGAAGTGAAAAAGTATTACTTACATTACATGCAAGATAGTTGGAATCTCCTTATGAATTGTCCATTCTATTAAATCATTAAGTTTTTTCTTTCATAAAATTATTAGGAAGTGCACTGTGAATTGTCAAAAATCATAAGTAGACAGACTTGAAGCACGAAAACCTCTGGATTTCAATTTATTTTAAACTTCATTACAATTTTTTATAGCCCAAAACAGATTTCTCCCTGATCTTTCAAAGCCTTTAGCGCAATATTTAATCACATGTTTTGATGGCGGTAAAATATGAAGTCAATAATTTAGAAAGTTCAGTGGTGGTACAAGAGCTTGACTTCGGAATAAATTTAAAAGATAGCCACCAGGAGCTGATACAATCAGATCCCAAATTCTTCCCACAATACCAATAGGGAAAGAAGTCGAAACATGTAATGACGTTAGTAAACAAAACAGCAACAGGTAAACCGAGTCAGCAGCTCTTTCCCAAACAGGTGATTACTCAGAATATCCAAACCTTACTAAAAGGAGCAATATACAAAATGTGGGAAAGAATCAGAATCACCAACATGACAAACATTTAACTGGAAGGACAAACGCAAATAAAAATGAACACCCGAAAAGGGGGAAGAATCAGAATTTTAAGCGTAACAGCATATATGATTAGGGAAAAATCAGAACTAACAACATCAAACATGAAGGAACCACAGCAAATGCACCAACTAGGAACGGTCAGTAAATAAAGACGTCTTAGGTTTAGGAGGTAATAAGTTCGTATTTTGAGAGTGGAAAGAAATGCGTTTGTTCATTAGTTTCAGAATGATAAGTTTTCATTCTTGAAGGGCATTATGCTCAACATACTCTCGTTTACACAATCGATTACCAAATTCATATAAGGCATCTCCATTTGAAATCAGTTTTTGAAGGAAATCCATATTTTGGTCATTTAGAAATTGTATTTGCCATTTGTTTCTGGTACCGTGCGATCTGGATTTACGCTTTTGACAATCCTGAAGTAAGAACATATCAAAATCTGGCATTTTAGGTGAGTTAGGAGGCCTTCATGCGGACTGAACAAATTATATGTCTAATATGTTCTATAAAAGGGTTACCCTTTGGAAGCATGGAATACACCACAGAAGTGAAAAATATTGAGTGTACATGTTTTCTGGGCCAGACTAGCTAGTTTCGGCCAATTAGGCCTCATCAGTGACCCTCAGATATTTTCAAAATTCCACAATGGAATCAATGATCCCAAAGGACAAGAAAGTCGCGACGGAAGTAATGGCGAGGATTGTGGACACATCAAGTCTATTTAAACCCTTTCACTGACTGATCCAAGGCGGTTCTTCTGTCGCGCTTTATTTTTGAAATGGTTTGTCTTTGAGTGTCTTGGGTGTTTGTATCGCTTACATGTATATTATTTTATTTTGGATAGCTAGTTGGCCATTTTGTGGGAAAGTAATTGTCCTTTTGGCTTTCCGCTGTTGATGTTTCCATTAGGGTCTGTTTTTTTCAAGTTTGTGTTTCGTTCCCTTTGGTGACGCTGATGGGAACTATGGGTTAATTGTATCGATTCCTGATCATTGCCTTCACTTCTATTTGGAAATATTACCCTCATGATAAATGTTGTTATAATACAATCCATTTTAATTCATTTTCATGTCGTTTAATAACTTAAAATCTTGCTTTAGAATTCATTAAGTGTTTTTTCCACTTGTTGTATAGAAAATGACCTGTACGTTTAAAATGACGGTACGAGAAAGTGTCAGGTTTCTGTCGTGGTTTATTTTTGTTGTGGTTTGTCTTTTAGTGTGTGTATCGCTTATATCTTTTTTGTTTTGGATAGCGAATTGGCCATGTGTGGGAAAGTAACTGTCCTTTTGGCCGTCCGCTATTGGTGTTTTCATTAGGGTCTGTTTATTTCATGTTTGTATTTCTTTCCCTCGGCGTCTCTGATGGGAGCTGTAGGTCAATTTTATCGAATCCTGTTCATTGCCTTCACTTCTGTTTTTCAGGGTTACACATTCTACGATAATGTTCGTTAAATCGTGTTTTTACCATGGTATAAGTTTGCCCGACGAACTGCATTTTACAATTTGCAGCAGGTCAAGTTATCATACGAGTACATATCAAATATGCAGACCAGCATTTCAGTGGTTTCTTGCTGTCGAGTCCTCACTGTTGTTTCAGCTCTGTGGTTGTTTAATGTTTGTGTTCTCAGGAGATGTTGTACTGATGAGTTAGGAGGCCTTCATGCGGACTGAATAAATTATTTGTCTAAATCGCGACGGAAGTAAGGGCAAGAATTGCGGCTGCGTAAAATCGATTTGAACCCCTCTCTCCCCACAGTGGAATTCGTTTCACTGACCGGACCAAGGCGGTTCGTCTTTCGCGGTTTATTTTTGTTGTGTTTTGTCTTTGAGTGTGTACATCACTTGTATTTTTTTTATTTTGGATAGCCGGTTAACCATTTTGTGGGAAAGTAACTGTCCTTTTAGCTTGACGCTATTGAAGTTTCTATTAGGGTGTAATTATTTCATGTGGCTGTTCCTTTCCCTTCGGTGTCTCTGATGGGAGCTGTGGGTTAATTGTATCGAGTCCTGATCATTGCCTTCACTTCTATTTTACACGTCAAATCGGAAAGGTTAGCAAGACGTGTACAGATGAATAAATGGTAAACGCAGTGCCATAAATTCGAATAGCGTCTGCACCTCTAAGCATTGCACTTAGGAATACTAGGATACATTCCACTTCTTTTGAACGTATTGGTATGTTTTCGAACGATAGGCGAATTGATGGGACATAGTCTTACTCTAAGATTATTTGTAAACAAATTAGTATTGCCTGCTCTACTGAAATTAACGGAAGCGGCAGAAAACAAATTTATATGTCTGTCAAATACCGATGAAAACGTTGCTCTAAAGTAATTAATAGAATGGGGAATCCATACAGAAGAAGCAGAATGTAACCTAAGGGGAGATATTGTAAGTTTAAATTTATTTGTGATACTAAGCCGCCTTTTATGTCGTGATTTGATCTAGTTAACAACTGACCTCCAAACTGTGATTTAGCACTCAATACTTCATTCCTAGAGCTAATCTTTTTCTTAATCATATGTTAAAATAAAAGACTGGAGCTGCGACAAGTGCAAATGTGCTGTCGGACAGCAAAGACTCAATATGCCTCCGCATTTGCGTAGTCTTATCAGAATGCCTTTGCTGTGCGCAATAACATAAGTATCTCGGGTCGGAGCGGAAATACTGTTTCTTACCAATGAGAGACCCACGTCTCCCTGCCCTACATCATAGTGTAGATTATATTTTCTTGTCCTTTGGGATCATTGATTCCATTGTGGAATTTTGAAAATATCTGAGGGTAACTGATGAGGCCAAATTGGCCGAAACTTGCTAGTCTGGCCCAGAAAACATGTACATTCCATATTTTTGGTTCTGTGGTGTATTCCTTGCTTCCAAAGGATAACCCTTTTATAGAACATATTAAACTTCACTACAGCTGGTGTGTGGGAATGTGTGGCGGCGGTTAAACGTCTCCCTGCCCTACATCATAGTGTAGATTATATTTTCTTGTCCTTTGGGATCATTGATTCCATTGTGGAATTTTGAAAATATCTGAGGGTAACTGATGAGGCCAAATTGGCCGAAACTAGCTAGTCTGGCCCAGAAAACATGTACACTCCATATTTTTGGTTCTGTAGTGTATTCCTTGCTTCCAAAGGATAACCTTTTTATAGAACATATTTGTTCTAATTGTATTTTGTCCTACCCATGAGCTGAAACAGGTAAAACGCAACATTTTACCGAGTCTCCGAATGTTTCGTTCCAGCATTTCAGTTAATTCATTCCGTCGAGTCCTCATCATTGTTTCATCTCTGTATTCGTATGATTTAGAGTTTTATTTTCTCGAAGATGTTGCCCTGATAAAGTATAACCATCACAAATTATTTGGGCCCCGTCAAGCGATTTTGGTACTTATCGCCTATGCGAGCAGCGAGATTCAGGCGAGCCTGCGCATGAGTCTAATTCCACTCTCCTTGTATAGCAGGAGTCTAATTCGACTATCTAAAGCATGAGTCTAAATTGACTATGTATAGCATAAGTCTAATTTGACTCTTTATGTATAGCTTGAATCTAATTCAATTCTCCATGTATAGCAGGATTCTAACTCGACTATGCATAGCATGAGTCTAATTAGAGTATGTATAACATGAGCCTAATTCGACTCACCATGTAATGCACGAGATTATTTCGATTTACATCTATCTATTGTAGATGGATTTGTTTCGTGCAAAATTTATGATAAACGCGATGACTTTGATTTTGAGATTGTAAATTTTCTTTTTGGATGGTGATGTTCCTCGTGCGCCATCCTATGGCGTTTATATTTCGCAATTAATTCGATTTGCTAGAGTGTGTAGTCATGTAACTGACTTCAACACTCGTAATAAATTATTAACGGCTAAACTCCTTAATCAGGGTTATCGGTACCATAAACTACGCAAAGCCTTTTCAAAATTTTATAGACGCCATTCTGATTTAATTTCAAAATTCAATATTGGACTTAAATCTCTTCTGCAACAAGGTCTATCGGAACCCGAATTTTATGGTGACTTAGTATATAAATTCAGAAAAATATATAACCGCAATGACTTCAGCACCCAATTTCGTAAAATCATTCTTCGATATAAAAAGATTGGGTACAACATGGATATTATACGACAGACTGCATGCATGGTAGTTAACCCAATCACGGTTGGCAACTTTGCTTCCCTCTTTAATTGCACGCCGGTGGGTCAGGCCTCAGATTCTATGACGGCTTCAACGTAAAGGCTTATAGAAAATTAGAGAGATAATGTTGGTTGGTGCCTGATGCTCTGTCTCTGGTCGGGCTCATCGGAGTCTAACTTTTGGTTTTCTTTTGCTCCAGCATTTCAGTGGTTTCTTGCTGTAGAGTCCTCACCGTTGTCTCACCTCTGTGGTTCTTTGATTTTTGTGTTCACGGAGATGTTGCACTGATGAGTTAGGAGGCCTGCATGCGGACTGAACAAATTATTTGTCTAAATCGCGACGGAAGTAAGGGCGAGGATTGTGGCCACGTAAAATCGATTTGAGCCCCCCAGTGGAAATCTTCCACTGACCGTTCCAAGGCGGCTCTTCTGTGGCGATTTATTTATGTTGTTGTTTGTTACTTACTGTGTGTAACACTTGTGTCTTTTGGATGGCCATATGGCCATTTTGTGGGAAAGTAACTGTCCTTATGGCCTTCCTTTGTTAAGTTTCCATTATGGTCTGGTCGCTTAATGTTTGTATTTCTTTCCCTTTGGTGTCTTTTATGGGTGTGTCTTTTTTTTAGTTTTACGTCCCACCAACAGCTAAGGTCATACGGAGACGGGACCTCCGTTTAAAGACTCATCCGAAAGTCTGGAGAAGCCCGGGATAGATCCTGCGACCCCTGGTTTACAAGGCGAGTAGCGTAACCACTACACCACGGAGGCTTCTGTCTTTTATGGGTGGAGTAAGTTAATTGTATCAATTCCTGATCTTTGTTTTACTTCTTCTATGTAGCCTGGAAACCCATAACTTCGTTCACCTTAGGTTGAGCAATCCGTGTACTCGTGTGGGGTCGGTTTCAGCTCTGCGTTGAATCATCAGGAAGCCAATCTATTTCTTCAAGGCCCGATGGGCGGGGGCGGACTCTCTATGTATAGCATGAGTCTATACGACTCTCTATATACAGCATTAGTCTAATTTGATTCCCTAATTGGTCTTTGCATAGCATGAGTCTAATTCGACTCTCTATGCATAGCATGAGTCTAATTCGACTATGTATAGCATGAGTCTAGTTCGACTCTCTTTGTATGAGTCTATTTCGACTCTATATATAGCACGAGTCTAATTCGACTCTCTCTCTATATACCATGGGTCTAATTCGTCTCTCTTTGTATATCACGACTCTAATTCGACGTTCTGGCGCCTAATCTGGACCCGCACTGTTTGCCAGGTTGCACTGAGCAGAAACTTTATATATATCTGCCCTACTATATGGGCCCCGTCAAGCGATTTTGGTAATTATCGCCTATGCGAGCAGCGAAGGTTGAGGCGAGCCTGCGCCTCCGCGCAGTCTCGCCAGAACCTTCGCTGCTCGCTCATACAAGCAGTGAATCAAGAGGAACCTTCAGACAGAAAGCCATATCCCTGGCCCCTCTGAATGGCTGGGCATGCGCAGTTAAAATTTGACATGACGGAATACTCGAAGATACAAATTCGCTTGGCGGGGCCCATTAGTCTAAACTACGACAGAACCAGGGGCGAGGATTGTGCCACTTACATTCGATCAAAGTCCTCCACCTCCATCCCTTAAGTTAAACAAACATCTACTGGCCGTTCCAAGTTGTGGTTTATTATTGTTTAAATTTCTTTTTATTTTGTGAGCCCCGCCAAGCGAATTTGTGTCTTCGAGCTTTCGGCATGACAAATTTTAACTGCGCACGCCCGGCCATTCAGAGGGGCTAGGGATATGGCTTTCTGTCTGAAGGTTCATCTTTATTCACTGCTCGCCTGAACCTTCGCTGCTCGCATAGGCGATAAGTACCAAATCACTTGACGGGGTCCATGTATAGCCGTTTTGACCATTTTATATTAAAGTAACTGTCCTTTTGGCTTTCCGCTTGTGACGTTTTCGTTATGGCGAAGTTGTTTAGGTTTGTGTTTCTTTCCCTTTAGTGTCAGGATGGGCAATGTGAGGTAATTGTACGATTCCTGGTCATTGTCTTTACTTCTAATTTACCCCAGCATGCAGTTTGACTGATTTCACTTCATTGTGTAAATCGAGAATCTTACACTTTTGAAACGAACCGTTTGGCGAGTTTAATAAATTTCATATAAAATGACAATGAGTGTACGACTCTGTTTATCATATAACGATTAAATTAGTTCAAAGAAAACTTACGGGTTTTAAATATCTCCCCCAACTAGGCCTATCGGAGGCAGAATTTTTAAGGTAACTAAGAATATATAGATTAAGAAAACTGTATGTTTGCAATGACTTCAGTACCAATTTCGTAAAATAATTATTCGATATTAAAAGATTGGGAACAACCTAAATGTTATATGACAAACTACATGCGGGTTAGTTTTTTCGATCACGGTTGATAACTTTGCTTCCCTCTTTAATTGCATGCCGGCGCGTCAAGCCTCAGATAGTATTACGGTTCCGGTTTGAAGGCTGTCTATTGTCTTTTTTTATTTTTGTTATGGTTTGTCTTTGAGTGTGTGTAACGATAATACTTTTTATTTTGGATAGCGAGTAAGCCATTTTATGGGAAAGTAACTGTCCTTTGAGCTTTCCGCCATTGATGTTTCTACTGGGGTCTAGTTATTTCATGTTTGTATTTCTTTCCCTTTGACCAATGTCTCTGATGGGAGATGTGGGTTAATTATATCGATTCCTGATCATTGCCTTCACTATTTTACTTAAAATGTAATTTTATGTAATGTTGGTCGGCACCTGATGCTCTTGGTCTGGTCAGGTCGCCGTTGTTTCATCTCTGTAATAGTTTGATTTTTGAGTTCTCGAAGATGGAGCAATGATGAATTAGGAAGCTTTAATGCGGACTTAACAATTTTTTTGTTTCAACCGCAACAGAAGTACGTGCGGGGATTGCGACCGCGTAAACTCGATTTAAGACCAATGTGAAATAAGTTTCACTGACCGTTACAAGGCGGTTCCTCTGTCGTGGTCGGTTAATTGTTTTGTTACAGTTCGTCTTTGAATGTGTAAATCGCTTATATCTTTATGGTTTTGGATAGCCAGTTGGACATTTTGTGGGATAGTTATTGTCCGCTAGTGATGTTTCCATTAGGGTCTAGTTATTTCATGTGCGTGTTTCTTTCCCTTTGATGTCTCTGGTGGGAGTTGGGGGTAATTATATCTATTCCTTATCATTGCCTTCACTTCTATTTTGTATGTTAAGGACGGCGTCATAACGCTGCGCACCAGTAACCATATCGTCCATTCTAAGTACATTTACAGAGAACCCCTATAATGTACTACCGGGAAGCAATGTCGTTCATAATGTTATGAAAACATTGACTCATACGACGTCAGTGACGCCGATATAAACAATGGTTCTCTTCATTGGTGACGGTATCGCGCCATCGACGCTGTTTCGCTGCCAATTGTAAAGCACGTGTGCAATAGTTTTCTTCTTGAAGTTTAGCCTTTAAACCAGAAATTGTCAATGGGAAATAATGTAAATGTTCTGCGCCAAGTAAGAATCGGTACAATTCTAGAATTGTCCTGCGCAAAGTAAGAATTCTCACTTTGTTGCGCAAAGTGAGAATTCCTACCTTGCACAATACAATTCCGGAATTGTCTCGGCGCAAAGTGGGAATCGGGACAAAGCGAGAATTCCTACCTTGCGCAATTACAGTATCGGAGTTGCCTCTGCGCAAAGTGGGAATCGGGACAAAGTGAGAATAGTAAAATATTATTACGGGACTTTATCACATTCATATGGAAACTGATCCCTGGTGGTTAAAAATCACTCTATAAAATGTAGTCAAAACTTCGCTTCTATCTCATATTTTAATTTTCTTAAAAGAATACGAGCGGCATCACACATAAGAGGTCCTTAGAGCATTCGCTGTAGGCATTAGGAATATATGGGACTAGAGGAAGGTTCAGACAATGAATCAAATATCTGGCCTCAGTGAGACTTTGCGCATGTGCATTTATGTGATCAATTTTACGGATATACGCAAAGTACCTTTTATGCGTGACGCCGCTGATATCATAGGCAGATGCTCATTAGTCCAGTGTTGGTTATGATTTCTTGATGGCTGGGTACACTTGAATTTGTTTTGATATGCAATTTATTTTTGCCGATATCATTATTATTTTTTATTTTACTGCTGTTGCTTATGAAATGTTCCAACTTCATCAGTAACATCAGTTTTTTTTACTTACGACAGCAAGATATCGGTAAAGCAAACACATTTCAGTCAAGTTGAAAGTAGTTGTTGCGGCGATGGGTTGTATAAAAAACAGACATGCTCAATTTACTTTTATTATGGTGTTAAAACAAAACTGTAAGCACATGATGAACGAACATATGAAAGCACATGCATATGAAATTAAAATGTACATTATATATTAGCGAGTCTCCGCTGTTCTTGTGGATGACATCAGACTCAGAAATGAACCACAAAATACATCTTATAAATAGTAATGATTCTAAAACCTGGGACAACCAAGTACGTGAGCAAACAGTGTACACTCAGATGAGCATGCATTCTGATCAGGGTGTACAGTGTTGACCATACAGCCTGCCCTATGACCTTTATGCGCGAAACATTAATGAGTGGAAAAGGAAAGGAAAAGATCAAGGTTCCCCGCATTGTAGGCACATTACCGTACACTGTGAAAATGATCAGTACCCCGAGGTTTTTTTTTAAGTTTTTCCAAAATTACAAGACATAACTTGAAGATTAGATTTGATTTCGTACTTCATATTTTATTCAGTGTATACCTAAAATGTTGCTAAAACATGAAATAAGAAAACTTCAGAAGAGGTTATTGTGTGTGAAGGAAGTACACTGAACTGATATTGTTTCAAAGCTTATCATTGGTAGATAAAATGAGTAAGGCAGAGATAATAACCAATTGAAATCGTTAAGACGATGATGGTCCTCTTTTCATACTTGAAATTAATCACACGTGTTGATTATGTTTTTTTTTGACTTACCGATTTGAAAAAAAGTGAAACTAGCAAATGCATTGTGTACATGTAATATATAAAACATTCAGCTCCTACAGTCGCAAATAATTTTCTACTCACAAAACCATCAAAGTAATGTAACCCAGACTATACAGATGATAAATACTATTCCCACAGACGAAAATTCGATTCTCACTTTGTCCCAAATATTCCCACTTTGTCCATATGGACGAAACATTCGATTCTCACTTTGTCCAAAAGATTCCCACTATGCGCAGAGACATTTACCTGTTTCATATAACATTCGAATCCCTTGCGCAATTCTAGAATTGTACCGGTACAATTCTAGAATTGCGCATTAAAGTAGGAATTCCTACTTTGCGCAAGACAATTCTAGAATAGTACCGATTCTTACTTTGCGCTGAACATAAATATAAGTAATAAAGGTAATTTATTGAACGTTCATCGAATTATGAACAACATCGGGCCACGAACAAAGTTACATTGAACCGCTTTGGGACCCGATGTTTTCCATACTTCGATGACCGTTAAACAAATTACGTTGTTTTTTTTTTGTTGTTGTTTTTTTTGGTTTCAGTTTTTTGGTTACGGCCCTTCCAAGATTATTTCACTCATATCGTACCAAACGCTTATCAGAGGTGGGCGAAAACCTGAGTACCCGAAAGAAAAAAAACACACCTGACCTCCCATTGCAAAACTTGCCGTTTCACATGTGATCCGAGCTAGGCTCGAACCCATAGCGGTGAAAGACCTATTGATTAAGAGTCAGCCATCCTATCCACTAGGCCTCGTAGGAACGTACATTCATTTTTTAATTCGTGGTGATTCTTTTAACAAAAATATAGATTCTGGTGCCTGTGAGAAAGCCTTGCTTAGTAAGAAGTTCAAGTTAGTAGACAACTCATATTAATTGCTTTAGAAAAAAACAAAGTAAAACAGCAGTTAGATTAATGTAGACTCTGTTATCTGTAGATTGTTTTCTGTTCTTGTAAAGTTCGTGGATTTGATCTGTTTTATCATTCGATAAACACAATACCGGGTATCAGTTTCTATGAATACCATGAATAGATTGAAAGAGAATGCTGAATGATCCGAGTTACTTTATTTGTTTGTTAGAGGCTTAACGTACCCGTCAACATTGTATTGGAGACATTGCTTCCAATTTCTGGGACTTTTACCCGACATTGAGAGGAAATTACATCTCAAGTTCTGCCGCCCAATGAAACCAATAGGCCAGACTGCGGACTCTTTGATGACGGTCCAACCTTAAATCCTTTGAATTCGGGAAGGTTGGAACCGGATATGTCCTGAGTTTGACACTATGTGATTTAACTGGTGGTTTTCTTCTGCGCTGACGTCGGATTGTTGTTGTATCCTCAATCCTGATTCATGATTATATTACTCTATACATAACCATTTTATCATGTATTTTATCATGACTCAGTGTTGAAATAGAAAGCCTCCATGCGGATCAATTTGATATTGTTATTTTGTTTGATACTATACTGGAACTGAGGGCAAAGGTTTAAATTTCATAAATTCTGGAGTTGAAGCCCTGCCCCACCCCCGCCCAATAGTTTTGCTACTGACCGTCTCAAAGGGGTCGTTCTTTTGCGTTCTTAGATTGTGGCCTTTCCTGAGTGTCCTCTTCTTTCTATTTTATATGCATGGACGGTCCGACTCGCACCACTTTGCCTGCACAGGCTTAGAACCTCTAAGCGGTTTATCAGAACACATATGTGGTCAGATTCAGCTCTGCGTGGAAGCATCATGGATCCCAATCTATTTCTTCAAGTCCCTCCGGGCGGGGCCGAACCGAGTTATCGCTGGATGTGCACGCAATATCATTTTCATATAATGGAGTTAATTTAATGTATTAGTAATCTTTCATAAACGGCTAGCAATTGCAAGCTCTCCAGTGTCCTGCACAGGGTACATAAATGAATAAATAAGTAAATAAATAAATACAATTGCATTTTGTTTTTGCAATTAAAACTGGATAATTGTATCATTCATCCAGCATCCATCGAAAAATAATGACGTTTTCAATGAAGGCATTTGATTGGTAACCAGTGCCGTTGCCGGTCAACGCGCGATGAGTTTGGCGACGACGTCATTTGCGTATTCTTGACCTTAACCATTAAAACCAGCGACCTTATATGATAAATTAGTTACAAGCGCATACGATTGGTCATTGTTCATTTTCGTTTCATTTTAAGCTAACTACGGATCTGCAAAATGTGAAGGGTTTAATGATGAAGGATAAAGATCTTTATAGAAAATTGGACACTCGTGTGAAAAACGTAGAGACCACTCTTCAGAAAACCAATGCAGAGTTCAAAGACATTCAGCGAAGTCATAACGCACTGATGCAACAAGTAGCTCAAATCCGAAGTGACCCAGGTAATTGGAGCTTGAACACTGACACTGAAACAAAAGAACTGAAAGTCAAAAACGCAAAACTAGAAGAAAAAATAAAACAAATGAGTGAGCAAGTCGAAGATCATGATGATATCAAGCGTAAAAACGCAGAACTAGAAAGCAAGGTGTCCGAATTAAAAAAGTCCCTCGAGAAATTCAACGAACATCAGAAACAGAATGAAACCTTTCATAAATCGGAAACTACTGAAGGTCCAAACAAGCAATTAGAAAGTCAAGTGAATAGTTTACGACAGAAGCTTGAACAGAGTAAGAAAAAACAAACTGAAGATAAAGAAGAATATGAAGTCAAAATCGCAACGCTTGAGAATCAGAATGACAGACTTACACAGGATATAAAAAAGCATGAAAATGAATCAGTCGCAGAAGAAATAAAAGAGCTAAGAGATTACAGTTTCAGTCTCGAAACTGATTTTGACAGGAGTCGTCTTGAACTAGAGAAAACCAGCAGTTATTTGAAAACAATCGAGGAAAAATATCAACTAGAAAGGGATAGCAACAAAAGACTCAAATCTGATATCAGTAATGCGCAACGCCTTTATGAGAATGAACGTATGAAATTCGAAACACAAATAAAAGAAATCACGGAAGCAAAAGAGCAATCTGAGCGACTCACAACGGCGAAAGATGCGATCATCATAAACCTGGAAGAAGAAAAAATAAAAACTGAAGACGAATTAAAAACAACAATCATAGATCTTTTGGGTAAAAATGCCTATCAGGTAAGACTCTATAATTTAATAATAATAATAATAATAATAATAATAATAATAATAATAATAATAATAATAAACATCAACCGTGGTGAAATTTATATTTACACGATGTATACCCCATATAGCAAAGAACACCGGAAACACGCCACATTGATGTCGAGGGAAGGGGCAATAGAAATGACCATCGCCAATCGTGCATAATCCGGCCTTTCACACGTCCTTTCTTGTCAAATCTTGTGACTGCAACTCAGCCTTCACTATTTTATTTCAATATTTCATTATTGTTTTATTTTATAATATTTAGATTGCGCTAGTGAAACCCTTCCTGATAACGCCAGCAAATTGAAATCCTTTTGCTCTGGGGTGGTCCACATTCTTTTGCCGACAGTGATAACCCATTAACATATGTTTACACCCATGAAAATGATAATCATAAATGATACTGATAGGTTGCTGAAAACCCAAGGATTTCAACTCGGAGCAGGATCGCCGGAGGGTCAGGCCTCAGTCTCTATGATGGACCCGACCTAAGACTTTCTGAATAGGTCAATTGGTGTTGGGTGCTCTGTCTCTGCTTTGACTTGCTTCAGCATTTCAGTTATTTAACACTGTTGATTTCTCATCGTTCATTCCTGATGTTGTTTGATTTTTATGAAGCTCTGGTGAGTTAGAAATCCTTCTCGCAGACTTAAGAAATGACATGTGAAAAGGGCCAGGATGAGTAACCAGGTGGTTTTTGTTATGAAACACTGCACTGAAAAATTGCGGCACATGGTGAGAGTTTCACTCTCATCGGAGGTAAACAGTATTTTGATCAGTTATATCCAGAGAGTAATACACCATTTTCCAGCCCACATTTTCCAGAACTAGTGTAACTAGGATATCGTCATAAAATTCGTACTGTGGGTGAACACTCGGTCCCGAAACTCGAAGCGGCGAAGGTCATAAAAGAAGTGAAGGCAATGATCAGGTACAATCGATACAATTTACCCACAGCTCCCATCAGAGACACCAAACGGAAAGAAACACAAGCATGAAACAACAGACCCTGCAACACTAATAGCGGAAAGCCAAAAGGACAGTTACTTCCCCACAATATCCAAAACAAAACAATGTAAGTGAAAAAAAAACAACACTAAAGACAAACCATAACAAAAATAAACCGCGACATAAGAACCCCCAGTGGAAATCGTTTCACTGACCGTTCCAAGGCGGTTCTAATGTCGTGGTCTATTTTTTGTTATGACTTGTCTTTTAGTGTGTGTATCCTTTATATTATTTTGCTTTGGATAGCCGATCGGCCATTTTGAGGGAAAGTAACTGTCGCTTTGGCTTTCCGCTAGTGATGTTTCCAATAGGGTCTAGTTGTTTCGTGTTTGTGTTTCTTTCCCGTGGTGTCTCTGATGGGAGCGTTGGGTTAATTGGATCGATTCCTGATCATTGCCTTCACTTCTATTACAGAATAGATGCACAAACGGTCGACGATCGCGGCTGATTCATATACATGGAATCTTGCAAACAAAGCGAGTAATAATGGCAACTGAAATACTCGGTTTTACCATGACAGAAGTTGAATCTAATATCACTAACATTAATAAAAAATATGGTAATTTAGTTTTTAATATGTGTTGTATATTAATCATAGGGTCTTAATTGTTTTCTTTTTGTTTGACGATCCAAGTACAGCAAAGACAATTATGGATAAATACACATAAGAAATGAGAACCCGACAATCGGGGCTTTTAGAAACAGGTAGGACTGCATGGTGCTGACAGAACGGAATCCACCAGGCTATGAGTACTGGTAAATCGCTTAGAAGGTCTAAACCTGTCCAGACAAAGTGGTGCGGATTGGACCGCTCCTAAAACTCTAGTGATTTCTAAAGTGGTAGGGCTTTAGATGTCATTTCATCGCAATGTTTGGGTAAACGTTCCACAAAATCGGAAGCAATGTCTACAAAATGATTTAAATAGTGTTTACGAGAATTCATAACGTCAACATAAACAAACAAGATGTGTTTGTGAAACACTGATGCCCCAAGACAGCGCATATTAAATATGAAAGCAGTATCACTAAGCAATTGAAAGGTATGGCCAATGTTCAAGTCTTAGAAAGTTAGTCAAGGTCATAAGGTGAAAAATTATGGAATCGTTTGAAAGGTCTTGTGACACAGAATGCACATGTGAAATATGGAAGCAATAGCACTTACCAATCGAAAGTTATGGCCAATGTTAAAGTTTTTAAAAAGTTGTCAAAGGTCAAGGTCACGAGGTCAAAAATTATGGAAGCACTGGAAAGGTCTTGTGATAAAGAATGCATATGTGAAATCTGATAGCCCTATCATATAACAATCGAAAGTTATAGACTATGTTAAAGTTTTTAAAAAGTAGGTCTAACGTCAAGGTCATGAGGTCAAAAATTATGGTACCACTAGAAAAGTCTTGTGACAAGAAATGCACATGTGAAATATGGAAGCCCTACCGCTTACCAATCGAAAGTTATGGCCAATGTTATATTTTTAAAAATTAGGTCAAATGTCAAGGTCATGAGGTCGAAAATAATGGTACCGCTAGAAAGGTTTTGGGACAAGGAATGCACATGTGAAATATAAAAAGCTCTATCTATTACCAATCGAAAGTTATGGCCAATGTTAAAGTTCCTAAAGATTTTGAAAAAAGTAGGTCAAAGGTCAAGGTCACAAGATCAAAACATTATGGCACCACTGAAAAGGTCTTGTGATACGGTATACACATGTGAAATATGAAAGTTCTATCCATTACCATTGAAAAGTTATGCCCAATGTTAAGGCATTTGTAGACAGACAAACGGACAAACGGACAGACAAACAGACAGACAGACCAAAAACTATATGCCCCCGAATCTCTTAGATTCCGGGGGCATAAAAATACGCGAAGAATTAAAAATTGTCAAGTGTTCAATTTTTCTTGGACAGAGTAGCTCATCTCGGCAAACTGAGCGCCATCAGTAACCCGCCTATATATTAAAAAATAGAAATGAATGCAATGATCAGGAATCGATACAATGAACCCACAGCTCCCATCAGAGACACCAAAGGGACAGAAACACAAACATGAAACAACGGACCCTAATGGAAACATCAATAGCAGACAGCCAAAATGACAGTTACTTTCCCACAAAGTGTCCAATAGGCTATCTAAACAAAATAATATAAGCGATGCAAACACTCAAAGGCAAGCCATAACGAAAATAAACCGCGACCGCACAACCGCATTTGAACGGTCAGTGAAACGAATTCCACTGGGGATGGGTTTAAATAGATTTTACGTGGCCACATTCCTCGCCCTTACTTCCGTCACGATTTAGACAAATAATTTATTCAGTCCGCACGAAGGCTGCTTTAAACTTATTCTTCAGAACTTATTTATATTCTCAAGCTCAAAAATTGCATCATCGGTACTAGCTGTACCTCAGTACATATTTGGGCAAAACAGTGTAACTTATATTTCATACTATGCACTTACTTGTGACGCAAAAGGTTTGCCTTGCTGTAAAACGGAAACAGCGGAAAGGGGCCCTGTTACTGTGAATTCTTTTATGGTCATTTAAACCAGACCTGCTCCGGTAGAGCTCCAATACCGACTGATTTTCCGACTGAATTCGACCATCTGAAACAACCGACATAGCTTGAAATACACTCTAAAACACAAAAGAACTCGCAAAAGACATGACTATTGCAGGCAGGATTTCACTGAGTGTGCTCATTGGAAGTGCTTAAATATGTAACAGTGAAAAATAAGGCATGTGATATGTTGTAAAATTTAATGAATGAAATTCATATGCATAAGGTTTATATTTACAAATGATAGATTGACTTATTTGAATGGGACATCCTTTTGTAAGTGCAATAATTTTTGTTTGAGATGTACAAACGTTTTCTTTTAATTGCTGAAAAGTATTTATTACTTCAGAACTTATTTAAATACTCAAGCGTGTCTTTGATGAGTGGAGTAAGTTCATTGTATCGATTCCTGATCTTTGTTTTACTTCTACTTTAAATTGCACAAAAAACAGTTATTAATAATAGTTTCAATTTACGTTTAGATTTAAATGATATAAAGTGATTTTTAATGCATTGACATTTGTTATGATGTATTTTCGCTTCAATTGCTCCACATGTTTAATGTTTGTAAATAGTGTATTCAGATGATGTAAACGCTTGTAAAAACATACATTTAATTTTGTCAAAACGCTTTCATATTCAAAAAGGTCATTTACCTGCATAATCATGCCGAAAAATTAATTACGTCATAGTAAGTCAATATGTTACGAAGATTTGATTGGTTTATTTGTGCAATAGAAAATAGCCGTAGTCAAGTAAGATTAACAACGTGTTAGTGCAAATAAAAAAACAAAAAATGTAAACGTGTTTTGCGAGACAAAACTACTGGAAACTATTATTTAGTTTTCAGTACGGTAATTGTTTCAACAATCTTTTCGCCATCTCGGCAGTATTCACAAGTTATTACGAGCGGAAAAACATGATTACGGGTATTTTCAAGTACTTCATCGAATTACACTATCTGTGTGTAGTTAAACGTGTACACATGCCGACATTGGGATTACACGGTCGAAGAGTCGGATTTCACTGTTTGTGCTCTGACAGTCAATCGGTTTTCTGTCAGAAATTGAATAGATTTACTAAAATTCACCTGGTATTCCTATTTAAAAAAACGACTCTTCCAATTTATCAGATACTTAATACCATTATCAGCTTTGCAGATAGCTATCATTTTCAGCCACATGTGATTTCCAGCAGTGTGGCATATTTGACCGTTGAGATTCAGATCAGCCTCCAAACGCAAACAGAAATAAACGCTATATTGGTGGCATGCGGCGGTGGGATGGAACCTGTGTAATATATTGCAAAATTTAATGAATGAAATTCCTATGCATACACAAATAATGAATATCATTGGGGGCGTCTTTTAGTCCTAGGGTAGGCGTCTCTTGCCTGATGCCTCCAGTTGACCTGTCGTATGAGCTTCTTCGGTCGGTAGTGCTCGGATGGGGATGTGCTCCGTTCGCCGGGTCTTGTCCATCATCCATTTCTGTTTCAGAGCTACGGGCTGAGATATACTGATGAAGATTAAATATCAGAAAGCCCTCTGTGTCACTAAATTTGGTATAGTTACGCTATAAATGAGTAGGAAATCCTTATGTAGCTGCAATAAAGTTTTGTTTTAGATGTGCGAACTGTTTATATTAACTGCTATAGAATTATTTAAATTGCTTTGCTTACCTGATTGCGGCTATTTGCCATTTTAAAAATAAGCCAATCGACCCTTCGTAACGTATTGACTCATAATGACGTAATTAGATTTCTCGGCATGTTATTTGGCTCATTTGTCTGTCACTTGAGTTTATCGTTGCGATAACAACAAAGGCCATACGAGGGCAATATAGCGTTTGCCGGTCCGTCCACGAAGTCCAGCAACGCGGTCAATCATCCAGGTACTGACCGCGATATCCGTTACTTAACTTCGTGAAAAAGCCAACCACTCTATCCGCCTGGCTAAAATAGCCGGCCTCTACAGCAAGTCCGTAGAAGTGGTATATATTCATACATATGACATAACATTTGTCTCCCTGATCTCTTGACTTCGTGCCGAGGTCACACATGCCTCACTAGGCGAACCCGAGGGCAGAGTCTATGCAACAAACCAGCAACACTGTTTCCGTCCCACATGTGCATGCCACCAATACGTAGATTTTTGTTACGTTTTGTCTTTGTGTATGTGTGTGTGACGCTTATATTTT
Organism: Lucinisca nassula; assembly: GCA_963580285.1. Lineage (NCBI taxonomy): Eukaryota > Metazoa > Mollusca > Bivalvia > Lucinida > Lucinidae > Lucinisca > Lucinisca nassula. The sequence goes on along the minus strand of OY757016.1, from coordinate 1,899,067 downwards.
TGTTTTGTTTTGTAATGCCAATTGGCCATTTTGTTGGGAAGTAACTGTCCTTTTTGGCTTTCCGCTGTTGATGTTTCCATTTGGGTCTAGTTATTTCGTGTTTGTGTCCCTTTGGTGTCTCTGATGGGAGCTGTGGGTAAATTGTATCGATTCCTGATCATTGCCTTAACTTCTATTTTCCTTATCTACCAACTGTAATCAGAGACTAAAATTTTGACACTGTGGATTGTAGGCTTCCGCAGATTGTTGATGCGACTAGCAAAGACTCTGATCAGACTGCGCTTGTGATCCTAGCCTTTGCTGGTCGTCAGTTCACAATAATATAAATCAAGTCGTGGCTTATTTGTCTGTCACTTGAGTTTATCGTTCCAATAACAACAAAGGTCATACGAGGAGAAGACCTCTGTTTAAAGCCTCGTCTCCAAAGGTCTGTAGAAGTTCGTGACCACACGATCAGCATTTGATATTAACAGTAGAAAGCTAAAATCTATATCATATTTTCCATTATTTTGTGTTTTAGTATTATCTCGCAAAACGCTTTCACATGTTCGTTTTATTTGCACCAATATATTGTTTACATCTTACCTTAGCGCGGCCATTGCTATTGCGGAAATCAACCAATCGAATCTTCTGTAACATATAAATTATGTGACATTATTAGACTTTCCGTCGTGCTTATGCAATTGAATGATATTTTCTTAATGTAGCTAAAAAATTCAAACCATAATTTATATATTTACAGATTTTTTTACAACATATGAATACACTTTTTACATATGTAACACATTTTAAGCATTTAAAGTAGAAGTAAAACAAAGATCAGGAATCGATACAATTAACTTACTCCACCCACCAAAGACACCAAAGGGAAAGAAACACAAACAGTAAGCGACCAGACCATAATGGAAACCTAAACAAAGGAAGGCCATAAGGACAGTTACTTTCCCACAAAATGGCCATATGGCCATCCAAAATAAAAAGACACAAGTGATACACACAGTAAGTAACAAACAACAACATAAATAAATAAGTTCTGAATAGTTAGATCCTTTGGAAGCAAAGAATACACCAAATAAACGAAAATAGCAGACTCGGTTTTATTGAGTCTGTTCATGACCAGTACTGAAATGTGCTACACCGACCACGCCCCCTAGCACCGGCTTAAGCAGAACTCTATTTTCAAAATGATTCTAAATGAATTCAATGATCCCAAAGGATCAGAAAATATAATCTGCACTATGATGGATGTACGGGGAGACTTTTTTACGGCCGCCACACGGCACAGCACCAGCTGCAGTGAAAATAAATAAGTTCTGAATAGTTAGATCCTTTGGAAGCAAAGAATACACCAAATAAACGAAAATAGCAGACTCGGTTTTATTGAGTCTGTTCATGACCAGTATTGAAATGTGCTACACCGGCCACCAGAAGAACCGCCTTGGAACGGTCAGTGGAAAGATTTCGACTGGGGGGCTTAAATCGATTTTACGTTGCCACAATCCTCGCCCTTAATTCCGTCGCGATTTAGACAAATAATTTGTTCAGTCCGCATGAAGGCCTCCTAACTCATCAGTGCAACATCTCCGTGAAAACAAAAAATCAAAGAACCACAGAGGTGAGACAACTGTGAGGACTCAACAGCAAGAAACCACTGAAATGCTGGAGCAAAAGAAAACCAACAGTTAGACTCCGATCGGCCCGACCAGAGACAGAGCATCAGGCACCAACCAACATTACCACGAATTAGATCTCTCTAATTCTCAATAAGCCTTTACGTTGGAGCCGTCATAGAATCTGAGGCCCGACCCATCGGCGTGCAATTAAAGAGGGAAGCAAAGTTGCCAACCGTGATTGGGTTAACTACCATGCATGCAGTCCGGCGTATAACAACCATGTTGTACCCAATCTTTTTTTATCGAAGAATGATTTTACGAAATTGGGTGCTGAAGTCATTGCGGTTATATATTTTTCTGAATTTATATACTAAGTCACCATAAAATTCGGGTTCCGATAGACCTTGTTGCAGAAGAGATTTAAGTCCAATATTGAATTTTGAAATTAAATCAGAACGGCGTTTATAAAATTTTGAAAAGGCTTTGCGTAGTTTATGGTACCGATAACCCTGATTAAGGAGTTTAGCCGTTAATAATTTATTACGAGTGTTGAAGTCAGTTACATGACTACAAACTCTAGCAAATCAAATTAATTGCGAAATATAAACGCCATAGGATGGCGTACGAGGAACAACAACATCCAAAAAAGGAACATTTACAATCTCAAAATCAAAGTCATCGCGTTTATCATAAATTTTGCACGAAACAAACCCATCTACAATAGATAGATATATATCCAAAAACGGGGCCTCGGTATCAGAAGAATTTGCTTTATTTAACTGAAGTTCCTGGGGGTAAATCTGACTGATCAAACCATCGAAATAGGTATTATCAATATTTAATAAATCATCTAAATATCTAGAAGTGGAGCTAAAGCTTCAATAATTTCATATTGGTTATCAATGGAAAGTGACAACATGAAAAGTAGAAGTAAAACAAAGATCAGGAATTGATACAATTAACTTACTCCACCCATAAAAGACACCAAAGGGAAAGAAATACAAACATTAAGCGACCAGACCATAATGGAAACCTAAACAAAGGAAGGCCATAAGGACAGTTACTTTCCCACAAAATGGCCATATGGCCATCCAAAATTAAAAGACACAAGTGATACACACAGTAAGCAACAAACAACAACATAAATAAATCGCCACAGAAGAGCCGCCTTGGAACGGTCAGTGGAAGATTTCCACTGGGGGCTTAAATCAATTTTACGTGGCCACAATCATCGCCCTTACTTCTGTCGCGATTTAGACAAATAATTTGTTCAGTCCGCATGAAGGCCTCCTAACTCATCAGTGCAACATCTCCGTGAACACAAAAATCAAAGAACCACAGAGGTGAGACAACGGTGAGGACTCGACAGCAAGAAACCACTGAAATGCTGGAGCAAAAGAAAACCACCAGTTTCTTTCATAACAATACAAGAATAGATCAGCTACAAGAGGTGCGCAATTCGTACCCATCGGAATACCCACAATTTGTCTAAATAACTTAGTACCGAATCTAATATAAATATTGTCAAGTAGAAAGGTGAGGGCATCACACACTTTCTGACATGACCAAAGTGTATAATTCTTATGCTGTTTAGAACTGAAAAATGCATTTCTGACATTACATGCAAGATAGAGAGAATCTTCTCTGTGAAAAGCCAATTCATTTAAATCATTAAGCTTTTCTTTTATAAGATTATGAGGAAGTGTAGTGTAAAGAGTGGAAAAATCGTAAGTAGACAGACTTGAAGCACGAAAATGTCTGGATTTCAATTTATTTAAAACCTCATTCGAATTATTTATAGACCAAAACAGATTTCTTCCTGACCTTTCAAAGCGAAAATACACCATAAAAATGTTCATGCATTTAAAATAACTTGATATCATTTAATATCTGAAAATAAATTTACACCATTTTTTGCATTTTAAATAATTCTTTTAGAGTAAAGGAAAAGCGTTTGGTAATCAAAATCAAAATTATTGCACGTACAAATGTTTAAATTTATCATTTAAATGAAAACGCCATGCATTTAGAGCAAAAATACATCATAAAAATGTTAATGCCTGTAAATTCCTTTTATATCATTCAAAATTATATTATGACATTTAAAATCTAAAAATAAATTGAATGTTGTTTTTTTTTTTTTCTTTTTTTTTTTTTTTGCAATTAAAATAATTCTGCAGCAGTTAGAATAAAAAGTTTGCACATCTAAAACAAAACTTACACCTACATATGATTTCCCCACTCAAATAATTCAATATTTCTTTATGCATATGGATTTAATTCATTAAAATTTTACGATATATTACACACCGTAGCCAAAGTCCTCCAATTTGAATTTAAGCAGAACTACATTTAACTAGGCAGAAGAAAAAAAACTAAACAAAACATACAATCAACAAACAAGCAAACCTAAAACACAGCTTCTCGTACGTTCAATTCATTCTAGTTCAGCAATATTTTTGTCATAAAATGTTACCGCATATTTACTATCAAATACTTTGTTCTGTGTACGCGATACGAGCGTGCAATTCGTGCGGGTGTCATGTTAGCTGAGCCGTAAGCATGTTATGTCGTATCACACACCCACATCACACTCTACAAGCCATATCAAACATCTTACATTATCATATTCCGAGAATTCTGTTGTTATCCTATCACACCCCAGGTGGAAACCTGATATCACGTTCTACAGCATGTGACCTACCCGAGGATCACTTTTGGTGATTCCCATTAATTTATTTAGGAAAATGTTTTGTTTTGTTGGTTTGTTTGTTTGATCTGAGGTTAAACGTCCCCGTCAACACAGTATAGGTCATTTTGGAGGCGTTGCTTCCAATTTAGTGGGACTTTTACCCAGCCATTGAGATGAAATGACATCTCAAGCCCTGTCGCCCAATGAAATCAATAGGGTTTATAAGCATGGACGGACCGACTCGCAGACAGACTGTAGCTGTTGTTGTGCCGTGTGGCGGCCGTAAAACGTCTCCCCGTTCATCATCATAGTGCAGATTATATTTTCTGGTCCTTTGGGATCATTGAGTTCATTTGGTATCATTTTTAAAATAAGTTCTGCTTAAGCCGGTGCTAGAGAGCGTGGCCAGTGTTGCACATTTCAGTACTGGTCATAAACAGACTCAATAAAACCGAGTCTGCTACGAGATATTTTCGTTTATTTGGTGTATTCCTTGCTTCCAAAGGATCTAACTTCAGAACTTATTTATATCCTCTAAGCGGTTTACCAGTACTCGTATGCGGTCGGTTTCAGCTCTGCATGGAAGCATCATGCAGCCAATGTATTTCTTCAAGCCCCGGATGGCGGGGGCCTAAGAAAATGTAAAAGGAGAATCAGATACGCTCGTATCGTCATTGTTTAATGTATTTCTCCCTATTTGGAATTTATAAATATGTGATTTCATACTTAGTTATTCATAGACATGTATTGTCGGTAAGAAAAGTATAAACAATCTCTACTTTTGCTTTGCTCTCCACTTGAATAATTTCTCTGCTTTTAGCAGCGCTTTAAACATAAATCATAACAACAGACCTAAAAGAAAAAGGTTTAAACATAAAACCATAACAACACACCTAAAAGGAAAAGATTGGTAAATGGATTATAATACGGCAGTTGTCAGATCAAACCCAACATCAGCTCTCGGCCCATGTCAGCACTCAGTTCTTCGGGGTTTGATATGAAAGATGTCATATGATAATCTCTATATATGCTGGAATGTTGTATATGGAAATCAGTTATCTTTTTTTATATCAAAATTTAGTGAATTTTGGCTTCTTTTCCATTGGGGTTATTTCATGTTTGTGTTTTTCCCCGTTGTGTCTCTGTTGGAAGCTATGGGTTAATTGAATCGATTCCTGACCATTGCCTTTAATTCTATTTTCTTCGTAAATACTAAGACGTATGATCACACAAAGTGAAGTTATCTTACAAAACCGATTATTCGATATTAATACATGTTTAACGACATCAGTTTCACAAGGCTCAATTTTAGGACCACTCCTTTTTAATGTCTTATTTAAACTGCATTTTTTTTATTTTGTCAAAATGTCTAATTTTATATAATTATGCAGATGACAACACATTGGCATACAACAAAAACAGTACTGATAGAGGAAAGTACACAGTTTACAAATCGGTTTGCCAAAATACAAAAACAAGCCAATCCTAATGAATATCAGACAATTATGATAGGCCTATTAGGTTTTAAAAATTGTAAAACTCTTGAAATGTGTGGTAGCACCATCCAATGTGACGAAACAGTCAAGTTACTTGGTGTTCCTTTTGGCTATATGTTAAATTTTGAATCACATATAGCAAATATTTTTAAAAAAAAAGGCAGCAAGAAAAATTAATGTATTATCTAGACTATGTAATGCTCGCAATACTGAAGCCAAGATTCTTATATACAAATCTTTTAACTTAAATTTTAATTATTTTCCATAAGTTAGGCATTTCTGTATAAAAACTAGTACAAATAAGCTGGAAAAACCTCCGTTCCGAGCACTAAGACTAGTGTTTGGTGATTCTGAATGTTCCTTTGAAAATTATTGGAAAAAGCTAATATGTCAACCTTTCGTGTAAACAGGATAAGAATCATGGCTATTTAAGTTTCTAAGATTTTGAATAAGCAGTCCCCAGAATATTTACATGCTTTAATCGCTTTTAAAAATACTATATGAAAAAATAGTTGAAGTACTACAAGTCCGCATAAGTCGTTACGGTAATGCTACATTTTGTTTTGAGGCAGCTCAACTCTCAACTCTAAAACAGTCTCCCAAAGGTCATTGCACCCACTTCTATCAGAACTACTACTAAGTATGGCGAGTTTGAAAGTTCCCTTTGCAATATATTGCTTTTAGTTTTTACTTATGTGTGATTTTGCTTCTTTTTTAATGCATGTGTTTTAAAAGTTTGCTTTTTATATTATGTAGTGCTGTCTGTGGTCTGTCCCCGCGGGCGGCGCAGCCCGAGCGCTTATCCCTATGCAGGGAGGTGGGGCATGATGTCTTGGCATCGGTTTCTTCAGCATGCCTCTTTTCTTTACATTCTCTGCGTAGTCATGTTTCTATAAGTGCATGTGTTTTGAGGACGATGACAGAACTTTCACATTGATAATTAACCCATTTTAGGCCGGAAACCCCTAAAAAGGTACCCTGGCAAACAGTACAGGCCCAGATCAGACACCGCAGAGCGCGGGGTCTGATCAGGACGCGGCGTCTGATCAGTACCTCCACTATTTGCAAAAAGTTCAGCCATTTTCGTAATCAATTTTGTAGAAAACACAACCTAACACCCCTAAATTTTGAAATGGACTCCTGCTATATATAAGGAGGAAGATTCCATTTGGTACAAAAAGGGTTAAGCTATTGGTATTTGCTTTTCTTGGTGACGAGCTCGTCTTTCGTCTTTTTTGTAGAAGGATTATTGATATAGAGGATTTTACGTGAGTGTTCATGTATTATTGAGTTTATTAAACCAGTTGAGGAAAAGGGATAAAATGCGAGGCTTTGCCGAGCATTTCAAGTTATCCTTTTTCATCAACGAGTTTAATAAATTCAATAATGCATTAACACGAATGCAAGATTCTGTTTATCATATGACATTTTAAACGCATTTCATTCACGATTGCTTTACAAAAATGTCAATATTTCGCCCTTAGTAAACGCGACGTTGTTAAGGACGTCGTACGCGTAACGTTACGGGGCGTATCTAATTGATTTGCATATTTAATCCACTAGTGGATTACGGAATTTATTACATGGCGTTATTACACTCTCAGACGCGACGCCATTTGATAAATACTTATTTTTCAAGAAAGGTTGCTTCCCAGCCATTATCGTTTTTTTGTTCCCTTAAAATGTTAGTGAGCATGACAAAGCATATTAAATGATTTTTAAACTAGAATGTGATAAATAATTAAATAAATAAGCATGTGTTATATGTATAAAATCTGTGATAAAATAGAATTCTCTGTGATCTCTTTTTTCATATACTTGTACAACGTGTAAACATATGTTGGTCGGTAAAATAGCATTGGCTGTTAATGTTAAAATGAACATATATTAGAAAAATATTCTTGTATTTTGAATCTAACATTAGCCGCATCAGCTAAAAATATACTATTAAAATTATAAATGCGGCGAAGATAAGCGTTGTAAGCCTGCTGAGCAAATGGGACCCGCGCACCGTACCTTAATCTTATCCCATTGGTATATTCGTCCGTGCAGTTTATCAAATTATTTTGTTCGTGCTTTTTATCCATTTTACCAATTTGTAAATTTTCAGGGTCTGAGTGGTCCGCTTCGAATTTTGTGATAGAGTGTTTACCCAGAGTACGAATTTTTATGACGATATCCTTGTGTATCATTAGTTCCAGAATAATGTTGGGCTGGAAAATGGTGTATTAATTTTTGGATAAAACTGGGTAAAATGCTGCTAACCTCCACTCAGAATGTTTTTCTCGCCAAGGTTCTGCCAGTTTTTCATGCAGTGTATCATAATAAGAACTGTGTGATTACCCATCCTGAGGGCGAAGATAATGGTCATTTAAAATCAATTTAACCCACCAAATGCCCGGTACAACTACCGGCCTTTCACTGGCGGTGCTTTTGTTTATATTTGTCATTGTATGTATTTGCACGTATGTCCTGGTTATAAAAGATAAAAAACTATCACTGTTATAAATAACCGGTACCCCAATTTTGCACATGGTCAGCGAAAATCACGAGGACAATAGCAGGCGATAAATAATGGACCCAAAAAGGAAACGAATGCACTTGGTAGCAAGTATTTTTGAAGCACGACGAGAAATCGTGTCTCCGTCTGTTTTCCTGTAAATTGTGGTTCCCCATAAGTCTGGTGTGTGTGCGTTTGCGTGTGTGTGTGTGTGTGCGTGCGTGCGTACGTGCGTGCGTGTGTGTGTGACAAATTTAATATCATATGATATCCCCTATATACTAGATGGGTAAATTACTGATTATCTTTTAGGAGAAAGAATTAGATCATCTGAAGCAGGAAGTAGATCAGCAGAAGCAAGAATTAGATCAGCAAAAGAACAAAATAGATCAACAGAAGAAAGAATTAGATCAGCAGAAGCAAGAAGTAGATCAGCAGAAGCAAGAAACACATCAGCAGAAGCGTAAAATAGATCCGCAGAAACGAGAAATAGATCAGCAGAAGCAAGAAGTAGATCAGCAAAAGCACAAAATAGATCAGCAAAAGCAAGAATTAGATCAGCAGAAGCAAGAATTAGATCAACAAAAGCTCAAAATAGATCAGCAGAAGCAAGAATTAGATCAGCAGACGCAAGAATTAGATCAACAAAAGCTCAAAATAGATCAGCAGAAGCAAGAATTAGATCAGCAAAAGCAAGAAGCAGATCAGCAGAAGCAAGAATTAGATCAGCCAAAGTACAAAATAGATCAGCAGAAGCAAGAATTAGATCAACAAAAGCAAGAAGTAGATCAGCAGAAGCAGGAAGTAGATCAGCAGAAGCAAGAATTAGATCCGCAAAAGCTCAAAATAGATCAGCAGAAGCAAGAATTAGATCAACAAAAGCAAAGAGTAGATCAGCAGAAGCAGGAAGTAGATCAGCAGAAGCAAGAATTAGATCAGCAAAAACACAAAATAGATCAGCAAAAGCAAGAATTAGATCAGCAAAAGCAAGAATTAGATCAGCAGAAGCAAGTTGATCCGCAGAAGCAAGAATTAGATCAGCAAATTCAACAACCGCTGACAGAAATGGCAGAGAAACATGGTAAAAAGTATTTTTTGTTTAGGTCGCGGCGGGGGTCGGGGCGAGGGTTGCGGCTGCATAGAATAGATTTGGGTCCCCCAGTGGAATTCATTTCACTGACCGTTGTCTTTTGAGTTAGTGTATCGCTTCTGTAATTTTGTTTTGGATAGCCAATTGGCATTTTGTGGGAAAGTAACTGTTCTTTTGACTTTCCGCTATTGCTGATTCCATTAGAGTCTAGTTATTTCATGTTTGTATCTCTTTCCCTGTGGTGTCACTGATGGGAACTGTGGGTTAATTGTCGATTCCTGGTCATTGTCTTCACTTCACATCACGAAAACACACCTATATAATTTTATATAGTAAAACGGGGTTTTACGGGGGGGGGGGGGGGTGCTTAACCTTATTTTTCTTATTTCTGCTCTATATTTTAAGCAGAAATAAGAAAAATATCATAATTTTTTTATCTTAAAATTTAAATTTTTTTCTTCGATAAAGGTTACACTGTATTTGTATAGGCGTGTTTTCGTAAAGATTTTCATAACACAATGTCGCTGTCATTAAGTGGGTATGTCATAAAATCATATGACCACACATGTTATCACACATGATTTCTGGCGCGGAACGTCGCGACGCCATCAGTGACAACTCCATGTTTTCTTAGATATTCTTCCTCATAGGATAAACCGAATCATGGTCATTTCATATTAAAATTTATGAAACTTGCTGAGGGCTCTTTTCATAAATTTCATATGGAATGACTACTTGTGTAAGATATTCTATTTTATTTAATATTGGTTAATATTTACATTTCCATTGTAAAGCCTAATGCAAACCTATGGAAAACAATGTAGTTCATACTTCCAGGAACGCATCGAGTCACATGATTGCAGTGACGTCAGTCTAAACCATGGTTCTCTAGGGGCGTTGGTGACGTCCATGCTCTTCCGCTCTTCGTAGAAAAACAGCGTGCAAATGACTTTCAGCTTTAAAAGTTTGCCCTATAAGCATTTTTTTCGCCCAGTGACGAGGGGAAAAGAATGTAAATATAAAAAATAAACTTAATTTTTCTGCTTTTCATGAATGTATGAACGACAGCAGGTCGCTAGCAAAGTTTACATGAACCCTAACTTTGCAACACGAAAACATACCTACATGTATATGATTTTGACCCCCTTGAACCCCACTTTTATATAGTAAAACAGGGGTAAACCTTATTTGTCTTATTTCTGCTCTAAAATATAGATTGTGGGTACTCGGTCGAATCAGTTCTAACGAGTGCCCACAATCAATATTTTGAGCAGAAATAAGAAAAATGTAACAACTTTTTATCTTAAAAGTTTCACTTTTTGGATGATTACGGTTACAATCTATTTGTATAGGCGTGTTTTCGTAATGGCACGCGACCCGCTGCGTTCATACTTTCATGAACAGCGGAAAAATAAAATTCATTTCTTAAATAGCTGCAGCATGTAGTTTCTGTTATTTTTACAAGAAAGGGAACTGCTTTAATTTCATGACCGTTTTCGCATTAAAAGGAGACTCACTGAATACCCTCTCAAAGGGAATAATGAGCTCCCGAGGGACGGCGGGCGTTATTTTTACAAACTTTAAGGCAACTTGTAATCTTTTTCCCTTAGATTTTAGATTAAACATATTTTATTGCATATTCATAATTACAATGGGATTGGACACAAGTTATACAACATTAGATAGTCCTCTCCCGAATTTTGACAAGATAGTACAGATGGTACAGTGAAAGTGCAACTTTTACATAAACGAATATGTGACCAGCCATGAGATTTTGGGTCCAAATGGGGTCCATGACCGAAAATGAGCTTTTGCCATTTTCTGATAGCTTTATAATACTGAAGTGCATATGTGAAATTTCAGATGAAAACATTGAGCGGTATACGAGATATAGGTCTTTATACTAGACTGACCCTGAATATGCGAAAATTGCATTTTCAGTCATTTTAGATGTATATTTGCAAGTGATTCTTGACTTCAAAGTAGAAGTAAAACAAAGATCAGGAATTGATACAATTAACTTACTCCATCCATAAAAGACACCAAAGGGAAAGAAATACAAACATTAAGCGACCAGACCATAATGGAAACCTTAACAAAGGAAGGCCATATGGACAGTTACTTTCCCACAAAATGGCCATATGGCCATCCAAAATTAAAAGACACAAGTGATACACAGTAAGTAACAAAAAACAACATAAATAAATCGCCACAGAAGAGCCGCCTTGGAACGGCCAGTGGAAGATTTCCACTGGGGGGATTAAATCGATTTTACGTGGCCACAATCCTCGCCCTTACTTCCGTCGCGATTTAGACAAATAATTTGTTCAGTCCGCATGAAGGCCTCCTAACTTATCAGTGCAACATCTCCGTGAACACAGAAATCAAAGAACCACAGAGGTGAGACAACGGTGAGGACTCGACAGCAAGAAACCACTGAAATGCTGGAGCAAAAGAAAACCAACAGTTAGACTCCGATGAGCCCGACCAGAGACAGAGCATCAGGCACCAACCAACATTATCTCTTTAATTTTCAATAAGCCTTTACGTTGGAGCCGTCATAGAATCTGAGGCCTGACCCACCGGCGTGCAATTAAAGAGGGAAGCAAAGTTGCCAACCGTGATTGGGTTAACTACCATGCATGCAGTCTGTCGTATAATATCCATGTTGTACCCAATCTTATATCGAAGAATGATTTTACGAAATTGGGTGCTGAAGTCATTGCGGTTATATATTTTTCTGAATTTATGTACTAAGTCACCATAAAATTCGGGTGTCGATAGACCTTGTTGCAGAAGAGATTTAAGTCCAATATTGAATTTTGAAATTAAATCAGAATGGCGTCTATAAAATTTTGAAAAGGCTTTGCGTAGTTTATGGTACCATTCATTAAGCCTCATTAAGCATTCAAAGAAAACAAAATATCAGCAAATCATGCTTTCACACATTTATTTATTCACCCGGTAGCAATCATTCGTTGCATATTTGTTTGGAAAAAATCTGTTGCCATGGCAACAAATTCAAAATCCTTAAATTTTTCGAATACAATACTCTTGTAGAGCTGGGCATATATTTTCTCATTAAATCTAATTCAAAATAATGAAAAAGTGCATTACTAAATCCAATTAAAAATCATGTCAACCATTGCCAGAGAGATCAGCTTTGCTGGGATACAGAGTAGCCCACCTACTTACATTATATGTATGTACGTCACCAACATCAATTTATTTGAGTGCTACGTACATCTAAATAGCCAAAGATTGGACTATATTAATAACTTTAACTGAAAAGTCTGGCTTATAGGAGCAGACTTTTTAACGGCTTATAGGAGCAGACTTTTTAACACACCATTGCTACATTCAAGGTCATAGTGAAATGAATGATTTCATGATGGCTAATAAAATATGAATTCCACATGAAAATGAATAATAATAATAATAATAATAATAATAATAATAACAATAATGATAATAATAATAATAAAAACACAGAAAATTTACGCACAATCCCTTACTTTTTCGACAAAATTGTATGTACATCATTGCAATTATAGCAAAATTTTGTGTTGTAAATAAATCATTGATCTGCATTAAATAGCGGTATACTTGTAATTCATAAGTATTTTGTCAGATTACCCCACCCACCAACATATAACTAGTATTATCATGATTTGGGATTTATAATCGCAGAATGAAGTAAAGATGACATTTGTATCCTTGTGTGAGTGTGTGAGTATGTGTGCAATTGTGTGTATGAAAACTGTACAAATTTAAAGCTAATAGCTTCTCCTTGTCATGGACATCCTTGCAGAACAAACGTTACATACCACCACCTCCCATCAGGGCTAGGAGAAATAGACTGGCTACATCGTGCCTACCTGACGTAACATGAGCACAAGTTTGAAAAACGCTAAGAAGGTCTTAGCTTGGCCAGGCAAATCAGTTATCTGTATATAAACCTAGCAGTTTGTTTATGCAGGGGCTCGATCTCAATGTCGGGTAAACGTCCCATAAAATTGGTAACAATGTTTTCAAAATGACATAGTGTTGACAAGGTTGTATAACACAAACCCAAACAAACAAACAAAAGCTTTATACAGAGAATGTGGGGTTATAAGGGTATATGTTATTTTAACTAACATAATTATGGATACATGAAGAACCGCCTCAGTGAGGTATTTCTACTATGCATGATACAATCTTGTTGTACCAAAATTTCGACAGAATAATGTCCTTCTGTGGGACACATGGGGCTATCAGTTAAATATAATGAGGTATAACCTTGTCATAAAATCAAGTCAATTATTCCATTCCACACATGTAACTGAAGCCCCCGCCCATCGGGGCTTGAAGAAATAGATGGGTTGCGTGATGCTTCCACGCAGAGCTAAAACCGACCAGCACACGAGTACTGGTAAACCGCCTAGAGGATCTAGGCCTGCCCAGGCAATGCGGTGCGCGTCGGCCCGTACATGCTTATAAACCATATTGGTTTCATTGGGTGGCAGGGCTTGAGCTGTCATCTCAATGTCGGGTAAAAGTCCCACAAAAGTGAAAGCAACGTCTCCAAAATGACCTTTACAGCGTTAACGGGGACGTTAAAAATCAAATCAAACAAACGCATGTAGATGTTGTTGAATATTGCACCACTTGTCAAGATAAACCAGAAGGTCGAGAGAGGGTTTCACGGCTATAATACATATGTGGGCTCTTCCAGGGTCATAGACAATTCCTAATAAAAGTGAATACCGCCAGCCATTATTTAAATTTATAACTTTAATTATGTTTTTCTCTGAACAATAAAACTGTAATCTCATTTTCGGAGTAAAATTATATTGCAATATTTGACACAGGCGAAACCGCAGTTACAGTAATACTTTATGCAATCAAAATTAAAGTATCAGCAAACATGAGACACTAATTTTATACCAATCAAAAACATACAGCTGCACCTGTATTCGCAGTTTCAGCTACAGAAACAAACACATGAATATAGAGTCAAAACATGTATTTGGTATACAATCATTAAAAGTGATGGTAATTCAAATAGCTTTAAATAAATGATACTTGACTTGCAGTTATTGAATTGATTCATATACTTAAACTGGTGTTAGTTTTACCTCGCCCATCAGGAGAAATATACGAGGCTGAACGGTGTATGTACTTCAGTGCTAAGCTGAAACAACCCAACATTTCAGTACTGGTAAATTAAATGCGGTGGGGTTTTTTTCTGAATCGTAAGGTAAATGGTAACGCAGGCAGTACCATTCTTTTTTTTTTTTCTTTCTTTTTCTTTTTTTGTGGGTGGGGAGATTTTACGGTCTTTTCAAGATTATTTCACATATCGAGCCGATCGTAAATCAATGGTGGGCGAAAACTGGAGTGCCCAGAGAAATAATTACCTTCCTTTGCAGGGTTTGGTGTCTTAAATGTGACCAGAGCCAGACTCGGACTCAGTACCGTATTTACTTTATGTTATATTCGTGTAAGACTAAATCTCGATTTTTAAATATGTTAGCCTAGATTCTTATTCTACCAAACTAATATTCTCAATACATCTAACTTATGGGAGTATAGAATTCAAAGTAACTGTTTGTGCAACCCTTGAATTGAAAGTGGTGCCACGTGTACATGTGCATATACGTGTACATATCGGCCCCCGCCCATCGGGGCTTGAAGAAATAGATGGGCTGCATGATGCTTACACGCAGAGCTAAAACCGACCGCACACGAATACTGGTAAACCGCTTAGAGGATCTAATCCTGCCCTGACAAAGCGGTGCTTTAGATGTCATTTCATCTCAATGTCGGGTAAAAGTCCCACAATATTGGAAGCAACGTCTCCTATACAGTGTTGATGGGGACGTTAAACCTCAAATTAATCAAACAAACAAACGTGTGCATAATATGTTCCCAGTGATAGGTGCCAAAGTGTCTTGCCAAAGGCCACGACATTTCCGCGCCTCAGGAGCAAATTCTTTCCTTTAAGAAATCAACACATTATTTATTGTTAGATTACACCAAAGGCTCTCATGAACTTATCCGTAGGCATTCATGAAGGTGCTGATTTTGACATAGTGTGGTCTTACATGGTGCTTGGATTGACGGCCACCATACCGCTAGACTGTTGCATGCTGGTCAGGAATTAAACCTGGATAGAAGTGGCCGAAAAGGAGAGGCATACTCGTGTGCTATTCAGTAAACAAATTATTTGATATAAAGGAGGCAAATTAGATTTGAAAGACTTCCCTGCATGTGTCCTGTAATGCCTAAAATGTATTTTGGAGATCTGCTGGTGTTGCCATCATGGACCCTTTGCATAAAAAAATCTGAACCACGGGATCTATTAAAACCGAACCATGAGCAAGTGCAAATTAATAAGCCTATCAGGGTTGATCAGGAGAGCGCAGGTTCGATACCTGCCATGCAGGTTCAGCAACATTCTTGCGTGGACATTGATTATGAAATCTTTTCTACGGTCATTCTCTCCTTTCCCCTTATTCAAGAAGGGCAGCTGTCAGTTTCTGGCGAAAGAATGCGCACTGTACTAGTTAACAACTTACGCATTAGCCTACAAAGGAAAAGTATGGATAGGTGAACTGATCGGCTCAAAAATGACCTAGTTAGTGTTGACTGGACCAATACAAGCAATCAAACAAAGGAACAATTATCAGAGAAATACTGATTTCCAAAATTTTGCACTTTGAACTTTTGGTTACCATGTATATGGTGTTCAAGGCATGCAGTTCTCGCAACAATCCTGCAAATTCATATTAAAAAAAGAAAAAAAAAAGAAACTTGAAATAAAAAAGGTGACGAAGACGGGATTCGAACTAGAGATCCCATTTTGGAAGATAGGTGCTCTGCCGACTGCGCTAATGGGCGCTTTGAGAATTGGGACGATTTATAACTATATAACTACAACGGCACGGTCAATATTACCGGTCAAAATTCTTTTTCGTCACTTCTCGCACTCACATCTTCCAAGTATGAAAAGAAGAAACGTCTTTATGTAATTTAAAAAACAAAAGGCTCTTGTTGAAAGTATTATTAGCAACAGGTGCGCCATAAATTACCTACGTCAACTATGACGTCGCGATTATTCACGTTTTCTCGGAATGACGTAATGCCCCATTCGGGCACAAAATCTCATGACGCGTCACATATAAGAAATGAAAAGTATATATACATACATACAAGCATATACATATTGATATGTATCGTACTCTTCGTCATGAGCAATGGCGACAGCCCTGTTCAGTAATTAGTCTGAAAATATAACCAAATCTTTAAAACGAAACTAACGGAGAACGCCTTTATTCGAATCTATGACTATCTTTGATGAAAGCTATAACGGCATTTATGATAAGTTTGTTTCTTTCGTTATTATATATTATACATCCATTTAATAAAACAGCCAAGTCTATGATAGAAACAAAACTTAAATTTCTAATAAGGTTTCGGCGTTGTATTTCAAAATATACACAGTCAAAGAAATAGTGTTGCGCGTTTTCGATTTCAGCACCACAGTTTTAGGCTGGGGAGGGGACTATATTTACTCGATGAAGATCGGCGTTTAAATTACTGCAGTTATGTCGAATTCTTGTTAATATTATACTAAATTTTCTTTCTCCTATACCAAGAATATCTTTTGCCTTGTCATTGTAGTTGCATAGCTTTGTCTTGAACTCTAATAATGTTACAGCGTTACGGATCGGTAGATCCAATTCATTCCATTGTCGTAACGTAGACCGAAAGAAGGAAGAATCGAAGGTGCATAAACGTGAAAAGGGTACTTGAAAATTTTGATTGTTTCTAAGATCATAATTTGTTGTTTCATTTACTCTGTTTGGAAGAAGATCCGATAAGTATGATGGAGCTTCGTTGTGAACAATTTTGTACATTAAATTTAATTTCTTTCGTTTCCGTCTCTCTGCTAACATGTCCCAACCCGTTTCAAAGTATAAGGAGTTAATAGATGAAAAAATTGGTAGTCCTGTTACAATTCTGGCGGCATTTAATTGAACTTGCTCAAATCTGTTAGCATCTGTCTGGTTGCAACCATCCCAGACTTCACAAGCATATTCCAATAAGGGTCTTATATAAGTGCAATATACCTTGTTCAGCGTTTCTTTTGAAAATCTGTATTTCAGTTTCCTGGGGAAAGATACCTGCTAAGCAGCTGTCTGGATAATTGCATCAATGTGGGCCGACCACTTATTATTTGACGCTAGTACTACTCCTAAATGTTTATGAGTTTCTACAATTTTTAGTATAGTGTCATCCATTTCAAGCTTAATATCATAATTAAAATAGATATTAGAAGTGTTCATTACTTCGGTTTTTGTTGCATTAAACAGAACAAGCCACGTTTTAGCCCAAGTACTAAGTTTACTTAAATCTTCGTTCAGTATTCTTACGATTTCGGCCGGATCATTAGAAGAGAAACTAAGTGATGTATCATCGGCAAATAAACGAGCTGTTCCAGTTAGTGAATCAGCTATATCATTAATATATATCAGAAATAACATCGGAACATGGACTGAGCCTTGGGGAACACCTGCTGTAACAAATTTGAATGAGGAACAAGTATTATTTATTGACACTTTTTGATGTCTTATATAAATAATTTTCGAACCAAGCCAGGAGATTTCCACTAATTCCATATTTATCTAGTTTTAGTATTTACCCTCGATGCCAAACCCTATCAAAGGCTTTCGATATATCACAGAAAACTTGACAGTTTATTTCATGGTTTTCAAGTGCTTAACATGTATGGTGAATTACTTCTATTAAATGATGAACTGTTGCATGTCCAGGCAAAAAATCCAGACTGGTATTTATATATAAGTGAATTAGATATAAGATGGTTGCGTACATGTTTAAATACTACTCTTTCAAATGATTTACCCACACAACTTATAAGAGAAATTGGTCTATAATTACAAACATCAGATTTTTCGCCTTTTTTTAAATACTGGCATAACAATTGCCGATTTCCATAGATTCGGATATGAGTGTCGTTGTAATGACAATTTAAAGAGCTTACACAAAGGGACTGCTACTGTCTTGCAGGTATACTAAAGCATTCTATGGCTTACGCCATCAGGACCAATTGCCTTATTTACTTCGAGTGAACTAAGTATGTCTATAATTTCAGACTGATTTATAATTATGTTACCTATTTGGGATTTCGTTCTGTTTTGAAAATATGGTAATTCTGTGTTGCTATCATCAAAAGAAGATACTGAGCAGAAATAATCATTCAGGGTCAAGGCTTTCTCAATATCCGTAAAGGCGTAATTGACACCAGATATTTTAGTCTATTTCCCTTCAAGAGAGGATCCCTATTACTAAGGGAGACACAACTTTACTTATAGATTTATTATTCAATTTCCCCATTGTTAACATTTCCTTCCTGAGCAGTAATATCCCGTCTGCACCAACATACGGAGTCCACGTTTCAAAGTTATTCCGTAATGCTAGAGCCTGTTCCAAGTATCAGGACTTTCTGGAACGTGGGAAGGTGCTCACTACCAGGCTGTGATGCCAGGGGTATCAAAAAACCAAACTGATATCAACACTAAAAGTTCTATAGGAGCCATCATGATCTTGTTGATCCGTACAATGTGGCCATTTCCAGAATTATTTATGATGTGTTTGCCAATGGAAAGCCATGGGAAGACTTACAAAATCCCGGACATACCCTTCTCGGCATTTACTCCCTTTTTTAGTTCAGGTCGATAGGCATGGTGGGCCAAGCTTGCTTACCAACTAATGCTTATGTAACCTTGGGGTATTGTATAACTAAATACCACAATTAAGCGTAAAGTTCAGATCCTTTATTACAGGTGAAGTAGGGTTTTAATGCTCTGAAATACAATAAAACAATAAAACAATATCATATGGTAAAACCATATATATGCCAAGTTCTATTCTTCTTCTATGATCAGACTGACACAGGCAATGACCGATCATGCGCTACGACCGGCCAAGGGCTGCGACAGACTGATTAATTACTTCCTGACATATTTCCAAATATGGCGGAATGCAAAATACTAATGATTTACATTTAGATTTATATATCAAAGACAATTATTTACATATACAAATATCACAATGTGTGGACCCAGATCAGACGCACTCCAGCCGCACAACCAGAATCCATTCCATCGGGGTATACACCGTTTTCTTGGCATTTATGAGGATAATTAATCCAGTGCTCTCCCTTGCAAGTCTATTTTCAGGTCAGATACTACATACACTTAGCTATACAACTAATCGTCCTTTGCCGGGACAATAACTGATCGAGTAGCAACGCATGACGCAATGATTCCTTCATATAAGGAAAAGCACAACCCATACGATATGTGCACCTTGGTAAATTAGACACATAGGATGAACACAAACACTTGGGAGTCCGTCCCTAATGCCCCAAGTACCAAGCGGTTCTATATACCGGTAGATATTTATATGCGTGCTAGCCTCTGCCTTACTTTTTAACCAACATAACTTATAAGTAATTATACATTGTTCTGCTACCACACTTCCACTCCAGTGCTGTGGTGTGACTTCTGTGAAACTGAACCCTCTATGAACCAGTCATGCTGTGAACAACAAACATGGTATAACAAACATGCAAACTTGTGAGTGTATTAAAAGCTGACCGCCATTTTTGCAATTACCTGTCATCAAATTGCATATTTACACCGCGTCTTTGAATTGCAAAAATACTCTTTTCAATACATCCTACGCGAAGAATAATTACCTAAACATCTCGAGAGACCACTGTTAAAACATGATGCAAATATAAAACATTCTCAAAATGAGAAGAAACAGGCAGATGTTGTCGATACCAAAACCACAAAAAGAATGAAAGATTGACTAGCTGTTTTTTTTGCGCATAAAGGAAGTGAGGTATATCTAACTACCGAACAGACAGTCCAAATTACCCGACAATGAACCGAAATGGACGAACACAGATACCCAAACTTTTCTCAACATTAGAAGATGTAACTACCGGGATTATAAGGGAATGCCTTAAAAGTACCCCTTGTCACATACTCCCCTAGCCTCGTAAATGACGATTCGTCATTTTGTTATCTCTGCGATACTTAAGAAATCAATATAAATCAATGAGTCCCAATGTCTCGGACTCTCCCGCTCAACTATTGTTGTCTTGATCACTCCATCTAACTCGGAAATAATCCAATCCAAGTGTTATCATCTCTGACTCTCACTTCTTCCTCTGCCTGCAAAAAATATTTGTGTCCCTCCAAAATAAGGATCAATTACACATATAAAGTAGAAGTAAAACAAAGATCAGGAATTGATACAATTAACTTACTCCACCCATAAAAGACACCAAAGGGAAAGAAATACAAACATTAAGCGACCCGACCATAATGGAAACCTAAACAAAGGAAGGCCATAAGGACAGCTACTCTCCCACAAAAAGGCCATATGGCCATCCAAAATTAAAAGACACAAGTGATACACACAGTAAGTAACAAAAAATAACATAAATAAATCGCCACAGAAGAGCCGCCTTGGAACGGTCAATGGAAGATTTCCACTGGGGGGGGGGGGGGGGGCTTAAATCGATTTTACGTGGCCACAATCCTCGCCCTTACTTCCGTCGCGATTTAGAAAAATAATTTGTTCAGTCCGCATGAAGGCCTCCTAACTCATCAGTGCAACATCTCCGTGAACACAAAAATCAAAGAACCACAGAGGTACCACAACGGTGAGGACTCGATAGCAAGAAACCACGGAAATGCTGGAGCAAAAGAAAACCAACAGTTAGACTACGATGGGCCCGACCAGAGACAGAGCATCAGGCACCAACCAACATTACCTTCAATTAGATCTCTCTAATTCTCAATAAGCCTTTACGTTGGAGCCGTCATAGAATCTGAGGCCTGACCCACCGGCGTGCAATTTAAAGAGGGAAGCAAAGTTGCCAACCGTGATTGGGTTAACTACCATGCATGCAGTCTGTCGTATAATATCCATGTTGTACCCAATCGTTTTATATCGAGTAATGATTTTACGAAATTGGGTGCTGAAGTTATTGCGGTTATATATTTTTCTGAATTTATAGACTAAGTCACCATAAAATTCGGGTTCCGATAGACCTTGTTGCAGAAGAGATTTAAGTCCAATATTGAATTTTGAAATTAAATCAGAATGGCGTCTATAAAATATTGAAAGGGCTCTGCGTAGTTTATGGTACCGATAACCCTGATTAAGGAGTTCAGCCGTTAATAATTTATTACAAGTGTTGAAGTCAGTTACATGACTACACACTCTAGCAAATCGAATTAATTGCGAAATATAAACGCCATAGGATGGCGCACGAGGAACATCACCATCCAAAAATGGAAAATTTACAATCTCAAAATCAAAGTCATCGCGTTTATCATAAATTTTGCACGAAACAAATCCATCTACAATAGATAGATGTAAATCCAAAAACGGGACCTCGGTATCAGAAGGATTTGCTATATTTAACTGAAGTTCTTGGGGGTAAAACTGACTGATCAAACCATCAAAATAGGTATTATCAATTTTTAATAAATCATCTAAATATCTAGAAGTGAAGCTAAAAGTTTCAATAATTTCAGATTGGTTATTAATGGGAAGCGACAAAGTGAAGTCGCTTTCATAACAATACAAGAACAGATCAGCCACAAGAGGTGCGCAATTAGTACCCATCGGAATACCCACAATTTGTCTAAATAACTTAGTACCGAATCTAATATAAATATTGTCAAGTAGACAGGTGAGGGCATCACACACTTTCTGACATGACCAAAGTGTATAATTCTTATGCTCTTTAGAAGTGAAAAATGCATTTCTGACATTGCATGCAAGATAGAGAGAATCTTCTCTGTGAAAAGCCCATTCAATTAAATCATTAAGCTTTTCTTTTATAAGATTATGAGGAAGTGTAGTGTAAAGAGTGGAAAGTCGTTAGTAGACAGACTAGAAGCACGAAAATGTCCGGATTTCACTTTATTTAAAACCTCATTTGAATTTTTTATAGACCAAAACAGATTTCTTCCTGATCTTTCAAAGACTTTATCACAATATTTAATTACATGCGTTTTAATAGCAGTAAGACAGGAAGTTAATCATTTAGAAAGTTCAGTGGTAGTGCAAGAGCTAGAATTTGCAATAAACCGTGCTTTGTAAGGTCTTTTATGAAGTTTTGGTAACCAGTATAGCGTAGGAAGCTTGTCTTTGCCTTCGTTAACACACACAGCAAACTTGGTGGCTGAAAGACAAACATGTTTATCTACTATAGCTCTCTCTTCAGCTAAAGGCTGAAGTTCATAGGCCTTAGTACCACCAAGCTCCTGCTTAAGCGTATTAACATAATGGAGCCGTCACATAACGACGACGTTGTTAGCGGCCTTGTCTGCAGGGTCCAAAACAAACTTCTTACGAAATTCTTGAATACCTAGTTTAAGATGACGTAAAGACGTCTGGGGCTTAGGAGGTAATAAGTTAGTATTTTGAGAATAGAAAGAAATGCGTTTATTCACTAGTTTTAAAATGCTAAGTTTCCAGTCCTTAAGGGCTTTATGCTCAACATACTCTCGCTTACATCATCGATTACCGAATTCATTCAAGGAAGCAGCGATTTCATCTCTACATTTACTGAAATCAATTTTAGAAGGAAACCGATATTTCGGTCCTTTAGAAATTATATTCCTTATCCTAGAATCAGGAATAATTTTCAAATTGCCAGTAATTACATGACCAGCAGAAGGATAGCAATACTTTGAGTTTTTACAATCACATGAATCAGGAGTATTAGTATCAATATCAAGCTCTGAAACAAGTTTATTGAAATTAAAAATGATAGATCTAACAGGTTTGTTATATTTATAGCAAATTATAGGTGTTTCAGTTCCTTAGTGCTGAGGTTGATACTGCGGTGTTGACGTCAGTGCTCAAGTACTGGTTAAAATAACTATATTATATCTTTAATTTTTGCAGTATAAAATTCTAATTTTTCTAAAACTAAGACTGACTTGTCAGGTGAGACATGTATCTTAGCGGATTTGGTTTACACTTTTTGATATATTTTAAATGTTGCACTTCTCGCTACTTTGGACATCTCCTTCCTGATGCCCGGGACTTCCGTGGAGTGTGGGTCATGTTTGCTGATGTTGGCTCGGTGGGGGACGCCTACAAGTCCGCGGGTTGGCGCCTCTTGCCTGATGCCTCAAGTTGACCTGTCTCATAGGCTACGTCGGTCGGTGTGTGCTCGGAAGGGGATGTGCTGTGTTTGCCGGGTCTTGCCCCGTCATCCGTTTTGGTTTCAGAACTTTGGGGTTGAGACACACTGATGAAGATTAAATATCAGAAAGGCCTCTGTGTCACTAAATTTGGTATAGTTACGCCTTAATTTCAGTATTTTGAAAATAAGCAGGAATGGAAGTCGTTACTGCAAAATTTACTATTTTATTGGAATCATCCTAGAACCTTACAAAAAGGCAATTCGAAACACTAACCTAATACAAATGAGATAATACAAATCAATATGATCACATATTGAGCTGATCTAGCTTAGAAACTATTAAAATATCATGAAGTTCTGATATTTTCGTTTCATTTATACACTATGATCTATCCAAAATAGTAGATAGTAAAACACTAAATCAAAAGGTATTCTAATCAACAAATTAGGCTAAACAACATGTGTTGCTTTTTTTTATTAGCGGCAAAATTATTGTGAACATGTGCAACTTTATTTAATGACTTTGCATAAGTCATACTACTCAAATAGATGTAAGGCAAGGAGATCCATTATTTTCATTTCCTGGTATGCAAGAACGCAATGGTCAGTGGTTTGTTGTTACTAGTAAAAAATAGTTATGTTGATAAATCCTTGGCCAGATTAAGCCTTAGATATACTCTGTCTTTATGAACGCTGGATTATTATCCTAACAAAAAAAAGTTACAGTAATTATTGATTAGTATTTCCAAAAATCGAAAGGTCGCTGATATTGAATTTCTGTTGAAAAATATATCATTGATGGATGAGGCGCAGAATACTTGGTGTAGAAAAATGCTGTCCCATTACCTAGAGAAATTTTGCTATTATACAGGGAGAGAAACAGTTTCCTTCCTTATAGTACACATGCATAAATATGTCTCTTTTCTGCATTGGTATTGTAATCGTTGACGTTTCTTTAGTGTCTTATTTTTTTCTATTTACTTTGTCAATATAGTTGTAAATTTATTGGAAGCGAGCTTTTAGTATTTTTTCTGATTGTAAAACTTTCAACCACTTCTTGAATGTTGTAAACCAGGGATCGCAGGATCGATCCCGGGCTTCTCCAGACTTTCGGATGAGTCTTAAAACCGAGGTCCCGTCTCCGTATGACCTTAGCTGTTGGTGGGACGTAAAACTAAAACTCACTCACTCACTTCTTGTATGTTTCTGCTGAATGCAAGTTCACTGTTTTTTAAGCACTGTTCTTGCTTGCTTTTTGTTCATTAATAATTACCAGTACATTTCTGTGCAATTTATCTCTCAGCTTAGAAAGAGCATTGCAGTGTTTGGACAGAAAAAAGGCATCACAATGTATTTACTGAAAATAACTTAAAATCCTATGAGTAATGCGATAACTACTCACAGATTAAATAATTACATGTATTATCAACAGTTTAAATGCTTCTTGATATCTTACATAATGTGCTTTGTAATTACTGCAACAACTGCTGAGATAGGTAACTGAAGTGAAAGACTATATAGGCAGCAAAATCATGATCACATAAGTTTTGGAACACTGACAAATGTACGACCATATGAATTCTAAAAGCAAATTCAAATGGCTTTGGAATACGGCTTCAGGAAGCCGTTTGATTTCATTCAAAGGGGCTATACAAAAAAAGATAGATTGGCTAGTGCCTATATGCAGATACCAATTCTGAAAACTTATGTCCAGGAAAAGTAATCTCAAGTATTATCGATTTTCCCTAGAGTAAACCTTTCTTTTTAAATGGACAGTTAGGGTTAAATAAACAACAGTTTGACTTGAGAGTCGGATAACAAATCTCACAAAATCTGAAGCAACATCTAAAGTGACTGGTATGTTGTTGATTTGAATGTTAAATCTAAACATCACCTTAGCACCATTACCAAATTAGACAAAAAGACAGAAAGAAAACTGTGCACATGATTACATGGGTGCGTTTGATGGCGTTTGTCATCAAAACCTTTGCGGTATAGTTCTGTAGACAAAATAGTTTGTTCCATAGGGGCAAATTTACTGAAATGGATGTTTTGAAATACTACTTATAATTATGCTATGAACTACTTACACAAACCATACTATACTATAGCCATCCAAATTGAAAGCAATAGTAAAGTATTATTAAACAGCATGACCAAAACATGATAATCATATAATTTTACATTTTGCTGAATCATGACTATCTGTATTCAGTCTGTTAAAACACAATGTTACCGGTCCTCAAATTCCATCAGAATTCATCAACATGTTCCTAAGATATGTGGGTAGTTTTTGTGCTAAAATGGTGTCTTGACAAAAATTGGAACATGGTAAAAATGTATATAAAATTTTAATGAATACAAAAATAGGAGCTGAAATATGGGTACAACATCAAAGAAAACTGAATGCCCAGCCACTATTACTAGACATACGAGGTCATTCATAGTATCAACTAACTCACCAATTATGGCTTTAATTCATAAAACATAGCAGCATTTGATATATGAAACTCTGAATACTGCAGACAAATTTATATGAGAGTACTCTCTGTTGTGATAGAGACTTCATAAAATATGTAAAAAATTTACTACGGAAATAAAATTTAAAAGTGAATGCATCGTAATTATAATGGTTAAACCCAAGGCAATTATTGTGCATAATTTCATCAAAATCCAAGGGTGGGCAGAAACCAATGCAAATTTCCTATACCTTGAAAGACCCCCTTTAATTTATTTATCTAGATGATGAGTACAGGTAACTTATTATTATTTTTTATTATTTAATTTATTAGGCTCTTAATTTAATTCTTCATTTAGTAAGCCTTCAATATTATAATATGTTAAATATGTAGTTCAGTCAATAAAAAGTGACTATGATAATTCTCAATTTATTTAATTTCTTTAAAGCTTTTGTTTAATTTTTCACCAAAGTCAGATGGAAGAGAAAACAAAAATAGCACTTTCTATTTCAAGTCATAAATTATTTTCTCTATTTCTGTACTGACTAATTCCGATCCTCCTACCAACTACCTAAGTCTACATGAAACTGACGATACCATTAACACTGCGTAATATGTTGCTATTTTTTTTTTTTTAATTTATCTTAAAAAATGTGTATTGTGTTAATAACTAATTTCGGTGTGTAACTATGGTGTTGTACTATTCTGATGGCCAATGTACTATTCAATCCTTTTTATGTTGTACTCACAGTGTGTTATTTAGCTATATAATGGCTGTCAAGTGTCATTCAGTCAATGACCCACTGTCAATCACGTTTGTCGTTAAGTTAATATTATAAATGTAAATCTGGCTAATTTTACAATCAAGTTGTGTCGTTAAGTCACTCTGTAACCAGTGTGTCGTTAAGTTAACCTGTCATAATCTGTCGTTAACTCAAAATAATTGTTGTGTTTGGAGTGTGTCGTTAAATTAATCCGTTACAATCAAGCTGTGTTGTCGAGTCGTCTAAAGTAATAAATGTGTCGCTACGTTAACGTAAAATAATTAGGTTGTGTAGTTAAGTCAATCAGTCATAACCAAGGTCTATCATCAAATTATCCAATGTAGTAGATGCTATGTCGTAAACACAAAAAAAATGTGTCGTTAACTTGACAAAATAATGTGTCATTACGTTAATCCTATGTTGTTAAGTTATTTCATGACAATGTCCTTTGTCTCGTCTTATGTCATGGCTGTATTGCAAGATATTGATGTTATGTCGTGTCGTTCAGTCCTTTCATGTTGTCGTTATGTTGTACCGTTAAGTTTTTCTTAAATGTCATAGGCTTCGTATTGCTCACAAGTATGTCATAGTGATGTTTATTTTTTATTTTATTTTTTTACACAGAGGTGTTTTGCTTCCAAAACATATAAGCACAACCTGAAAAGAAAATTATATATCTGGAATCTCTGAAAACAAAAATATCGCAATCAACTATACACTTAATTTATACCAATAAACAAGTGCAAAACACACACCAGCCTGTAAAGCAAATACATTTTGAATATGATTTTTTTTTTCAACAGACAATGAATATGAAATAAAGATAAAGCTCAAAACCATGCCAAAGAAATTGTCAAATGCCCATCTAACCAGCCATAAACAGAAAAAAATACAGTTATAGATGAAATGTTCCTGATTTCACTCAACAATTACCCAGGGTCAAGGCCACTATCCAAAAGTTGAAATACCAACAAGGAATAGTCCAAGGATTCGAAAACCTGAAAAATCTAGTATTTAGTTCAAGCTGAATCTCCTCTTTCTTTTTAGTCAAAGGGAGATAATTACAAAAATATAACACGTTTTTTTTTTGTTCGTTTTTTTTTGAAAATAGCGGTCAAATGGTGCTTGGTAAATAAACTGATTATACTAGGCACTAAAGATTAAAGTTGTGCATAAACCGTTAGTTACCACCACCACGTGACCAGAACTATTGTGATTTTCTCTTTCTTACTTTCTTTTCACTCGGATTTTCTTTGCAAAATAATTACAATGTTATTAAATTTATATCAAATTTGTAAACTAATTGGAAAGAAAGTAATTAACATGACTACAATGTTTTTCTTAACAACTATATGACTTACTGTGACCACCACACCGGAATTGTCAGCACAAAAAGCACTAGTCTACAATAGTTAACACTCCCTGGAAGTCTTAAAGAAGTTTATATGTCTTTATAGAAATAGAACTAGACATCACCGTATAGAAGCACAAGTCTGTAAGATCTAGCACATCCAAAAGTTCTGTATAACGTGCCACTAGTCCTTGTCCACTTTACACGCTAGAGTTATTTTATTCGTTGTACCATTAACACCATAGAGTCGGAACATCCGTTGTACCATTAACATCTTAGAGTCTGAACATCTGTTGTACCATTTACACCATAGAGCCGGAACAAAAGTGACACCAAGAGATATGGCGTATTCCTCGGTGAGTCCCATATACCCAATAGCGTAAAATAAGACTACGAACCATGAATCAACCACAGATTATGCCATTAATCCATTTATCATGAAAATCATGTAGTGACTACCAAATCATACAGCAGCAGTCTTGAATCCAATACGGGTACTCAGCATACGTACAAAGCACAATCAGCACAATGTCACTGATTAATATCGTGAACGTCACTCACAGCAGCAGTCTTAGACGAAGACAAGCTTCCTACGCTATACTGGTTACAAAAACTTCATAAAAGACCTTACAACGCACGGTTTATTGCAAATTCTAGCTCTTGCACTACAACTGAACTTTCTAAATTATTAACTTCCTGTCTTACTACTATTAAAACGCATGTGATTAAATATTGTGATAAAGTCTTTGAAAGATCAGGAAGAAATCTGTTTTGGTCTATTAAAAATTCGAATGAGGTTTTAAATAAATTGAAATCCGGACATTTTCGTGCTTCAAGTCTGTCTACTTACGATTTTTCCACTCTTTACACTACACTTCCTCATAATATTATTAGTGAAAAGCTTAATGATTTAATTGAATGGGCTTTTCACAGAGAAGATTCTCTCTATCTTGCATGTAATGTCAGAAATGCATTTTGCACTTCTAAAGAGCATAAGAATTATACACTTTGGTCTTGTCAGAAAGTGTGTGATGCCCTAACCTTTCTACTTGATAATATTTATATTAGATTCGGTACTAAGTTATTTAGACAAATTGTGGGTATGCCGATGGGTACGAATTGCGCACCTCTTGTGGCTGATCTGTTCTTGTATTGTTATGAAAGAGACTTCATTTTGTCGCTTTCCATTGATAACCAATCTGAAATTATTGAAGCTTTTAGCTCCACGTCTAGATATTTAGATGATTTATTAAATATTGATAATACCTATTTCGATGGTTTGATCAGTCAGATTTACCCCACAGAACTTCAGTTAAATAAAGCAAATTCTTCTGATACCGAGGCCCCGTTTTTGGATTTACATCTATCTATTGTAGATGGATTTGTTTCGTGCAAAATTTATGATAAACGCCCCCCCCCCCCCCCCTAGTCGTTTATCCCACTTTCCAAGGTAAAACTAATTTCCACTGCAGAAAATTTATTCAACTTTAACTTAACAGAGGTGAGAAGAGGCAAATATTAAAGTAGCATCATCGCCCTCTCACGTGAGTCCAAGGATAGCTGATCCATAGTTACTGGCCGACACCGGGCCTTAAAAGTGGCTACTCGGTGAGTTGTGACTAGAACTTGTTACACTAGAACTTGTTACACAAAAATTATTGATTGTTTGATTTATGGTTTGGGGGCGAAACGACCTGGGTTTGGGGGGCGAAACGACCTGGGGCATAAAGTTAGGCGAAACGACTAGGGTGGGTGGGGGAGGAACGTCTTGGGAGCGAAACGTCTTGTTACCAGCTGGCTACCTGTTGATTTCTACCCTGCCAAGATTTATAAAGTGATGATGAGCCCCAAATCCATAGCATAATGCTAGTGCTTCAGGACACTTTAAAGTGCCCATGCTTCAAATTAACTGAATCACCCTATGTAATTTTCTGCCCATGAATTACACACAGGACCAACACTGGAGCATCGTCAAACTAGGGCTATGTGCAAAGCAGCTGTGGAGCTCAAACAATTGCTTTGGGTTGAACCACACGCCAACCCTGGTCGGTCAGTTTGTGTTATCTCCCAGAGAAAGGGACTAAAGAGTTAGTAGAGGAGAAGAGAGGGAGGGACAGGGGAGAAAGAGGAAAATGAATAAAAAGGTACAAAAAAGAAGAGATAACAACACTCCTTTTCTACCCCTACCTGTCGCAAGGACAGCAGGCCTCGCCCAACTCTAAATCAATATATGTTGTACTCCGGTCACCTTTGCCTCACAACAGAACAAATTAAAAACTTTGAAACAGTTTTATGTAGTTTATGGAAGATCCCTCTTGAAGCACTCAAAGATTCCTGAAGTGACAATATTCTTAAGAAGTTGGTCTTAAGTCTGATGACCGTGCCTAGGAAGGTGGGCTGATAACAGATGCCGGTCCATATACCCCAGGGAGTATCCTCTACTGTTCGCTGCTTTCAGGTCGGAGAACCTGCAAGCATGGATGCCCAGAGATAGATGATGACCGGGATTGACATCTTGATGTCAATGCTATCGAGTTTGCAGGTCAAGGTGTAGTATCACTCGGAAGGTAATGCAGGTAGTCACCTCGAGACAAACCGAGTTGCTCGCCGTTGCACCGTCTCGAGCTGATACTATATGTGGGCCCCATACTGATGTGGCATATTCCAGGATAAGTCTTATCGTAGTCACTACATCATGCTTAACATCTTCAGACCAGCTGGTTATCTTCCTTCCAAAGAAACACCAGGCTGCAGTTTGGTTTTTAACAGTTGCATCAAAAAAGGATGTCAAGGTACTTTCAAGTTTTTAAGATTGACAGTACATGGCTGTTTTCCATTATAGACATTGCTGTAGTCTGTAAAGATTCCTCTGAAGTGCTGCAGTATCAGCAATACTTGAGATCTTGTGGTATAAAAGGCTGCTATTAGCAAAGAGGTGAACTCCAGAGCTGACTTTCTGTGGCAGGTCATTTATGCGTGGGCAGAACAACAATGGTCTGAGAATGGCACCTTGAGGGACACCAGATACAGGTGGGCCAATCGCGGTAATCAGGCATTTTTTTACCAGGTCTAAGGGGTGTAGATGAGTGTGTTTGCTCAAAAGGCAGTGCCTTTATTTCATATTACGTACTTTTAACACAGTCTTTAAGCCATTGTATGCTAGTGGACTCTTCCATTGCTATATGTTGGACAAGTCCATTTGTCATATTAGAGGTGTCAGTCCCCCTTTTTTTCATTTTTATTCTATTTTCAGCGGAAAATTATGTCAGCAAATAGTAGAGACCCTGATCAGACGTCACGTTCTGCGGCGTCTGATCTGGGCCTGCACTGTTTGCCAAGATACCTCTAAGGGGTTTCCCGCATACAATTGGTAAGAATACCGTCAATTCTTATCGAAAACGATAAATGAAGCAATTAATTTCATTAACTTAACAATAACCCTAAACAAACTGATAATTGATAATAATATTAAATAATTAAATATGTTCTGTTGTCATGTATTAATATACCATTGATATCAATATTTACAAAAATATATAACTGATATACGTACTTAAATAATATAATTCTGTTTCATACTGCCCAATGCATATTTAATATTCGCAAAACATA
This sequence comes from Lucinisca nassula, assembly GCA_963580285.1. Lineage (NCBI taxonomy): Eukaryota > Metazoa > Mollusca > Bivalvia > Lucinida > Lucinidae > Lucinisca > Lucinisca nassula. The sequence goes on along the minus strand of OY757016.1, from coordinate 1,867,239 downwards.
TTTTTGACATATTCCTTGGTACCGAACTAGAATAGCCGTACGATTAGCCAATATGACCTATATTGGCTAACCATACGGGGCCGTACGATAAGCCAATACAGGCTAAACGTACGGGGCCGTACGATTAGCCAATACAAGCTATTCATACGGGGCCGTACGAATAGCCACTGCCTTCATGGAACCTGATGCCCTTCAATCTCTAGCAAGCACACCTGTCAGTCACGCGACTCATTGTTCTGCTACCACACTTCCACTCCAGTGCTGTGGTGTGACTTCTGTGGAACTGAACCCTCTTTGAACCAGTCATGCTGTGAACAACAAACATGGTATGACAAACATGCAAACTTGTGAGTGTATTCAAAGCTGACCGCCATTTTCGCAATTACCTGTCATCAAATTGCACTCTTTGAATTGCAAAAATACTCTTTTCAATACATCCTACGCGAAGAATAATTACCTAAACATCTCGAGAGACCACTGTTTACACATGATGCAAGGATAAAACATTCTCAAAATGAGAAGAAACAGGCAGATGTTGTCGATACTAAAACCACAAAAAGAATGAAAGATTGACTAGCTGTTTTTTGCGCATAAAGGAAGTGAGGTATATCTAACTACCGAACGGACAGTCCAAATTACCCGACAATGAACCGAAATGGACGAACACAGATACCCAAACTTTTCTCAACATTAGAAGATGTAACTAGCGGGATTATAAGAGAATGCCTTCAAAGTAAACCTTGTCACACTTACTATCGTAGGACACCTGATTACACTCTTCTGGAGTCCATGACTGTTTGTCTTAACATTAATATTTGTCATTTGTCTATGGATTAATGATTTTGGATTAACGCTTTGGTACTACGACCAAACTACTGATAGCAATTTAATGGTGTAATTTGCACCAGGAAATAAATTATTTCTGTTTTTTTTTTAATCCGATTGTCAGCGACTGAGTCAATTATTGGCTGTCTAATAGAAGGTATTTAGATGTAACAGAGTAGGTTTTGGCTGGAAAAGAGAGATGGCAGCTCAGCACAAGTTACATAGAGCGACCCAATACCAAGCTCTTGCTGTTGCCCGGCCTCCTGTACGTTGATCATGGCAATGTCTAGCAGTTCAGCGAAATCTTCTATATCCTTCGCGTTACCCTGCCGCAGCTGTGGAAAGTCCTCCAACTCCTCCAGATATAACGCTATTTGCCTACGTTTTTCCCCGAACTTTCTTTCCAAGCGATCCTTAGCTGCTTCCTAGGCCGTAGCGGAGTGCCCCAGATTCTCTATCACTTTAAGAGCGTCCCCAGAGAGGTACTGCCGAAGTTGCAGTAATTTATACTCGGCTGTTGCAGGTGCAGAATCGATGCACGCGAGGAAAGAAGCCTTCCAGCTTTGATAGTTTTTCTTTTCTCCTGTAAATACGGGTATCTGCACTCGTTTCAACTGTCTCCATAGATCCTGTCCAATCGAAATGGTAGTGCTATTGGTAGCATTTGGTTGAAACGGTGTTGCTGTGGTGTTCATGCTGGTGTGACTGACGACGGGGCTACAAAGTCCTTGACGCTGCTCATGCGGCAATGATATGTTGATCTCCTTAACCTATGTTTGCTGTGGTTGTACCCCGTGAACCGTGACATTTTTCGTGCATTCTTGGGAAATGTTTGTTTGATTGTCTGTGCTTACTGATGGCACCGCATTGCAGATAATATTTAAAGAATCGACAGTTCCTACCTCTTGTGACACGTTGTGTTCTTCTTTTCTGTAGGTCTCCGACTGGTGGTAAATCATACGATTCAATAAGTCAATGGAAAGTATTTCCGAAGAGTCACTACATGTCTCCTTTTGTGCATCAATATATTGCCGCGCTGCCGTATGTGTGGCTGAATATTCCTCGTCCAGCTTTTCAATCTCGAGAATTACTTTATTATTCATCTGCTTTTCCTTGTTTCTCGCATAAAGTTCAGAAAGATTTGTCATCACGTCCATGGCGCTATCCATTTTATCGTCCATTTTGAAGCACGCATCCTGGATCTCCCGGCTGTCCCTTTTTTCCTGTTGATCTATTAAACCTTCGTAAAATTCCATTTTGCGCGACACTTCTCCCTTTTCAAGTCCGCTTCCAAATCCTTGAAGGTGCCAACTGTTCCTTCCTGGTCGACGTTATCGCCATCGAAGCTGTTCTCCAATGTCGACATTTTGTTTCTAATTTCCTGTATTTCCCTTATTTTCCTCGATAAAATGTCTCTAAACCTCGCTCTGCTACCAGTTTCTGGGGCGGAGAATCTCCCGATTTTGGAAGTAACACCAGAAATTAAGTCCTGTATCCATATTCTAATTTAATTTGATATTTTGACCCATCAGCGTGTTGTTGTTAATGGTGAATCTTCAGTATGGGCGCCAGTTTTGTCTGGAGTCCAACAAGGGACCGTTCTTGGTCCTCTATTGTTCTTCCTGTACATCAATGATATTTCCACTGATATTGACTCAGAAATAAGACTGTTCGCAGATGACTGTGTTTGTTACCGGGAAATTAGAGATACAGATGACTCACTGAAACTTCAGGCTGACATAGATAGATTAGGATGTTGGGCCAGAAAATGGGGCATGAGATTTCAACCAGTTAAATGCAATATTATGCAGATAACAAGGAAGAGATCTAATAAAGTTGAGGCTTCTTACACCTTAGAGGGAACGGTCCTCGAAAATGTGAATTCCATTAAATACCTTGGTGTGACAATCACTCACGATTTGAGATGGAATACACACATTAGCAATATGTGTACAAAGGCGAATAGAACACTTGGTTTCCTGAGGCGAAATCTTCATCAGTGTCCTCAGGATGTGAAAGAAACAGCATACAGGGGACTTGTTCGCCCAATCTTGGAATATGGTAGTTGCATCTGGGACCCAAGCGGAGTGGTCCTAAATGAAGAAATTGAAAAAGTTCAGAATAGAGCTGCTAGATTTGTAACTGGAAATTATTGCTTTGAAACTGGGAGCATGACTGGAATTCTAGGAAAATTAAGATGGGAGTCTCTAAAGAAAAGGAGAAGAGACAGTAGGCTCATACTCTTATACAAAGGTCTAAAGGGTGCTGCCAGCATTCCAACAGATGACCTTGTTCCCCCAGCTAGGCATTGTAGAAAACACCATTCAATGACGTTTCAGACCCTTACTGCAAGAACGGATATTTATAAAGAATCGTTTTTCCCCCGAACCATTAGAGATTGGAATGCCCTTCCCGATTCTATTATTTTGACGGCTGAAGGTGCTGAGGATTGTGTAGCTAAGTTTACATCTTTGGTTAGAGCTAGGGACTAACTTCCCATATCACAGGTCCTGGTGTATGAATGTCATTTGACGTGTCACCAGTAACAATTCTGATTCTGATTCCCATACGAATACCCACGACGTCTTCTAGAACCGACCAAGAAAAACCCATCACCCTTGGTAACGGACGTAACGTAACGATGTACCGCATGGATACATTTTACGTCACATCACGTTAATAGATAAAGCTAACATTTAAGTAACGTTCCCAAATACATTATGTCATATTACCAATTTATCCTTTTCTCCAAGGGCTCAACTCTTGAAGGAAAGAATTTACTCCTGAGGAGCAAAATCTTTCCTTTAAGAGTAGATCTTCTTTTCTATTGGAACAGAGTTTATAGAAAAGTGAATAGGAAGTCACGAAAGGTGTCTCCCTTTGCAAAATGGCGAAAACTGTACCGAGTCTATCCATTCCCCTTTATTGTATCTGATGTGATTTGTACAAACTTCAAGGTAAATTGGTGCAAGTCGGACCCATCCTTTTGGTTTCTTTGGGTGGTAGGGCTGTAGATAGCATTTGATCAGGTTAAAGTCCCCAGAAATTCGGAAGCAAGGTCTCAAAAATTACCTAAATAGTGTAGTCGTGGACTCAACACAAAAAAAAAACAAAGTCTGTTGTATATTACGTATTTTTGCAAATGCAATGGCATTTATAATATATTGTTTGTTTTCTCATATTTATTTCTTCAATGCAAGAGGGGTTACTCTAAAAATGGATTATTTGCTTTTCGGTTTGGTTTAACCGTTGCCCATCGGGGCTTGAAGAAATAGATGGGCTGCATGATGCTTCCACACAGAGCTGAAATCCGACCGCACACGAGTACTGGTAAACCACTTAGAGGATCTAAGTCTGCCCAGGCAAAGCAGTGCGAGTCGGACCGTCCATGCTTATAAACGCTATTGGTTTCATTGGGCGACAGGGCTTGAGAAGTCATTTCATCTCAATGTCGGGTAGAAGTCCCAAAAAATTGGAAGCAACGTCTCCAAAAAGACCTATACAGTGTTGACGGAGGACGTTAAACCTCAAATCAAACAATTAACCGTTGTGAGTCTATGGGCCTAATTGATCATGAGTTTTCCATGGTCATGTATTTATTTTGTTAATGAACAAAGCATCTGTCCAACAAATTTTCAATTCTTTTATATCCAAAACCGTGCAAAACAACACTGTAGCAGTTATGTTGATGTATGTATGGTTGATAATGGGTTACTTTAATAAATCGATTATGCCCACTAAATCAAACTGCTAACCCATGTGACAACGTGATTTCTTTCATATCTCCAAAATTGTTACTTGTCTGATAAAAAAATGAAATACCAAGAGCACCGCAAGCGGGTGTTATGCTCGTCTGTTCTTCTTTTTTTATTCGTATATCACCAAGGAAGATAAATCGGTCCATCACGAAAACACGCCTAAATAATTTTGACCACTTTGAACCCCACTTCTATATTGTAAAACTGGGGTTTACAGGGGTGAACCTTATTTTCATTATTTCTGCTCCGAGTCATTGGCTGTGGGTATTCGGTAGAACCGCCTCTATATTTTGTGCAGAAATAAGAAAGATATCACAATTTTTCATCTGAAATGTTCATATCAAGTGTTCGGCGGTAAATTTACAATGTATTTGTATAGGCGCGTTTTCGTAATACAAAGTGCATGATAGAGTTATGGAACTTGGTCAGAATGTAGCTATTGTGATGGTACAGTTGTGGTTTAAGTTTCATGAGTCTGGGCTTACATTTAGAAATATGATCAAGGTTCAAATTTTTCGTTACATTTTCGAAAAAAAATGTCAAAGTTTAAAGGCGAAGGTCACAGGTCAAAACGTTTGATATTAATGGAAAGGTCTTGCCCCAAGGAACACACAGGAGTTTTGAAAGCTCTATTGTGTGTGATATTCACCCATTTCAGACTGGAAACCCCTAAACGGGTACCGTGGCAAACAGTGTAGGCCCAGATCAGACGCCGCAGAACGCTGCGTCTGATCAGGGCCTCCACTGTTTGCGAAAAGTTAAGCCATTTTCCAAATCAACTTTGAAGAAAACACAACCTGGCGCCCCTGAATTTTGAAATGGACTCCTGCTATATATAAGGAGGAAGATTCCATTTGGTACAAAAAGGGTTAAAATGAGAGACCAAACGTTTTCATGAAACGGGCGTGTTTTTTTTTTTTTTTTCGCATGTCACAAAGGAAGATAATTCAATCAAATTGCATGATTTTGTTTTGTTTGATTTGAAGTTAAGCGTCCCCGTCAAAGCTGTAAAGGTCATTTTGGAGACGTTGCTTCCAGTTTTATGGGACTTTTACCTGACATTGAGGTGAAATGACATCTCAAGCCCTGTCGCCCAATGAAACCAATAGGGTTTATAAGCATGGACGGTCCGACTCGTGCGCAGCGCTTTGCCTTGGCAGGCTTAGATCCTCTAAGCGGTTTACCGGTACTCATGTGCGGGTCGGCTTCAGCTCTGCGTGGAAGCATCATGGAGTCCATATATTTCTTCACGCCCCGATGGACAGGGGGGGGGGGGTTACGGCCCCTTCAAGATTATTTCACTCATATCGAGCCGATCGTTAATCAGAGGTGGGCGAAAACCGGAGTACCCGGAGAAAAAACACCTGACCTTCCGTTGCAGAACTTGGCGTCTCACATGTGACCCTAGCGAGGCTCGAACCCCGGCGGTGAGAGACCAAATGATCAAGAGTCAGGGCTGTTAACCACTAGGCCACGGAGGCCAGTAAACGATTTAAGGAGGAATTCTTATCTTAGTAAAGTATTTCCTTAAAAAGAGGATTCGAAAGTCACCTATTTCATTTACTTATTTAAATATATAACTTCGGATGAATTCGTAATTTCGAACTCTTTAAAATAGAGTTTCGCATATTCAAATATTGTATGATTTCTTGCTTCCAAAATGACCCCATAGAAATAGCGTTTTGCATATGTTTTGGTACTGCATTGTGAACAATGTTTGCCCATCGAGTGTGATCCTTCAATGAGACAGGTTTTATAGTATATAAAACATTTCTTTCACGGTTTATGTAGTGAAATGGAAACCAAACTATCATATTTTCTATTTTCTCCATTCAGTAAAACAGAGGAAGCGATTTTTGAAACTTTCGCGGGAAAGTTATAGGCCGCCTACATCACTTACACGCTAATCTTCGTGAAAATTTCCGTCGAAATTACGAATTCATCCGAAGTTATATTTACATTGCTAGTGTAAAGTCAAATGTAAACCTATAGAAAACAATGTTGTTCATACGGATTTTCAGTGACGTCATGTGACGATAGTCTAAACTATGATTATGATCTCATCGGGCGTAGGCGACGACAATGCTGTTCCGCTCCTTGTAGAAAAATCAGAGTGTAAATGTTTTTCATCTTTATCAGTTTGTCCTATAAGCATTTTTTTCGCCCAGTGATGAGGAAAAAAAGAATGTTAATATGAGAAATACAATTTTTCTGCTGTTCATGAAGGTATGAACGACAGCGGGTCGCAAACAAAGCTTACATGAACCCCCTCGGGGTTCAATTTCTTTGCAGGCGACCCACTGCGTTCATACTTTCATGAACAACAGAAAAATAAAATTCATTTCTTAAATAGAAGTGTCTTCATACTAATTCATGACACGACGTTATCCACTATAAAGACGTCATACGAACGTTGTGAATATTGTATGCGTAAAGTATCAATACATCAATACATGCATAAGCGTAGGAACATGGATCCGATGTGCCACAGGATCAGCTTTTAAATAACAGTCAAAATGGATAGTGCGCCGACCCTTTCCTCTTCTTTCCACCTTCCCCCCCCCCAGAAGCCTCCGTGGTGCAGTGGTTACGCTACTTGCCTTGTAAACCAGGGATCACAGGATCGATCCCGGGCTTCTCCAGACTTTCGGATGATTCTTTAAACCGAGATCCCGTCTCCGTATGACCTTAGCTGTTGGTGGGACGTAAAACTCTAACACTCACTCACTCCCCCCGGCCCACACACACACACACACACACACACACACGCCTACCCCCAACAACAAAAAAATCAAGTTGATCAAGGACCCCTCTCACTTGTAAGAACCAATAAATTGTTGTCCTGACACCAGTATTATAAAAGAAAGTTTTTACACAGCTCTTTGACACAACAAGGGAGAAATACACCCAGTAGCATAATACCTCATCGCCAAGTTTACTTGCGCCACAGGGGGGAAAGATATTGCTCGACCGGGACTCGAACCCAGGGCCTCTCGCATATCGTGCAAACCCTCTACCGTCTGAGCAACACTCTACCGTCTGAGCAAAACTCTACCGTCTACACGGTCGACTTATTACGCTTGCAGAAAATTTGATTATGCCATATCCGGTTTCGTGGCGGAATCAACCATACACAGTGTGCATCTTTAATATTAGATGAGAAGCGATTGGGCATTTAGCATCTCTCTGTCGTCTAACACTTTCATTTTTTGCCGTCGTTGATTGCTTTCTTCTCGATCAAATAAAAGCCATAATGTTTGTTGTTGTTGATAAACATTCATGTGTCAAGGTCAAATCTTAAAAGTTAAGGTACCTACATGGGTAAACTTAAATATTTAAGTATTTTCTCAGGTCAAGTAACGACTTAACCAAAAGACTTTCTTTGAAGTTCACTTTGTACGACAGTTAAGTAAATACTTATTTCAAGTAGGTACTTAAACTTTTAGTACGCATTGTATTCCTGGTAAAAGAAACGTGATAACCCCAATTTTTTCTTTGGAAATGTTTACTTACGGAACACCAAAATCAATCTACACAGCCAAAAACAGTCTTAAAGTATGAAAGTCTTAAAGTATGAAAAACTTGAGTCAAGATACATCCATGGAACGCAAGAAAAGACTGATCAGTGTGTGTGTGTGTGTGTGTGCGTGTGCGTGTGTGTGTGTATGTGTGTGCGTGCGCGCGCTACTTGTAATATGAGTGTCCGCTGGGTGCGCATGTAGGGTGATAGATAAGATTTGGTTGTCTTGGCAGAAATAGAAATATGCTTTTACCCTTGAGTTTCTAAAGTGGCCTATATCATGTATGAATTTGGACATGCCAGTTCTTGTTAGGAGCATTTACATCTGGGTCTACTTTGTATTGCTATATGCACCGATCTGCAAGATTGAACGAATTAAGATTATAACTTTATACACATGCTTCAAGCATCCGTCTGACAAGAGTATTAGCTGTTAAGACGAGGCCCTAACATCTTCGGGGCTTTGCAAAGAGTGTTAAGCAAAATGGGTTGATAAGAAGACTGACCTGTAACTTTAATGAAAACACCCAGAGTTTTTTATGTCTTTTTTATGTTTTTATATGCTGGGCTATCAAATTGTGATATCATATCTACTTCAGAAACTTCATATTTCAATTCAAGGTCGGTGGAAGTTGGGGATTATTTTGAAGAAACCCTTGAAAATGCTATTTCTGATCAATTTATTGATCTCCTGGTTCTGTGACATTTCTGCTATGATATTCTGAAACATGGCAGTATAAGATGGCTACAAATAATAAAGTTGACGTTTTACATCCAGCATATTATTAAACCGCAATAAGAATCACAAAACACCGAGAAGCTTGCATTGGTCTGATTGTGTCCAGCCATACTTCTCAGAAATCTTTGCTTCATCCCATAGTGTTCGTTGTTTGTTTGTTTGTTTGATTTGAGGTTTAACGTCCCTGTCAACACTGTATATGTCATTTTGAAGACGTTGCTTCCAATTTTGTGGGACGTTTTCCCGACATTGAGATGAAATGACATCTTACCAGTACTCGTCTGCGGTCGGATTCAGCTCTGCATGGAAGCATCATGTAACCCATCTATTGTGTCAAGCCCCCACGGGCGGGGCCGATTGTGATCGTTGTATAGTTACAGCTGAAGTATCAAACATCAAATTCGAGCCAGTAAGAAAACTGACTGGAGATTTGAATGGGCACTAATGACAATTCGGGGTGTGTGTGGAGGGGGGGGGGGGCGTGCAGGGGCGGTTGGGTGAGACACATGTTGCGTGTATCTTGCGTCACTGGGACATTCAACTGATACTGGATAACAGTCGGACAAGGCCTGCTGTTCTTGCAGCAGGTAAGAGTAGATGGGGAGTGTTGTTATTTCTTCTGTCCTTACACCACCATTGATGTTTCTCTTTCTCCTCTGACTCTCACTATCATCTCCTCTACTATCTCTTCTATTACTTTTTGTTCATTTGTCTTGGAGATGACTCAAATGAAACACAAGCCTAACACAATCAATCATTCACTAATAGCAATTCGACCGAACATCAAATTTACGCTACCGACTGGTCGTTCATACAAAATTGCATTTATATCAATGTGACTACTTGGAAGAAATAGTGCATTTTACTATTTTCAGATAAAAAAGGTTATATTTTTATCTGTACAACACATAGATCGTGGATACTCCTCAGAACCGCCTCGAGAAGGTGGTCCTAACAAGTACTCACAATCTAGTATTGTGGGTACTCGTTAGAACCGCGCCCCACGCAATCTGTGTTTTGAGTAGAAATAAGAAAAAAAATAGTGTATCCGCCTGTAAACCCCAGTATTACTAAATAAAAGTGGGGGTTTCGTGATGAAACAGCTGAAAATAATATTTTTAGGAAAACATTAACTTTTAGACATAAGGCTCGGAATTAAAAAACTACAGGAAAACATATGCGAAAGAGAGATAGGTTGTATTGAAAGGCAAGATTGTCTTAAATGACCTTTCGCCGGCATAATTTTAATAATAATAATAATTATTTGAATATTAATAATACTAAAACGAAGTAGTAGATTTAGTCCAGCGAGGAACAGGAATAAAACCTTCCTTACTAACCTAAAAATGTACAGTGAAATTCCGCTATTAAGACCACCTAAATTTAAGACTAATTCTAATTTGAAGGCTGCACTTAATCTTTCTTTGTGATTTCTGCCTAAAGTGGCCTCTGGTAATGGACCACATTTGGGACTGTTCAAGCTGACTAGGAAGTTTCACAATCACAGATCATATGCTAACAATAGCACCAGGGAAAGAACATATAAAACATACCCGTAAAAATTCGCCTAAAATACCGTAAAAATTCGCCCAAAACATACCGTAAAAATCCGCCCAAAACATACCCGTAAATATCCGCCCAAAACATACCGTAAAAATCCGCCCACAACATAATGTAAATATCCGCCCAAAACATACCCGTAAAAATCCACCTAAAATAACGTAAACATCCGCCCAAAAATACCGTAAAAAATCCGCCCAAAACATACCGTAAAAATCCGACCAAAAATCGGATAACTTGAAGACTTACTCCGACTCTTCTGAAAGTTTAATTAATTTGTCTCATGATCCAGCAAAGTGTCCATAAAGTGCAGCCAGAATGGCAAACAGTGTAGACCCTGATCAGACTGCTCCTTCAAGACCCTGATCATGCTCCGTACTGTTTGACTGTTTACTTAGGCCTGTCTGTCCCAGTACTAAGGATCTTTACGGACATGCAAAACGGAACACCAAGCAAGCGGCTTTTACCACTACAATGTTATAAAGGAAATAAAATAAACAGCGGCTTTTAGCTCACCTGAAACGGAGGCTCTGAAATTGGTGAGCTTATAGTATGTGCAGGCTACGTTGTTGTCGTCGTCGTCGCCGTCTGTCTCTCTCTTTTGTCAAATTTTTCAAACATCTCCTCTGAAATCACTGTGTGTGTGTGTGTGTGTGTGTGTGTGTGTGTGTGTGTGTGTGTGTGTGCGTGCGCGCGCTACTTGTAATATGAGTGTCCGCTGGGTGCGCATGTAGGGTGATAGATAAGATTTGGTTGTCTTGGCAGAAATAGAAATTTGCTTTTACCCTTGAGTTTCTAAAGTGGCCTATATCATGTATGAATTTGGACATGCCAGTTCTTGTTAGGAGCATTTACATTTGGGTCTACTTTGTATTGCTATATGCACCGATCTGCAAGATTGAACGAATTAAGATTATAACTTTATACACATGCTTCAAGCATCCGTCTGATAAGAGTATTAGCTGTTAAGACGAGGCCCTAACATCTTCGGGGCTTTGCAAAGAGTGTTAAGCAAAATTGGTTGATAAGAAGACTGACCTGTAACTTTAATGAAAACACCCAGAGTTTTTTTTTATGTCATTCGCCGTCACACCCATGCTCAAAAGCATTGAATGTGGGTTCAAAGCCCCACAGTCTAAATTTGGAAAATAAATAAATTCAACCGAAATTCACATTTGGTGCATTATAAATAATAATAATAATAATAATAATAAAGTTTAATAGAAGTGGGTGAGTGTTTAAGTTTTACGTTCCACCAACAGCTAAGGTCATACGGAAACGGGACCTTGGTTTAAAGACTCATCCGAAAGTCTGGGGAAGCCCGGGATCGATCCTACAAGGCGAGTAGCATAACCACTGCACCACTGAGGCTTCTTAAGTTTAATAGGAATATGTGAGGTTTTGGACAATGAAGGGCTTCGCTGTTCCCAATATGTTCCGTGAACTCCGTGGTCACGTGGTCAATCATATTATGTATCACACCGCTGTGGATTCAATCCATGGAACCTTGGGTATCAAGTGGCGGTTTTTCACCTGCTACTATTGCTTTCCCGGATAAACGATAGGCTCAATATGAGTGAAACTATATTTTAGGGACCGTATAACCTCTCAAAAACATGTATGTATATGCCTAACACGAGTCCCATTAAAACGATGTCTCCTATTTTTATGTTATCGAAGGCAACTTTGCAGCTTTATTACTCACACACCCCATCGCGTATACATTTCTGTTTAAGAAATATATCAGCTCTAACTGTGACTTGTTGAGTAATAAATCACAGTTTGGAGGTCACTTGTAAAGAAGATCAAATCACGAGCGCGTAGCGCGCGTGATTTGTCTACTTACAACTGACCGACAAACTGTGATTTAATATTCAACAAATCACAAACTAGAGCTGATCTATTTCGATTCTAACAGGCTGAAAATCGGCAATAATGTTGTTGTTTCCTTCAAAATCTCACAACTTTTCGCCATTGTTAGAAGAAATCCCGCTAGAATTATCGACTGAAACACATGCATTTATACCCCTTTCTAACGTTTCGATGCGAGAAAATGACGTTACACCGTCTAACGTCGAGGAAATCGACTAGTGACGTCATTAATTGGCAGTTTTTAATGACGTCACTCTTCACGCTCTTCATTGTCGTGATTTGTTGTAGAATAAAACAGTTATTTTCCATTGCCTATATAGGAGCGCTGTGTTAGAATTTTTTACAATGCGAAGTTGTTAAGAAATATTTACTCCGGAAAACCCCGAAAAATACGCCAATTCACGAACAAGAGTACATATCGCATCGCTAGGTTTTGGCAATATTGGGCATTTGCATAGTCTATAGCTTCTGAGCATATGAAAAGTCTAGTCAGAGTCTTTGCTTCTCGCATGTATGTAGCTGAGACCTTGGGATAGCTTTAAGCAAGACGCCATACCGTAAATATAATAAACATTCGGACCTTTTCAGGACTTGCTGCAATTCTCTTAAAATTTAAACAAATTTATTTCATGTTTCTGCAAGGAGTCCAAAAGGTGCAAAAATCAAAAACATTCGGACGTCTTTAGGACTCGCTGTAAATACGTTCTATAAAAGGGTTATCCTTTGGAACCAAGGAATACACCACAGAAGTGAAAAATATTGGAGTGTATATGTTTTCTGGGCCAGACTAGCTAGTTTCGGCCAATTAGGCCTCATCAGTGACCCTCAGATATTTTCAAAATTCCACAATGGAATCAATGATCCCAAAGGACAAGAAAATATAATCTACACTATGATGTAGGGTAATTCTCCTAAAATTTAAACAAACGTGTTTTCCGGTAAGGAGTCCAAAAGGTACAGACGGAAAGGCAAACAGTGTAGACCCTGATCAGCAGTCTGATCTGAGTCTGTACTGTTTGCTTAGGCCTGTTTGTACCAATACTTCGGATCATTATGGTATAAGTCTTGCCCTGTTAGTTTGGTACGCAGACTCATCTTGGTATTTTATTTCCATTTGTGCAACAAGTGCAACGTCTCATGGTATTCAAAACTGTGTGTTTTTTCTGATGGTACACACTCAAATATTCTTTCAAATTATGTTTGGTGATATGGTTGGTTTGAGATAAAGAAGTAGATGCCCGTGATTCCAGACAGTGACACTCGGGACGGATTTTTCTTTCCATCCCTCACACCAATGTAAGTTTCTTATATTCTGTCTGTTCGAGTGTATTCTTTCCTATACGAGTATACCCTGCTGATGAAGACAAGATAACGATTTTTGAATGAGCTATCTCCCATAAAGACGTATCCATTCCCATTATAGTACAATTTTCTCTCTTTTTTTCAGAATATATTTCCAGGCCCACACCAGTCAATATCAAGCTGCCAGACGATAAATATGAAGCGTGGCTGACAGCAGCAATATTTCTTTCTGGAGGAGAGCTTGTTGTCTGTGATTATAATAATACTAAAATCAAACTATTGAGTGGTTCGTTCGATGAGATGAGAGGCCTGGACCTACATTCTGAGCCTTGGGATGTTTCAGAGATCGATGAGAACAATGTCGTTGTATTATTGCCTGACGTGAAAGTAATACAGTATATACAAGTGTTGCCTTCCCTGCAAAGAACACGTGTACTGAAACTGGACAGGAAGTGCTGGTCTATAGCTATGTTTAAAGATGAAATGTATGTGATATATCAAGATATAGGAGTCAGAAGAGGAGTGATGATATTAGATAAGGACGGCAATGGTAAAAGATACATTGATGCCCTGACTGATGATGCCCTAAGACAATCGTCGTATTTGTCTTTATACCCTACATGTTTGCTAGTAGCAGAGACGGGACAGATGTACGTATCAGACGCTGGACTTCATTCTGTTATATGCATTGATTCCCAGGGAAACATGCTGCATGAGTACAAGGATCCTGAGTTAAGAGTACCTACAGGAGTCTGCGTTGACAGTAAAGGTCAAGTTATTATATGCGGAAACGGGTCGTCGAATCTCCACATCATCACTCCCGACGGAAGTAAAATTAAAACAATGTCGACACCGAAGCATCCTCGAGCTGTTGCATACAGAAAAAGTGACAGAACACTGATTATTGGTTTTGAATTATACAACAAGTTGTTAGTTTTGCATAATTTCACGTCATAACTTTTCTCGATAACAGTCGTCTATTTAAAAAATAATACAATAACACACCGTTACTTTTCGGAGGAAAACGGATACTTTTGTGTTAGTTATACTTCCACACATAGATTGTGGGTGCTCGTTAGAACCGCCTCAAGGAGGCGGTTCTAACGAGCACCAACAACCTATCTCTTGGAGCAGAATTAAGAAAAATCATGTATACCCCTGTAAGTTACAGTTTTTCCTATATAAAGTGGGATTTAGAGGGGTGTTACATTACACGGACTTGTTAACACTATCACTAATTCATCACTAATCTAATTGTACATACAAAAATTAACATTTTTTTTTTTAAGATAATTGGTGTTACTGGTGCTGGGGCTGTCAAATTGTGATATCATATCTACTTCAGAAACTTCATATTTCAATTCCAACAGATAGAATATTAATTGATGATTATATTAAAAGCCCCTTGATATGTAAAGAAAGTCGGTGGAAGTTGGGACTATTTTGAAAATACCCTTGAAAATGCTTTCTGATCAATTTATTGATGTCGTGGTTCTGTGACATTTCAGCTATTAAAGTCTGAAACACGGCAGTATAAGATGGCTTCAAATAATAAAGTTGAAGTTTTACCTCCAGCATATTATTAAACCGCAATAAGAATTGCAGAACACCGAGAAGCTTGCATTGGTCTGATTGTGTCCAGCCATATTTCTCAGAAATCTTTTCTTCATCCCATAGTGATCGTTTTTTTTTTTTTTTTTTGTTTGTTTGATTTGAGGTTTAACGTCCCCGTCAACACTCTATAGGTCATTTTGGAGACATTGCTTCCAATTTTGTGGGGCTTTTACCCGACATTGAGATGAAATGACATCTCAAGCCCTGTCGCCCAATGAAACCATAGTGTTTATAAGCATGGGCCGTCCGACTCGCACCGCTTTGCCTGGGCAGGATTAGATCCTCTAAGCGGCTTACCAGTACTCGTGTGCAGTCGGATTCAGCTCTGCGTGGAAGCATCATGTAGCCCATCTATTTCTTCAAGCCCCCACGGGCGGGGGCCGATGGTGATCGTTGTACGGTTACAGAAACATTTATCAAATTCGAGCCAGTAAGAAAACTGACTAGAGATTTGAATGGGCTCTAATGACAATTCGGTGTGTGTGTGTGTGTGTGTGTGTGTAGGGGTGGGGGTGGTGAGACACATGTGGGGCGTGTATCTTGCGTCACTGGGACATTCAACTGATACTGGATAACAGCCGGACAAGGCCTTTTGTTCTTGCAGCAGGTAAGGGTAGAGGGGGATTGTTGTTATTTCTTCTGTCCTTACACCACCATTGATGTTTCTCTTTCTCCTCTGACTCTCACTATCATCTCCTCTACTATCTCTTCTGTTACTTTTTGGCCATTTCTCTTGGAGATGACTCAAATGAAACACAAGCCTAACACAATCAATCATTCACTAATAGCAATTCGACCGAACATCAAATTTACGCTACCGACTGGTCGTTCATACACAATTGCATTTAAATCAGTGTGACTACTTGGAAGAAATAGTGCATACAGTAAGAAAACACGCCTTTTCCAACGTATTGAAAATTTTACTATTTTCAGATAAAAAAAAGTTATATTTTTATCTGTACAACACATAGATTGTGGATACTCCTCAGAACCGCCTCGAGAAGGTGGTCCTAACAAGTACCCACAATCTAATATTGTGGGTACTCGTTAGAACCGCGCCCCACGCAATCTGTGTTTTGAGTAGAAATAAGAAAAAAAGGTGTATCCGCCTGTAAACCCCAGTATTACTAAATAAAAGTGGGGGTTTCGTGATGAAACAGCTGAAAATAATATTTTAAGGAAAACATTAACTTTTAGACATAAGGCTCGGAATTAAAAAACTACAGGACAACATATGCGAAAGAGAGATAGGTTGTATTGAAAGGCAAGATAGTCTAAAATGTCCTTTCACCGGCATAATTGTACTACTACTAATAATAATATTTATAATAATAATAATACTAATATTAATAATTATAATAGTAGTAATAATAAAACGAAGTAGTATATTTAGTCCAGCGAGGAACAGGAATAAAACCTTCCTCACTAACCTAAAATATACAGTGAAATTCCGCTATTAAGACCACCTAAATGTAAGACTAATTCTGCTTTAAAAAGCTTAATTTGAAGGCTGCATTTAATTTTTCTTTGCGTTTTCTGCCTAAAGTGTCCTCTGGTAATGGACCACCTTTTTGGGACTGTTCAAAAGTGGTCTTAAAGACCACTTTTAAACTTCCCAAAGGTGGTCTTAATATAAGAATTTTACTGGATACCAATCTGACTAGGAAGGTCCCAAACATACCGTAAAAAATTCGCCCAAAACATACCATAAAAATCCGCCCAAAACATACCGTAAAAATTCGCCAAAAAAATTAACGTAAAAATCCGCCCAAAACTTACAGTAAAACTTCGCCCAAAACATACCGTAAAATTCGCCCAAAACATACCGTAAGAATCCGCCCAACACATACCGTAAAAATTCGCCAAAAACATACCGTAAAAATTCGCCCAAAACATACAGTAAAAATCCGCCAAAAACATACCGTAAAAATTCGCCCAAACATACCGTAAAAATCCGCTCAAAACATACCGTAAAAATTCGCCCAAAACATACCGTAAAAATCCGCCCAAAAATACCGTTAATATCCGCCCAAAACAAACCCGTAAAAATCCTCCCAAAACAAACCCGTAAAAATCCGCCCAAAACATACCGTAAAAATCCGCCCAAAACATACCGAAAAATCCGCCCAAAAATAGCATAAAAATCCGCCCAAAAATCGGATAACTTGAAGACGTACTCTTTGTCTCATGATCCAGCAAGGTGTCCATAAAGTGCAGCCAGAATGGCAAACAGTTTAGACCCTGATCAGACTGTTCCTTCAAAAGCAGACTGATCATTGGCAAACTATGTAGACCATGATCATGCTCTGTGCTGTTTGACTGTTTGCTTAGGCCTGTCTGTCGCAGTACTTGGAATCTTTACGGAAATGCATAACGGAACACCAAGCAAGCGGCTGTTTCCATTACAATGTTATAAAGGAAATAAAATAAACAGCAGCTTTTAGCTCACCTGAATCGGAGGCTCTGGCATTGGTGAGCTTATAGCATGTGTAGGCTATGTTGTTGTTGTCGTCGTCGTCTGTCTCTTTCTGTTTGCCAAATTTATCAAACATCTTCTCCTCTGAAATCACTGGATGAAGTCAAATTTTACGTGAAGCATCCATTTGATTGAGAAACGAAGATTTGGTTGCAGTGTGTAGGTCACATGTTCAATATGGACACCATGCCCATATAAGATAAAAACCCTACAAAAATCTTCTTCTTCGAAACTAGTGGGCAGGTTGTCATGTCATTTGATGTGTTGCATTTGAGACTCGAGTCAATCATAATTTGTTCAAATGATGACCATTGGATGAACTTGGCATACTATAGGCAAAAGTCAAATTTGGCCACATAGACTATTTGTATGGAAAAAGGTCAACACCGTTTTTCTGAAACTATTTCATCCGAAAATTGGTACATACAGTCAACTAAGTGAGTAAATGACAGTACAAGAATATCTAAGGTCAATGTCATTCTGATGACCCGTTCTGTGGCATCTGATCTAGGTCTTAACTGTTTTCTATAAATAGCCTTACCCTAAACAAAGAACATCTCTGCTGGACACTAAATTATGTCTCCTCCTGTTTTCTGGGAGACATATTGTTTTTCCCGGGCGTCTGTCTGTCTGTCTGTCCGTCTGTCTATCACAAAATCATGTCCGCTCTATATCTTGAAAACCGTTCAAGCTAGCTTCACGAACCTTCATATAAATATTAATCAACATTAGACGACACGACGTGCAGAGCGAAAAAACTATATCTCTTGCATTTATACTTTTTTAAGTTATTCCCCTTGGAAGTTTGTCGGTCACAAAATCATCTATGTTTGTATGGGTAAATCGTGGCCGGTCAATAACTTTCTTATTTTGTGACGGATTTTAAAATTATTTGGCAGAACTGTTAACCACTATGAGACGATGTGTCGCGCGCATGACACGGATCGGTACCTCAAAGGTCAAGGTAACACTTAGAGGTCAAAGGTAAAAAAGGTCCTTTTTCGTTTCCTGTCATAACTTTCTTATTCCCGGATGGATTGTGAAATTACATGGGAGAAATGTTAACCATCATGAGACGATGTGTTGGGTGCAATACCCAGGTCGGTTTCTACAAGGTAATGGTCATAGTTAGAGGTCAAAGGTAAAAAAGGGTATTTTTTTCATGTTTGGTCAATAACTTTCTTATTCCTAAATTGATTTTGAAGTACTTGGCAGAAATGTTACTCATAATGAGATGATTTGTTGCGCGCAATGCCCCGGGTCGGTACCTTCAAGACTAAGGTTATACTTAGAGGTCAAATGTATAAAGGTATTTTTTTCGTGTTTGGTCAAATACTTTCTTATTCCTGGATATATTTTGAAATTACTTGGCAAAATGTAAACCATCATGAGATGATATGTTGCGCGCAAGACCCAGGTCGATACCTTCAAGGTCAAGGTCATCCTTAGTGGCCAAAGGTAAAAAAGGGTCTTTTTTCGTGTCGGGCAATAACTTTTTTATTTCTGGATGGACCTTTTAAAGTAACCTTACAGAAATGTTCACATTCGTTAGACAATGTGTCGTGCGCAAGACCAAGGCCCGTACCTCCAATATCAAGGTCACACTTAGGGGTCATAGATAAAAAGGGACCTTTTTCGTGTATGGTCAATAACTTTCGTATTCTTTGATGGATATTAAAACTACTTTGCAGAAATGTTAACCATCATAAGACGATGTTTTGCCTCCAAGATCCAAGTCGGTACCTCTAAGGTCAAGGTCATACTTAAAGGTCAAATGTTAAAAAAGTGTATGTTTTCGTGTCCGGTCAGTAACTTTCTTATTCCTTGACGGATTTTGAAATTGCTCCGCAGAAATCTTAACCATCATGAGACGATGTGTTGTCTCCAAGATCCGAGTCGGTAACTCTAAGGCCAAGGTTATACTTAAAGGTCAAATGTCAAAAAATGGGTCTGTTTTCGTGTCCGGTCAGTAACTTTCTTATTCCTTGGTGGATTTTGAAATTACTTGGCAGAAATGTTAAACATCATAAGATTATGTGTCGCGTGCAAGACACAGGTCGGTGGCTCCAAGATCAAGGTCATACTTAGAGGTCAAAGGTAAAAAAGGGCTGTTTTCGAGTACAGTCAATAACATTCGTATTTCTCGATGGACCTTTTAAACTTACTTTGTAGAAATGTTCACCTTCATTAGCTGATGTGTTGCACACAAGACCCCGGTCAGTACCTCCAATGTCAAGGTCATACTTGGAGGTCCAAAAGGGGTGATACATTTGTGGTTTTGTAGAAAAAAAAAAAACATTCTAGTTTAAACTGTGGATAGTCAAAATTGAACTTGTAGTGATAAAACTAACAACCAAATATTAATCCCTATCCTGCAAATGAATTATTTTAGCCACACCCATTTCTGACTATCAACGAATCAAACTACTTTATACAATGCATTTGTTTACGGAGTGTCTATTGTCAGACGTCTTGCGATAGCAGAAACTCGGTAAAAATGCTATCGACAGACATCTGGCAATAGCAGAAACTTGGTAAAAATGCTGTTGACAGACGCCTGAGTTTTATGTGGTGATCTATGCGAAAATATACTAATATGACCAAAGGATATGTAAATATCGCTGCTTTATGCTAAGTCTTCCATAGTCGAAATTCGAAAGTGGGTGATTTGTTTGATTCACAATCTGCATGACAAACAGTGTAGATTCTGATTCTTCGGTAGCCATCTGATCTGGATCTACACTGTTTGGACAGGTATTGGTTGTAGAGTTTAGTAGGACGTGCTGCTAAACATTTTAAAGGTGTTTATTTGTTAACTGAAAAAAAAAAAACATTTTTCCATCATAAACGAATTTTGTCAAAACTATGTGAGCTCAAATAAAGCCATGCTCCCCATAAGGAAAACACACCTATACAAATCCAGTTTTACTATTTACAAGTGGGATTCAAGGGGGTCAGATTTATATAGGCATGTTTTCGTGATGTAATTTTTTTCTAACTTATTTTGCTGTCTATTTTTCGATTAAAAATAGTTTTCCTTCTACCATGCTTTTTGTTGTCTTCTCCTGTTGTTAATATTGGACAGAGAGAGGGGGATAATACTCTATAGGCTGTTGACATTTGATAAAATTAAGGGGAATGGGAACACCCGACAAATTGTTCCGCCATTTTTCAAAAGGAGATAACTTTTGGGACTTACAGCTCGCTTTTCTATAAGCCCTGCTACTGAAAAAGGAGTCTACTCTTAAAGGGGAAGAATTTGCTTCCATTCTTTCCTTTAAGAGTTGACCCCTATTGGCATAGGAGACAGAGCATCTTTTGTGGGAGTTGCCTCCCCTGAAGGTGTTTCCATCCCCCTTAAACTTCAATAACTCCAGCACTGGTGGCTCGTTTACCATGGCTGAGTCAATCTTATACTCGAGCCGATAAAATTCCTTATCAAATAAGAAACAGTGAGGAATGATTTGAACAGATTTTCTTTGGTTATCCTCAAAATGTATCTTTGTGTACCCATTTGAACGGCCCAAGTGACTCGATTTCAATGCGTATATATAATAGAGCCTAAATAAGAATATCGAACCGATGTACCGATATTTTTCCCAGTGTTCTTCATAACCTAATGCTTTGTGCAATCATCAGTGGAACGCCGCCCATCAGGGCTTGGAGAAATAGACTGGGTTGTATGATGATTCCACGCAGAGCTGAAATTGACCGCACATGAATACTTGTAAACAGCTTAGAAGCACTAAGTCTTTTCGAGTCAGATCGTCCAGTGTACATGTATACGAGGGTAGGCTGAATAGTTCTGAGCCTGACCAAGAAGCAGGCATCGAAGAGCCATGAAATTTTGTATTCATTAAATCCAAACTTTATTACTTGATTTGACTCAAATGAGTTGCCTGCAATAACGTAGAAATTCTAGACTTTGAAAATTGATACTAGCACGTTTTTGAGAAAATGGACAAAACCTGGCATCGTGGTGTCATCAAGTACCTCAAAAAAGGGGTAAGCTCCTAAGGACATTCATGCCGATATGGTTGCTACATTAGGGGATGATGCTCCTTCGTATGCAACCGTGAAAAGGCGGTCAGCAAATTTTAAGATGGGCAAGGACAACCTAAAAGATGATGACCGGTGTGGACGACCCACAACGGCAACCACTGAGGAAACCATCAGACAAGTGCACATGGCCGTGATGGATGACAGGCTAACACTGTTGGCATCTCCCGTTAACCAGTAGAGAACATTCTACACAGTGAATTAGGAATATCGAAGGTTTCCGCCAGATGGGTGCCACGGCTTTTGACGCCTGACCAGACTGAACCTGTCACAAGCCAAGTTGGCTATTTTTGAAGCAGACCAAGATGGTTTTCTTGACCGTTTTGTCACTCAGGATGAGTGTTGGGTTCATCACTTTGAGCCAGAGACCAACAGACAATCCATGCAATGGAAGCACTCTGGCTCACCCCCTCCAAAGAAGGCAAAGGCCGTCTCCTCTGCAGGGAAGGTGATGGCATCAGTGTTCTGGGATGCCAAGGGCATAATATTCATAGATTACCTTCAAAATGGCAGAACAATTAATGGGGAGTATTATGCAGAAAAGCAATTAAGACTAAACGACCCGGAAAATTTACAAAAGGTGTCCTGTTCCATCAGCACAATGCGCCTGCTCATAAATCGGTTGTCGCAATGGCTGCTGTGCATGACTGTGGCTTCACACTTGTCAATCACCCTCCGTATTCACCTGATCTAGCTCCATCAGATTATTTCCTGTTTCCAAACATGAAAAAGCACTTGGCTGGGCAGCATTATCGGTCAGACGATGAGGTGATAGCTGCTGTGGCGGAGCTTTTCAGGGACCAAGATGAGACCTTCTATACCACTGCGATCCAAGGACTCCAGCATCGCTGGAGGAAGTGTGTGGACAGGAAGGGAGACTATGTTGAAAAATAAGGCACTTTCAGCATGGACAAACCATTGGATCTTGGTCAGGCTCAGAATTGTTCAGCCTACCCGCGTATAAGCCCTTTTGGTTTCATTGGACGGCATTGTTTGAGATGTCATTTCATGTTCGATATCGGCAAGCTAGGAACAAAACGGACCAAATACGCTTCCAGGAACAGACAATAGGAAAATAAAGCGAAACTTCGAAAACTCAAACATGGAAAGTTTGTTATTGTACACCAGATAAGGAAATCCATAGTTTAAGCTTTGAATAGAATGTTAGAATCTTATATGGGTGATAGATGGATGGACAAATCCGTGCCGAGGATCACTGTCCGTCATCACGAGGACAGAACACCAGTGATCTTTTCTTTTCTTGCACACCAGACAAGGAAATCCGTAGTTTTAGCTTGGGATAGATATTCTGTTCTAGCCCTGGCGTTCTTACCCAAAATCGAATATTATCGCGTGTTTGATAAATGCACTGGTTGAATACGACCTCATATGCGTCGTCGTTAAGGTTGACGTCATTGGACGTTACATGACGTCACTAAAGATCACAGTAGTGTCATCACAATATGGCGGACGTCGGCAGCCGAAGTGACTGCAGTATTGAAAACCCATGCTCAGAAATGGAAGGTATGCAAGAAAAAGAATCCTACATGGTTGTGAGGGGTGGACAGAAAAATCCGTCCTCGGGATCACTGTGCCTCGTGATGCCGGACACTGACCCTCTGGACGGATTTTTCCATCCACCCTTCACACCCATCTAAGATTCTTATATCCTCCCCGAGTCCACGGATATTTCGAACACGTTCTAGAGTCCAAAGAGAATTTCTCCCATAATTCCAGATCCAAATCTTTAGGTTAATTTGTCTTTTTCTGGTTTCATATTAAGCAGGTATATTGTGTGTACTCATTAGAATCGCCTCATTGAGGCGATTCTAATGAGAACACACATCATACCTATATTTTGAAGAAAAAAACATAACAAAGAAATACACTTAAGTCATTCCCATAATGCCTCATGTCCTGGTTCTATGATTTACACTCAGTAGTTCGAACAACCCTTATCTCGAACAAATTTTCAAGGTCTCAAGGGGAATCGGAACACTTGGCAGAATTTTCCACCATTTTTTAAAGGGAGACAACTTTCGGGACTTCCTGTTCGCTTTTCTGTAAGCCCTGTCCCGCTGTAAAAGGGGTCTACTCTTAAAGGAAAGAATTTACTGCTCACGAGCAAATTCTTTTCTTTAAGAGTCGACCCCTATTGACATGGGAGAGAAAATAATTTTGCAGGAGTTACCTCCCCTAAAGGTGTTCCCATTCCCCTTAAATGTGTTCGAATTATTGAAGTTTAACTGTACTATGATGCGTTAATGACCGGTGTGAACTCGACATAAACATGTTAACAAGGACAACAAAATTTTGAATGAGATTTTGGATCAAGAACCTGAACAGTCAAAGCAAAAGAAGACAAGAAAAAAACTTCACATACCCCTAACGCATGAAGATGACCATTGAAATTTCGGTTCATGGTGCAACTGAGGAGGTCATTCACTTTCGGATAACACATCTGTATAGGGGCTGGAAGAAATATATGGGCTTCCACGCAGAGCTGAATTCGGCCCGCACACTAGTACTGGTAAACCGCTTATAGGATCTAAGCCTGTCCAGGAACCGCGGTGCGAGGCGGACCGTCCATGCTAATAAACCCCATTGGTTTCATTGGGTGATGGGGCTTGAGATGTCATTTCATCTCAATGTTGGGTAAAAGTCCCATACAATTGGAAGCAACGTCGCAAAAATGGCCTTTACAGTGTTGACTGGGACGTTAAACCTCAAATCAAACAAACAAACAAATCGCCAAGTTCTGCAAAGGAAGGTCATTTGGTTCCTGGTACTGCTGTGAAGATAATCCACTTTCGGATAACACACCTGTATCGCCAAGTTCAGCAAAGTAAGGTCATATGGTTCCTGGTGCTACTGAGGAGGTCATTCACGTTAGGATAACACATCTGTATCGCCAAGTTCTGCAAAGTAAGGTCATGTGGTTCCTGGTGCTACTGAGGAGGTCATTCACGTTAGGATAACACATCTGTATCACCAAGTTCTGCAAAGTAAGGTCATATGGTTCCTGGTGCAGCTGGTGAGGCTATTCACGCTAGGATAACACATCTATATCGCCAAGATCTGCAAAGTAAGGTCATGTGGTTCCTGCTGCTGCTGAGGAGGTCATTCACGTTAGGATAACACATCTGTATCGCCAAGTTCTATAAACGAAGGTCATGTGGTTCCTGGTGCTGCTGAGGAGGTCATTCACGTTAGGATAACACATCTGTATCGCCAAGTTCTACAAAGGAAGGTCATGTGGTCCCTGGTGCTGCTGAAGAGGTCATTCACGTTAGGATAACACATCTGTATCGCCAAGTTCTACAAAGGAAGGTCATGTGGTTCCTGGTGCTGCTGAGGAGGTCATTCACGTTAGAATAACACGTCTGTATCGCCAAGTTCAATAAAGGAAGGTCATGTGATTCCTGGTGAAGCTGATGATGCCATTCGCGTTAGGATAACACATCTGTATCACCAAGTTCTGCAAAGTAAGGTCATGTGGTTCCTGATGCTTCCGAGGAGGCCCTTCACGTTAGAATAACTTAACTGTATCGCCAAGTTCTACAAAGGCAGGTCTTGTGGTTCCTGGTGAAGATGATGAGGCCACTCACGTTAGGATAACACATCTGTATCGCCAAGTTCTGCAAATGTCATTCTAATGAGTACACACAGCATACCTATATATATCAGAATAACAAATAGGTAAAAATGTACCCTTAAGTCAATCACATAATGCCTCATGGACCAGTGCAAATATTCAAGGTCCCAAAGGTTTTCGAATTATTGAAGTTCAACTGTACTATGATGCGTTAATGACTGGTATGAACTCGACTTAAACATGCCAACAAGTCAACAAAATATGAATGAGAATTTGGCTCAAGAACCTGAGCAGTCCAAGCAAAAGAAGACAAGTAAAATTGCACGATCCCCTAAGATGAAAACCCTGACGCCATATGGCCATATGGCCATTTTGTGGGAAAGTAACTGTCCTTATGGCCTTCCTTTGTTTGGGTTTCCATTATGGTCTGGTCGCTTAATGTTTGTATTTCTTTCCCTTTGGTGTCTTTTATGGGTGGAGTAAGTTAATTGTATCAATTCCTGATCTTTGTTTTACTTCTACTTAGCATTGAAATGTCGATTCCCGGTGCAACTGAGGAGGTCATTCACTTTCGGATAACACATATACATCGCCAAACACTGCAAAGGAAGGTTATATGGTTCCTGGTGCAGCTGAGGAGTACATGCGATCATTCACGTTAGGATAACACATCTGTGCCGTCAAGTTCTGCAAAGGAAGGTCATGCGGTTCCTGGTGCAGCTGATGAGGTCATTTACGTTAGCATAACACATCTGTGCCGCCAAGTTCTGCAAAGGAAGGCCATGCGGTTCCTGATGCAGCTGATGAGGTCATTCACGTTAGGATAACACAACTGTATCGCCGAGTTCTGCAAAGGAAGGTCAAGTGGCTCCTGGTGCAGCTGATGAGGTCATTAACCTTAAGATAACACCTCTGTATCGCCAAGTTCTGCAAAGGAAGGTCATGTGACTCCTGGTGCAGTGGAGGAGATCATTCACATGAGGATAACACCTCTGCATTGCCAAGGTCTGCAAAGGAAGGTAATGTGGTTCTCGGTGCAGCTGAGGAGGTCATTCATGCTTGGATAACACACCTGTGTCGCCAAGTTCTGCAAAATAAGGTCATGTGGTTTCTGGTGCACCTGAGGAGGTCATTCACATCGGGATAACACAGCTGTATCGCCAAGTTCTATAAAAGGAAGGTCATGTGGTTCCTGGTGCTGCTGAGGAGTTCATTGACGTAAGGATAACACATCTGTATCGCCAAGTTCTGCAAATGAAGGTCATGTGGTTCCTGGTGAAGTTGAGGAAGTCATTCACGTTGGGATAACACAGCTTTGTCGTCAAGTTTTGCAAAGTAAGGTCATGTGGTTCCTGCTGCTGCTCAGGAGATCATTCACGTTAGAATAACACATCTGTATCGCCAAGTTCTGCAAAGGAAGGTCATGTGGTTCCTGGTGCAGTTGAGGAGGTCATTTACTTTAGGATAACACATCTGTGTCGCCAAGTTCTGCAGCGGATGGTCAGATGATTCCTAGTGCAGCGGTGGATTATTAACGTTGGAATTACACTTCTGTACCGCCAAGTTCTGCAAAGGAAGGTCAGGTGGTTCCTGGTGCAGCTGAGGATGTAACTCACGTTCGGATAACACATCTGTGTCGCCAAGTTCTGCAAAGGAAAGTCAGGTGGTGTTCAGCTGATGAGGTCATTTACGTTAGGATAACACATCTGTTCTGCAAAAGAAGATCATGTGGTTCCTGGTAAAACTGATGAGGTCATTCACGCTGGGATAACACATCTTTGTCGCCAAGTTCTGCAAAGGAAGATCATGTGGTTCCTGGTACAACTGATGAGGTCATTCACGCTGGGATAACACATGTGTGTCGCCAAGTTCTGCAAAGGAAAGTCAGGTGGTGTGCAGCTGATGTGGTCATTTACGTTAGGATAACACATCTGTTCTGCAAAAGAAGATCATGTGGTTCCTGGTAAAACTGATGAGGTCATTCACGCTGGGATAACACATCTTTGTCGCCAAGTTCTGCAAAGGAAGATCATGTGGTTCCTGGTTCAACTGATGAGGTCATTCACGCTGGGATAACACATCTTTGTCGCCAAGTTCTGCAAAGGAAGATCATGTGGTTCCTGGTACAACTGATGAGGTCATTCACGCTAGGATAACACATCTTTGTCGCCAAGCTCTGCAAAGGAAGATCATGTGGTTCCTGGTGCAGCTGAGGAGGTCATTCACGTTGGGATAACAGATTTGTGTCGCCAAGTTCTGCACATGAATGTCATGTGGTTCCTGATGCAGCTGAGGAGGTCATTCACGTCGGGGTAACACATGTGTGTCGCCAAGTTCTGCAAAGGACCGTCATGTGGTTCCTGCTGCAGTTGAAGAGGTCACTCACGTTGGGGTAACACATTCGTGTCGCCAAGTTCTGAAAATGAAGTTCTGAAGTGTGGTTTCTGGCGCAGTTGAGGAGGTCATTCACGATGTGATATCACATCTGTGTCGTCAAGCTCTGCGAAGGACCGTCATGTGGTTCCTGGTGCAGCTGAGGAGGGTATTCATGTTAGGATAACACATCTGTGCCGCCAAGTTCTGCAAAGGAAGGTCATGTAGTTCCTGGTGCAGCTGAGGAGGTCATTAACGTTGGGATAACACATCTGTGTCGCCAAGGACTGCAAAGGAAGGTCATGTGGTTCCTGGTGCAGCTGAGGAGATCATTGACGTTAGGATAACACATCTGTGTCGCCGAATTCTGCAAAGGAATGTTATGCGTTTCCGGGTGCTGCTGAGGAGATCATTCATGTTGGGATAACACATCTGTGTCGGAAAATGCTGCGAAGGAAGGTCGTGTGGTTCCTTGTTCAACGGACAAGGTCATTCACGCTGGGATATTACATCTGTGTCGCCAAGTTCTGCAAAGTAAAGACATGTGGTTCCTGGTTCAGATGGGGAGGTCATTCACGCAACTGTGTCGCCAAGTTCTGCAAAGGACGGTCATGTGGTTCCTGGTGCAGCTGAGGTGGTCATTCACGTTGTGAAAACACATCTGTGTCGCCACGTTCATCAAAGGAAGGTCATGTGGTTCCTGGAGCAGCCGAGGTGGGGGGGGGGGGAACTTGCACGTTAGGATAACACATCTGTTTCGCCAGGTTCTGCAAAGGAAGGTCAGGTAGTTCCTGATGCAGCTGAGGAGGTCATTCACGTTTGGATAACACATCTGTGTCGCCAAGTTCGGCAAAGGAAGGTCATGTGGTTTCTGGTGCAGCCGACGGGGGGGGGGGGCATGCACGTTAGGATAAAACATCTGTCAAAGGAAGGTCAGGTAGTTCCTGATGCAGCTGAGGAGGTCATTCACGTTTGGATAACACAATGTCATGTGTGTCACCAAGTTCTGCAAAGGAAGGTCAGTTGGGTCCTGGTGCAGTTGAGGAGGTCATTCACGTTGAGGTTGCACATCTGTGCCGCCAAGTTCTGCAAAGGAAGGCAATGTGGTTCCTGGTGCAGATGAGGAGGTCATTCACGTTGAAATATCACATCTGTGTCGCCAACTTCATGTGGTTCCTGGTAAAACTGATGAGGTCATTCACGCTGGGATAACACATCTTTGTCGCCAAGTTCTGCAAAGGAAGATCATGTGGTTCCTGGTACAACTGATGAGGTCATTCACGCTGGGATAACACATGTGTGTCGCCAAGTTCTGCAAAGGAAAGTCAGGTGGTGTGCAGCTGATGAGGTCATTTACGTTAGGATAACACATCTGTTCTGCAAAAGAAGATCATGTGGTTCCTGGTAAAACTGATGAGGTCATTCACGCTGGGATAACACATCTTTGTCGCCAAGTTCTGCAAAGGAAATTAATGTGGTTCCTTGTTCAACTGATGAGGTCATTCACGCTGGGATAACACATTTTTGTCGCCAAGTTCTGCAAAGGAAACTAATGTGGTTCCTTGTTCAACTGATGAGGTCATTCACGCTGGGATAACACATCTTTGTCGCCAAGTTCTGCAAAGGAAGATCATGTGGTTCCTGGTGCAGCTGAGGAGGTCATTCACGTTGGGATAACAGATTTGTGTCGCCAAGTTCTGCAAATGAATGTCATGTGGTTCCTGATGCAGCTGAGGAGGTCATTCACGTTTGGATAACACAATGTCATGTGTGTCACCAAGTTCTGCAAAGGAAGGTCAGTTGGGTCCTGGTGCAGTTGAGGAGGTCATTCACGTTGAGGTTGCACATCTGTGCCGCCAAGTTCTGCAAAGGAAGGCAATGTGGTTCCTGGTGCAGATGAGGAGGTCATTCACGTTGAAATATCACATCTGTGTCGCCAAGTTCTACAAAGGAAGGTCATGTGGTTTCTGGTGCAGCAGAGGGGTTCATTCACGTTAGGATAATTCATCTGTATCGCCAAGTTCTGAAAAGCAAGGTCAGGTTGTTTTTCTCCGGGTACTCCACTTTTCGCTCATCCCTGATAAACGATCTCGAAATAAATGAAATAATATTGAAATGGCCGTAAAACGAAACCGAAAAAAAGACATCTGTGAAGAATGGGAAAATGTCATGGCTAAAAAGTTGGTAGAGAAAAATCCCTATATTCAGAACCCCTTTGGGATTGTCCAAAAGTGGTATTTATCAGACCACCTTTGGAACTATCCGAAAGTGGTCTTTCAGACCACTTTTGGTCAGTCCCAAAGGTGGTCTCTTGATAGAGGACAATGGGTGAAAAAGCCTGAACTCACCCTATACATAGATATAAAGAGACTTTGTGTCCGTGGTCACCCAGTTAGCGTACATTGGAAACACTGCTCAGCAGCTTCCACGGTATCATCTGAATGCACTCTCTGCCTAAAAGAACAGCGTCTTCCGCGGTGTACATGCTTCTGGTTGCTATGCCATCTGAGGCTGAGCTTCATAAGAGACAATTAAGTCTACTATATGCTGTCCTCAGCAGTAACAACCAGTTTCTACAAGAACTTGTCAACTGAAGCTAGCATTCTACAGCGTGAAATATGAACTGCCTTTCATGAGCCAGCCCTTAGTAGCTTTGAGTGTATTAGAGACTTTCTGGACTGAATTTTATATCGATGGCATCGAGACAAAGGATTTTTTTTTTACAAAATACAGCTTTAGAAAACGGTTAAGTTTCGGAGAATAGTGGCTGCCCCTTTCACCCTGGTAGCGAAATGTTTTACGTCCAGATGGGCGGTGCTCGGAAAATACTGAAGAACAAAATCAGACCTCTTTTCGCTGTGTGTGGTGTCACAAACGATATGTAAATTAAATTACAGTCAACACAATGGCGGATAAAGGAAGGGAAGGTATTTTTTTTAGAATTTTCGTTATGCATTTACGAAATGACAGTGTAAAATTAATCAGCCTGCACGGGTACAATGATACATTTGGATTTGCATCCGGGTTAGACTAAAACCAGCCTGCTCAGTTAAGCAGACTAACAAGAGTTTTGAAATTCTTAATTATTAGACAACGAAAACATACCCAACCCACCCACAGATGCTTGGGGTCAGGTCTGATTAGCTTTCTAGCCCGACAGAACAGGCCTACTATCGATAAAACTTGTTTGAAGGCCTTAAAACAGTGTTTTAAAAAAGGTCCCCATCACTGATAGGCTCTAATGTATATTAGAGCCTATCAGTGATGGGGACCTTTTTTAAAAAGGTCCCCCTTTTAATGTTTTAATGTATATAAAACTTGTTTGAAGGCCTTAAAACAGTGTTTTAAAAAAGGTCCCCATCACTGATTGGCTCTGATGTATATTAGAGCCTATCAGTGATGGGGACCTTTTTTAAAACATTTTTTTAAGGCCTTCAAACAAGTTTTATATACATTAGAGCCTATCAGTGATGGGGACCTTTTTTAAAACATTGTTTTAAGGCCTTCAAACAAGTTGTATCGATAGAAGACCTGTTCTGTCGGGCTAGAAAGCTAATCAGACCTAACCCCAAGCATCTGTGAACTCACCCACAAAAAAGTCTGGCAAACGTCGGCACGACGTTGGCCGTTGGCCCGACCTACAACGATACGACGTGTCAACGCCGAATCGCTGTCGGTACGACGTTGGCCCGCTGTTGTGTGTTTGATTGGAGGGTACTGATTATAGCATGATCTGATTAAAGCATGATCTGATTATATGCACAGGCTTATCTTAAGGTAATTGGTTACGAGTGTGATTCCAGTCACAAGACACCTTGTCTAAGGTGTTGCGATCAGATTAGGACACAGGCCGATCTGATCACCTAAACTGACGAGTAAGATTCTATGAAAAGCGAACAAAAAGGAACTGATCAGACTGTGTCGATAGCCCCGCCCATCGGGGCTTGAAGAAATAGATGGGCTGCATGATGCTTCCACACGGAGCTGAAACAGACCGCACACTAGTACTGGTAAACCGCTTAGAGGATCTAAGCATGTCCAGGAAACGAGGTGCGAGTCGGACAGTCCATGCTCATTGGGCGACAGGGCTTTAGCTCAATGTCGGGTAAAATCCCACAAAATTGGAAGCAACGTCTCCAAAATGACCTATACAGTGTTGACGGGGACAAACAAACAAACAAACAAACAGACTGTGCCGATTTGCACCTTTGTGGTTCCTATGTGATAAAAACAACAACAAATAAAAGGTTTTCTTGCCGGACTCGGTACCTCAATCGGATGCGCGTCTGACTGGTGATCAGGAGGACGCGGGTTCGATACCTGCCGGGATTGGCAACATTCTTTCGTTGAGATTGATAATGAAACGTTTTGTACGGTCATTCTTTCCCTTCCGCTGATTCAAGAAGGGCAGTTGTCAGTTTTGCGCGAAAGAATGTGCACTGTACTGGTTAACCGCTTACGTATAAGCCTGTCCAGGTAAACTGACAGGCTCAAAAATTACCTAAAGATTGTGTTGACTGGGCCGTTAAACGCCTATTCAAACAAAATTGACCTGACCTGGCTAATGTGAGGTAGGAAGATTAAGCGACGGAAAGACTAGATTAATATCATAGCGCGAACGTACAAATTATCAGTTGCTGTTTAAAAACGCAAGAACTTTTAATCCTGAGCCGCTACGGTAGAAAACGTCAGGTCTGCGCATCGACTCTGCCTGATCGAAACCCGCTTTTCCATTACGAAAACACGCCTATTCAAATATACTGTAAATCTGACTGTCGGAAAAAATGAAATTTTTAAGATGAAAAATTGTGATATTTTTACTTATTTCTGCTCCAAACATACATTGTGAGTACTCGTTAGAACCGCCTCGGCAAGGCGGTTCTAAGGAGTACACACAATCCATGTTTCAAAGCCCAAATGAGAAAAACAACATACCCCCCCCCCCCCTCAAACCCCAGGTTAACTATATAAAAGTGGGGTTCGATGGGGGTCAATTATATTGGCGCTTGTTTTCATGATAATCAGTTGTTCACCGGAGTACACAAATTACTGAGAGAGTACACAACCGACTAGTTGGGTGCACATCTGAGTGAGTGGATAAACAACTGACTTGGTTCGTACCAAGCTGTTAGAAGCCTCCGTCGTGCAGTGGTTACGCTACTCGCCTTGTAAACCAGGGGACGCAGGATCTATCCCAGGCTTCTCCAGACTTTCGGGTGAGTCTTTAAACCGAGGTCCCGTCTCCATATGACCTTAGCTGTTGGTGGGACGTAAAACTCAAACACCCACTTACGCGTACCAAGCTGACTGAGTGGGTATACAGCTAAGTGAGCGGATAAACAACTGAATTGTTTCGTGGCAAGTTGATTGAGTGGGTACACAGCTAAGTAAGTGGATAAATAACTGACTTGTTTCGTGCCAAGTTGATTGAGTGGGTTTACAGCTAAGTGAGTGGATAAACAACTGACTTGGTTCGTCCCAAGCTGATTGAGTGTGTACACAGCTAAGTAAGTGGATAAACAACTGACTTGGTTCGTGCCAAGTTGATTGAGTGGGCTCATAGCTAAGTAAGTGGATAAACAACTCACTTGGTTCGTGCCAAGCTGATTGGGTGTGTACACAGCTAAATGAGTGGATAAACTACTGACTTGGTTCGTGCCAAGCCGATTGAGTGGGTACGCAGCTGAGTAAGTGGCCGTTCAGCTGACAGAGTGGACAGAGCGGGACAGTTCACTCAGCCATCTGTGAACCCACTATGACAGCTGTGTCCTCCACGGGGTGAAAGCGTAAACAACTGACTTGTTGGGTACACAGCTGATTGACTGGATAAAAAGCTGACTGGATTCGTGCCAAGCACTCTGCTGTACGTCCAATCAGCTATCTGTGTCCCAATACAGCTGTCTATCCACTCAATAATCGGTGTAACCACTCAGTCGGCTGTGTCCTCACGCAGCCATCTGTGTAACCACTCATTCGGCTGTGTCCTCACACAGACTTGAACCCACTCAGATAGCAGCGTCACCACACAGCTGCGTACCCACTCAGTCATCTGTGTAACCACTCAGTCATCTGTGTAACCACTCAGTCATCTGTGTATCCACTCAGTCATCTGTGTACCCACTCAGTCATTTGTGTAACCACTCAGTCGACTGTGTACCGTATCAGTCAGCTGTGTACCCTGTCAGACATTAGCGTCTCGCCACATTTGTGAACCCACTAAGTCATCTGTGTATTTGTATCAACTCAGTCATCTGTGTACCCACTCAGTCATCTGTGTTAACTCTCAGTCGGATGTGCACCCTCTCAGTCAGTTTTGTACCCACGCAGTAATCTGTGTTCCCGCTCAGTCACCTGCAATTTCACTCAGTCGATTGCGTAGCCACTCAGTCGGCTATGTACCCGCTCAGTCATCTGCGTACCGACTCAGGCAGCTGTGTACCCACTCAGTAGGCTGTGGACACACTCAGTCATTTGTGTATCCACTCAGTCGGGTGTATCCCAACTCAGTCATCTGAGTACCCACTCAGTCATCTGAGTACCTACTCAGTCATCTGTGTAACTAGCCAGTAGGCTGTGTACCCACTCAGTCAGCTATGTGACCACTCAGTCAGCTGTGAACCCAGTCAGTCATTTGTGTAACCACTCAGTCCGCTGTATATCAACTCATTCAGATGTGTACCCACTCAGTGATCTGCGTGGGGCTTTGAAGAAATAAATGGGCTGCATGATGCTTCAACGCGGAGCTGAAACCGACTGCGCACGAGTATTGGTTAACCGCTAAGATATTCTAAGGTTACCCAGGCAAAGCTATGCGAGTCGGCCCGTCCATGCTTATAGACCCTATTGGCTTCATTGTGCGACAGGGCTTGACATGTCATTTCATCTCAATGTCTGGTAAAAGTCCCACAAAATTGTAAGCAGCGTTTTCAAAATGACCTATACAGTGTTGACAGTGACGTTAAACATCAAATCATACAAACAAAATCAGTCATCTTTGTACCCACTCAGCCAGCTTTGTATCCACTCAGTCATCTGTGTACCCACTCAGGCATATGCGTAACCACTCAGTCATCTATGTAAACACTCAGTCGGCTGTGTATCCACTCATTCAACTGTGTACGCACTCTTTCGTTTGTGTACCCACTCTGTCATCTGTGTATCCACTCATTCATATGTGCACCCACTTAGTTATATGTGAACACACTCAGTCATTCGTGTGCCCACTCAGATAGTAGCGTCCCCACAGAGCTGTGAACCATCTGTGTATCCACTTAGTCATATGTGTAACCACCCAGCGATCTGTGAACCAACTCAGACAGCAGCGACCCCACACAGCTGTAGACCCACTCAGTCGTCTGTGTAACCGCTCACACAGCTGTGTACCCATGTGTAACCGCTCACACAGCTGTGTACCCATTACGTTAATCGTCTGTGTAACCACTCAGTCGGATATGTCCTCTCAAAGCTGTGTAACCACTCAGTTATCCATGTAACCACTCGGTCATCTGTGTACACATTCAGTCATCTGTGTAACCACTCAGTGGGCTGTGTACCCACTCAGTTAGCTATTGTGAGTGAGTGAGTGTTTGAGGTTTGCCTCTCACAAACAGCTAAGGTCTTACGGAGACGGGACCTCGGTAAAGACTCATCCGAAAGTCTGGGGAAGCCCGGGATCGATCCTGCGACCCCTGGTCTCCAAAATGACCTATACAGTGCTGACGGGGACGTTCAACATCAAAGCAAACAAAATGGTCATGTAAGAATTACTGAAAGATATTTTACAGAAGGAACAAGAATTCCGTGACTGATAAGCCAATTCAGTTGGATGTGAAATGTAGAATCAAAGAAAATGCTAAGTCAAGGAGAAATATTAAGCAAGATTTCAAGATAGTACATATATCTGTTATTATTGTTGATATCGTGAGGGCTGATCTGAAATCGAGAGTCGACGTCAAATCGAGGGTTGACGTAAAGGCACTGGAGCACGTGGAGGATGCCAACTTCGGCACAAGCCAATTCTGGCATGTAAAGTCCCGGACCACCCCCCATCGTACGACATGAAAGCCGTAACAAAGGAAAGAAGCATAGCCTGAAAAAATCCCCGCCTATCGTGGGGTTCGAACCCGGGCCGCTCGTGTGATAGTCCAGTGCTCTAACCGCTGAGCCAAAGAGTCGACTCCCTGACGCAGTTGTCAGAGAGTAGTTATAAACCTAGAAGCTATACATATGATCTACCTAGGTAGATAATGGAAGGGAGGTAACTGTGAATGAAAGTGGGAATCAGAAAAATAAATTCTTATGCATCACAATATGCAGCAAAATTCTGCTACTAAGACCACCTAAAATTAAGACTAAATCTGCTTTTAAAAGCTTATAGAGAAGGTTTCATCATTCTTTCGTTGTGCTTTCTGCATCTGGTGTCTCCTATTGAGAGACCACCTTTGGGACTGTTCAAAAATGGTCTTATAGACCACTTTTAAACAGTTCTAAAGGTGGTCTTAGCATAGTAATTTTACTAAAGATAAAGATTGAGGAGTGTCTGTAATTTCTCCTGCCAAAGTATGTTGGGTGTACTCATTAGAATCGCCTCAATGAGGTGATTCTAATGAGTACACACAGCATACCATTATTTAATGACACCGTGAGAATAAATCCCTAAATTATCTCAATTATTCCACCAAACATGGCAAACTGATTGACCCTCGGGGTCTCGAACTAGCTCTAACAAAAACAAATTTACATGGTGCAAAACGTGTTCCAGCCATTGCTGTTCGACTGCCGTCCTACCTTGCGTAATAATTCTCCCTTGCATGTTCATTTTGCACGCATCTTGTCATGGTCACCTGCATCTTACAAAGTCAATGGGTCATTCCCGCGCATTCGCAGTCCGTGGGGCCCAACCGCTGCCTAAACTACTGCCATCCTACCTTGCGTAATAGTTCTCCCTTACATGTTCACTTTGCACGCATCTTGTCATGGTCACCTGCATCTAACAAAGTCAGTGGGTCATCCCCGCGCATTCGCAGTCCGTGGGGCACAACCGCAGCCTACACTACTGCAATCCTACCTTGCGTAATAATTCTCCCTTACATGTTCATTTTGTACGCATCTTGACACGGTCACCTTCATCTTACAAAGTCAATTTATACCGCAACCAGGCATTCTAGTAACCTGATAAAGGGGGGTCGAATAACTGCACGCTATAATCGGTAGTGACCTATAATACCTTCTACTTGGGACCGTTTACTACTTTTCAGGTCCCTAATTTGCAACTGTGAACAATAACATGCACATTTTTTGGCGCCCATTTTTTATAGACGGGAAAACAACTAAACAGCAAGTTATAATCTTTGCAATATTTATTTAAACAGATTTTCAGAAATTTAAGCTAAATTCTTATCTTCTCGAGCTGTCCTGGTTTGAATGGCCCGTTGGAATAATTGCGCACTGCTTTTGCGGTTGCGTCTCAACCTCGAAAATAATTTCTAAAGCTAAAATAAAATATTCATTTGCATATTTTCCTACAGAATGTAAAGCGCTGAAAAACTTTTATTCGAGCGTCCATGTTGTTTCCAAAGTCTCTGTGACGCGGTGACGTCAGAAACTTAAGGAGGGTCGCGCATAATTGACTCTGCCGTAATCAGGTTCGAATTTTTACCTCAAAATGAATTTTGTTTCTATTTAGTTTCCAAAGTGTTTTCTGAGGTTTTTGTAACATTTAATAACCATTGCAATGTGCATTTTGTTATACATTATTTTGCGACTTCATAGACTACTTTCCGGTCTAGTCCGCATGGCTGGAAGCACAGGAAAATAGAGGGATAAACAGACTAACCCTGTATTTTTCAAGCTACTGGTTTGTTTCCTCCGATTGCAGCCTATCAGCTGTCCATGGCAAATCTGAACTCTCTTTAGCGCACGATGTTTACTTTATTTTTCCATTGGTGTCAAAAATATAGCCTCGAAGAGTCTATCAGTTCACATATTCCACGGCCATACTTTGTCAACACAAACAAAACAATGAATCAATAGTGACGTTTACTTTAGTTTGCGTGACGTCATATATATGGAAAGAAAACACTGCCATATTTGATAATTAAAAGTGCAGACTGTAATGCCTGGCAGCGCACAATATTCTTTTAACTGTCAGTCGCAGTCTCAGGTTCAATTACTGTTAAGCCATCTCAGTGAACAAATAGCCTGTGCCAGCACTCATAATTAGGATCGTGCACTCAACAGGTGTAGGCCTACTGGTAAACTGCTTAGAGGATCTAAGCCTGCCCAGGCAAAGCGGTGCGAGTCGGCCTGTCCCAAACAGGCTAAACTCTATTGGTTCAATTGGCGGCGGGGTTTTAGTTGACATTTCATCTTAAGGTCGGGTAAATGTCCTACAAAATTGGAAGCGACGTCTCCAAAATGACCTTTACAGTGTTGACGGGGACGTTAAACCTCAAATCAAACAAACAATATTCAAGCATAAGCGAAAGGGTGTACAAGAAAAAATCCCTTTGATCTGTTTCGAATATAAAGATGATGGTTTAGGTTGTGCCACACGGAGCCTTTGTATGCCCACACATCCACCATCATATCAGAATTTTGTCAATGTACCGGCTCCAGCCAATCGGGCTGCATGATGCTTTCACGCAGAGCTGAAACCGACCGCACGTGAGAACTAGTAAACCGCTTAGAGGGTCTAAACCTGCCCAGGAAAATGGGTCCGAGTCGGACCGTCCATGCATATAAACCCTATTGGTTTCGTTGAGCGGTAGGGCTTGAGCTGTCAGTTTAACGTCAACATAATATTGGTCATTTTGGAGAGGTTACTTCCCAATTTGTGGGTCTTTTTACCCGACATTGAGATGAAACCTGACAGCCAGTGAAACCAATCTATATGTTTATAAGGACCGTCCGTCTTGCACCACTTTACCTGGGCAGGGCGGTCTACTCGTACTCATGAGTGATTGGGTTAGTATCATGCAGCACAATCTTTTTCTTCAAGGCCAGTTCGGGGCTATCATGCATTGTAGAGACTATATATATGAGAAGTTTTTGGGCGACGCCTTTGAAGTGGTGTAGCACACTGAAGTGATTCAGCTATGATTACAAAGCCCCCCCCCCCCCTCCCCCCCCCCCCCCCCCGAACAGAACTCGCATGACAAGACATAAAGCACAATGATGAAATGCATTAGGCTGAGAAAAGAGCCTTGAGGAACACCGACCTTCAATTCGAATTCTTCAATGGAACCAACACAAAAACGTATACGGCTCCTCGAATTAGCATACACCCACTGGACCATTCGAACAATCCACTCCTCCACTTCAAATTTTCTCTGTGCCTCCCAGATGACTTTCCGAGACACTCAACCAAATGCCTTCTCAAGGTCCACGAAAGCCACTATGTTGGAATGCAACTGCCATTTTGGCTTTCCGCTAGTGATGTTTCCATTACCGTCTAGTTATTCATGTTCGTGGTTCTTTCCCGTTGGTGTGTCTGATCGGAGGTGTTGGGAAATCGTATCGATTCCAGGTCATTGCCATCACTTCTATCCACTTTCGGAAAGTAAAAGGATAACTTATCTCACCTCCTTTTCACAGTTTGCATAAACAGGCAATAGATAATTAAATAGTGTTTCCGGTCAATATGGCATGAAAAAAAAAAAAAAAAAAAAAAACTTGTCAAAATTATAGAAAAAAAATAATTAGAAGTGTTTCTACTTTGGCAGGAACTTAAATGGGAAAAAGGAAATTTTTCTGTTCTTTTGCATCAGCTTATTGTATTTTTTTTTTTATCAATTTCAACCCATTTCATTAGGGGGTGGGGTAATAAATTGTCAAAAAAGAAAGCTAAAAATGTATAATAATGTTTCCCAGGTATATTAATAACATACATCTTACATTGTTTGAACGTCTGCGACAATGTTAATGGCTTCATATCTTTAAAACATGAACAAAACGACAATATGGCTATATCAGAACATGCATTCTTTGGCCAGAAAAATCCATTTTTCACACCATAAAACTTATAAATGAAATTGTGTTTCAATTCTAATGAAATACTTTGATTCATATCGCATTAAGGAAGCAAAAGTATGTGCAATAATATAGGTATAATCCTTGTTCTTGTCATTTAAACAATATCTTAATGCTTTTTTAGCCATTTTTATTGGGGGGTGGGGTAATTTGTTCTGCAATATTTCTCTCAGATGCCTGGTGACATGGTCAAATTTCACGCCTATTTCGTGTATCTAATATTATTACACAATATATGTGAAAATAAGAAAAATCTAAAGACGAAAAATGCATTATTTTTTCAAATATAGCGAAAATTGCATCTCAAAACAGCAAAACATGCAGAAAAGGACATTTGTAAATAGGTGTTCCGACAAAAATCTGTGAAAGAGTTTGTCTTTCACACATAGGTACGCAAACATGACATTATCCTGCATTGTGTTTTCTTTAACCAAACTTGGAAATATTGTTTTAAACAATTGTTATCGACAACTTGTCCATGACTGGGGTATTTATTGAAACATTCGATAAATTCGAAAACAGTACCCATCTTTAAGGCTAAAAAGCTCGAAAAAAAGGCTGGTGTGCCTATAATTTTATACCGGCAATCGAGTGCAGAGATTTCAAGCTACAAAATATAAGCAAATAAAAAAAATCTAAAGAGAAAAGAATTACTCCCCACCCTCCTTAACACTATTTGACGTCACGTTATGCAACGTGTGCGCACCATGGCACTGAATGTCGTTTACATGTTTAACATGCCGAGCTGTCTGCTGTCTTATTTGCTTAAATTCGCTTAATTATTGTGAAACCCCTTGATTGTTTTGAGTTGCAGTATAAACTTAGTACATGATTTAAGTGTCTTTAATAATAAAATATAATCGGTTCACCGCGACAATTTCACAGGGGCTCGCTGAATCTCGCCCCTCTAAAACTGTCTAAGGCTCACCGATTATATTTTATTATTAAAGACACTAACCATGTATTTACAATGGGTCATGCTGTGTACCAGAAGAATGATGACTGTACAATACAAAGTATGGTTGATGAGATACGAGGATCGACGCGAATTGTTTTGTTGAATGGACGGACATAAAATTGGATTTCTGTGTCGCACTATGCTAACCACGAATGCGACAATAAATGGGTAAAAAAGGAACTTAAATACGTATATATCATACTTCATTTTCTTCCAAATACATGAATAGAGACAAATCAAAATTCATTCGGGACTTATTTAAGTCTTATATGACACTATCCTGATCTGAAGCGACGTATGATCGAAGTATAAAGCTTTACCAAAATCTTGAGGATCCAACTGATTTAACCCACTGCATGCGGGAAACCCCTAAATGTGTACCTTGGTAAACAGTGTACCTTGGTAAACAGTGTACCTTGGCAACAGCAAACAGTGTACCTTCGCAAACACTGCAGGCCCAGATCAGACGCCGCAGAACGCGGCGTCCGATCAGGGCCTGCACTGTTTGCAAACACTGCAGGCCCAGATCAGACGCCGCAGAACACGGCGTCCGATCAGGGCCTGCGCTGTTTGTTATCAAAAATAGAATAAAAACGAAGAAATAGGCCTGGGACCCCTTATATGTCAAATGAACTTGACCAACATATAACAATGGAAGAGTCCACTAGCATACAATGGGTTAACAGTCTCTAAGTTTTTCAAAAGCATGCGCTATCTGTAGGACCGTTGACTCGTCAAAGTGTTTTCCTGATATCATCATTCCTATAGGAAGACCTGATTCCGATTTCCCTGCATTGATTGACAAAGATGGGTGGCCAGTCAAATCAAACACGCAGGTATTTCGCAGAACGGGCCCCATTCTAGAACGGTCTAAAATAAAAATAAATAAAAACATAAGTAAACACATGCTCTCTTTACTATAGATAGAAATCGGCATGTCGGTTTTCATATTGCACCTAATCATGTACATATTGCACATTAATTAAACATGTGCGTTCATGGCAGAACTTTTCCCATGCTATTATTTTGAGAAAGAAAATCGGCAGTCTAGTGACTGAAAGAACGTACCAAATATTGAAAATAGAACAAAAAGTTCATAAATTGCAGGAAACACCGCCAGTGAGTGTTTGAGTTTTGTTTGTTTGAGTTGAGGTTTAACGTCCCCGTCAACACTGTAAAGGTCATTTTGGAGACGTTGCTTCCAATTTTGTGGGACTTTTACCCGACATTGAGATGAAATGACATCTCAAGCCCTGTCGCCCAATGAAACCAATAGGGTTTATTAGCACGGACGGTCCGCCGCGCACCGCGGTTCCTGGACAGGCTCAGATCCTCTAAGCGGTTTACCAGTACAAGTGTGCGGGCCGGATTCAGCTCTGCGTGGAAGCATCATGCAGCCCATATATTTCTTCAAGCCCCTATGGGCGGAGTTTTACGTCACACAACAGCTAAGGTCATACGGAGACGGGACCTCGGTTTAAAGACTCATCCGAAAGTCTGGAGAAGCCCGGGATCGATCCTACGATCCCAGGTTTACAAGGCGAGTAGCGTAAACATTACACCACGGAGGCATCTCCACCAAATTAAACGTGGATGGTTTCTGCTTCATCAAAATAATTTCAGAGAGAAACTATGATGGGAACTTGATAGCCTTTCATTTCTTAGTAAGAATATAAGAAGATTATATGGGTGTGAGGGGTGGATTGAAAAATCCGCCCGAGGGACACTGTCCGGCATCACGAGGCTTGCCGAGTGATGCCGGACAGTGATCCCGAGGGACGGGTTTTTCTATCCACCCCTCACACCCATATTGGATTCTTTTTCTTGCATCCCTTCCATTTCTATTGCGAATTTTTAATGCTGCTGTCACTTCGGCTACCGACGTCCGCCATTTTGTGATGACACAACAGGAATATTTAGTGACGTCACGCATGACGACGCCGCGCATGGGGTTGTAATCAACCAGTGCATTTATCAAACACGCGATTATATTCAATTTGGGGTCAGAACACCAGGGTTAGAACATAAACTTCTATCCCAGGGTAAAATAACGGATTTCCTTGTCTGGTGTGCAAGAAACTGCTTTCTACATGACTTGCTGTCTGGAGAATAAACCTAAAGATGGCGAGCAAAACTACATCTGAAAATGCCGTATGCATATACATCGTCTACTAAAGTTTTTAGCAAACTTTTTCAAAATATATTTTGCGTACAGGCAAACAGTGTGGACCCAAATCAGACTGCTCCTTGAAAAGCAGTCTGATTTGGGTCCAAACTGTTTGCAAAAATGTCTTTTAAAGTAACCAGCAGATGACAAAGCAGACGGCAATTGTCGTGATTGGCATTTTATGATTTGTTCAGCATTTTTATGATAAGAAAGTTAGATAAACGAAATAAGATGTACACTGTGATTGTTTCATTAGGTAAACAATATAAGAATCTTACATGTGTGTAAAGGGTGGATGGAAAAATCCATCTCGAGGGTCACTGTCCGGCATCGCGAGGTTTGCCGAGTGATGCCGGACAGTGCTCCCTAGGGACGGATTTTTCTATCCACCCCTCACACCCATGTAGGATGCTTTTTCTTGCATACCTTCCATTTCTGAGCGTGGTCTTTTAACACTGCAGTCACTTCGGTCCGCACTTCGGTTGCCGACGTCCGCCATATTATGATGACACTTCAGTGACGTTTTGTGACGTCAACCTTAATGACGGTGCATATGAGGTCGTATTCAACCAGTGCATTTATCAAACACGTGAGAATATTCGGTTTTTCCCTGTCCCTGGGTAAGAACTGCAGGGTTAGAACAGAATTTCTATCCAAAGCTAAAACTATGGATTTCCTTATCTGTTGTGCATGAATAATAAGTCCGTGTAATGAAGACTAGTAAGAAAATGTCACTTAGGAAAGGCTACATAGAACGCAGCCATCTTTAGTCACCTAAAGAAAGTAAGTGACAAGAAGGCACACTCAAAACAGACCAAACATGAACCAACGGCACAAAGCCAGTTAACAAATAAGACTCTGCAAATGAACGACCGCCTTAGGACAGTCAAAATAACTGGCGGAGGTGTGTGTGTGCGCGCGTGTGTGTGTGTGCGTGTGTGTGTGTGTGTGTAGCGGGGGGGGGGTCAACTCCGGAGTTTATGAAATTTCAACCCTCGCCCTCAGTTCAAGCATAACAATAGGACCATGATGGCCCTTGAACGCTCACCTTATCCGTAGTGTAACAAGTGGGCCCTGGGGAGGGCGATTATTGGCCCCAGGACTATAATTTGCATTATCTTGAAGGAGGTCTAAAAAGTGAAGCTTCACACCAAATATCAAAGACCGGAGCCTTCTGGTTTCAAACAAGAAAAGTTTTTAAAGGTTTTCCTTATATAAGTCTAAATAAAACCTGTGGGCCTTGGGGCAGGGCCATCTTCAGCCCCAGGGCTGTAATTTGAACAGTCTTAGTCTAGGTCCACTAGACATACTTCATACCAACTATCAAGGAACTGAGCCTTCTAGTTTCAGACCATAAGATTTTTACAAAGGTTTTGCACTATATAAGTCAATGTAAAACCAAATTATAGCCCCGAGGCAGGGGTATATTTTGGCACCAGGGTTATGATTTGAACAATCTTGATAGAAGTCCACAAGACGAAGCTTCATACCAAATATCAAACACCTGAGCCTTCTGGTTTCAGACAAGGAGATTTTAATGGCTTTTCCTATATAAGTCAATGTAAAACCATAGGGCCATGGGGCGGTGGCATTTTTGGCCACAGGGCTATAATTTTAAGATTCTTTGTAGAGGTTCTCTAGATGAAGCTACACAGCAAATATCAAAGACCTGGGCCTTGTGGTTTCAGAGGAGAAGATTTTTAAAGATTTTTCCTATATAAGTAAATGTAAAACCAAAGGGCCCTGGGGCGGTGGTATTTTTGGCCCCAGGGCTATAATTTGAACAGTCTTGATAGAGGTCCACCAGATGAAGCTTCACACCAAATATCAAAGACCTGGGCCTTGCGGTTTCAGAGAAGAAGACTTTTTTTAGATTTTTCCTATAAAAGTCGATGTAAAACCAAAGAGCCCCACGTTGGGGGCATTTTTGGCGAAAGGGCTATAATTGGAACAATCTTGGTTGAAGGTACACACCAAATATCAAAGACCTGGGTCTTGTGGTTTCAGAGGAGACGATTTTTTAAGATTTTTTCCTATATAAGTCAATGTAAAACTAAAGGGGCCTCG
Source organism: Lucinisca nassula (assembly GCA_963580285.1). Lineage (NCBI taxonomy): Eukaryota > Metazoa > Mollusca > Bivalvia > Lucinida > Lucinidae > Lucinisca > Lucinisca nassula. The sequence goes on along the minus strand of OY757016.1, from coordinate 1,822,324 downwards.
GGTAGGGGCATTTCTGGCCCCAGGGGTATAATTTGAACAATCTTGATAGAGGTCTATAAGACGAAGCTTCATACCAAATATCAAACACCTGAGCCTTCTGGTTTCAGACGAGAAGATTTTTAGTGCTTTTCCATATGTAAGTCTATGTAAAACCAAAGGGCCCCGGGGCGGGGGCATTTTTGGCCCCGTGACTATAATTTGAACAATCTTGGTAGGGGTCCACTAGATGAAGCTACACACCAAATATCGAAGGCCTGGGCCTTGCGAAGTCAGATGAGAAGATTTCTTAGGTTTTCATTAAAACAAGTAAAATGCCTAATGGCATTATGGACGGGTTTTTCAGTACAGTTTTGACGTCAGCAAAGCTGCAACCTGCATATGTGATAAGAGTTGGCAGAAGGCAACATAGTTCGCCTGTAGGGGCCTTACCAAATCAAATTTCAATTATGCAGGTTTTTTTTTTCTTCCAAAAATGACATTTTGTTTTGTTAAAGATTTCAACAGACTGCAGCAATTCATACACAACATTTATATGAAGCACTACAGCGCTGACAAAGGTTTTCCAAAAATAGACAGTGACCTTGATCTTGAGCTCTGGACCCTTAAAGTAGATATTGCTTGAGATAACAATTTGTTATACCCAACATTTGAGTGAGTGTGTGCGTGCATGCATGCATGCGTGAGTACATGCATGCATGTGTGTGTATGACTGCATGAGTCCATGTATGCATGCATGTGTGACATGCATATATGTGCATGTATGTGTGTGTGTGTGTGTGAAGGCATGCATGACTGCATCCATGCATGTTTGAGTGCATGCATGTGTGCATGAATGTATGGGTGTGCATGCATGCCTGCATGACTGTGTGTGAGCATGCATGCATGTATGCATGCGTGAGTGGGTGCAATTATGCATGTGTGTGTACATGCATGCATGAGTGCATGCACATGCGTGTGCATGCATGTATGTATGTGTGTACACACATGCATGAGTGCATGCATGAGTGCATGCGTCACTTGTGTGTGTGTATGCATGCATGAGTGCATGTGTGCAGGCATGTGTGCATGCATGCATGTGAGCAGGCAAGTGTGTGTGTGCATACATGTGTATTTGCATGCATGCCGGAGTGTGAACATGCATGCATGTGTATGTATGCATGCGTACATGTATGCATGAGTGCATTCCATCCAAAAACCCGTACAAATGCCATTTTCTGGCCCATTTTCTATGTGAAAGAGTTAAACAGGCTGCAGCAATTGAAAGAGAACCAAAAAGTACCCCTACGAAAAAAGTTTTCCAAGCCTTTGCATTGACTGACTGAACTGGTTTTAAGGTAACCGGGCGCAATAAGCACATAGGGGCTACCCCAATGCCTTTTCATTGTACAAAACGAAATTTATATATTTGACAAAAAAAAAAAAAAATAAGAAGAATTTTTAAAAACTTGCAACTAATAATAACGTTTATGTGTTTTTTAAGGAAGAAATAAGGAAAAAAAAAAAGAAAAAAAGAACACCTCGTCATTACATGACAGGTGAGCTAAAACCAATAACAATTTGTTCCGAATGGAGGCTTTCTCGACCAACAGTGAGTCAAAATATAATACATAGTAAAATGGTCATGTATCGGCCCCCGCCCATCGGGACTTGAAGAAATACATGGGTTGCATGATGCTTCTACGCAGAGCTGAAACTGACCGCACACTTGTACAGAGGATCTTAGCCTGCACAGGCAAAGCGGTGCGAGTCGGACCGTCCTTGCTTATAAATCATATTTGTTTCATTGGACGACAGGACTTGAGATGTCATTTCATCTCAATGTCGGGTACAAGTCCAAAATACTGGAAGCAACTTCTCCAAATGGACCTATACAGTGCTGACGGGGACGTTAAACCTCAAATCAAACAAACAAAAACAAGCAAAACAGTCATGTATAGATTAATATATTTTATCATATGACGTCGCGTCTGAGAGTGTAATAACGCCATGTAATATTTTCTATAATCCACTAGTGGATTAAATATGCAAATTAGGTAGATACGTCCGGTAACGTTACATGTTCGGCGTCCTTAAAGGTGTTGCATTTACTAACGGTGTAATATTGACATTTTTGTAAACAGTCGTAAATAAAATGCGATTTAAATGTCATATGATAAATATATTCTTGCATTCGTGCTCATGTGTTATTAAATTTATTAAACTCGTTGAGAAAAAGGGATAAAATGCTCGGCAAAGCCTCGCATGTAATATCTTTTCGTCAACTCGTTTAATAAATTCAATTATAATTGAGTACTCATGCAAGATCCTCTACATATAATCCGGGTTGAGGACTCAACAAGAATCCGACGTCAGAGCAGAAGAAAACCACCGGCACCCTTCTTAACCCCACTTTATATCAAGAAAAATGAGGTTTATGGGGGTATTCATTATTGTCCTTATTTTTGCTGAAACATACAGTGTGGTACTCGTTAGAGTCTACTTATTCACAGTCTATTTTGTTTTGTTTTGGTATGGTTTTACGGCCCTTTCAAGATTATTTCACTTATATCGAGCCGATCGTTAATCAGAGGTGGGCGAAAACCGGAGTACCCGGAGAAAAACCACCTGACCTTCCGTTGCAGAACTTGGCGTCTCATATGTGACCCGAGCGAGGCTAGAACAACAGCGGTGAGAGACCTAATGATCAAGAGTCAGCGCTCTTAACCACTAGACCACGGAGGCCCGTTCACACAGTCTATTTGGACCCGAGAGAGGCTAGAACAACAGTGGTGAGAGACCTAATGATCAAGAGTCAGCGCTCTTAACAACTAGGCCACGGAGGCCCGTTCACACAGTCTATTTGGACCCGAGCGAGGCTAGAACAACAGTGGTGAAAGACCTAATGATCAAGAGTCAGCGCTCTTAACCACTAGGCCACGGAGGCCCGTTCACACAGTCTATTTGACCCGAGCGAGGCTAGAACAACAGTGGTGAAAGACCTAATGATCAAGAGTCAGCGCTCTTAACCACTAGGCCACGGAGGCCAGTTCACACAGTCTATTTGGACCCGAGCGAGGCTAGAACAACAGTGGTGAGAGACCTAATGATCAAGAGTCAGCGCTCTTAACCACTAGACCACGGAGGCCCGTTCACACAGTCTATTTGGATTTGATATGAGAACCACAGCGGTGAGAGACCTAATGATCAAGAGTCAGCGCTCTTAACCACTAGGCCACGGAGGCCCGTTCACACAGTATATTTGGATTTGATATGAGAACCACAGCGGTGAGAGACCTAATGATCAAGAGTCAGCGCTCTTAACCACTAGGCCACGGAGGCCCGTTCACACAGTTTATTTTGATTTGATATGAGAACCACAGCGGTGAGAGACCTAATGATCAAGAGTCAGCGCTCTTAACCACTAGACCACGGAGGCCCGTTCACACAGTCTATTTGGATTTGATATGAGAACCACAGCGGTGAGAGACCTAATGATCAAGAGTCAGCGCTCTTAACCACTAGGCCACGGAGGCCCGTTCACACAGTCTATTTTGACCCGAGCGAGGCTATAACCACAGTGGTGAGAGACCTAATGATCAAGAGCCAACGCTCTTAACCACTAGACCACGGAGGCCCGTTCACACAGTCTATTTGGACCCGAGCGAGGCTAGAACCACAGTGGTGAGAGACCTAATGATCAAGAGTCAGCGCTCTTAACCACTAGGCCATGGAGGCCCGTTCACACAGTCTATTTGGATTTGATATGAGAACCACAGCGGTGAGAGACCTAATGATCAAGAGTCAACGCTCTTAACCACTAGGCCATGGAGGCCCGTTCACACAGTCTATTTGACCCGAGCGAGGCTAGAACAACAGTGGTGAAAGACCTAATGATCAAGAGTCAGTGCTCTTAACCACTAGGCCACGGAGGCCAGTTCACACAGTCTATTTGGACCCGAGCGAGGCTAGAACAACAGTGGTGAGAGACCTAATGATCAAGAGTCAGCGCTCTTAACCACTAGACCACGGAGGCCCGTTCACACAGTCTATTTGGATTTGATATGAGAACCACAGCGGTGAGAGACCTAATGATCAAGAGTCAGCGCTCTTAACCACTAGGCCACGGAGGCCCGTTCACACAGTATATTTGGATTTGATATGAGAACCACAGCGGTGAGAGACCTAATGATCAAGATTCAGCGCTCTTAACCACTAGGCCACGGAGGCCCGTTCACACAGTTTATTTTGATTTGATATGAGAACCACAGCGGTGAGAGACCTAATGATCAAGAGTCAGCGCTCTTAACCACTAGACCACGGAGGCCCGTTCACACAGTCTATTTGGATTTGATATGAGAACCACAGCGGTGAGAGACCTAATGATCAAGAGTCAGCGCTCTTAACCACTAGGCCACGGAGGCCCGTTCACACAGTCTATTTTGACCCGAGCGAGGCTATAACCACAGTGGTGAGAGACCTAATGATCAAGAGCCAACGCTCTTAACCACTAGACCACGGAGGCCCGTTCACACAGTCTATTTGGACCCGAGCGAGGCTAGAACCACAGTGGTGAGAGACCTAATGATCAAGAGTCAGCGCTCTTAACCACTAGGCCATGGAGGCCCGTTCACACAGTCTATTTGGATTTGATATGAGAACCACAGCGGTGAGAGACCTAATGATCAAGAGTCAACGCTCTTAACCACTAGGCCATGGAGGCCCGTTCACCCAGTCTATTTGGACCCGAGCGAGGCTAGAACCACAGTGGTCAGAGACCTAATGATCAAGAGTCAGCGCTCTTAACAACTAGGCCACGGAGGCCCGTTCACACAGTCTATTTGGTCCCGAGCGAGGCTCGAACCACAGCGGTGAGAGACCTAATGATCAAGAGTCAGCGCTCTTAACCACTAGACCACGGAGGCCCGTTCACACAGTCTATTTGGACCCGAGCGAGGCTCGAACCACAGCGGTGAGAGACCTAATGATCAAGAGTCAGCGCTCTTAACCACTATGCCACGGAGGCCCGTTCACACAGTCTATTTGGACCCGAGCGAGGCTAGAACCACAGCGGTGAGAGACCTAATGATCAAGAGTCAGCGCTCTTAACCACTAGGCCACGGAGGCCCGTTCACACAGTCTATTTGGATTTGATATGAGAAAAAAGAGTCGGGGCACAGAATTTTCTACAACTTATATGTGCGCCCAGCGAAGAATCAAATCAACCTGCGCATCCATTTAGTTTAACCAGAGACTTCTCTTGCTGCATGAAGGAGCACTGGGCCCTTAGCTATCCTTAGAGCGCACAACGAAGACTCTGATCAGACTGCGCGGATGCCCAGGCTGATTTGAGTCTTCGTTGGGATCACATGTCTTATTGTAGGTTTTGTCATGCGCTGGCTCAAATGTAATTGTTTATATCTGAATAATTCTGACCGACGACGTATCAGCACACAGACATATCGTTACCGTAATCTAAATGTCGATGTTACCTTTCTTGGGGCAGGATTTTTCAGGCACTTTCGGTGCTATCACGGGCACTGTGGGCATGACCAAGACATCATATTTTTTCAAGGCTTCATTATAGGCACGCGTAAGGAGAATACTCATATTTTGAGCTTTCCCATAAAACTTGCTTCCATAATTCTTATCCAAATAGCTGCCGAGTAAGATGAGGTGTTTTATGCCCTGAAAAAGAGAATGAATTAACCGTCATGATCCTAAGTATAGGGACATATAGGCCTAAGCAACCAGTGCAGAGTCACATAACGAAAACACGCCTATACAAATGCATTGTAAATAGAGGTGGAGGCAATGATCAGGAATCGATACAATTAACCCACAGCTCCCATCAGAGACACCAAAGGGAAAGAACCACAAACATGAAACAACAGACCCTAATGAAAACATCAATAGCGAAAAGCCAAATTTTAAAAGGACAGTTACTTTCCCACAAAATGGCCAAAAGGCTATCCAAAATAAAATAGTATAAGCGACACAAACACCAAAAGACAAACCATAACTTAAATAAACCGCGACAGAAGAACCGCCCACCACTTGGGGGGGGGGGGGGGGGGGGTATCAGGCACCAACCAACGTTACATTGAATTAGATCGCTCTAATTCTCAGTAAGCCTTTACGCTGGAACCGTCATAGAATCTGAGGCCTTTCCCACCGGCGTGCAATTAAAGAGGGAAGCAAAGTTGCCAATCGTGAATGGGTTAACTACCATGCATGCAGTCTGTCGTATAACATTTATGTTGAACCACATCTTTTTATATCGAAGAAAGATTTTACGAAATTGGTTGCTGAAGTCATTGCGATCATATATTTTTCTGAATTTATATACTAAGTCACCATAAAATTCGGGTTCCGATAGACCTTGTTGCAGAAAACAGTTAAGTCAAATATTGAATTTTGAAAAGGCTTAGCGTAGTTTATGGTACCGATAACCCTGATTAAGAAGTTTAGTCGTTAACAATTTATTACGAGTGTTGAAGTCAGTTACACGAATACATACTCCGGCAAATCGAATTTATTGCGAAATATAAACGCACTAGAATGGCGCACGAGGAACATCACCATCCAAAAAAGGAAAATTTACAATCTCAAAATCAAAATCATCGCGTCTATCACCAATTTTGCAAGAAACAAACCCATCTTCAATAGATAGATGTAAATCAAAAATCGGGGCCTCGGTATCAGCAGAACTTTACCGCCGAAAACAAAAAATGAATTTTGAGATGAAAAATTGTGATATTTTTATTAATTCTGCTCAAAATATAGAATAAGGGTACTCATCAGAAATAAGAACAAGAGCACCGCATTCGGGTGCCAATGCTCGGCTGCAAAAATTGTATGTCAAAAAAGGGGCATAACTGTGCCAAAAATATTTTGAGGGTTATCTCACCTATTGGTATGAGTTCCCCTTTTCATAATGAACAACTAGTCCGAGTTTCCAGTAAATATGTTCAGTAATGACATAGATATTACAAAATGTCCAAGTTTTTGCACGACGACGACGACGCCAGAGCTGTGACAATACCTCGTTGTTTTCTTCGAAAACAGCCGGGCTAAAAATAAGGTTTACCCCTGTAAACCGCAGTTTTACTGTATAAAAGTGGGGCTCAAGGGGATCAAAATTATAATGGCGTGCTTTCGTGATGCAGACTAGATTACAGTTTGATCAGGATCTACACTGTTTGCCATTTTATTTGCACCTTTTGGACTCCTTGCTGGATCGTGAAAAACATTTTTTTTTTTTTCAAAAATTGAGGACAATTACAGCAAGTCTTTAATGTGTCTGAATGTTTAAGATCTTGACGGCATTTAACCCGTATCTTGCTGTTCACGACAACCCCTATCTTTGTAAACAGTGTAGATCCAGATCAGATGGCTTCTGAAGAAGCCATCTGATCATGATCTACACTGTTTGGAATTCAGTTAATGAATTTGAAGCAATAAATTACATCAAGTAATTTGATTGGTTGATAGACAGAAATGGGTGTGGCTTAAATGAATATTCAGCAAGAGAAGGGTTAATGTACATTGCTGTCCAGACAAATCATTGAGCTGGGACCCTTCATGGGTCAACTTGTCAATTTGTAGATATTTACATAGAAACTAAGGATTAGGGTTGATTATTCGTTAACTCCATTGTTAAGTTATAATTGAAATTAGATTATCTCAATTTCAATTTTCTAATTTTAAAAAATAAATCAATATAGAACAGCTTTGAAAGCGCAATAGCCATTTAAACAGATTTTTTCCTTTAGCTATTGCTATAGCTCTTGATTGTCCATACTACACAATGCAGACCCCTTTTGCCCGAGGCACATGTACACATATACCGGGTGTATATGCGGTGGTTACGTGCAGAAGCTTCGTTGATGCTCCAGTGCCAGTTCTCTGGAATGTAAGGCCTATCTGATGGGTTGCAGGAACAGCCCTTCTGGGCCGTGTGTGTTTGTGTGTGTGTGTGTGTGTGTGTGTGTGTGTGCGTGCGTGCGTGCGTGCGTGCGTGCGTGTGTGTGTGTGTGTGTGTGTGTGTGTGTGTGTGTGTGTGTGTGTGTGTGTGTGTTTAGTTGTGATGTTTTTATTTTATGGTTATAAAAGGTAATTCTGCCTGTAACGCATCAATTGATACAAATTTAAAAGGGAACTGGCACTGGAGCCTCACTGACCCGTATTACGAAATGACATATACGCACATGTGCCACGGACAAAAGGGGCCCACAGTAGTATGGACAATCATGGGTTAGAGTTATAGATATAGATAAATCTTTTTCAAAGGATATTGGGTCTTCTTTCGACGATGTTTTAAATTGATTTACGGTCAAGAATACGCAAATGACGTCGCCGCCAAATTTTACGCGCGTTGACCGTCAACGTCCATTACGAAAACACGCCTTTACTAATACATTGTGAACTTTACCTCCGAAAATTCGATGTTTTTAGATGAATCATTGTGATAATTTTTTTTATTTTTGTTCTGTTCAAAATATAGATTGTGGGTACTCGTATGAATCGGGGCGGTTCTAATGAGTACCCACAATCTATATTTTAGAGCAGAAACAAGAAAAATAAGGTTTACCCCTGTAAAAACCCATGCAGTTTTACTATATAAAAGTGGGGTCGATGGGGTCAAAAATATATACATTGTGTATAGGCGTGTTTTCGTAATGATTGGATACCAAACAAACGTCCTCATTGAAAACCTCCGTATACTCCATTGTCATGTCGGTTAAATGATTAAAATCTTCTGTCTCTGTTGTAAAAACATAATGCATTTATTTCTTTGCGCCGTATAACAATGTAAAATTCACAACGACAAGCCATTTACTGCAACCTTTCAAATAAATTAGCCTAGATAAAACATTAATAGTCATGATATAGAGGATCTTAAATGAGTGTACATGTACTATTGTATTTATTAAACGAGTCGAGGAAAGGGATAAAATGCGAGGCTCTGTCGAGCATTTTATCCTTTTTCCTCGACAAGTTTAATAAATTCAATAATACATGAGCACGAATGGAAGATTCTATTTATGATATGACATTTAAAACGCATTTTATTCACGATTGTTTACAAAAATGTCAATATTCCGCCGTTAGTAAAAGCGACGTCGTTAAGGACGCCGTACATGTAACGTTACGGGACATATCTAGCTAATTTGCATATTTAATCCACTAGTAGATTATCGAAAATATTACATGGCGTTTTTACACTCTCAGACGCGACGTCATATGATAAAAAAAAAAAAAAAAAAAAACGTTAATAGTCATGAGAAAATGTAAAATAGTACGAACATTTAGCGACAACTGAGATCAGTTTGCATATTCCCGCTGTCTATTCATAGTCTTCACTGTACCAAATAATTGTGTTCTAAATAAGCAGGCCGTTTTACATAACTTGATAAAATCCACCGAATTAAAAATGTAAAAGTCAAAAAACGCTACCTATTACAAGGCGAAGTGAAGTATGCAGTGGTTTAACAATTATTGGCATTATTTTTGCTAAAACTATTATTGGAGGCATATGTAGAAAACATTTTACCAAGACTCTCTCCCGGGCACACCAAATCTATTTTTGTGGAACCGTAAACGTAAGAATAGCGTTTTTTCTTCAAGTTTATATACGGAAAAATGCCTCAACTGGCGTCTAAATGGTTTGTTGACATGATGATTTGAAAATTATGTTCTGATTGCTCTTTATATAGAGGATCTTACATGAGTGCTCATGTATTATTAAATTTATTAAACGAGTTGAGGAAAAGGGATAAAATGCGAGGCTTTGCCGAGCATGTTATTCCTTTTTCTCAACGAGTTTAATAAATTTAATAATACATGAGCACAAATGCAAGATTCTATTTATCATATGACATTAAAAGCGTATTTTATTCACGATTGTTTACAAAAATGTCAACATTTCGCCGTTAGTAAACGCGACGTCATTAAGGACGTCGTATATGTAACGTTACGGGACGTATCTACCTAATTTGCATATTTAATCCACGAGTGGATTATCGAAAATAATACATGACGTAATTACACTCTCAGACGCGACGTCATATGATAAATTAGGCTACAGCTAAAAGAAAACTTGACGGCGCACACCTCAAACGTCGTTTACAAATTACGTCAAATTGTTCGAAATTATACATACCCCAGCAATAAGAAAGTACTTGACTGTGTTTAAGTTTCGGACTCCCCTTTTATGACCTTCGACCTCTAAGTACATGTACGACCTTGACCTTGGAGGTACGCATTTGGGTTTTGCGCGTGACACATCGTCTTAATAAGGTGAACATTTCCTTTAAGTAATTTCAAAATCCATCAAGAAATAAGAAAGCTATTGACCCCGTTTAAAGTTTCGGATATTTTTTTTTTTTTTTTTTTTTTTTTTTGCCTTTGACCTCTTAGTACGACCTTGGCCTTGGAGGTACGGACCTAGGTTTTGCGAGCTACACGTCGTCTCATGATAGTGAAAATTTCTGCTAATTTCAAAATCCATTTAGAAATAAGAAAGTTATTGATTGACCGCGTTTAAGTTTAGGGCCCTTTTCGACGTTTGATCTCTAAGTAAGATTTTGACCTGGGAGGTATGGACCTGGGTTTTGCGCTCGACACATCATTTTATGATGGTTAAATTTCTGCAAAATCCATCCAGAAATAAGAATGTTTTTGACTGCGTTAAAGTCAAGTTCGGACGCACGCACGGACGGACGGACGGACCTGGGCAACGCTATATGCCCTTAAACCATTCTTCGAATGGGGGTGGGGTGCATAAAAAAGCTCGGGGACTGAGAAGATTTAATTTTGGAAACCGTTATAATTCATTGGCTTCATTTATGCAGATTATTCAATACATCCCCAAAACACGCTTATACAATTTTGACCCCACTTAAACCCCATTTTTTATAGTAAAACTCGGATTTTTACCACAAACTATGTTTTGAGAGGAAATATGAAAAAAATCTGAAAGTTTTATCCGTTTTTTGTTGTTTTATTTGACAGAATTTTCAATATATTTGAAATGACAGGTTTTCGTGATGTTTAGTATAACATATCTAGGCTGTCATCACGTGAACAAGTCCGTAAAATGAACACCCTCTAAACCCCACTTTATATAGAGAAAAGTGGGGTTTACGGGGGTATACATTATTTTTCTTATTTCTGCTCCAAGACATAGGTTGTTGGTACTCGTTAGAACCGCCTCATTGAGGCGGTTCTAACGAGTACCCTCAACCTATGTTTTGAACAATTATAACAAAAATAACAAGGATTTTCAACAGAAAAGTAGCCATTTTGGAGGTGTGAAAATGCACTATGTCGCACGGGTGAGTAATCGTTATGTCAGACGAATTTTCAATTTGGTTTATATACAGACGTGTATATTGTTATCCCCACGCTTTTCGAAGAAAAAGTGGGGATATTGTAATTGTCTTCGTCGTCCGTACGTCCGTACGTCCGTCCGTCCGTCTTACCGGACAACTCCTCCCACACTTTTACAGCTAGAAACTTAAAACTTTGGGAACTGATAGGTCTTTGGTCTGAGGAGTGCATGACACTTTCTGAATTTTGATCCTACCCCTAGGGGTCAGGCCAGGGGGTGGGGTGCCCCGGGGGTAAAAAATCAAAGTTTCCAGAACCTGGACGTGTGACATATCAAATCGAACAGCATAATGAGTAGAATACATAACAATCAACATTTGACCCCTAGGGTCAGGTTTGAGGTCACCAGAGGTCAAAAACTTGGATTTTCACCCCCATAACCCCCTTTTTAACGATTACCGGATAACTCCTCCTACGCCGTTTCAGATAAAAACATGAAACTTTGGGAACTGATAGGTCTTTGGTCTGAGGAGTGCATGACACTTTTGGAATTTTGATCCTACCCCTAGGGGCCAGGCCAGGGGGTGGGGTGCCCCGGGGGTAAAAAATCGAAGTTTTCAGAACCTGGTCATGTGACATATCAAATCGAACGGCATAATGAGTAGAATACATAACAATCAAAATTTGACCCCTAGGGTCAGGTTTGAGGTCACCAGAGGTCAAAAACTTGGATTTTCACCCCCATAACCCCCTTTTTAACGATTACCGGATAACTCCTCCTACGCCGTTTCAGATGGAAACATGAAACTTTGGGAACTGATAGGTCTTTGGTCTGAGGAGTGCATGACACTTTCAGAATTTTGCTCTAAGATTGGGTGGGAGTTGCAATTGAGAACTTATATAGTGGCATATCTTTAAAAGTGCGTGGGGATATGCGATGGCGTGCCATCGACTGCGCGATTCTAGTTTGTTTTTGTTTGATTTGAGGTTTTACGTTCCCGTCAACACGGTAAAGGTTATTTTATGGGACTTTTACCCGACATTGAGATGAAATGACATCTCAAGCCCTGCCGCCCAATGAAACCAATAGGGTTTATAAGCATGGGCCGACTCGCACCGCTTTGCCTGGGCAGGTTTAGATCCTCTAAGCGGTTAACCAGTACTCGTGTGCGGGTCGGTTTCAGCCGCGTCTGCGTGGAAGCACCATGCAGTCCATCTATTTCTTCAAGCCCCGATGAGCGGGGGCCGTCAGACGTGTATATATACAGACGTGTATATACTTACTGAAGAGAAATATTTCGGAATATTACAATGAACTACCGCCATATTAATTATTTCCCTACAAAAATTCAAGACACCTATATTAACCTAACAACTATTCAAAAATCTCAACTTGACCACAAAAGATAGGGGAATAAATGTAAGCTGTATTTTATTAAAGTACGGGGAAATGTTTTGTAGCCGAAACACAACACTATCGCAACTTTTTTCAATACTCGATTTTCCATGTAAAAAAATTGGGTACAACATAAATGCTTTACGACAGACTACATGCATGGTAGTTAACCCAATCACCGATGATGACTTTGTTTCTTTTTTTGTGTTCATGAAATTTGGTGCAGACAAGCCATATTTGGCCCAAAATTAACAGTTTTTCGGGGCCTGTGCCCTTGAAAAGGGCATCAACATCTAATGGCTGCCTTCCCTCATCCTAGTGATGTAACCATGCAAGTTTGGTCAGAATCATTTGTTAGGTTCAGGATATATAGTGCATGCTTCAAACAGACTACATAATAGAAATGGCTATGTTCACTGTTCAAGGGGCGATAATTCCGAAAGTAGCAAAATCAGAGTTATGGTTGATATGTTCTGCACGTCGTCTCATGGCGCACTACATATCTGTGAAGTTTCATGGATATCTCAAACGGTATCATAGTTATGGAGCGGACACGAAATTATGATAGAAATAAAGGGCAACAACTCCAAAAGTAGGAAAATAAGAGTTACAGTTCATATGTTCTGCATGTCGTCTCATAGTGCTCTACATATCTGTGAAGTTTCGTAAAAATATCTCAAATGTATCAGAGTTATGGACCGGACACGAAACTGATAGCAACGGCTATATTCCAAGTTCAAACGGCAATAACTCCAAAAGTAGGGAAAACATAGTTGCGGTTCATATGTCCGCACGTCGTCTCATGGTGCCCTACATATCTATGAAGTTTCAACGGTATATATCGACGTTATGGAGCGGACAGGAAAATATGACAGAATTGGCTATGTTAAATGTTCAAAGGGCAACAACTCCAAAAGTAGGAAAATCAGAGTAACGGTTCATATATTCTGCACGCCGACTCATAGTGCTCTACACATCTTTGAAGTTTCGTGAAAATATCTCAAACGGTATCAGATTTATGGAGCGGACACGAAACTATGAGGCGCTGACGGACGAACGTACGGATGTACGTACGGACGGACACTCAAAACTTGGAGGGTACAACATAACATCCCGCTTTTTTTTTTAATAACGAGGCATAAAAAGGGTCTACGCTTAAAGGAAAGAATTTGCTCCTTAGTTGGGCATTCTGTCCTTTGATAGTTGACCGGGGTCAACTATATGGGAGACAAAAATACAGTGAAATTCCGCTGTTCAGACCACCTAACATTAAGACAATTTATGCCTTTAAAAAGCATATTTCAATGATTTTAGGTATATTTTATATGTGTTTTCTACATCCAGTGTGCTATAGTGGGAGAAGGTGGTCTCAATGTAGGAACTGTAGCTGTTAAAATTCATTACGAAAATACGTCTACACAAATACATTGTAAACTTTACCCCCGAAAAAAATAAGATGCTAAATTGTGATATTTTTCATATTTCTGCTCAAAATAAAGATTGTGGGTACTCGTTAGAACCGCCTCATCGCGGCGGTTCTAGCGAGAACCCATAACCTTTATTTTGAGCAGAAATAAGAAAAAAAGGTTTACCCCTGTAAACCCCAGTTTTACTATTTAAAAGTGGGGTTCAAGGGGCTAAAAATTATATAAGCGTGTTTTCATGATGTTCCCACTTTTTTGTTGAAGATATAAGTTATTTGTATTCATTAGAATCGCCTCAATTAGGCGATTTTCAAAGAGTACACGCCACAACATACTGCCTGTCTCGGTAGCTCAGTTGATGCGCGTCTGGTTGGTGATCAGGAGGATCGTGGGTTCGATACCTGTCGGGTAGTCAACATTCTTTCGTACAGGTGGATCGTGAAATCTTTTCTATATACGGCTATTCTCTCCCATCAGCTGATTCAATAAGGACGGAAGACTGTGCACTGTATTGGTTAACGGCTTATGCATAAGCCCAAGAAAATGTGGTTTGATAAACTGACCGGCTCGATATAACCTAAATTGTATTGCCTCGGCCGTTAAACATGTTCTATAAAAGGGTTATCCTTTGGAAGCAAGGAATACACCACACAACTGAAAAATATGGAGTGTAACTGGGCAAGACTATCTAGTTTGGGCCAATTATGCCTCATCAGTGACCCTCAGATATTTTCAAAATTACACAATGGAATCAATGATCCCAAAGGACAAGAAAATATAATCTACACTATGATGTAGTTAAACCCCAAATAAACACATTACACAATACACTTGAATTATATAGACATGATTTGATTTTAAAGAAAATTGAATCGATATCCCTGGCCTTGTATTTTATTCCTAGTCATAGCAAAAGATAAGGTTGGTATTTTGTGATCTTTGAAGGCTAGTTTTTGTCGATTTCTGTACGGGGTATAATTGGCAAACAGTGAGGCCCAGATCAGACGCCTCAGAACACGGCTTCTGATCAGGGCCTTTAGTGTTTGCGAAAAGTTAAGTTGTTCTCCAAATAAATTTTGAAGAAAACACAACCTGACACGCCTTAATTTTGAAATGGACTCCTGCTGTATATGAGGAGAAAGATTGCAGTACAAAAAGGGTTAAAAACTATGTTGTGGGTATTCATTAGAACCGCCTCTTTGCAGATTATATTTTCTTTTCCTTTGGGATCATTGAGCCCATCCTGGTTATATTGCAAATCGAATACCACTCAACCCGGCGCTAGGAGGCGTATGCAACCTTGTAAACTACATTGCTGTATATGCAGAGACTCAATAAAACCGAGTCTCTGATTTTCGTTATTTTATGTGTTATTTGTTTCCAAAGGCAACCTTTTAGTCACTGCAGCTGGTGTTAAGTGCCGTGTGGCGGCTGTAAAATGTATCCCCGTGCTTAATCGCAGTGCAGATTATATTTTCTTTTCCTTTGGGATCATAACATTGACAATCGAATACCGCTCAAGCCGGCGCTAGGGGGCATATGCAGCCTTGCAAACTACATTGCTGTATATGAAGAGACTCAATAAAACCGAGTCTCCGATTTTTGTTCTTGTATGTGTTCTTTGTTTCCAAAGGCAACCTTTAAGCTTTTATAAGGAAGCTATCATTCAATTATCAAAATATACTAACTTTATCTTTTGCTTTGGTGAATCTCTCTCAAACATAATATCTTGTTTGCACAACTAAATATATTGTGCGCACAATATTTTATCTTGCACAACATAGATCTTGTGCAGACAACATAATATCTTCTGCGCACAAGCATTACGATAACATATCCGTGTGATATAGTGCATTTTGCAATCCTCAAAGAAGGTAATTTTTCTGATGAAAATTTGTAAAATTTTTCTTATTTACACTCCAAACATAGGTTTTGGGTACTCGTTAGAACCGCCTCGTTGAGGAGGTTCTAACGAGTACCCACAACCTTTATCTTGGAGCAGAAATAAGGAAAATAATGTTAACCCCTGTAAACCCCAGTTTTCTCTATATAAAGTGGGGTTTATGGGGGTCTTTATTTCACGGACTTGTTCACATGATATTATCTTCTTCGCACAACTTAATATCTTGTTGGCAAAACATATTATTTGTTAGCACAATTTAATCAGACACATAAGATTGTATGTTGTCCGTACAGGATCTATGTTGTGCAAACAAGATAATATGTTGTGCCAACAAGATATGAAGTTGTGCGAAGATGATAATATCTTGTGCGCACAAGATATTATGTTGTCTGCACAATATCTATGTTGTACAAACAAGATAATATATTGTGCGCACAAGATATTAAGTTGTGCGAACAAGATATTATCTTGTGCACACAAGGTAATATCATCTTCGCACAACTTTATACAATGATCAGCAAATTAACTTGCGGATGAGTGTTATTATAATTTTATTCATCTACTTATTTTTCTGGCACTGTGAATTATGAATGAAAACATGTTATCACCGAAGGGTTTCCTGACCCTTTTTTTTTTTTGCCACAACATCATAAAAATTGGGACAATAATGCATGTCCCTCGAATGTTGGTAGGTTTATTTACGCCTGTGGAGTTTATACCTTAAGTGTCATTTTGTCTGAATTAATGTCCCAAGTTTTAGGATCAGTATGGTTATTGTGTGTGTGGAATGTGTGTTCATAATGAATGTGTTCAATTAATATGTACTTTGTTAATTAACTATTAATGACTATTATGCTTTGTTCATTGATTTGTATATTCTGAATGTCAGAGATGGCCCATGATTGGTTTAATAAACATATTCTATTCTATTCTAATGTCTTGTGCGCAACACATATTATCTTGTGCGCACATACTATTAAAAAATAAATGCATGTCCCTTCCTGGGTTCCGTATATATGCTAGAGAGTGCGAATATTTCTTATTTAAATATGAACATTCGCATTTTCTATTTGTAACGTATTTTCTGTCTTTTTGTTCTGTTCAGAAGCAACCTCTATTATATTTTTTATAAACATTTTAGCTTATCAGAGCCGAAGGCTCCGGAGGACAGTGGTGCGACGTCGTCTGAATCTATCAACATTTTCAAACGACATCGCCTCAATTGAAACGAGCCTCCATGGGGTGGGGGAACAAAAGGTTTCACTTTTATTTATTCAAAATATGCCCATATATGTTAAATTTGACGTCTCAAGCCCTGCTGCCAAATGAAACCAATAGGGTTTATAAGCATTGGCTGTCCGACTAGCACCACTTTGCCTGGTGGGCAGCTTTTGACTTTCTTAGCGGTTTACCAGTACTCATTTCCGATCGGTTTCAGCCATGCAACCACATCTATTTCTTCAAGTCCCGATGGGCGGGGGCCACATCATAACATAGTATACTAAAAAATGATGATTCCTTATATTGTGTAAGAGGCAGACAGTAGACTTTCTGGGCTTCTTTGTTCATATTTTCATTCTTCTTTCTCGATAAGTACCAAAATCGCTTGACGGGGCCCATATAGTAGGGCAGATATATATTAAGTTTCTGCTTAGTGTATCATGGCAAACAGTGCGGGTCCAGATCAGGCGCCAGAACGTCGAATTAGACTCGTGCTATACAAAGAGAGACGAATTAGACTCATGGTATATAGAGAGAGTCGAATTAGACTCATGCTATACATAGAGTCGAAATAGACTCATGCTATACATAGAGAGTCGAATTAGACTCATGCTATACATAGTAGAATTAGACTCATGCTACCGGCCCCGATAGCTCAGTTGGTAGAGTGTCCGCTCCGAGGAACGGGAGGTCACGGGTTCGATCCCGGGCCGCGACATACCAAAGTCGTTAAAAATGGTACTAGCTGCTCCTGGCTTGGCACTCAGATTCACGGGGTAGAACTAGGACTGGTCGGCCCAGTGTCAGGATAATGTGACTGAGTGTGGTATCATATATACTCAGTCAAAAAAGTAACTATACCAACTTTCGGGTGAAACTCACTAGATATCTGGCAGCTATTGAGCTAAATTTAGCTGTAGACATTTAAATCGGACGTTTAGCTAGAGAATGCTCAAACTTGCATTTGCCCATACCTTTCTGCTCCAGAGTTGTCTTGCAATATGTGCCTAGAAAGATTTTGGTAGAAAATGGACATTGCGCATGCGCAGAAAGCTCTTTTTGTCTAAGATGGAAGACAGTATTCTCTGAAAATCGAATAACACTTTACTTTTACAATATCTCATGATCTCGCATTAAAAGCGAGGTTTCAATTTGTGAAATTCTCAAATTATCTCCCTTGCAATTAAAAATATAGCAATTTTCGAACTGCTGTAATTTTTATTCCTGTCAATCAATTTTTGCCATTTTTTCAAAAAACGCTTTGAGTCTACCATTGCTGTTCATCATGATGGTAAAAAATACAGAAAATTCATGTAGTATGTAGCACTATCGATTGCGATTTTCTATGGAGTTCCCATTGAAAGCAGCATTTGCACACAACTTCTAAGAATTGGAGGTCAATATGTGATCGCCTGTTTCTCGTAGCTGATGCAACTAAAGTTCCAAATCTTTTGTGAATAGACGCAAATGTTATCTAAAGAAATGTCCCATATATCAAATTTTAGAAATGTAGGGTACAGGGAAATTTTGTGATGTTAAATCATAGCATGTTTTAATGATTTTATCTGCGAAAATGACACAGTGACCCCTTGGGTGTTTAAAGCAATAGTCTACGATGATGTGTTTACGAAATAAAAAACGAATGGTGCTTTTGCACGACAAAATGAGTCTTCTTATCAAAACATAACAGACTTTGTGTAGTTTTTATCTGTAGTAGCTACAGTAACAGAAGCAATTTTTAAGTATAGGAACTTTTTTGACCTAGTATAATTTGTCTGGGACATGATACTTCAGTGAGGCAGCACCATAAAAGTGAGCATTGAGCTCCCTGTCGCAACCAGACACCGTCGTGATATGACTGAAAAATTGTTGAAAGCGACGTTAAACCCGAATTCACACACACACACACACAGACTCATGCTATACATAGAGAGTCGAATTAGACTCATGCTATACATAGTCCAATTAGGGAATCAAATTAGACTCATGCTATATATAGTCGAATTGGACTCATGCTATACATAGAGAGTCCGGCCCCCGCCCATCGGGCCTTGAAGAAATAGATGGGCTTCATGATGATTTCACGCACAGCTGAAACCGACCCAACACGAGTACACGGATTGCTCAACCTTAGGTGAACGGAGTTATGGGTTTCCAGGCTACATAGAGTCGAAATAGACTCGTGCTTTACATGGTGAGTCGAATTAGGCTCATGTTATAATACTCTAATTAGACTCATGCTATGCATAGTCGAATTAGACTCCTGCTATACATGGAGAATTGAATTAGATTTAAACTATACAGTCATAAAGAGTCAAACTAGACTTTTATGATATACATAGTCAATTTAGACTCATGCTTCAGACAGTCGAATTAGACTCCTGCTATACAAGGAGAGTGGAATTAGGCTCATCCTATACATACGTAGAGAGTCAAATTAGACTCATGCTATACATAGAGAGTGAAATTAGACTTGTGCTATAGATAGAGAGT